>LR738712.1:68570860-68640638 GCA_902687465.1 Secale cereale
GGGGGGGGGGTATGGATCATAGAGAAATTGGAATACAGTAGGTTTAACACCAATATAAATAAAGAATGATTTCATTACAGTACCTTAAAGTGGTGGTTTGTTTTCTTATACTAACGGAGCTCACGAGATTTTTGCTAAGTTTTGTGTTGTGAAGTTTTCAAGTTTTTGGGTAAGGATTTGATGGACTATGGAACAAAGAGTGGTAAGAGCCTAAGCTTGGGGATGCCCAAGGCACCCCAAGGTAAAATTCAAGGACAACCAGAAGCCTAAGCTTGGGGATGCCCCGGGAAGTATTGTGACAAAACATGTAATAAGAGCCCATAATGCAATAAATATCAACATATAAGCATGATGCAAAATGGACGTATCAACTCCCCCAAGCTTAGACCTCACTTGTCCTCAAGCGAAAGCCGATATCGAAAAATATGTCCACATGTTTAGAGATAGATGTGTCGGTAAAAAGAAAATACGGACATGAGGGCATCATGATCATTCTCATAACAGCAACATATATATATATATTGTCATATGATTCTTTTGCTAAAGTAACAATTCATTCACAATATCGAGCATGAATAATAAACTTCATTGAAAACTAACAAACTTTGATCTCGGTCATTGAAGCAATTGCAATTTATCGTAACATCGGAAAGAGTCAATATAAGAGCTTTTCAGCAAGCCTACATACTCAACTATCATATAGTCTTTCACAACTGCTCACACTCACGCAATACTTATGGTTATAGAGTTTTAATTGGACCCAGAGAAAGATAGGGGCTTATGGTGTTGCCTCCCAACCTTTTACCTTAGGGGTAATGTCAACAGTAATAGACCATGAAAACTTACATCCAAGTGGGTATATATGTCAGGATCTTTCCAACACAATGTGCTTGCCAAAGGATAAAGTGTAAAAAGGAAAGGTGAATTTCACCTTGACTCTTATCAGGCAAGAATAGTAGATAGGCCCTTCGCAGAGGGAAGTAGAGGTTGTCATGTGTTTTTAGGGTTGGATGTACAAAGTCTTAGCATAGAAGAACATCACTTTATATTGCCACTTGTGATAAGGACCTTTATTATGCAGTCCGTCGCTTTTATTACTTCCATATCAAAAGATCGTATAAAGCTTATTTCCTCCACACTAATAAATCATACATATTTTAGCGAGTTTGCACCATGACAACTTTCTTGGAAGGATCTTACTCAATCCACTTGGTGCAAGGAGTTTTGACTAGCATGAGGGGGAAAGGCAAGCTCAACATGTTGGATGATCCATGACAATATACTTTATTTCAGATATAAAAAAACGTAACACATTATGTTGTCTTCCTTGTCCAACATCAACTCTTTAGCATGTCATATTTTAATGAGTGCTCACAATCATAAAAGATGTCCAAGATAGTATATTTGTATGTGAAGCCTCTCTTCCTTTATTACTTCCTATTAATTGCAACGATGACCAAAACTATGTTTGTCAACTCCCAACAACTTCTATTCATCTTACTCTTTATATGTGAAGTCATTACTTCCCATAAGATCAATATGATCTCTTGGATACTCTTTATGTTCTCTTTATTTTTTTCATGACCAAAGTGAGGAAATCAAGCCCTTGACTCAACACTAATCTTTATTATATAGCTCACGGACTCGATTACAGAAGGGTAAAGATCATAAGGCAAAAGCTCACAACTAGATCATGCTAACTTTTATTCTACTAGATCAAGATACTACCAAAAGGATCGAACTAAGAAAAACGGTAAAGATAGGAGTGATGGTGATACGATACTGGGGTCACTCCCCTAAGCTTGGCGGTTGCCAATGGGAGTGCCCATACCCATATGATTATATCTCCTTCTTCGGGGGTGGTGATGTAGGAGTTGAAAGTAGTGACACCGGATCATCATATATCGAGCGTAGGAGATCCTCCAGCTTGCGGATAATACCTTTGAGTGCATCTATAAATTTCTTCAACAAAATATTTTGACTTGTGAGATGCTTGTTCGAATTTGAGCTAACTCAATCATCTTGAAAGCTTCAATCTCAGTTCAGGTAAAGAGGTTGGGAAGAGATTGATGGATGTCTTCTTCTCCCAATGCCGGAGCCGGATCTTCCACCTCCTTCTTGATCTTCTTCTTCTTGTTGATCTCCTCGGGTCCTTCCTTCTTCAGATCTATCTTCATTAGCCAAGCATCGTTGCCCTCGTTGTTGGAGGAGGGAGACGACATGGTGCCTGGCTTCATTAACCCTAGCAGAAAACAACTCAAAACGAAAATAGATGATTTTTGTGTGATACATAGGTTAAAACCTTCGGGAGTATATATAATGAATTTATCGACCAAAAGGAGTAACATACAAGAAATTGGAGTCCGGGAGGCACACGAGCTGCCCACGAGGTAGGGGGCGCGCCCTCCACCCTCGTGGACGGCTCGTGTCTCTTACGGACTGCCACTTATTTTTCTAATTTTCTAAATATTCCAAAACGGAGAAAAATTGCTTTAGAACTGTTTTGGAGTCGTTTTACTTACCGTCCCACATACCTCTTCCTTTTCGGAGTCTAGATCATTCTGGAAATTGTCCCTTATGTATTCCTCCGGGGTTATCGTTTCAATAACATTGGTTTCATCATTTATAGGATTACCTGAGATATAGTGTTTTATTCTTTGATCGTTCACCACTGTCGGGGAAACTGATCGCCCACGAACACCTATGGGACCGGAACCCCTTTTCGGTACGGCAAGGGGGGCAGAGGATGCACAAAGAGCGGATCGAAGCGTGCACGCGAGCAGTTTACCCAGGTTCGGGCCGCACGGATGCGTAAAACCCTACTCCTCCCTTGGTTTGTATTGCGTTCTTGGCTCGGGAGCGAGGAGGGCTACAGTGCTTTCGTTAGCAACACCGAGCGTGAGAGTGATCGAAGATCGGAACCTCTTCTACGTTGCGCATGGGCCTCCTTTTATAGGTCAAAGGGGTCACCGACAGGTGGCAACGCAGCCGAGGGTAAAAACGTAAAAATGGTGGTAGTTGGAACAGTGTATGCATAGTGCTTTATACCTAACCCTGACGGCAGGGGACAAGGGCATTAAATGCCCGTCGCCGTTGCCCCAAACAGTGCAAAAAAGCGTCTGTCAGGGCGTCTCCATCCGCCATGATGGTGGCCTCATCATCACAGCTCGCCACCGTGTACCCCAGGCTGCACAGCCTTCCGCCACGTGCACCTGGAAGGGCCCCAGAGCGACGCGTGGCCGGATGAGCTGGAGCGCGGGCACGTAGTGGAAGCTTGCCGCGGCTTGCACCTTGTCGCGGTTGTTAACTTGTCGCGCCCGGGAGCTTGTTGCTCCCCGGGCCTTGCCGGGACGCATGGCGCGTCGCGGCAGGTCTCTTGAAATGTCATGTTTGGCCTTCCTAGCAAGCTCCTCTTACTAGGGTCTTGTACTAAAAGGGTGGTCTTGAGCCTGGAGCGGCCTTCCCGGCAACCTCCTCTTGCCGGGGTCTTGTTTCTTTAACTTGAATACTTTGTTCTTGAATGGCTCCAAAGGAACCATAGTGGGTCTTGGCGGGCGCGTGGCAAGCCCTGCCACGGGACGCTGCTACTGCCCGTGCACAAGTCGGGATACTAAGGTACCCCTACTTTAGTACACCGTCAGGAGCCCCCGGGCCTGGGTCACACACGGTGCCGAGCGCTGTTGGGCCAGGCCCAGAACAGTGCACGGGCACACGCGGCCCACGGCGCGCCGCATCCCACTCCGTATCCACCGCGCCCCTCCCTAACGGCACGCGTCGATTGCGGCGTCGTGGGAGAGATCGTGGCATGTTTCTTTAATGGGGGAAATGCGGAACACCCCCCTCTCCCCCTTAAAAGCAGGGGAGACAGGGGCAGTTCCTTACATCCGCCCGCTGCTTCTTCATCCTCCAGAAACCCCCGCTGCTACTCTCCTCCCCAAAGGTTGAAAGAGAGCAGCGCTCCGCCCTTCCTCCGCCGCCGCCAGCCTCTCCAGCGCCGTCGACTTCCCTCGCCGTCCCCGCCATGGCCCCGAAGGGCGACAAGGCGAAAGCCGCGAAGACTGCCAGGGCGCTGAAGCTAGCATCAATGCGGAAGAAGATGGCGGTCTTCCCGCCGAGGCTCAGCGCGAGGGAGCTGAAGGACTCCTTCTACCTCTTCTGGTCGAGGGAGACAAAAGCGCACCCGCGCACCAAGGTACTCCCCGCTGAGGCCTGCGACATGTTTCCGGGAGGATACACCTTTTTTGCTCTGTTCTTCTACTGCGGGCTCTGCCCGCCGTATTCCGAATTCTTCTGCGATATCATGAACACCTACGGGTTTCATCTCCTTGATTTCACCCCAAACGCTGTCTTGACCATGGCCGTTTTCGCACATCTGTGCGAGAACTTTGTCGGAGTCTACCCCAATGTAGCTCTTTTCCGCCATTACTTTACGCCTCGAGTCGAGTCCGGGTCTCCTCTGTCCGGCGGGATTTCTTGGATCTTTAGGCTTCATAGGAAAGAGGCTTACTTGACTGGGGAACTCCGCGGCAAGTGGGAGGAGTGGAGGGCCAATTGGTGCTGGATCATGGAGGATGAACCACAGCAGTTCACTTCCCGGCGCCAAGTTGCAATAGTGCACGGCTATGACTGGAGTGACCTGGCCCCTGAGGACGACAAGCTGAAGATAGCCACCACTAGGATCCTTCGCCTCCGGCAAGCCAGGCTCACTGTAGGGGCTGTCGGAGCAGATTTCCTTCGCCGTCGCATCGCCCCCTTGCAGGAGAGGAAAAGGCCTGCTTGGGAGTTTGATAACGCGGCAGACATTATGAGGCTGCGCCCAGGCCTCAACTACAATTTCACTGTCATGGAGCTCAACGGGATGCTCCATGAGCTATTCAAGCACGACCCCAAGCATCCAGAGTGGTTTGCATTGCCGCGGGGCGTAGTTCCGCTATGCAACAATTCGTCGCTCAGTGCTATGCGCGCGGCGATGCCGTGGTGTGACTCCCATGGGATTGACCCCACTTGGCGGGAGCCTTCTGACGAAGCCGTGCAAACGTTCTTCGACAACTTGGTGGAGCAGCCAATCAAGCCCGACGAGAAGAGAGGCCTCACCCGCGACACCACCGACCAGGAGATGGCTTATATTGCCACCAGGTTGTAGGAGGCAGCTGCAGCCAGGGCCGCGGGCGAATTCGGATATACTCCGGAGGAGGCGGATGCAGCGGAGGCGGTAAGTCTGGCCGAGGAGGAAGAGCTCCTCAAAGTGATAAAGCCTGCCGGGCAACCGGCTGGGACAAGCGAGGCCGCCGAGCAAGGCACAGAGTCGAGCGGGCCCGTCGAGCAGGGCGTCGAATCAAGTGATTCCGCCAAAGACTCGGGCGGGTCTCTGAATCTCGACTCTTCTTCTTCGTCCTCGGGTAGTTCACCGCCACCGGCAAGTCCTCTGGCTCCAGCGAGAAGGCGCCTTTGCAAAGCCGTAGACGCGGCGGGGCAGCCGACGGGCCAGCAGCCGCAGCGCCGTCCGACACGCGCCACTGCGGCGGGCAAGGCTGCCAAGGGAGTGCCCCGTGCTTTAGCAGCGGCTGGAGGAGGATCTTCCCGGGCTGGGGCCAATGCTCCTGTCGCCCCTCGTGCTTCGGCGACAACTGGAGCGGGGTCTTCTCAGACCACCGTCCCTGCTCCCGCCAAGCGGCCGAGGGAGCCTACTCCTCCAGCTCCTCGCGCCGGGACGCGTGAGGTGGATTTTGATTTCTCCGTGCTCAGTTCTGACGAGGAGGAGGAAGAGTAAGTACTGGCAACTCTTGTTTTCTTCGATTTTTGTTGCTCTTGTCTTGAACTTTCTTCGCCTGATTCTGATTTTGTCTGTCTTCCAGGACCCTGGCCCAGAGGGCGGCGAAGAGGGCCAAGATCCCAGTGGTCGATCTTGAGGACGAGCCCGTCGCAGCAGCAGGGGATGCGCCTGCGACAGGCTTGCCGGACCAGGCAGCTGCTCCGTAGAGCAGCCCCCAGCGCAGCCCCCAGCGTAAGTCTTCTGACCACTCTCCGCTTGTCGGGCGCGCGCGGGCTTTTTATCCTTGTTAATGTTTTGTTTGTTCGTTGACTTGTGCAGAAGCAGAGCAGCAGCCTCAGGAGCGCCAAGAGATCGCCCCCGACGAGCCGCGCATCTCGACCTCTCCGCCAAGGAGGAGCTCCCCGGCGAGGGAGGATACCTCGCCAAGGGTGAGTACTCCGCCAAGGGCGAGTACCCCGCCAAGGGCGAGCACCCCGCCAAGGGAAGGCGCCAGCGGCCCTCCGCCGGCGGGGGCTACCACCACGCCGCCGAGGGATGACTCCCCGGCAAGGAACCCCGTCGAAGAAGAGGCCCACGCAGGTAACCCTTGTAGTTTTATTCTCTTGGATTTCTCTTTATTGGATATTTGCTTGACAGTTACTTTCTTCTTTCTTCTTCTTTTCTCGTCTTCAGACTCGTCCGCTCCAGAGCCTATGGAGACGGAGGCCGCCACCGAGGAGGACGCGCGCGGCAACACTGGTGACGCTGCGGCTACCGAAGAGGCGATCGGTTCTGACGAGCCCGCCATCGAAGAGGCAGCCAAGGCCGCGGACGCGGCAGCCGAGGAGGGGACCGACGGTCGCACTGACGGCCCTGAGGCCGCAGGAGCATCAGACGCTGCGCCGACCGCCGACCCTGCTGTTGCCGCGGCCGAAACTGGCGCCTACCTGGAGGCTGGAAACGGGGTCTTCATTCAGCTTCCGTGGGCATCTACGTCAAGGGCGCCCACGGAGGGAGAGGTCTTCGATGGGGAAGTCCTCGCCTCTGCCGGGCTGAAGTTCGTCGACGCGCCCGCAGCAGTAGCGAGCCCGAGGAGGAGCAGCTTCTGCGGAGGCTCCTGGCCCTATACCGCGCCAGGCAGGCCAAGCTGGAGTCCCGAGAGGCTCTGGCCGCCAAGGCGGGCGTCGACTTGGAGAAGCGCGCCGAAGAGCTCCGGGCCGCCAACCAGGCGGCCCTCCGATCCCTGGCGGAGGAGCGGGAGGAGCTCGCCGAGGCGCATCAGGCGTTCATACTCGAGAAGGCTGAAGCAGAAGAGCAGCAACGACTCGCCGCCGAAGAGCTGTCTCGGCGGGAAGGTGAACTGACGCAGCGGAAGGTCGACCTTGATAGTCACGAGGACGACCTTGCCGCGCGCGAACAGTCCCTCGGCGGAGCTATGCAGGAAGCGAGGGACGCCGCTACAGCTGCAGAGACCGCCAAGAGAGACTTGGAGGCGAGGGTGGCGCAACTGGAGATCCACTTGAAAACGAGCGAGGAGAAGGTTGCTGCGCTCACGTCGGAGAGGGAGAAGGACGCCCACAGCCACTCCGAGCTGTAGGTCCGTCTCTCCAACAAGGGCAAGGAGCTCGCCATCGCCAAGGATTCCGTTGAAGACTTGGAGTTGAAGCTGTCCACCCTCACCGCATCACTTGACAGCGCCAGAAATTGGGAGACGAAGCTGAAGGAGGACCTCAGGGCTGAGAGGGCACTGTTGGACAGCGCCGCCCTCTCCCAAAACAACTTCAGGCTGACGGTGGAGCATTGGGCCGAGGGGCTTATCGCCGCCGCCGCTGACATCGACAGGGAGTTGGCGGGGCTGGGGACGGAGCACCTCGGCTACTCCACCAACGAGAACCTCCCTCACAGCGCCAAGCTAAGCTTGTTCTTCAGAGGAGTGGCGCCGGCCCTCCAGTAGCTCCGGGAGAGGATCCCCACGCAGCTGGCGAACGAGGCGCGCAGGCTTTGCACAGGAGTCATGGAGAGGGTGCTGATGAAGATAGCCTACCGCAACCCAGGGCTCAACCTCGATAACGTCCTCAGGACCTTGCCGCCCGACGCCGACCAGGAGGCGCTCAAGACTCTTGTCGCACCCATCGTGGCCAAGGTGGGCAAGATCAAGAGAGTCGACGGCGACCGCGCGGACTAGGCTGTTTTCCTTTTTGCTTCCTTTGTCGCTGCCAGCCATGTTACAAACAATAGTCTATTAGAACAGCGACAAGTCATTTTGTATCATAACTTTATTTTGGGTAGTTAATGCAGTGTTATTTCCTTTACTCGACTTCTTTGCTTTGTATGCTTTTGCCCTACGCTTTTTAGGGAACTTGCCGGCAAAGGGACCCTTGTCGCGAGCGCTGAGTGCGGAACTTCAGCAGCCTGCTGGCAATGCCGCTACCGGCAAAAAAACCTCGCCGCAGCTAGTCGCAGCACACTTAGGTTGTTGAGCGAACTCGAAAACGAAGTAAGGGCGCGACACTTGTCGCAGCACACTTAATCCGTTGAGCGTGCTCGAAAACAAAGTAAGGGCGCGGCTAGCCACGAGTAGGTTCCTCCGCGCACAGGTTTTCCATACAAAGTGCGGTCGTTCAAGGAAGATAACTTTAAAATTTAAAAATTTGATCACTCAAACTTTGGCAACTTAGCTTTCGTGTCGTCTGCTTCCCGGCAAGGCGAGGCATTCTTGAACGGCACTTGGTCCATACCACTATCTCCATCCCCCCCGGCAAACTTGTGCGCGAGGAAAACTTCTTTTGCTTGAGAGAAAAAGGAAAAGGGAGGAAACATAGATATGGAGCCTTACGGCTCGTTATTGCTTACCGGGGGTGCGTGCTGCACAAGGTGTCAGATAATACATGCAAGAAAAGCGAGAAGGCATGAAACGACAAGTTGTGCGGGGCACATAAGTTTTACTGATGCACGGGGTCTGCGCCCGGCTTTGTACAAAGGTTTACATGTGGCAGCGGTAAGACTTGTACAAAAGGTGGTTGCCGGAGCGGATCACGGCAACCGCGCCTTATGGGTAAAACTTGCGAAGGTGCTCAATGTTCCAGGAGTTGCTCACCGGTAAGCCCTCTTCGATCTCAAGGCGGACAGCGCCGGGCCTTGTGACTTGTCTCACCCGATAAGGGCCTTCCCACTTCGGCATCAACTTGTTGGAATTCTTGGCGGACTGAACACGCCGAAGAACAAGATAGCCTTCCTCGAGACTCCTGGCTTTAACTTTGCGGCTATGGTAGCGGCGCAAAGTTTGCTGGTATCGAGCAGCTCGTACATCAGCCTGGAGACGGTCCTCCTCAAGGAGCAGTGCGTCGTCTTGCCGCAGCTGCTCTTGCTCGAGCTCATCGTAAGCGAGCACTCGAGGCGACCCGTATACGAGTTTCATAGGGAGAACTGCCTCTGCTCCATAGACAAGAGCAAAGGGTGTCTGTCCAGTGGCTCGATTTGGTGTCGTCCTGATTGACCAAAGAGCCGCCGGCAACTCCTCAATCCAGTTTCTTCCGCATTTGTGCAGCCTGTCGAAAGTTCTTGTCTTGAGCCCGCGCAACACTTCAGCGTTTGCCCTCTCCGCTTGACCATTGCTCCTCGGGTGAGCAACAGAAGCGAAGCAGACCTTGGCGCCAAAGTCTTGGATGTATTGCATGAAGGTGCGACTTGTGAATTGTGTGCCGTTGTCGGTGATGATCCTGTTAGGGATTCCGAAACGGCAAACAATTGACCTAAAGAACTTGACTGCTGACTGTGCGGTCACCTTTCTCACTGGTTCCACTTCCGGCCACTTTGTGAACTTGTCGATGGCGACGTACAAGTACTCAAAGCCCCCGGCTGCGCGGGGAAAAGGGCCGAGGATGTCGAGCCCCCAGACCGAAAATGGCCAGGACAAAGGGATCGTCTGGAGAGCTTGAGCTGGCTGATGTATTTGCTTGGCATGGAACTGGCACGCTTCACACTTGGTTACTTGTGCAGTTGCATCCTGGAGGGCTTCTGGCCAAAAGAAACCTTGCCGGAACGCCTTGCCGGCAAGTGCTCTTGCGCCAATGTGGTGTCCACATATGCCCCCATGTATCTCTGCCAACAGCTTTTGCCCATCTTCCCGGGGAATGAACTTCAATCTAACACCGTTGAGTCTTCTTCTGTACAATTCATCGTCGACAAACTGATACATACTTGACTGCCGGGTTATTCTTTCTGCTTCTTCTGGCTCTTCGGGAAGTTCTCCAGTTTGAAGGAAACGGACAATCTGCTACGCCCATGCTGGAGCCTGAGGCTCAACAACAAGGAGTAAAGGCATTAGTGCTGCTGCGGGAACGTTAGCTTCTACGGCAAGAACCTGTGGCTCGGCCGGAGCTGGACGTTCCCCGGCAAGCTTGCCGGGGCAAGACTTGTCGGGAACGCCTGCTTCAACTCTACAAACCCTAGGGTCTGCAGGAGCAGACTGTTCCTCAGCAACTTTGTCGTTGGTCTTGGGGACCTTGGCTGCGGCTTCAGGAAGTTCTGCCGGCAAGTAGTCACCAGAGACCAACTTTCTCTTCTTACTTTGTCCAACTGATGGCGTAACGGATGGTTGAGTTAGCTTGAGCACAAAGATCCCTGGTTCAACAGGTAGCTTTAGTGCAGCACACTTTGACAGGCTGTCTGCGATGTCATTTTGAGCTTTTGGAACGTGCTCCATCTGCAGGCCTCCAAAGTGCTCTTCAAGCTTTCTCACTTCGTCGACGTAAGCTTCCATCAATGGACTCTGGTAGCTCTTGTTCACTTGGCGGACAACCAACTGCGAATCACCCCGCACAATCAGCTTCTTGATCACAAGCTCTGCTGCGATTCTGAGGCCGGCAAGCAAACCTTCATACTCTACAGTATTATTCATTGCTTGCTCCTTGGGAAAGTGCATCTGGACGACGTACTTGAGGTGCTCGCCGGTGGGCGCGGTAAGCAGCACGCCAGCGCCGGCGCCTTGCAGCGAGAAGGCACCATCGAAATACATTATCCATTCTTTGCTCGCTTCTTTGCCGGGGATGCTTGTCTCTGGAATTTCTTCATCTGGCGTTGGTGTCCATTCCGCTATGAACTCTGCCAATGCTCTGCTCTGGATAGTAGAAGTACTTTCAAACTTGAGGCCAAAGCTTGACAGCTCCCGTGCCCACTCGACAATCCTGCCTGTTGCTTCTGGATTTTGCAATATCCTTTTCAACGGAAAGCGAGTGACCACCATTATCTCATGTGCTTGGAAGTAGTGGCGTAGATTTCTCGAGGTCATGAGGAGGCCGAAAAGCAGCTTCTGTACCCCAGAGTATCTTGACCTAGCCCCCTGCAAGAGGGAACTGACAAAATAAACTGGGCGCTGCACCATCTTCTTCCGCACCTCTTCTTGCGTCTGCGCAGACTCATCCTTGTCGGGGCCAGAGCTCGTCGGGGAAGCATCCTGCTTGTCGCGGGATGTGCTTGCCGGGGCTATGGGCTCCTCATCCGCCTCCCTTTCCGCTACTAACGCAGCACTAACCACTTGATTGGTCACCGCTAAGTACAGCAGCAACTTCTCTTGTGGCCTAGGTGCGACAAGTATTGGAGTGGAGGACAGGTACCCTTTCAAGTCTTGTAGCGCCGCCTCCGCTTCCGGAGTCCATTTCATTGGACCTGCCTTTTTCAAGATTTTGAAAAACGGCAGAGCGTGTTCTGCAGACTTAGAAATGAACCTGCTGAGAGCAGCCACACAGCCGGCAAGCCTTGATGGGCCTTGAACCCCTCGTTGGTTACCCCAAGTGGAAGGTGTAAGATGCAGTAAGTAGAAGTGTTTTCCCCTAGCAAAGATGCCAAGGATCGAATCCCCAGAGACTCCTAGGTTCAACAAGTAGGTGTCAATTGCTAGGGCGCCAGATTAGTAGCAATCAACGTGGACCTGCACACAGATACAAATAACTTTGCTCCCAACGAGTACAGAGAGGTTGTCAATCCCTCCGGCCTTGTAGTTCACAAAGGGTTAAAAGCAATGATAGTAGTGATGGATAGTTTTTGCAATAGTAAATGATAACGGAAAGTAAATAGTGGATGTGATCAATGATGGTAATATGGACCGGAGTCTCATGATGTTCACTAGTGATGTCTCTCTCCCAAAAGACGATAAAACAGCTATGTGAGGTAAACAAATTACAGTTGGGCAATTGACAGGACCACGAACGCAAACCAATGCTGACTACATTGCAAGAAAGGTTGAGGTTCAAAGCATGGGCGGTATGCCAAAGTAAGTACACCGAAATCCATCAATATCTATTACTAATCATCCACCTTGAGATATCTATCCAGAACATCTCGCTGGTATTAAGTTGCGAGTCCCACCCATAGTGTAAACTCAATGCAACAGACAACTGCATTAAAAGAACTTTGCGTAAAGTAAACAATCCTTGCACCCGCGGGCACAAGCACCATTGTTTTCCCCCTTGTGGCAACAGCACATCCCCTAGACTCATGTTTCTGTCACTCAAGCTAGTCATCGAGGGGCATGAACCCACAATCGAGCATAACGTTCCCTCTTGGAGTCACTACCTACTACTCGGCCAAAGCAATAAATAACAACGGAGAACATGCAAGAATTACTTATGAACTAAAATATAAAAGAGGTGAATCAAATATATTACTCAAGATCAATCTGAACATAATCTCATAATCCATCGGATCCCAGCAAACTCAACATAGCAACAGCATAAGGATTACATAGGTGCCTCGATCATGTAGGGCAGCTCACGAGGACTAATTAGTGAAGCACAAGAACGGGAGGAGAACATCACATAGCTACCAGTCAAGGACTCAAGGTCCAAGGGAGACTACTCACGAGTCATCCGGGAGGCGTCCATGGTGGTGGAGAAGCTCCCGGTGGTGATCCTCCCCTCCGGCAGGGTGCCGGGAAGAGTTCTCCTGGTGCTCCCGATCTTGGAAGCGGCGGCAGCGGCGGAACAGAGATGGGATTGCGAAAAGAGTTCTTGTTCTGAGGGTTACAGAGGACCCTTTAAATATATGCCAAAGTAGGGCACCGGGGGAGCCTCGGGGGGCCCAGGCGCCCCCCGGCGCGGCCCAGGGGGGGGCGCGCCCACAGGGCGCCTGGAGCCCCTGTGCCCCCCCCAGGCTGCCCTTCGGACGCAGTGTTGTTTCCGGATCGCTGATTTTTTATATAATTTTTCTGGATTTTTCTGGGCAGTTCTCGAAACGTGAAAACCTGAAATACAAAAACAGCCGAAAACAGAAACTGGCACTGGGGTGCACTGGATTAGTAAGTTAGTCCAAATATGATCAAAAGTGTATGGAAGTGTATGAATATCATAGCAATATCACCCAAAAGTGGCATGGAGCAAGCAGAAATTATAGATACGTTTTGGACGTATCAACATCCCCAAGCTTAATTCCTGCTCGTCCTCGAGTAGGTAAATGATAACAAGAATAATTTCTGTGGTGACATGCTATTAACCATATAGGACTTTCTCATAGTCATATGACGAAAGCTTACTGAGACAATGATTCTAAAGTAATTAAGTTGCCTCAAGAGAAAATCACAAATGACTGAAAGTCTTACAACATGAAACTGAAACATCAAAAAGATTTGCAATGAACATGATGTGCAAATATGATAAAGTGATATCTAGCTTGCCCCCTTTAGTGATGCAAAACATAAATGCAGGGGCACCTTCAAGGTTTAAGTGATGACTAGATACAATCATTTCAGAATAAACGATATCACAATCATGCAAAAGACAATGCTACTTTGGGACAATGCACATTACACTCAGAATGACAATCATGCTCTCAGTAGTTGGTGCTTCAACATAAAGGTAAAAGAAAGGTTAAGTGCTAAAGCTTTTTATTTTGAAATCATGGAAGCAATTGTGTCAACGGTAGTAGTACTCCATATGTGTCATGCATAAAACATCCCATAAGTTGCAAGCCTCATGCATTGAATACTAATAGTGCTCGCTCCTTGTCCTAATTAGCTCGGATCCCCATGGGTTATCATTGCATTGCATATGTTTTAACCAAGTGTCACAAAGGGGTACCTCTATGCCACCTGTACAAAGGTCCAAGGAGATATATCGCATTTGATTTCTCGTTTTTGATAGATCTCAACTTGAGGACATCCATACCGGGACAACATAGAAAATAGATGATGGACTCCTCTTCAATGCATAAGCATATTCTCATAAGAGATTGAGGATTAAGGTCCAAGCTAAAACTTCCACCATGATGCATGGCTTTGGTTGGCGGCCCAATGTTCTTCTCTAACAATATTCATATTAATTCAACCCACGGTAGATCACCCTTACTTCAGACAAGACGAACATGAATAGCAACTCACATGATATTCAACAAAAGTGTGACAGTTGATGGCGTCCCCAGAAACATGGTTACCGCTCAGCAAGCAACTTATAAGAAATAAGATACATAAGCAACATATTCTTTACCACAATAGTTTTTAGGCTACTTTCCCATGAGCTATGTATTGCATGGTTAGTTTGCTTAGTGCAGGTGGAGGTTAGCAAAAGACTAGGAGCGACCAACTAAGAGAGCAATGACAGTCATAATCATGCAGAGCGACAAAGCAATATTGAATCAGGCATGGTAGTTATATCGCTACTTAGAAACAAAAGATCATCAAGGCTTGACAGACTTTCTTTACAGTCTTGAATATGCGTGAGCATATGCCAAGTCAATCAAAATAAATTCTCGAAGGAAGATATTACTAAACCATACCACATCATAGGCAAACAAACCAAGTTGGTACTCCAGTAACACATTGGGAACCCCCCAGCTATTTCAGATTAACCAAAAGAAAACCTGAACTACTAAGCACCATCATGAAAGTAGCATCTTTATCATAGACACATTAACCAATGCAACGGAAGCAAACTCTCTTAATAAGGTGAGCATGGCAATTAAAGAAAGTTCAAGCAACCAACTAAATAAAAGCTCTTGAAAAGATAAGCATGAATACTAAGAGCAGAGCACGATAGTAGCTATTAAAAGACAAAGAACACACACATCATAGATAGACATGAAAATTCTATGTAATGTTCAAGGTAGAA
Organism: Secale cereale; assembly: GCA_902687465.1. NCBI lineage: Eukaryota > Viridiplantae > Streptophyta > Magnoliopsida > Poales > Poaceae > Secale > Secale cereale. The sequence continues at coordinate 68,585,711 of LR738712.1, forward strand.
GTGGAGCATGTTTCTCTCCCACATAAAGGAATGCTGGGTTCCGACTTGTTATGAAAAGCTAAAAAGAAAACTAAAAGCAAGACGCTCCAAGCATATCACATAACACATGAAGTGATAAAAATATAGCGAAACGAAAGACGAACTGATAATGTTGATGGAGAAGGGGATGCACGGGGGCATCCCCAAGCTTAGACGCTTGAGTCTCCTTGAATATTTCTTGGGGGTGCACGGGGGCATCCCCAAGCTTGAGCGCTTGACACTCCTGAATCGTTTTATCATCTTCCCTCGCACACTTGAAAACTCCCTTCATACATAACTCATCATAATCTGATTAGCGAGGTTAGTACCCTTAATAAAATAATTATACCTTGCTGGAAATAAGGATATTCTTGAAGTTCTACTGTTTCTCAAGATTGCCAAAAGGTTTTTGCAAAGAAAAAGCAAGTTCTCAATTTGCAAAGTGAAGGTAAGGCAAAACAGGACAGAATCTGTGAAAAACAGAACAGCAGGCAGTAATTGACCTGTTCGGGATACTTCTGCAACTCAAATCAAAAAAATCAGAACTGACGCACGAAAGACAATTATATAGAGAATGCTGTTGAAAAAATTCAGACCAAAAAGATGATCTGGTGATTTTATACGAATTTTTCTATCCAAGGACAGAATCTGTTTCCTGGACAGCACCTCACAACTTTTGAACTTTCTAGCAATCAGAGGCTATACTTGGCACAATATGAAAAGCAAAGATACAATGATGATGCTACAGCAGTAAACAACATCAAGAAACAACAAAAGCAAAAAATTTATTCATGTGGGCTGCCTCCCAAAAGCGCTTTCTTTTATGCCTTTAAGCTAGGCATAATGCATAGAGGAATCAATAATCATCATAATAATCGGAGTTAAAGATTGTTTCAAATGGTTCCTCAATAAGTTCATTCTTGTTCCTTCTAGGAAAGGGGTACACACCTTTTGCCTTCCCGCGTAAGCGGATTTGTCCCTTACCTATATCGATGAAGCCTTTAACTGCTCGGAGGAAGTCCCTTCCAAGCACTATATTTCCTTGGTTTGGCTCCACGATGAAGAAATCAATCATTGCAATCCCTTTAAGGAATTTAACCGGTACGTCTTTTATTTTTCCCTGGATTTCAGAAATATCTCCATTAGTATGTTCATGATAAGATGGTAATCTATCCATGTTAAATTTTAAAGAATCATGAACAATTTTTGGCATAGTAGAAACCATAGATCCAATATCACAATAAGCAAGGAAGTCTTGATTAAAGATGCTAATCCTAACAAAAGTCTCCCAATAATTGTCTATTTCCAAAATGTCTTTCTTATTGGGTTTGGGTTTCTCTACCTTCATCAAGTCTAGAGCATCCATTCTCTTTTCAATGGTAGCAAGTCTATCTATGACAGTATCAAAGTTATGATCATAAACAAAGTAACTAGATAGACCATGTATAATCTCAAGAGCTCTAGCTTCATCACATTCTAAGAAATCTCCCTCAGCTATAATGTCAAGGGAGTGTTTACACCATTTAAAAAGACCATGGTAAAAATTCCTAAGCACAATTTTTATAGGTATCCAAGGCATAATTCTCCTATGTGCATTAGAAATTCTGTCCCATGCCTTCTTCATATTTTCTCCATCCCTTTGATGGAAATCTAGAACTTCTGATTCCCTCAAAGCACCAAATCCTAACATGTTTAGCTAAACATATAGGACTACTAACAGGAAGGTAAATAATTTTTTGTGATTTTCGATAAAAGGAACTAAAGCAAAAATGAAAAGTAAACTAACAAGACTAAAAAGCAAAGGTAAAAGATAGCATGCAACTCCCCTATCCTGAAGAGTGGAGTCCCCGGCAACGGCGCCAGAAAATACTCCTTGATGGGCCTCGAACCCCTCGTTGGTTACCCCAAGTGGAAGGTGTAAGATGCAGTAAGTAGAAGTGTTTTCCCCTAGCAAAGATGCCAAGGATCGAATCCCCAGAGACTCCTAGGTTCAACAAGTAGGTGTCAATTGCTACGGCGCCAGATTAGTAGCAATCAACGTGGACCTGCACACAGATACAAATAACTTTGCTCCCAACGAGTACAGAGAGGTTGTCAATCCCTCCGGCCTTGTAGTTCACAAAGGGTTAAAAGCAAAGGTAAAACATAGCATGCAACTCCCCTATCCTGAAGAGTGGAGTCCCCGGCAACGGCGCCAGAAAATACTCCTTGATGGGCCTCGAACCCCTCGTTGGTTACCCCAAGTGGAAGGTGTAAGATGCAGTAAGTAGAAGTGTTTTCCCCTAGCAAAGATGCCAAGGATCGAATCCCCAGAGACTCCTAGGTTCAACAAGTAGGTGTCAATTGCTACGGCGCCAGATTAGTAGCAATCAACGTGGACCTGCACACAGATACAAATAACTTTGCTCCCAACGAGTACAGAGAGGTTGTCAATCCCTCCGGCCTTGTAGTTCACAAAGGGTTAAAAACAACGAGCGCCGGACGGCCAAGTATCCCATTATAAGGTAACGGGATATCGGCAACGTCAAAGGTGATCCTCCCAGTCCTGAAATTCAGCTCTCCGCCAAAGATTACTGGCAGTGTGATTTTCCCCTTCGGCTTGCTCCTTCCCGGGTTGATCCCTTGGAACGTGCCAGTCTCCTCGAGCTCGCTGTCGGGGATCTGTAGTTTCCGGACCACAGCAGAGGAGATCAGGTTCAGGCCGGCCCCGCCATCAACCAGCATCTTGGTGACCTTGAGGTTGCGGATGGTTGGTGAAACCAACATCGGCAAACACCCGACCGCGGTTGTGCGGTCAGGGTGATCCTCAATGTCGAAGATGATGGGCGTGCTGGACCACCTCAGGAGTTTGTGCGACTCGACGGGTGGCTCTGCTGCATTAACCTCCCGCACCCATTGTTTGAGTTGGCGGTGGGAAGTATGCAAAGAGGCACCTCTATCGTCGAACAGAACTTCTGTGGCCTTCTGGAACTCCTGCTCGCTGTTGTCTCCGTCCTCCATGTCTTCGTCGTCGTCTTCGTCTTCGTCCTTGTCGCGGCCGCGGGGAGGTCTATCTCCTTGCCGCTGCTTGGCCTTGCCGCGGCGTCCTCCCCGGCCATTGAATGTCCGCTTCTTGCCGGACTCTCCTCCACCTCCCTGGGCCTTCTCCTTGTCGCGTCGCTCTTACTCAGCCTTCTGCTGTTCGACGAGGTACTCGACCCTTTTGCAGTTCTGGAGATCGTGGCCCTTGGCGCGGTGGATCTTGCAGTACTGCTTGTCGGAGCCGTCCTGCTTGTCGGCGGCCGCTACAGTGGCAGCTTCCTTGTCGGAGCCACCAGCCTGAGTTTTCTTGGCGCGAGCCTCCTTGCCGGACTGCTCAACGACCAGTACTTCCTTGTTCTTCTTCTTCGTGTTGTTCCGCCGCCGGTTTTTCCTTGCCGGGGCGGCATCCTCACTATCTGTTCGCCCTGCTCCAGTATCCTCCCCGGGGAGTCTCCTCCCCTCTTCAGCGCGTGCGCACTTGTCGGCCAGGGCATAAAGCTCGCTGACGTCTCGGATCTTGCACATCGCCATTTCCTCCCTCATCCTGCGGTTACGCACATTCTGATGGAACGCACTAATAACCGCGGCAGGGTGGACGTCCGGGATGTTGTGCTGGACGCGGCTGAATCTCTGGATGTACTTTCGCAGGGACTCTCCTTCCTTCTGGGCGAGTATATGAAGGTCGCTCTCCTGGCCATGGGGCTTGTGGCCACCTGTGAAGGCGCCGACAAACTGGTGGCACAGGTTGGCCCAAGAAGAAATAGAGTTCTCCCGCAAGTGCATGAGCCAAGATCTGACATTTGGCTTGAGCACTAGCGGGAAGTAGTTCGCGAGTATCTTCTCGTCTCGTCCCCCGGCAGCCTGCACCGCGATGGTGTAGATGCTGAGGAACTCTGATGGATGAGTGATGACCCTCAACCGTAAGGGATCTGTTGCAGCATTTTCGATAAGTAAGAGTGTCGAACCCAACGAGGAGCAGAAGGTATTGATAAGCGATTCTGAGCAAGAAATTACTGCAAGCACCGAAAGATAACTTTTAGGGGTTTTCTCGATATAAGCAACAGGAATGTAAAGGCAAGTAATGTAAAAGATACTGAGAGTAACAAGTGGCCCAATCCTTTCTTATCAAAGGAGAGGCCTAGCAACTGAACTTATAAAGACTAAAGCGTTCTTGAGGAAACACGGGAGAGGTAGTCATGTGCTTTCGCCATATTCCGTATCGATAATATGATATGTGTTGATAAGTGTTGAGTGGGTGGATCTATGCTAGTGCACTCTCTAGACTAAGATGAATGCACTCTTATGATTAAACACCTTGCAAGCATCCGCAAATACAAGATAGAATTTAAGGCAAAAGCCTAACCATAGCAATACGATCGAGGATCCATTATTCCCTTATGCAAAAGCGTGCGAACTGGGGTTCAGGTTTCCGTCACTCCGGCAACCCACCATAAGCATTCTTTATACACAATGTATTCTCCTAGGTCCTTAATAAGGCGAAGTGTTGGGTGTTCGACTCACACAACACCACTAGTAGAATGACAACACAACTTAAGTATCAAACAACACATATTACTTCAACAGCATATGACTACTAACAACAAAACTTTCCCCATGTCCTCAAGAACTAAGGTAACTACTCACAAGACATAAAAGAGATCATGATCAGTGGGGATAAATATGTGATAAACAATCTGGACATAATAATATTTCTCCAACAAAACTCAATAGCATTCACCACAAAGTAGTAATCAACACCGATGGAGTAGAGAGGATAGGTAGTACAAGTTACAACACGAGTTGCGATGGAAAGATGAGATTTGGATGAAGATGGATATGGTGCTGGTGTTGGGGATGATGTTCATGATGATCTCGATGATGCCCGTGATGATGGTGATGACGATGGCGACGATCTCCCCTTCCGGGAGGTGATCTCCCCGGCGGAATCTGCCCGCCGGAGATGCCCTTTTCTTCTCTGTAGGTTTCCGCCTCGAAGCGGCGGCAGAACTCCGTAAAAAGTCCCGTGCCTAGGGTTTTCGGGGGACGGAGAACATATATGCAAAAGAGGGCGACCAGAGGTGGGCCAGGGGCTCCAGGCGCCCCCCCGGCGCGGCCAGGGGGGGCGCCCCCAGGCCGCCTGGGCACCCTGTGGCCCCCCTCTGACTCCCCTTTTGCGTGTCTTCGTTATTCGTCTGAAAAATACCTCCCGTCGATTTTCAGGTAATTTGGAGGTGTTCTTCTTCAGCAACTCAGTATCCACTTTTTCCTGCTGAATCCTGCGTCTGCTGTTCCGGCACCGGAAAGTTGCAAACTGTGTAAAATAGACCAAAACAACATAAGAACATCATCATAACGTGAAATATATCAATGAATAAAGATGAATTACGATACAAAATAGTGATGCATTTTGGACGTATCAACACCCCCAAGCTTAGACCTCGCTTGTCCTCAAGCGAATATGAACTCGGTAAACCTGTCCACAAGTTTAGAGAGTGAAGTGTCGATAAATAGAATACGGACAAGAAGCATCATAGTCTCTTCACCAACTCAAATATCCTCAGCAGCAATCTTCAACTTATAAGGCTCTTATGAAAAAGTGTTAACACTTATATTCGAAAGTAGGACCAAGGAAACTCATTATATCATGGCAAACATGTCCTTTGGTCAAAGAACAACAAATAATTTTAACTTTTGCTCTTATATTTTGATGGGATTAATTGAAGCTTTTTGATAACATGTTAGTAAGCAAGAAGTGAAAGTGTTAACACAAAGGAAGATATTTGCCTTAGCTGGGCATGACAAACAACTTACTTATCAAATGATAATGTCAACAAGGATATGATATGACAAATCTTAATGCAGCTTTATATGCATGAATCCTTATCAACATCAAACGTCTGCTCTCTTTGAGAAATAGAAGGAAGTGGGAATAACTGACTCAACTTAAAATTAAAAGATAGGCCCTGCTCTAGGGTAGTAGGGAAAACTCATGTGCTATCCTCAAATCAAACAGAATGAAAACAAGTTTTTGAGAGGTGCATGATTCGTCAACGAATGCTAATAGATAACTCAATTACTTCTTGAACTGGACAAGTTTCGAGGAACGGCTCCCGTTTGAGGACGATAACATCCTCTTATTCTCCTTTGTTTATCACTGCCAAAGTTTTCTGATTTCTCATGAACAAAGCGTGAAGGAGGGTTTGCTTGTTATATTATTCTTAAGCCGGGCGCACTCAATGCCAGTTCCTTTTCGTATTATGGGTTTGCACATTATACATGCAATCCCGGGGTGAAGCTTGTCCAACTCAAAAAGGTCATGAATTAGCTACTACTTCCTCATGAGCTAAAGCAGAGGCACAAAATAAAAGATTTTGAACATTTAAGGATAACACATAAATTATATACTTTAGGAGGTGGTAGTGGAGTACCACGAGTAGGTAGGTATGGTGGACTCATATGGAAGGTATTGGCTTAAGGGTATGGACGCACAAGCAGAATTCCGCTTAGTACAGAGTTAGGCTAGCAAAAGTTTTGAGAGAGCAGACAATTGATGATGACTAAGATGCAAAGCATTATAAAGCATGAACATTGAAATAAGCATAACACATCAAGTTGTCTTCCTTGTCAACATAACACTTCAAGCATAATGACATAAAGGTTTTGGCTATGTTGATACTTTAAGAAAATTATGCTTGTTGTTATGACCAAAGCTATATTTGCCAAGATTAAATAAAGTTTCATAGCCATACCTGACATAAGGTCAATACTCCCCATAAGAATCATCATATAAGATCGATTGCGTGAAGAGAATACCGAGTGCAGCAAAAAGGAACCGATAAACTTCTCATTAATATTCCATCATAAACGACTCCACACACACGGATACAATTCTTCACCAAGGGGGTGATAGACCTCAATGCACACACCTATCTCATATAATAATCTCCCTAGACATGATACGACTCTACTTGACTTCTGAAAGACAAAAGGTAAAAGATAAAGATACCGGGAACTCCCCCAAGCTTGGAACAAGCCAAGGGAATGCCATTACCACGGAGATTTCACTCATCATCCTTGTTGGCGTTGATCAAGTAGTTCTTGGCGAAACTCTTCCATGGAAGGGGTTCTCTAGTCTCATATGAGAAGCTCGTCTCCTGGATCCTGCATTCAGCACCCAAACCCATGCGTAGAAACCTTAGTTCATACTCACAGTTCTGGTTATGTAGATCATTAATTTGCCCTTGTAGCTCTATAATTCTGTCTTCAGACGCGGCGATTCTTTCCCACATCTCCTTCATCTCCTTCAGGAAGTAGTTCTTCAGCTCGTTGGTGATCTCAAAGTTAGCTTCGACACCACGCTCGGTCATCTTCTTGTACTTGAAGACTTCTTGCTCCACTTCTTCCAGCCTGGCCTGGACGCTCCCCTCCTTGATAGGTCCCTTTAGATCTTCTTGATGAAGGACGCCTTCCTTCATCTGAACAACCTGAGGGTGCTTCTTCACCTCAGCGAGGTAAGGGTTGATGAGGTTGACGACGAACGCGTCCTTGGGGGAACTTGGAGAAGCCATGGCACCTAAATTTAGCTGAAAGATTTCCTGGCAGAAACAGATCGAAGAGAAAACACGCAAAATCGCAAGATACATTGCCGGAACAACCCGGACAAATATATAGGAAAAATTTATGCACAGAAAGGAAGGTAACGGACCAAAGCGGGGTCGGAGACGGGCACCAGGGTGTCCAGGCGGCCTGCCGGCGCGACCCAGGGGGGGGGGGCGCCAGGACTCCCTGGTGGTCGTCTCCGGCTCCACTTCGACTCGGAATTTTACTAATTTTACAAAAACTCGTAATACGGAACTTTTATGATGGTTTGCGGTGTTTTCTTACCGTACTACATACCTTTTCTTTATTCTGCTTCTGCTGGCGTCTGAAACAGGGCTGCAACATGTTCTTCGTGGGTTGTTGTGTATATTATATTCACATCAACATCGACAGGGTCTCCTGCTATGTAATGTTTAAGTCTTTGCCCATTCACAACTTGAGGTTTGGTGCCTTCAAAATTATTAATCTTAATTGCACCAGACCGATAAACTTCTTCAATATGAAATGGTCCTTCCCACCTGGAAAGTAGTTTACCTGGAGAAAACCTGAAACGGGATCTAAACAACAAAACTTTATCACCAACATTAAATTCACGTTTCAAAATCTTCCTATCATGCCACCTTTTTACCTTTTCCTTGAACATTTTAGCGCTCTTGTAAGCTTCACTTCTCCATTCATCTAGAGAAGTCAAGTTCATGAGACACTTCTCACCAGCTAGTTTTGGGTCCGTGTTAAGCTCTCTAACAGCCCAGAAAGCTTTGTGCTCTAGCTCTAATGGCAAATGGCAAGCCTTGCCATATACCATCTTATAGGGGGACATGCCCATGGGGTTTTTGTAAGCAGTTCTATATGCCCACAAAGCATCTCCTAATTTATTTGACCAATCCTTCCTATTTCTGTTTACTGTTTTCTGCAAGATCAACTTAATCTCTCTATTGGTGAGCTCAACTTGCCCACTAGTTTGAGGATGATACGGTGAAGGAATTCTATGATTAACATCGTATTTAGCCAAAGCTTTTCTAAAAGCTCCGTGCGTGAAGTGTGATACTCCATCGGTCATGAGATACCTTGGTACACCAAACCTAGGAAATATTACATCCTTAAGCATTTTCAAAGATGTTTTGTGATCAGCACTTTCAGTGGGGATAGCTTCAACCCACTTGGTCACATAATCAACAGCTACTAAAATGTGAGTGTACTTGTGCGAAGAAGGAAAAGGACCCATAAAATCAAAACCCCAACAATCGAAAGGTTCAATCACTAGTGAGTAATTCATAGGCATCTCATTCCTTCTACTAATGTTACCAACTCTCTGACATTTATCACAGGCTAAAACATAATTTCTAGCATCTTTAAAGAGAGTAGGCCAATAAAAACCTGATTGAAGAACCTTATGTGCAGTCCTTTCACCGGCATGATGTCCTCCATAGGGACTATCATGGCACCGTCTGAGAATATCCTTCTGCTCATGTTCCGGAATGCATCTTCTCACGATCCCGTCGAGACCTTCTTTGAAAAGATGTGGGTCATCCCAAAAGTAGTGCCTCAAATCATGAAAGAACTTCTTCCTCTGCTGAAATGTTAGACCTGGAGGCAAATACTTCGCAACAATAAAATTAGCATAATCTGCATACCAAGGGTCGGAAAGAGGTTGTATTTTTACAACAGCAAGTTGCTCGTCTGGAAAACTATCGTTAACTGGGATGGGGTCATGCGGTATATCTTCCATTCTTGAAAGATTGTCCGCTACCGGATTGTCTTCCCCTTTCCTATCAACAATCTGCAAATCAAATTCTTGAAGAAGGAGTACCCATCTGATAAGCCTTGGCTTGGCATCCTTCTTTGTCATAAGATATTTAATGGCAACATGATCAGTATGAATAATAACTTTGGAATCAACAATATACTGCCTAAACTTATCACAAGCAAAAACTACAGCTAAGAATTCCTTCTCAGTAGTAGCATAATTTCTTTGAGCACTATCAAGGGTTTTACTAGCATAATGTATAACATTCAATTTCTTATCAACTCTTTGTCCTAAAACAGCTCCAACAGCAAAATCGCTTGCATCACACATAATTTCAAAAGGTAAATTCCAGTCAGGTGGTTGTACTATAGGAGCAGTTATTAAAGCTTTCTTAAGGACTTCAAAAGCTTCCTTACAATTTTCATCAAACGCAAAAGGAACATCCTTCTGGAGAAGATTAGTGAGGGGTCTCGAGGTTTTAGAAAAGTCTTTAATAAATCTTCTATAAAAACCTGCATGACCGAGAAAACTGCGAATACCTTTGATGTCCCTTGGATAGGGCATCCTCTCAATAGCTTCGATCTTGGCTTTGTCCACTTCAATTCCCCTTTCGGAAATCTTGTGACCAAGAACAATTCCTTCATTAACCATAAAGTGGCACTTCTCCCAGTTGAGTACCAAATTTGTCTCCTCGCATCTCTGCAAAACTTTATTAAGGTTGTGAAGACAATGGTCAAATGAAGTTCCATAGACGGAGAAATCGTCCATGAAAACTTCCATAATATCCCCGCAGAAACCATGAAAGATAGCAGACATACACCTTTGAAAAGTAGCAGGGGCATTACATAAACCAAAAGGCATACGTCTGTAAGCATAAGTACCAAAAGGACAAGTAAAAGTGGTCTTCTCTTGATCGACGGTGTTAACATGAATTTGAGAGAAGCCAGAATAACCATCGAGATAACAAAAGTGGGTATTTTTGGATAACCTTTCAAGCATTTGGTCGATGAATGGCAACAGGTAGTGATCCTTCCTGGTTGCCTTGTTCAACTTCCTGTAACCAATATACATTCTATATCCAATAATAATTCTCTGAGGTATTAGTTCATTTTTATCATTAGGAACCACAGTTGTACCTCCTTTCTTAGGAACACAATGTACCGGACTTACCCACTTACTGTCAGCTATAGGGTAGATAATACCTGCGGCTAGAAGCTTGAGAATCTCAGTTCTCACGACATCCATCATCTTCGGGTTCAACCGTCGTTGATGATCAACAACTGGTTTAGCATCAGGCTCAAGGTTGATAGTATGTTGACAGATAGATGTACTAATCCCCTTAAGGTCATCAAGGGTGTAGCCAATTGCGCCTCGGTGTTTATGAAGTACTTCCAATAATCGCTCTTCTTCATATCCTGAAAGGTTAGAATTGATAATAACAGGATATACTTTCTTTTCATCTAAATAAGCATACTTGAGCGTATCGGGAAGAGGTTTAAGATCGAACACCGGGTCTTCTTTTGGTTTTGATAAAATTCCCAAAGGTTCAACCGGAAGGTTGTGCTTCAGGATAGCAGGCTGCCTCAAGAATATTTCATCTAGTTCATTTCTTTCCTGCATATGTAAATCATTCTCGTGGTCCTCCATGTATTGCTGCAAAGGATCATCAGGGGGAATAGCAATAGAGGCAATACTTTCAATAATTTTATCATCACTAGGTAAATCAGTACCAGGAGGCTGCTTAGAGAACTTAGAAAAATTAAATTCATATGGCTCACCATCGAATTCAACAGAAACTTTACCTTTCCTGCAATCTATTATAGCTCCACAAGTTCTAAGAAAAGGTCTACCAAAAATGATGGGACAAAAATTGTCCCTGGCTGAACAAGTACCAAAAAGTCGGTAGGGTATTTTACCTTTCCACATAGGACTTCAACGTCCCTCACAATTCCGATAGGAGAGATAGTTGATCTATTTGCAAGATGAATAGTAACATCAACTTCTTCAAGTTCACAAGGGGAAATCTCACCGATGATTTCTTCATAGAGTGAATAAGGAATAGCACTTGCACTCGATCCCAAATCGCATAGCCCATAATAATTGTGATCTCCTATTTTAACCGATACCACCGGAGTACCTGAAATTGGGCCTTTGTTCTTGGCTGTGACAAGGTTAGTGGAAACAGCACAAAAAGTTATATTGGAATCCAAAACATCATCAGTAACAAGGTCTTTAATCAATGCAAGTCGAGGATCGACCCTGATCTGGTCCTCAGGTTCATCAACTCTTCTCTCACTTTTATTTATTATGCCTGTCACAAGAGAGTGCTCCTTTATCCTCGTGGGAAAAGGAGGCTGTTCATATATAACTGCAGGCAAAATAGGCTTAGCAACATAAATATCAACAGGTGGTTCTTTAAAAGGTGCATGGTGCTGGTCTTTCTTCTTTTTAAAAGAATCAACGTGAGAGGCAAAATTCTTACACAAATCAATCACTAGATGGGAATCAAGACCAATCTTAGAGCAAAAAGTATTGAAGTAATCAGTTTCCACATAGCTCTCAATATAATCATGTTCATAATTTATAGCGGGTTCAATACCTTTATCAATTTCACAATCTTCAGTATTCCTCTGGATTCTTTCAAGGAGATCCCACCTTTCTTCAACACTCTTCTTCTGAAATACCCCACTAGAGGAGGCATCCAGCATCTCCTTATCCTGACGAGAAAGCCTGGCATAAAAATTTGTAAGTATAATTTCCTTGGGAAGCTTATGAATAGGGCATTTGAGCATTAGAGACTTCAATCTCCCCCAAGCTTGAGCAATGCTTTCTCCGTCACGAGACCTAAAGTTATATATATAATTCCTGTCTCGATGAATCTCATGAAGAGGATAAAACTTAGTATAAAAGAGAGACATAAGCTCCTGCCAGTCCAGCAAGTGTGGGTTATCGAGAAGCCCATACCAATCTGAAGCTTTATCTATAAGGGATACGGCAAACAATTTCCTCATGACAAACTCCCTCGATACACCTGCAAGCTTAAATAATGAACATAGTCGTGACAAATATAGCAAGTGTTCACCGGGATGTCTGTCTCCTGCATAACGATTAGCCAAAACATAATTGATAATGCCAGCTGGTATTTTATAAGGCACAATTTCAGTAGGGGGAGGATCAACCACCACAGGTGTGGGGTGTCTTCCTGCAAGCAACGCTCCAATAATAGGGTTATCCATAAGGACAAAGAGCAGCAATAGCAAAAATAAAAACAGAATTATAAAAAGACTTTCTTACCAGTTTCACTTTACCAATAGCGCTACGCTCCCCGGCAACGGCGCCAGAAAACGGTACTTGATGACCCTCAACCGTAAGGGATCTGTTGCAGCGTTTTCGATAAGTAAGAGTGTCGAACCCAACGAGGAGCAGAAGGTATTGATAAGCGATTCTGAGCAAGAAATTACTGCAAGCACTGAAAGATAACTTTTAGGGGTTTTCTCGATATAAGCAACAGGAATGTAAAGGCAAGTAATGTAAAAGATACTGAGAGTAACAAGTGGCCCAATCCTTTCTTAGCAAAGGAGAGGCCTAGCAACTGAACTTATAAAGACTAAAGCGTTCTTGAGGACACACGGGAGAGGTAGTCATGTGCTTTCGCCATATTCCGTATCGATACTATGATATGTGTTGGTAAGTGTTGAGTGGGTGGATCTATGCTAGTGCACTCTCTAGACTAAGATGAATGCACTCTTATGATTAAACACCTTGCAAGCATCCGCAAATACAAGATAGAATTTAAGGCAAAAGCCTAACCATAGCAATACGATCGAGGATCCATTATTCCCTTATGCAAAAGCGTGCGAACTGGGGTTCAGGTTTCTGTCACTCCGGCAACCCACCATAAGCATTCTTTATACACAATGTATTCTCCTAGGTCCTTAATAAGGCGAAGTGTTGGGTGTTCGACTCACACAACACCACTAGTAGAATGACAACACAACTTAAGTATCAAACAACACATATTACTTCAACAACATATGACTACTAACAATAAGACTTTCCCCATGTCCTCAAGAACTAAGGTAACTACTCACAAGACATAAAAGAGATCATGATCAGTGGGGATAGATATGTGATAAACAATCTGGACATAATAATATTTCTCCAACAAAACTCAATAGCATTCACCACAAAGTAGTAATCAACACCGATGGAGTAGAGAGGATAGGTAGTACAAGTTACAACACGAGTTGCGATGGAAAGATGAGATTTGGATGAAGATGGAGATGGTGCTGGTGTTGGGGATGATGTTGATGATGATCTCGATGATGCCCGTGATGATGGTGATGACGATGGCGACGATCTCCCCTTCCGGGAGGTGATCTCCCCGGCGGAATCTGCCCGCCGGAGATGCCCTTTTCTTCTCTGTAGGTTTCCGCCTCGAAGCAGCGGCGGAACTCCGTAAAAAGTCCCGTGCCTAGGGTTTTCGGGGGACGAAGAACATATATGCAAAAGGGGGCGACCAGAGGTGGGCCAGGGGCTCCCGGCGCCCCCCGGCGCGGCCAGGGGGGGGGGGGCGCCCCCAGGCCGCCTGGGCACCCTGTGGCCCCCCTCTGACTCCCCTTTTGCGTGTCTTCGTTATTCGTCTGAAAAATACCTCCCGTCGATTTTCATGTAATTTGGAGGTGTTCTTCTTCAGCAACTCAGTATCCACTTTTTCCTGCTGAATCCTACGTCTGCTGTTCCGGCACCGGAAAGTTGCAAACTGTGTAAAATAGACCAAAACAACAGAAGAACATCATCATAACGTGAAATATATCAATGAATAAAGATGAATTACGATACAAAATAGTGATGCATTTTGGACGTATCAATGAGTTTTGCCGTCGTATTTCTCGGGTACGTCGGGCTTGAAGTTCTTCACGCTGGGCCACTGGACTTGCCGCAGCTCACGGGTGAACGTAGGACAGACCGCCGCGTACGGCAAGTTGCCTGGTTCTCCGGGCACGTGCACGTCGACAGCGGGCCTAGCGCGCTGGTCGGATTGCCGCCGCGCTTCTCTTCGACGCTCGATGCGAGTTCGAGCGTCTTCTTGTCGTCTGTCGTCGAGGACTTGGCGTTGATCGCGGCGAGCCCGTGGATCCGACGACGCCGTGGAGTCGTCGTCGATGTTGATCCGGCGAGTCGGCGATTTTGGCCTTCGGGGCGGGGAGTGCACGGTAGTTGCACCCCCGGCGGTCTTGTCGCCATCTGCTCGCGCCTGGCTAACTTGCCGCGGCCGCGACGTCGTCGGCTGCTGCGGAGTGTCGTTATTGGCGAAGGCGATGAGGCTTTGGATGGTGGCCCTCCAGTCGTCGGCCTTGTCTGCCGCCGGAGGGAAGTCGAGGAGCAGCTGAGCTCGAGCTAGAGCTTCCGCTGGAGTGGAGGGGAGCGGTGGCGAGCGGTGCGAGGAGCGAGATATGCTCGGACTTCTAACTGTGTTAGAAGGAGCAGGGTCTCGTCCCGGCGACCGCGCCTTGTTCGTGCCAGCGCGTTGGCCTTGAGCGTCCCACGACCCGCCAGCTTGACCTTGTCCCAGCAAGAGTCTGGTACCATGGGTACCACGTCGCAGCCGGTCCGGCACCTCCTGAGTGGGGCGTGGTGCGTGCACAGACGCCGAGGTCTTAGAGTGCGCTCGGTCGTCCGTCTTGTCCTTGGACTTGGCGACGCCGTGAGTTTCCTCGCCGGCGTCCATCCTCCCGCCAGCATCTACCCCAACACCGTTGGCTCTGGTGGTGGCGGGATCGACGCGGACGGGCCTGCTACCTCCGAAGCCTTCTTCTTCAGCGGCATGTCGATGAAGTAGATGAAGTTGCTGAAGTTTTCGCTCGCGTGAACACTGGATCGGGTTCACACAACCTCGACGCACCCCCTACCTGGCGCGCCAAAGATGTCGGGGAAACTGATCGCCCACGAACACCTATGGGACCGGAGCCCCTTTTCGGTACGGCAAGGGGGGCGGAGGATGCACAAAGAGCGGATCGAAGCGTGCACGCGAGCAGTTTACCCAGGTTCGGGCCGCACGGATGCGTAAAACCCTACTCCTGCCTTGGTTTGTATTGCGTTCTTGGCTCAGGAGCGAGGCGGGCTACAGTGCTTTCGTTAGCAACACCGAGCGTGAGAGTGATCGAAGATCGGAACCTCTTCTACGTTGCGCATGGGCCTCCTTTTATAGGTCAAAGGGGTCACCGACAGGTGGCAACGTAGCCGAGGGTAAAAACGTAAAAATGGTGGTAGGTGGAACAGTGTATGCATAGTGCTTTATACCTAACCCTGACGGCAGGGGACAAGGGCATTAAATGCCCGTCGCCGTCGCCCCAAACAGTGCAAAAAAGCGTCTGTCAGGGTGTATCCGTCCGCCACGATGGTGGCCTCGTCATCACAGCTCGCCACCATGTACCCCAGGCTGCACAGCCTTCCGCCACGTGCACCTGGAAGGGCCCCAGGGCGACGCGTGGCCGGATGAGCTGGAGCGCGGGCACGTAGTGGAAGCTTGCCGCGACTTGCACCTTGCCGCAGTTGTTAACTTGTCGCGCCCGGGAGCTTGTTGCTCCCCGGGCCTTGCCGGGACGCATGGCGCGTCGCGGCAGGTCTCTTGAAATGTCATGTTTGGCCTTCCTAGCAAGCTCCTCTTGCCAGGGTCTTGTACTAAAAGGGTGGTCTTGAGCCTGGAGCGGCCTTCCCGGCAAGCTCCTCTTGCCGGGGTCTTGTTTCTTTAACTTGAATACTTTGTTCTTGAATGGCTCCAAAGGAACCATAGTGGGTCTTGGCAGGCACGTGGCAAGCCCTGCCACGGGACGCTGCTACTGCCCGTGCATAAGTCGGGATACTAAGGTACCCCTACTTTAGTACACCGACAACCACCTTTGGATTTGTACCTTCGAAGTTGTTGATTCTTATGGCATCGGAACGATAGACCTCCTCGATAACGTAAGGTCCTTACCACTTAGAGAGAAGTTTTCTTGCAAAAAATCTTAAACGAGAGTTGTATAGCAAGACATAATCACCTACGTTAAACTCACGCTTTTGTATCCTTTTTGTCATGCCATCTTTTAACTTTTTCTTTAAACAGCTTAGCATTCTCATAGGCCCGGGTTCTTCATTCATCAAGAGAGCTAATGTCAAATAACCTCTTCTCACCGGCAAGTTTGAAATTATAATTGAGCTCTTTAATAGCCCAATATGCCTTATGTTCTAGCTCAAGAGGTAAGTGACAAGCTTTTCCATAATCCATCTTATATGGAGACATACCCATATGATTTTTGTATGTAGGTCTATAAGCCCATAATGCATCATCAAGTTTCTTGGACCAATTCTTTCTAGACCTACTAACTGTCTTTTGCAAAATTAATTTCAACTCTCTATTACTTAGTTCTACTTGACCTAGTCTGTGGGTGATAAGGGGATGCAATTCTATGATTAACATCATACATTGCAAGCATTTTACGGAAAGCACCATGAATAAATTGTGAACCACCATCAGTCATTAAGTATCTAGGGACTCCAAACCTTGGGAAGATAACTTATTTAAGCATCTTAATAGAGGTGTTATGGTCAGCACTACTAGTTGGAATAGCTTCTACCCACTTAGTAACGTAATCAACAGCAACTAAGATATGTGTGTACCTATTAGAGGCAGGAAACGGTCCCATATAATCAAAGCCCCAAACATCAAATGGTTCAATAACAAGTGAATAATTCATAGACATTTCTTAACGTCTGCTAATATTACCAATTCTTTGACATTCATCACAAGATAAGACAATCTTACAGGCATCTTTGGAGAGAGTAGGCCAATAAAAACCGGATTGCAATAACTTGTGTGTAGTTCTATCTCCCGCATGGTGTCCTCCATAAGCTTCGGAATGGCACTTGCGTAGGATCTGTTCCTGTTCATGCTCAGGTACACAATATCTAATAATACCATCTACTGCTTTTTTATAAAGATGTGGGTCATCCCAAAAGTAATGTCTCAAATCATAGAAGAACTTTTTCTTTTGCTGGTATGTGAAGCTAGGAGGTATAAACTTAGCAACAATATAATTAGCATAATCAGCATACCATAGAGTAGTACGAGAAGTATTTATGACGGCTAATTGTTCATCAGGAAAACTATCATCAATAGGTTGTGGGTCATCAAGTATATTCTCTAACCTGGACAAGTTGTCTGCAACGGGGTTCTCAGCTCCCTTTCTATCAATAATATGCAAGTCAAATTCTTGCAGCAAGAGAACCCATCTGATAGGTCTAGGTTTAGCATCTTTCTTTTCCATAAGGTATTTGATAGCAGCATGATCAGTGTGAATAGTTACTTTAGAATCAACAATATAGGGTCTAAACTTATCACAAGCAAATACAACTGCTAAAAATTCTTTCTCAGTAGTAGCATAATTTTTCTGGGCACTATCTAGAGTTTTACTAGCATATTGGATAACATTCAATTTCTTATCAACTCTTTGCCCTAAAACAGCACCTACAGCATAATCACTAGCATCGCACATAATCTCAAAAGGTAGATTCCAGTCAGGAGGCTGGACAATAGGAGCAGAGATCAATGCTTTCTTAAGTATTTCAAATGCTTCTAGACAATCATCATCAAAGACAAAAGGAATATATTTTTGTAAGAGATTACTCTGAGGCCTGGAGATTTTGGAGAAGTCCTTAATGAACCTCCTATAGAACCCGACATGACTAAGGAAACTTCGTATACCTTTTATGTCTTTGGGGCACGGCATCTTTTCAATAGCATCAACTTTAGCCTTGTCAACTTAAATACCTCTTTCAGAAATTTTATGTCCCAAGAGAATGCCTTCATTAACCATAAAGTGGCACTTCTCCTAATTCAAGACAAGATTAGTGTCTTCACATCTCTGCATAACTCGATCAAAGTTGCTTAAGCAATCATCAAAAGAAGTTCCCTAAACGAAGAAATCATCCATGAAAACCTCAACAATCTTTTCACAAAAAACAGATAATATAGCCATCATGCATCTTTGAAAGGTAGCAGGTACATTACATAAACCAAAAGGCATACGTCTATAAGAAAAGGAACCGAGAGGACAAGTAAAAGTGGTCTTTCCTTGACCCCCCTTTAACACAGGTATTTGAGAGAAACCAGAATAACCATCTAGAAAGCAAAAATGTGTATGTTTGGATAACCTTTCTAGCATTTGATCAATAAAATGCAAGGGGTAATGATCTTTCTTAGTAGCTTTATTTAATTTATGGAAATCAATTACCATCCTATAACCTATAACTATCCTTTGCGGGATCAATTCATCTTTATCATTAGGGACAACAGTCATACCTCCCTTCTTAGGGACACAATGGACATGACTTACCCACTGGCTATCAGCAACTGGATAGATAATACATGCCTCTAGAAGCTTTAGTATTTCCTTCGTTACTACTTCTTTCATCTTAGGATTTAACCGTCGTTGATGATCAATAACCGGTTTAGTGTTTTCTTCCAATTTTATTTGTGTTGGCATAAAGTGGGACTAATGCCCTTAAGATCATCCAGAGTATATCCAATAGCAGCACGGTGCTTCTTCAGAGTTTTCAATAATTTTTCTTCTTCCAGCTCTGAAAGGTTAGCACTGATAATAACAGGATATATCTTATTTTCATCAAGATAAACATACTTAAGATTATCAGGTAAAGGTTTAAGTTCAAACACGGGATCACCCTTGGGTGGAGGAGGATCCCCTAGGATTTCAACATGCAATTTGTTTTCCAATACGGGTCCCTGATTAAAGAATATTTCATCTATTTCCCTTCTCTCATTCATATGCATATCATTTTCATGGTCTAGCAAATATTGTTTTAAAGGATCATTATATTAGGAGGCACAATAATAGAAGCAAGACCAATAATTTCATCTTTACTAGGTAGTTCTTTATCGAGGGGTTGTCTATGGAATTTAGCAAAGTTAAAGTCATGAGACATATCCCCTAAACCAACAGTAACAATATCTTTCACGTAGTCTATCTTAGCATTAACAATATTCAAGAAGGGTCTACCAAATATAATGGGACAAAATTCATCTTCTGGGGTACTAAGAATAAGAAAATCAGGAGGGTATTTAACCTTCCCACACAAGACTTCAACGTCTCTAACAATTCCAACTGGTGAAATAGTGTCTCTATTAGCTATCTTAATAGTAACACCAATCCCTTCTAACTCAACAAGTGCGATGTCATGCATAATTTCTTGATATAAGGTATGAGGGATAATGCTCGCACTAGCACCTACATCACATAAACCATGATAACAATGATCTCCTATCTTAACAGAGATAACAGGAAAGCCTACAATAGGTCTATGTTTATTCCTAGCATTGGGTTTGGCTATTCTAGGAGATTCCTCTTGGAGGTAAATAACATGTCCATCTAAATCTTCTACCAAGAGATCTTTAACCATAGCAACACTAGGTTCAACTTTAATTTGCTCAGAGGGTGTAGGTGTTCTAGTATTACTCTTACGAACTACAGTTGAAGCTTTAGCATGACCCTTTATTCTAACAGGGAAAGATGGTTTCTCAATATAAGCAGTAGGAACCACTGTTCAAGATATCTTCCGATATGCCGATAAATCGGCCGATTTATCGCTTACCGCTGTCTGGCCGATAAGATAAATTGGCCGATAAATGAGCCGATATGGCGATAAATTGGCCGATATGCCGATAAACTGGCCGATTTACCCCTTATCATGGGTCGACCGATAAGTTCCCGATAAGCGATATCCCCAACACTGGTAGGAACAATAGAATCAACATTATAAGTGATAGTCTTTTCTTCAATTTTAACAGGTTCAACTACTTTTACTTCAACTAGCAAAGTGGCCCGCTCTTCGCACGGGCTAGTATTTCATATTGTTTGGTTCAAATAATTTCATATTTACCAGTTCTATGGGATGGTTGTGAAATCGATATTTTAAGGATATATAAGAGTTACCCCATTAATGTTTTTGAGAAATATCTGGAGGCTATGTTGTTGCTGAACTTTCTTAGTGCTACATGATCAAATCCACATGTTTGCCTAATGCGGGTGCAGTGATATGTATGTGATGTGTTTCTCGCTTGACAATCCTGTTGAGAGTATTTAGTTATTTATTTTTAGTATATAATGTTTTCATGAGAAGTATCCTATGCATCAAAATTGAGTCAATATGGGTGACGTAATATTACAATAGTTGTTGCCCTCCATATGCATGTACTGCCGCAAAATTAAAACCTCCCGATGTGTCTACACTCTCTGCAATAACCTTGTGGTCAAGATCAAGGAAGTTGGTGGATTGTAGGCGTGTACATCCGGAGGCAACAACCTGGCAGCCAAGATCGACGAAGGTAGTGGATCGGAGGCTGGGACATGGAGTGAAAATAGTGGCTGGGACCTGGAGAAGGATATTGATGAGGTGTTATGTATGGTGAGGTGGCATGCGTGCATTGTTGAGATAATTGAGATAGTGGGGATACAATATTTAAATACATACGATTACAATATTTTTGATGAGCTATAGTTTAAAATTTCCCATATTAAGTTTTAATAGCTGATAATGAAAATAGTTCTAATTGTTTTTTCCATATAAAATATAAGGATGTGTGCAGCATCTCATTATGTTTAGCACTGTATAATTAGTAATTTGGTCCTATAAAGGATAATATCACCAAACATTTGTTTCAATCAACCCAGTCTCATATCTTTAGGTTGTTTACATGGTCAACAACAAATTTACTTTTACTTGGAAAGATTTGATCCTTCCGACAAAAGGAAATCAAAGAACTACATATACCCTACATTTTCATTGACTTTCTTTGCCCATTTAGTGAACACAAACTAAGGTGGTAAATTAAATTGTAAGCCTGTATATTTCGATTGCACATTTGAGTAACACAAATCAACACATCACATAAACCTTACAGACCAATGATGTTAACTAATAGCACTGAAAAATATGAAGCTATAGATTCTACCTTTTTACATGAAACTTTTAAATGCTTCCTCAACTACAGTTAATCATATCTTTTGACTACAAAAAAACTATTCACATACTCGATATAACAAACTTAGTTTTTACTGCTTAGCAATCATCAATGTAAAATTTCCTGGAAACAATATTCGCTCATATGGTCAAAAAATTATTAAACCAACTCCATGGAATAGATTAAAATTGAGATATGTAATCTATGTACGCCAAGTAGAAATAACTAATTGTCAAATAGGACATCTAAATTAATTATATAATATTATTTTAATAGGGGTAATTACGGTAATCTTTAATCAACTTAAGTAGTCCTAAGCATCTTCCTCTCGATAATTCATTACTATGAATAGATTAAGGTATTTACTTTGATATAAGATAGTGTGTATTTCTATCGGCCATATACATATGTGATTTTTTTCATAAAATTATTACATTTGTACGTATGTGTTTTCCTATTAGTTCTTTGAAAATTTTAAGTTTGTGTTTCTTTAGATATACGATATAGATTAGATATTAATCCTTCGAGTATTTGTTATATAAAATGTATATAGTTTACTTTGCACCAAGCTTTGTCGTTGTGTCTTAAGCAATATCACTAACTTGCTTGACTATCAAAAAAGGTATGGCCTAAAACACTAAGTTAAACATTTGTATATTAACTTTTGTATGATCAAAGAGCCAATTGACATGTGGTGTACATGGTTGTACATAATATCATAGTTTGAGTGAGTTAGAAAATATATTGTTTTTAAACCAACATTAGAAGTATAAATTAAGACACGTTTATGAATTTTAAAGACTTCGTGTTTCTTGTGATATGCCACCGATCAAGCAGTTGTTAGACTGCTTCCGAATCTATGAGGGCTTACATGTCGTTTGGTTAATTTTGATCTTCACAAAATTCCAGGACGATGTACCATCACATGTCCATGTGGCAATCCTCTCCTTTTATCTGATCTATGCAGGTGGACTTCATCCATGTACAACTCGAGCCATTGTTTATAGAGCTTCCACAGGGTATCCACAATACTTGGATACTCATGCTACAGAAGTAATAAAAAAATTGCATATAGCAGCAATCATGTATATACAACGTTTGTTCTTTCACTCAGAAACAACAATATTTTCGTTCGGGTCAAGATTTCCATAGATACTAAAGGCGTGGGTGCATAAGATAAGTAGCCGTGCATCTATAATTGCTCGATGCCCAAATCAAGTAGATAAGTGCAACATGTAAATTAATTAGAGGAGAACAATACCAAGTACTCGGCACTACAAAATTGTGTTAGCTCTACATGTCTTCGTCCTCCCATAGCTTCACATCCATCGTAGGCCACGATGACCCAGAGTGTACCACGTTAATGATGCAAATCTAATTTAGATCATAGTACTTTAAATCATACTATTTATATGTCATGACAATCTTAAAATGTATCCTTCTGATTATATACACAGATATGCCATTGAAAGTTGGTCCACATTTAATACAATTGACACTAGTAATCCATACAGAGGGGTCTATCATTTTTTTAGGGAAACATGGGTTATCCTTGATTGGGAAAGGAATGTTTTTACGTGAATTTTCAGCAAGTTACCTTATCATGTATTATTAATATCATAAAAAATAATGCTCTGTGATGCTAATAAGTAAATATTCACCTCAGTTATCAGAATCAATTTTCTAGAAAAAAATGTTTCCATGTCTAGATCAGGTAAATAGTTTAGCCTGGATATTACAACTTTGTTTGCTTGCACTGATCAGTAAGGACACATGAAACAGACTTCAATTCTACTGTTTCCAAAAATCAGATGAATAGCACACCCTACCACTCTAAAGCAAACCACGGAGATGGACCCAATGCGAACCACAATTAAGAAAGGAGAGCCTCCCAATATTTGTATAACAAAAGCTCCTTGGACTAATCTTGATAGTATACATCTTACTTATAAGCATAAAAATCAAAACTATATTTCTGTATTGAAGGAAACACACTCAATCTAAAATCTAAAAGTTTGTGGATAAATCATACTCATCTCTCTGGCAACTCATCACAACATCGTGCACCTCATTTTTTCAGCTAGGCATATAAAGCGAGCTTGCTCCAACTAATCGATCCACTTCTGATGTATCTTCAACGTACGCATGGACAGAGCTACCGACAGCAACGCGAATTGATTCTCTCGGCTGGCCAGAACCACAAATAACTTATCTGCTCCCAATCAATCTTCAATATAGTAGGCACATACATTGCAGCTAGAGGCAAGCCAAATTGATTCCCATGGTCGGCCGAAACGTAAACAACCGATCCACTCCCAATAAATCTCCCTAACATAGGAACGTACACAGTAGCCAGCCACAAAGGCTAACTGATCTAGGTGGGTCAGAATTAGTAATCTATAAATAGAATGAGTCGCGCTAGTTTCCATTAGTGTGTAGGTATGTTTACCACTCATTCGGTTCCATGATGTAATAGTACATAGAAAATTAGTCTTTTATTATTTTTGTCTCCTCGGGGCCTCTGAGCTGACTCGTATATGGTTGTTCATTAACTATAAAAGGAGAAATATGTCTCAATATTACTGTACATTGTGCAGATTCAAGTTAACTACTGCTAAAATTCAAGCACGGGGAGGAATTACCACGAATATGTCCCTTTTCATCTTAGCTAGATGCTAGGGTTAGTGGTGTAAGCTACGCTTCAATCTTACAGCTTCGCGAGTTCAACATCTTGGAGCTTCGTAGGCAATGCTTGCCACACCGCTGATATACCTCTAGCTTGGCAAGCTCTGCGTCGTTATGGCCTCGTCCGACAAGTCTGCCCAGAGATCATGAAGACATCTGCTTCGCAACATAGGTGTCCCTGAAACACCGTCATGTAGCCGCTGAGCCTAAACGAATATGCCTCTTATTTGCATGCGGGCACCCTGTGACAGCAGCTCCGCAAGCTGTGTGTCTTGAAGCTTCTCAGTCCCCGACGCATCGGATCATCCGACCGTGTGCGGGAAGCCGGGAAGAGGTATCTTGTTCCACCGCAAGTGAGCAGCTAGAAGCGTGTTGAGCGCTCGTGCTAGGAATAGATCGATGGAAGGACATGCATACACCTTCTCTTGGTACTGCTACACCTAGCGCTCTAGGAGGAAGACATGGGGCGGCCAAGGTGTGAGCGCCAACGTTGGAAGGAGGACTGCGGGGAAGTTTGCGAGCGGCAGGTGCGTGCAGCATAATGATCCATACGGGAGAGAAGGAAAATACACATTAGGATTTTTTTTCTTAGAGATAGTCCTATATGGATACAGAGACGTGTGATCTCATGGCACGTTGCGGACTCCCGTTGGTTCCCACAATACCATATATTATTTTTCTAATAACACAATCCTATACATGGCACGGACTCGTGGTAGGACTCGTGGTAGGTTGCCATAATGCAATATATATGACCATGGTAAGCACGTTGGGGACTCCTGGTTGGCTCCCACAATACCTTATATTGATTTTTTTTAACCGACCTTATATTGATTTTTTATAACAACACAATCCAATAAATGGTCGACTCGTGGTAGGTTGCCATAGTGCAATATATTTTATGCATATCAAAGGATGTATGTGTAATGCCCCACATGTAACACTTTTTAAATATGGCAATATATAAAACTTTGATTTCATCAATTCCTTTCCGGGCTCTTCTTTCATTTCGGGTTTCGTCGTTTTATCGTGTGCGTGTGTGCATTTCATTCATGTCATGTTGTCATGTGCATTGCATTGCATTTGTGTTGTCACTTGCATCCGGTCCCACTCGTCTCTCCCCGTTGTCCGTTTCGAGTTCCGACGCTCACACACGTGCCGGTGGCATCCCCGAGGCCTTCTTTCGTGTGTGTCCGTGTAACGTTTCCGAAATGACGTGAGTCTTGTCGTGCGATGTTATTTTGGTACGTGTAGGCCGCCTGTCAAGTTTCGTCGCGTTTGGAGTTCGTTTGGTACTTCAACGGTTAACCTAGTGGGCTAAAAGAACCTCTTCTTTGAGGCCCAAGACCCCCTCCACAACAGCCCACTAACCCAGCACAACCCTTCCCATCATCTCGGTCGTCGAATTGTGATCACGTGGCCGAAAACCGCACCCCATTTGGACCTTCCTAACTCCCTATGCCTATAAAAACGTCCACACCCCTCCATTTTTTGGGCGAAACCCTAGTCTTCCCTTTTTTTTTTTCCATTTTTCCCCGCACCCCGCAGCTCCTTCGGCTGCTGGACACGTCCGGACGGGCCGGACACGTCCGCCCGGACGCGCCAGACCAACCGGAGTGTGCCACGTGGCCCGTCCGCCTCCACCGCCGCCGCGGGCCACGAGCCCGCCTCGGGCCCTCCGCCTCCGCCTCCCGGGCCGAACTCCTCCGCGCCTACCGCCGATCCCCGGCGCGGCTCCGCGCTGCCGGCAGCCGGGCCGCGCCCGCCTGTCGCCATGCCCGTCGGCGCCGGTCACCGCCGCCGCCTCCGGCGCGCCTCGCCCCGCCGCCCAACCGCCGTCGCCTCCGGCCAGCCTCGCCCCGCCGGCCGTCTCTCCGCCCCGCCGCCGCCGGCCACCGGGCCCGTCGTCTTCTCCGGCTCCGGTCGCCGGAGCCGCCGCCGTCCTCGTCCCGTACCGATCTGGCCGGATCGGGACCAGATCCACCAAGCCCCGCAACCAAACGCGCCATCCCCGTCCCGGATCTCCGCGTCCCGCACGGATCCGTCCCGCGTTGACTTTTGGAGGTATAAACTACCACTAAGTCCCAGATCTGTAACGTTTTGTTGCCTCCTTTGCATGTCCGTATCTTTGTGCTCGTAGATCCGTTTTGGGCGTGTGATATATCAAAATGATCGTGGTGATGTGCTCTACGTTTTGTTCGATTGTGGCATGCTTGTTTGAGTTCATCTGGATGTCCTAATCTCTGTTGCAAGAGTGCTACTTGATATAAACTACTGCTACTTGTTATTTTCATGCCATGTTTGAGATGTGATAACTTGGTGCATGTTTATCCAAATGAAGCAAATGAGATGTCAAAATGTTCATCATGAGATGCTTTACATGATGGTTGCTGTAGCATGCATGTTAAGGTTCATATTGCCATGTTAATCTTGTTTGCAAAAGTGCATGTGGCTGTTAAGTTTTATAACATGTTATGAGATGCCATATTGAAGTGCTCGTTGCTATTGATGTGTTTGTCCCCATGTCACATGCCAATATGTTTTAGAATCTCCGTCATGTGGTCTTTGCTGTGGTGCAAACCATTTTCCATGATATGCCTTGAGGTGACTTAAACATGCTTGTAAACATGCCATGCCAACATAACTGTTTTATACTTAGTGAAATTTCTGCTAAGAATGGAATCTGTC
This sequence comes from Secale cereale, assembly GCA_902687465.1. NCBI lineage: Eukaryota > Viridiplantae > Streptophyta > Magnoliopsida > Poales > Poaceae > Secale > Secale cereale. The sequence continues at coordinate 68,612,488 of LR738712.1, forward strand.
ATATCTTGATGCTATGTTTGCTTGATGCCCTAGGCAAATCCATGTTAGTTTTGGGATGGCCATTGATCAATCCTTGTTGTACATGTTGTTGTCTATCCATCCATGTCATCACTTGCTCATATGGGTTGCTGTAGCTTATTTATTTCTTGCTCCCAAGTTGCTATAAAATATAACTGTCAGGTTTTTTAACGGCATGATCAAAATGTTGTAGCTTGTTGCTATTGATCCATGCCTCCTATGGAGTTGCTCCAATGGAGTTGTTTGCTATAGGATATCTCTAATTCATGTCCATGCTTATTGTCACCATGTTTGAGTGCTGTAGAGTATATATTTCTTGCTCCAAAGTTGCTATGTGGCTGTTAATTTCAGCTTTGCATTGAATCTTGTTTCGTGTGTATGTGTTGAACCGTTGCTCCGTTTTGAGCGTGTCCTACATGAAAGTTGTGTGATTTTGCATGTAGATTCATAATATCATCTTGTTTACATGTTTGGAGTATGTTTGCTTGATGTTTGGGTGCATCTTGCACCATTGCCATGCTTAACTTGTTTTGCTCATATCTTCTAGACCGTAGCTCCGAATTAAACAAACTTTATATGAAACTTGACTAGAATTTTGTGTAGATCATCATGGTGCATGTTAACTTGCTGTTTAACAACTTTAACTTAAGGTTTGTTCAGATCTGGACCATTTTCAACTTATGCATATGAGGACTTACCGGTTTCGCTATATGTGGATTCCGGCCTCATTTAATCTTGTTGTCTTGTGTTGTTCTTGAGTGCTTCCTCCCTTGACATGTATTGCATCATGCATGCATCATACGTGCATCATTTTGCTTGTGCATTGCACCCTGTTTGATTCTCGTGCCGTTGTGTTCTTGTGTTGAGTAGAGCCGGAAGCCGAGACCGAGAACGAGAACGAGGTTACTACCGAGGTTGAGTACGAGGAGCCGTCTTACGATCCCATCGACAACTCGACAGGCAAGATGACCTGACCCAGATATCATTACTATCTTTGCCTATTTCTAGAAGTCTCGCTCTTTAGCTTATTGCCTCGATGCCCATGTTTGTTTATCAGCCTCCTATAGTAACCATGAATCTGTCTAACCACCCAACCTAGCAAACCTTTGTTTGGCTACGTAAGCTTCGGTTAGCCCCTGTTATAGCATTGCTAGTTGCAGGAGAAGATTTGAAGATTCTTGCTTCATGTTGAAGTTATTGTTGGGATATCACACTATATAAACTCTTAAACTAAATCATCTATATATTGGTAATGGGTGGAAGGCTAAGCCTCTTGCTTGGTGATTTGTTCCACTCATGCCGCCCTAGGAACCGTATAAACCGGTGTTATGTTCCTTGATTTTGTGTTCCTCACACGGTTGGGGTTATGGGACCCCCTCGATAACCCACTTAGCGCTAAACCTTTTCCAGCAAGGCCCGACATTGGTACTCCATTTGCCTAATAACTAAAACTTGCAAAGGGACTAGCTATCCCGTGATCTTAATTACAACCCCTAGGGCCAGTGCTCCACATGAGTGTTGGTCCAACCTAGAGCAGCTTGTGGCACCGCCCCTTGGCAACTCGGGGTATCTGGATGCTGTAACCATAGCTCATCCGGTCGTGGCCTGAGACTAGATACGCGCGGCTACTGTCAGGGTGTCGGCACGCCGGGAGGTCTTGCTGGATTAGTTTTACCTAGGTCGGTATATCTTGAGCACGGGATTCCGAGAATACTCGGGCCTTCCCACCTTGGAGTTGCGACTCCGCAGATCGTGAGCTTGTAATGGGCTAAGTTGGGACACCCCTGCAGGGTTTTGAACTTTCGAAAGTCGTGCCCGCGGTTATGTGGCAGATGGGAATTTGTTAATATCCGGTTGTAGAAAACTTGACACCATGTTCAGAACACACTACCAGCGTGAGTAACCATGACGGTCATTTTCCGAAAGGGGTTCGGGAAGTGAACACGGTGGGGTTATGATTGACGTGCTTAGATAGGATCACTTCGTGATCACTTTGACGCTCGTGGCATTTCTCTTCTCGCTCTAAACACGTAAGCTAGTGCTAGTGCAGCTACAACCTTTTATCTTTCTTCAGCCTTGTTACACACCCAAGGCTTAGATAGTTTTGCTACCCGGGAACGGGATTGCTGAGTCCTCCGTGGCTCACAGATTCTACACAACACCAGATGCAGGTACTATGGTGGACTACTCAGGTGACGGCACAGAGCTGTACTGGGAGTACGATGAAGAACGTAGTCGATACTATGTGCACTATCCCGATGATCAGTAGTGGTTTCTACTAGGGGCGATTAGGACCTTGTGGCTTTATGTATTTGGTATCTTTCATTTGGATCTTCGCCCATAGTCGGGTTGTGATGTTATTTGGATGATGATTTGCTTATGTAATGTATTGTGTGACGTCGCGAGTGTAAGCCATCTATCCTTTTGCAATTTCATCCCTATTTTTACTTGAGTCGTGCAAAGATACCAAACTTTAGATCATTCTAGAATGGGCTTATACCTTTAAGTCATGCCTCGACACGTAGGAGGTATAATCCCATCCTGGGCATTACAAGTTGGTATCAGAGCCTTCTCCGACCTAGAAGCCCCCACTGATTGATCGAATCGTTGACGGTTGAGTCTAGGCACACACTTGAAAATGTTTTGAGTCCTATATATATATATCGGAGAGTAGGATTTCTTTTGCTCCTCATCTAATTTCACTCTGGTGAGGACTCCTGACGATTACTCTTGTCTCTTCTACTCTAAAAAATTCACAAATTTTTTTTAGGATCACGCGAGTATTGTTTGGATTGTTCCGAGGTCTTTGTGACGAAAACATTGTTCTCGATGCCTCCTGTCATTTAGGGGTTGTGGCAGTGTCCCGGGGAGTTGAGCTCCGAGGTGTTGTCATCACAAATATATCACAGCAGTTCTGGAATACCTAAGACGGCCGACATCCAAAACTCTCCTATGCGGTTAGTGGCAAGATAACCCCGACATCACCCAGTACTGGGGAGGTAGTTCGGGAGTATTGCCATAGCTTGTATAGTAGATGCGTTACGAAGGTCCGAGGTAAACGGTTTCCGAAAATAACTGGTTATGTGTTGAAGGATGGATATAGCTGGATGTAGGATTAGAGTTGAGTGCGCGATGCTTCCCCTGTATCCCCAACACCTGATTGCATAACTGAAAACATTCGGAAATTAATAGGTGGGTTCATCTAGTAGTTCGTAGGCATTCTTCCAACGAATGCATGATATGGAGTTCGCGGTTCTACACTGCGTGAAGTAGTTTTATGGACGTTGTTCCGATCGGGAGTTGCATCTTAAAGGGTCCTTGGCTATGCTGATCCGGGGATTGCAAAACCCTTTTGTAACACGTTCCATAAGCTTTCAGCACGAATATGTCGAACGAAGCTTCTATCTTGTATTTGTTCTATCTACTCCTTGTTGTTTTTATTTACCTTTTGTTCTCCGAAGTGGCTTCTCGTGAAGATTGTTGTATCATCAAACTGTGGATTACATTCGTTCATATTGTTCGAATGTTCTTGTGAAGACTTATGTTGCAATTTCTAGCCGTTGATTCAGCTTTTATATTTTCTCAATCAATGGCTAATAGTTGTCATCTTATTTAGGATGGCTCCTAAAAGGGTTCCCAACGCTAACCTAGAGGGTGAAGAGGTTCCTGATCGTCCTCCTTCCCCTCCTCCGCCGTCTGAGGACTGGAGAGCAATTATGCAAGCGACGAACCAGAACACCCAGATGCTTATGCAAATGATGCAGAACATTCAAGCAAATCAAGCAAATCAGGGTGCTCAAGGGAACCAAGGCCAAGGCAATTTGGTCAACCAACCTTACTTTGCTACACTCAACCAGTTCCTGGCAAACCAACCAAAGGCATTCAGTTACTGTGTGGACCCTCTAGATGCTGAAGACTGGATAACATATATCAAGAAGCATTTCGAGTGCAGTAACGTGAGACCTGAGGACTATGTGAAGTTTGCCGCCTTCCAACTCAAGGACCACGCCACTGATTGGTGGCAGCAGTACAAAGACTCCAGAGAAGGGCGTGAAATCTCATGGGCTGACTTCTGCAAGGATTTTCGTTCTCACCACATTCCAACAAGTGTCATCGAGGGTATGCGTGAGCAATTCCACAACCTGAAGCAAGGCTCAATGACTGTCTACCAATATAATGTCAAGTTCCAGAACCTTGCCCACTATGCCAAGAAAGACATCCCAGATGCCAAGAGCAAGATTTATCAGTTCCGTGGTGGTCTGAAGGATGAACTCCAACTAGCTCTCACCTTGTTCGAGCCTGATGAGTTTGATCAATTCTATAACATGGCACTTAAGCAAGAGGCAGCCCAGCTCAAGATGGAAGCTTCCAAAAAGAGGATCAGAGACGCTGTTCACTCCTCCTCTTCTTCCCAAGTGGTCGCAAAGCAACAGAAGTTTTGGCTTCCACATCCTCCAGTGATCCGACCTCCCAACAACAACAACAAGAATTCTGGTGGCCGTGGTTTCTCCCACCCACCCAACCCAAGCAATTAGTCAAAGAATCACCTTCAATCTTCGAAGTCAAGTGCACCTTATTACCGTCCTCTCTCAGAAGTGGTTTGCAACAAGTGTGGCAAGAAGGGTCACTATGCCAACAGGTGTACTCAAAGGCGCCTTCCGCCTCCTCCACCTATCAGTATTGCTATTGTCAAGCACAATCCCAAGCATGCAAGAGTGAACCTGATGAGTGTAGCTGAAGCAGAAAATTCTTCTGATGTGATATTGGGTAACCTCTCAGTTAACTCTGCTCCTGCAAAAGTTTTATTCGATTCAGGTGCATCGCATTGCTTCATCTCAAAACCTTTCTTCTCCAAGCATGAGTTGCCTACAGAAATTTTGCAAGATCCTTTTCGTGTGGTTTCTCCGGGTATGAGGATGAGCTCTCATATTGTAGCTCCTAACGTTTCTATCAAGATGGCCAATTATAAATTTCTGGCTTCTCCTATTGCTCTCGGCAACTCCGACATTGATCTTATTCTCGGGATGGATTGGCTTTCTCAGCATGATGCTCACATTGACTGTGCAAATAAGGAAGTCAAGCTTACTCATCCTGACGAAGACGTGGTTATCTTCGCCTCTCGAGATAACACAATCAGGCTATTCTCTCTCAATGACAAGGGCGAGATTAATGTCATTTCTCAAATTCCGGTGGTCAATGAATATGAAGATGTTTTCCCTGAAGAGCTTCCAGGCACGCCTCCGCATCGTCAAGTTGAATTCGTCAATGAACTCGAGCCCGATACTGAGCCAGCATGTCGGCGTCCGTAGAAGCTTTCCCCTGAAGAGTTGAAGGAGTTGAAGAGACAACTCGATGAGCAAGAGCGTATGGGTCTAATCAGGCCTAGCACTTCTCCTTGGGGCTGTGGTGTCTTATTTGTCAAGAAGAAGGATGGCACGGAGCGCCTTTGCGTTGATTACCGGCCATTGAACAAGAAGACAATAAAGAACAAGTATCCGCTCCCCAACATCAATGAATTGTTCGAGCAACTCAAAGGAGCAAAAGTGTTCTCAAAGCTCGATCTCCGGATGGGTTATCACCAGATCCGTATCCGCGAAGAAGATATTCACAAGACTGCATTCAGAACAAGCTACGGCTCCTATGAATACATAGTCATGTCTTTTGGCCTCGCAAATGCTCCACCCACCTTCTCGAGAATAATGCACTACATATTCAACCCCTACACCAATGAATTTGTGCTCGTTTATCTGGATGACATCTTGGTATTCTCCAAGAATGAAGAGGATTATAAAAAGCACCTCCGTTTGGTTCTCAACAGACTCCGTGAACATAAGTTCTATGCCAAGTTCTCCAAGTGCGAATTCTGGCTCGATAAGGTCTTGTATCTGGGCCATATCATCTCTGCTGACGGTATTGCTGTCAACCCCGAGAAAGTTGAAGCGATTGTCAACTGGGAACCCCCTCAGAACATCAAGCAACTCCGAAGCTTCCTTGGTCTCGCTAGCTATCGCAGAAGGTTCGTTGAGAACTTCTCCAAGATTGCCAAGCCTCTTTCCAACTTGCTGCAGAAGAATGTCAAGTACAACTGGTCTCCGGATTGTGATGTGACATTCAAAACTCTCAAAGAAAATCTCATCTCTGCTCCGGTCCTTACTCCTCCAGATGAGTCTAAGCCCTACGAAGTATTCTGTGATGCTTCTCTTCAAGGACTTGGTGGTGTGCTAATGCAAGACAAGAAAATTGTGGCATACACTTCTCGTCAATTAAAGCCAAGTGAGAAGAACTACCCCACACATGATCTCGAACTAGCAGCAGTGGTACACGCCTTGATCACGTGGAGACACCTTCTGTTGGGCAGAAAAGTGAACATCTTCACCGATCACAAGAGCTTGAAGTACATCTTCACACAACCGAACCTGAACCTTCGCCAGACTCGTTGGGTTGAAATGATCCAAGAGTATGATCCAAGCATCGAATATACACCTGGCAAGGCCAATGTCATTGCAGATGCCTTGAGCAGAAAGGCATATTGCAACAGTCTCCTTATCAAGCCGTTTCAGCCTGAGCTTTATGAAGCATTCAGGAAGCTCAACCTCCAAGTTGTTCCGCAAGGCTTTCTTGCAAATCTTCAAGTGGCTCCTACCTTGGAAGATCAGATCCGTGAGGCCCAACTCAGTGATGCTATGGTGCAGAAAGTGAAACGTGGTATTGCAAAGGGTACTCCCAAATACAAGTGCTATCGCATTGATGAGAAATACACCTTGTTCTTTGAGGACAGACTTGTGGTTCCCAAGGGTGATCTCAGGAAGCTCATAATGAACGAAGCACATGACTCCCTCCTCTCAATTCATCCCGGAAGTTCTAAGATGTATCAAGACCTCAAGCAATCTTACTCGTGGACTCGCATGAAAAGGGAGATTGCCCAATTCGTGAATGAATGTGATGTCTGTAGAAGAGTGAAGGCAGAGCATAAACGTCCAGCCGGTCTCCTCCAACCTCTTCCTATTCCCGAGTGGAAATTCGACCACATTGAAAGGGATTTCATCACTGGGTTTCCCAAGTCCAAGAAGGGGAATGATTCTATCTTTGTGGTGATTAACAAGCTAACCAAAGTAGCTCACTTCCTTCCAGTCAAAGAATCCATCAATGCAGCTCAGCTGGCAGAATTGTACACTTCCAGAATTGTGTCCTTACATGCCATTCCTCAAGTTATCTTCTCAGACCGTGGAAGTTTGTTCACATCCAAGTCCTGGGATTCCTTTCAGTCAGCCATGGGCACTAAGATCCGTTTCAGCACTGTGTTTCACCCTCATACTAGAGGTCAAGTCGAGAGAGTGAACCAGATCCTCAAAGACATGCTCAGAGCTTGTGTCATCTCTTTTGGCATGAAGTGGGAAGATTGTCTTCCGTTTGCCGAGTTCTCTTACAACAACAGTTTCCAAGCAAGTGCCGGCAAAGCTCCGCTTGAAATCCTCTATGGCAGAAAGTGACGTACTCCTCTCAACTGGTCAGAGACTGGTGAACGTCAACTTCTTGGCAATGACTTGATCTCAAAAGCCGAAGAAATGTGCAAAGTCATACGTGAGAATCTCAAGGCCGCTCAGTCACGTCAAAAGAGCTACTATGACGGCAAGCATCGTGATTTGGCTTTCAACATTGGAGAGCATGTCTATCTCCGTGTTTCTCCTATGAAAGACACCCAAAGATTCGGTATCAAAGGAAAGCTTGCTCTGAGTTACGTGGGCCCTTTCAAGATTCTTGGCAAAAGAGGCGATCTAGCCAATCAACTCGAGCTTCAATCCAACTTTGCCAATGTTCATGATGTGTTTCACGTGTCTCAACTCCGCAAGTGCTTCAAGACACCTGAACGCACCATTCCGTTCGAGGAGATTGATCTTCAATAAGACTTGTCTTACCATGAGCACCCCGTTGCTATTCTTGAAGAAACCGAGCGCAAGACCCGCAACAAGTCAATCAAGTTCTTGAAAGTTAAGTGGTCACACCATACCGACCGAGAAGCTACGTGGGAATGAGAAGATCACATTCATTCCGAGTACCCTTCCTTCTTTGAGTCCTAGATCCCGGGACGAGATCTTTTCGTAGTAGAGGAGAGTTTGTAATGCCCCAGATGTAACACTTTCCAAATATGGCAATATATGAAACTTTGACTTCGTCAATTCCTTTTCGGGCTCTTCTTTCATTTCGGGTTTCATCATTTTATCGTGTGCGTGTGTGCATTTCATTCATGTCATGTTGTCATGTGCATTGCATTGCATTTGTGTTGTCACTTGCATCCGGTCCCACTCATCTCTTCCCGTTGTCTGTTTCGAGTTCCGACGCTCACACACGTGCCCGTGGCATCCCCGAGTCCTTCTTTCGTGTGTGGCCGTGTAACATTTCTGGAATGACGTGAGTCTTGTTGTGCGATGTTGTTTTGGTACGTGTAGGACGCCTGTCAAGTTTCGTCGTGTTTGGAGTTTGTTTGGTACTCCAACGGTTAACCTAGTGGGCTAAAAGAACCTCTTCTTTGAGGCCCAAGACCCTTCCCATCATCTCGGTCGTCGAATTGTGATCGCGTAGCCGAAAACCGCACCCCATTTGGACCTTCCTAGCTCCCTATGCCTATAAAAACGTCCACACCCCTCCATTTTTTGGGCGAAACCCTAGTCTTCCTTTTTTTTTCCATTTTTCCCCGCGCCTCACAGCTCCTCCGGCCACCGAACACGTCCGCCCGGATGCGTCGGACCAACCGGAGTGCGCCACGTGGCCCGTCCGCCTCCACCGCCGCCGCGGGCCTCGAGCCCGCCTCGGGCCCTCCGCCTCCCGAGCCGAACTCCTCCGCGCACGCCGCCGATCCCCGGCGCGGCTCCGCGCCCGCCGGTCGCCACGCCCGCCGGCGCCGGTCACCGCCGCCACCTCCGGCGCGCCTCGCCCCGACGCCCAACCGCCGCCGCCTCCGGCCGGCCTCGCCGCCCCGTCTCTCCGCCCCGCCGCCGCCGGCCACCGGCCCCGTCGTCTTCTCCGGCTCTGGTCGCCAGAGCCACCGCCATCCTCGTCCCGTCCCGATCTGGCCGGATCGGGACCAGATCCACCAAGCCCCGCAACCAAACGCGACATCCCCGTCCCGGATCTCCGCGTCCCGCACGGATCCATCCCGCGTTGACTTTTGGAGGTATAAAATACCACTAAGTCCCAGATCTGTAAGGTTTTCTTGCCTCCTTTGCATGTCCGTATCTTTGTGCTCGTACAACCGTTTTGGGCGTGTGATATATCAAAATGATCGTGGTGATGTGCTCTACGTTTTGTTCCATTGTGGCATGCTTGTTTGAGTTCATCTAGATGTCCTAATCTCTGTTGCAAGAGTGCTACTTGATATAAACTGCTGCTACTTGTTATTTTCATGCCATGTTTGAGATGTGATAACTTGGTGCATGTTTATCCAAATGAAGCAAATGAGATGTCAAAATGTTCATCATGAGATGCTTTACATGATGGTTTCTGTAGCATGCATGTTAAGGTTCATATTGCCATGTTAAATTTGTTTGCAAAAGTGCATGTGGCTGTTAAGTTTTGTAACATGTTATGAGATGTCGTATTGAAGTGCTCGTTGCTATTGATGTGTTTGTCCCCATGTCACATGCCAATATGTTTTAGAATCTCCATCATGTGGTCTTTGCTGTGGTGCAAACCATTTTCCATGATATGCCTTGAGGTGACTTAAACATGCTTGTAAACATGCCATGCCAACATAACTGTTTTATACTTAGTGAAATTTCTGCTAAGTCTGGAATCTGTAATATCCTGATGCTATGTTTGCTTGATGCCCTAGGCAAATCCATGTTAGTTTTGGGGTGGCCATTGATCATTCCTTGTTGTACATGTTGTTGTCTATCCATCCATGTCCTCACTTGCTCATATGGGTTGCTGTAGCTTATTTATTTCTTGCTCCCAAGTTGCTAAAAATATAACTGTCAGGTTTTTTAACGGCATGATCAAAATGTTGTAGCTCATTGCTATTGATCCATGCCTCCTATGGATTTGCTCCAAGGGAGTTGTTTGCTGTAGGATATCTCTAATTCATGTCCATGCTTATTGTCACCATGTTTGAGTGCTGTAGAGTATATATTTCTTGCTCCAAAGTTGCTATGTGGCTGTTAATTTCAGCTTTGCATTAAATCTTGTTTCGTGTGTGTGTTGAACCGTTGCTCCGTTTTGAGAGTGTCCTACATGAAAGTTGTGTGATTTTGCATGTAGATTCATAATATCATCTTGTTTACATGTTTGGAGTATGTTTGCTTGATGTTTGGGTGCATCTTGCACCGTTGCCATGCTTAACTTGTTTTGCTCATATCTTCTAGACCGTAGCTCCGAATTAAACAAACTTTATATGAAACTTGACTAGAATTTTGTGTAGATCATCATGGTGCATGTTAACTTGCTGTTTAACAACTTTAACTTAAGGTTTGTTCAGATCTGGACCATTTTCAACTTATGCATATGAGGACTTACCGGATTCGCTATATGTGGATTCCGGCCTCATTTAATCTTGTTGTCTTGTGTTGTTCTTGAGTGCTTCCTCCCTTGACATGTATTGCATCATACATGCATCATACGTGCATCATTTTGCTTGTGTATTGCACCCTGTTTGATTCTCGTGCCGTTCTATTCTTGTGTTGAGTAGAGCCGGAAGCCGAGACCGAGAACGAGAACGAGGTTACTACCGAGGTTGAGTACGAGGAGCCGTCTTACGATCCCATCGATAACTCGACATGCAAGATGACCTGACCCAGATATCATTACTATCTTTGCCTATTTCTAGAAGTCTCGCTCTTTAGCTTATTGCCTCGATGCCCATGTTTGTTTGTCAGCCTCCTATAGTAACCATGAATCTGTCTAACCACCCAACCTAGCAAACATTCGTTTGGCTATGTAAGCTTCGCTCAGCCCCTCTTATAGCATTGCTAGTTGCAGGAGAAGATTTGAAGATTCTTGATTCATGTTGAAGTTATTGTTGGGATATCACACTATATAAACTCTTAAACTAAATCATCTATATATTGGTAATGGGTGGAAGGCTAAGCATCTTGCTTGGTGATTTGTTCCACTCATGCCGCCCTAGGAACCGTATAAACTGGTGTTATGTTCCTTGATTTTGCGTTCCTCACACGGTTGGGGTTATGGGACCCCCTCGATAACCCGCTTAGCGCTAAACCTTTTCCAGCAAGGCCCAACATTGGTACTCCATTTGCCTAATAACTAAAACTTGCATAGGGACTAGCTATCTCGTGATCTTAATTACAACCCCCCGGGCCAGTGCTCCACATGAGTGTTGGTCCAACCTAGAGCAGCTTGCGGCACCGCCCCTTGGCAACTCGGGGTATCTGGATGTTGTAACCATAGCTCATACAATCGTGGACTGAGACTAGATACGCGCGGCTACTGTCAGGGTGTCGGCACGCCAGGAGGTCTTGCTGGATTAGTTTTACCTAGGTCGGTATATCTTGAGCACGGGATTCTGAGTCTTCATCATAAAAGAACCAGAACAAGAAGTATCGAGCATCGAGCGATTATCGAGAGAAAGCCGAGCATAAAAATTTTCAATAATCATTTCTCTTGAGAGCTCATGATTGGGGCATGAATATAACATTGACTTAAGACTCCCCCAAGCTTCAGCGATGCTTTCTCCTTGACGAGGCCAAAAATTATAGATATAATTACGATCACGATGAACCTGGTGCATAGGCTAGAACTTCTGATGAAATTCCAACTTCAGACGATTATAGTTCCATGATCCAGTATCATCACATAGCCTAAACCATGTCAATGCATCTCCCTTCAAAGATAAAGGGAAGACCTTCTTCTTGATAACATCCTCGGGCATACCTGCAAGCTTAAATAATCCACAAACTTCATCCACATAGATTAGGTGTAAATCGGGATGCAATGTTCCGTCTCCTGTTAAAGGATTATCAAGCAGTTTCCCTATCATACCCGAAGGAATTGCAAATTAAACATTTTCCCAAGGTGCAGTAGGTCGGGGAGCAACTCTTTACTCTTCTGGTCAGGGTGAAGATACCCCGAACAAGCCCCTCAAAGGATTATGAGCCATAATAACAAGTGACAATAAATTTCAGCACACTATATAAATGTTTCCTTACCAAATTCCACTTACCAAAGGCGCTTCACTCCCCGGCAACGGCGCCAGAAAAGAGTCTTGATGACCCACAATTGTAGGGGATCTATCGTAGTCCTGTCGATAAGTAAGATTGTCGAACCCAACGAGGAGCAAAAGGAAATGATAGGCATTTTTCAGTAAGGTATTGTCTGCAAGTACTGAAATTATAGGTAACAGATAGTTTTGTGATAAGGTAATTGGTAGCAAGTGACAGAAGGCAAAAGTAAATAAGGTGCAGCAAGGTGGCCCAATCCTTTTTGTAGCAAATGACAAGCCTGGACAAACTCTTATATGAAGGAAAGCGCTCCCGAGAACATATGGGAATTATCGTCAAGCTAGTTTTCATCACGATCATCTGATTCACGTTCGGTACTTTGATAATTTGTGGGTGGACCGGTGCTTGGGCGCTGTCCTTACTTGGACAAGCCTCCCACTTATGATTAACCTCTAATGCAAGCATCCGCAACTACAAAAGAAGTATCAAGGTAAACCTAACCATAGCATGAAACAAGTGGATCCAAATCAGCCCCTTACGAAGCAACACATAAACTAGGGTTTAAGATTCTGTCACTCTAGCAACCCATCATCTACTTATTACTTCCCAATGCCTTCCTCTAGGCCCAAATAATGGTGAAGTGTCATGTAGTCCACGTTCACATGACACCACTAGAGAAGAGACAACATACATCTCATCAAAATATCGAACGAAGACCAAATTCACATGACTACTAATAGCAAGACTTCTCCCATGTCCTCAGGAACAAAAGCAACTACTCACAAGACATAATATTGTTCATGATCAGAGGGGTATTAATATGCATAATGGATCTGAACATATGATCTTCCACCAAATAAACCAACTAGCATCAACTACAAGCAGTAATCAACACTACTATCAACCCAGAGGTACCAATCTGAGGTTTGGGTACAAAGATTGGATACAAGAGATGAACTAGGGTTTGAGAGGAGATGGTGATGGTGAAGATGTTGATGAAGATAGCCCTCCCCAAGATGGGAGAGATGTTGGTGATGACGGCGGTGATGATTTCCCCCTCTCGGAGGGAAGTATCCCCGGTAGGACAGCTCTGCCGGAGCCCTAGATTGGTTTTCGCCAAGGTTCGCCTCGAGACGGCGGCGTCTGGTCCCGAAAGCCTCCCTCTGATTTTTTCCAAGTCAAAACACCTCATATAGGAGAAGATGGGCATCGGGGGGCCTTCGGGGGGGCCACAAGATAGGGGCGCGACCACCCCCACCCTCGTGGACAGCAGGTGGCCCCCCTTGTGATCTTCTTTCGCCAGATATTTTTTATATTTTTTGAAACGGAGTTCTGTGAAGTTTCGGGGCTTTTGGAGTTGTGCATAAAAGGTTTCCAGAGTTTGCTTCTTTTCTAGCCCAGAATTCCAGCTGCCGGCATTCTCCCTCTTCATGTAAACCTTGTAAAATAAGAGAGAAAAGGCATAAGTATTGTGACAAAACATGTAATAATAGCCCATAATGCAATAAATATCAACATATAAGCATGATGCAAAATGGACGTATCAACGGACGACATGGCCCAAGGCCCAGTAGGCCGGCTTATGTTCTAGTGGGCCGGCTTAAGAGGAAAGGCATGATGAATATTTCCCTTACGAGGAAGCAAGACCCGGACTTGTATCCGGTTTGTAATAGAAGATAGACTAGTCCTAATCCTACTAGGACTCTATATGTAAGCCCGCCCCTTCAACTTATATAGGGAGGGGGAGGGCTCCCCAAGAGGGACAAGTAAGAAGAAATAATCTCTAGGGCTAGACACAACTAGAGGAGAGCCGGCTTATACGGCGACTCCCTCATGATCATAATGAGACCTAGCCACAAACAGCATGTAGGGTTGTTACCGGATGATGTTTCCCGGGGCCCGAAGCTGTCTAAATCCTTGTCTTGTGTTGCGTATCTCGATTCCGACCAACACCATTCAAGCTGCTACCTAATTGTGTTGGCCTCACGACAAGTCCTCACACCAGGACTTCCGTCGTGACAATTCCACGATAATTGACGCCCACCGTGGGGCTGCGCACGATGGTGTTGAGTTCTTGGAGGGATCTCTTTGAGGGATCGAGAAGTTCGCAATTTTAGGATGAAGAAGAGTTATCAAGGAAGGATTTATATTTTCGAATGCAAGCAGTCAGATAGAAGGCCAGTACAAGTTTGAGTTCAAAGGAAATTAGGGTTTGGCGGTTTGCGCGCTATCAACGTGATACGTGTCGCCGAGGAAGACAAAAATCCTGAGCTGCCACACGCCACATTAAATCAGTCTGTATCAACATGTACTACTGCTAGAAAGCTGATCCACCAGATAAAAGACAAGGAGGATCAAATCCACGGTCCAACGATGACACACGAAACATGAAAAATCTATCCCCTACCACGTATTGAGCCAACTCTTGGGCAAGAAATCAAGAAAATCAATTCTCCAAAGCAGATCAATCCCGATCCAGGAAAGGAAAACAGCCACGATCCATACTCTGAGTCACCCGACCGAGCGCCTCACCGCTGCCTCGCGCCGCTTCCACGTCATCAAATCACCGAGCCTCCGTCACTGTACCCCGTCGCTCAAGCTCGCCTAACCAAGACCGCCTATGTGCCTCTCCGGTCAACGAACGCGCCACGTTAATCTGGCACTGGGACAAATCCGCTCATGAGCCGCCCTCACAGCATGCGCCAACACACTTCGAGCTGGCCTTGCTGCATGGCTGTTTCCGACATGGCCTTGAGCCGCCATCACCGCCGCCTCGGGGGAGCCGCCGTTGCAGCGGGAGAGCCGCCACTTCTGAGCCGCGTGCCCCACGGTCGTCCAAGCCGCCACCCGTTTCAACCGCAGCAGGAGAGTCGCCGCATTGTCATGCTGCCACATCGCCATCGCCGTCGCGTACTTTTTGCCTCGAGCTACCGGATGTTTCTGCCACGTTTCAAAGTCACCACCATTACCGAGTCACCGGGTCGCGGGCCTTGTCTCAAGACCGCTAGCCTCGCACCCGTCTCCGAGCGGCTGCACCTCGAGCGGACTCACTACAGGTCTCTTCACCCGCAGCCGCACTGAGCCGGCCCGACTGAGCAGCTGGCCTCCGTCGCAAGCCGCCACCATTCTCAGGCCGCCCCTCACTCAGCTTCGCACTGAGCCGCCGGTCACCGTCGCCACGTCTACAGCCGTCGCGTCGCCTGTGACTGCAGTTCTTGCACATTGTGTGATCAAATGTTCTTTACAGCACTCACCAAGGACTTCTCAGGTTGGCAATGATACATATGGCGCGTACCTCAATGCATTGTAGGTGATGAGCAAATCATGGTTCAAGAAGGCAGACTACTAGTCAATTAGAGGACTATGAATGCTATGGCAATTCATATAAATTCTCAAGAAATATGACAGAGTACATGGCTCTGTTAGTGGTAGAGGTTTCAAAAGTAAGATGCAAACTGAGCACACTGAACTACTACTTTACTACTGGTCGATGGTCAACTCAGCAGCGCCAGGTGTGGAGTTTCCTTGAAGATAGCAGATTTGATGCATTCACTACTACTCAGCTAATGAGTGTTAGTACCAGCCAAGCAAGAAGATGCACCCAAAGACAACAGTCTTAGACGGCACACACCCTATATATGGATCATCCGTCATCCAGATGAATCAGGACAATTGTTCACTGCGAGAGTCATGGTCATGTCATGGATATCATGCGCTAGCATCTGACCCGCTATAATGATCAATGAATATATGTGCAAACCACGACCTCTGCGGCCTTTCTTACATCAACACGACGAGGCTGATTCGCCCGTCCGCGTGGCTTACCGCGCCTGCGATTGACTCGCCCAACTACACCGGCTTACAACGCCGAGGTCAATTTAATTGTCCGTGCCATCTCTGATGATGTGATTGTCTTTACCGTCCGTCTATCACGGTCTGGTCTACATCAACTCACCGGGCCGCACCTATCTGCATGAGCTGTTTATTGAGTATAAAGCCAGTCACTGCTCGGGTAGCCTGGTTTTCTTCCAACAACTCTGGAGCAAATTATCATGTGTTATCAGCCACCGTCTGCACTGGATGGCTCAATGGGCAGGCACACAAGTTGCCGCCACTACAGTTTGGTTAACTTCAAATAGCTAGTTGGAATGAACAATTGGCCGAGTTGCTGACACGGCTTATACGGGATCATTTATAACACGCCGCAGTCACCTCGACCTTCCGTGGATTCACATTGCATTATCAACGACAATGATATACATCTTATGATATGGTCAAGTATTGAGAATCTCAAGCCAATTCCTTGAGTCGTCTTGAGACTCAGGGGCTACGATGACATGGCTCGGCAGAGTTAGCCGTTTTCAGTGAATTCAAGAACTCTGGGTCACTTGATATAAAAATAACCCGGCCCCAGAGGCAACTGCCCTATTGGTGAAAATTTCAAAACCGTTAGAAAAATTTCCAGCTCAAAATGAAGATTCCGGCTCAATATCCAGTTTAAAATCCGGCTCAAGGGATATATGTCTCCCACACAGCTCTGAAGCTCTCAAATCCAGTTTAAAATTCCGACTCAAGAAGAATATCATCTCTCGCAAAGTTAGAGTTCTCAGAAAAATTACAGGGACCAAAGAGAATTGGATGCACAACACAACTCAAACATAGGTACCCGATGAGTACAATTCGTAAGTATGTCACTTGGGGGCTGCATGTTCAAACATAGGCGTATTCGACCAAAGAGAACATAGCGTTACTACCCTCTTGACCAGGTTATCTTGTTCAAACATAGGCGTATTCGACCAAAGAGGACATAACCTTTCCGGGTCATCCTACCTGTATACCAGCTGCTTCAACTCCATCAGGTCATCCTGATTGAGCCATCAAACTCTTAGCAATCAATCTTTCACGGTGTATTCGACCAAAGACTTGAGCTTGCTAAGGTTAAAACGCTGGCTGTCATGTGAGAGCACGGCTTACAGATAGTCAGGATAGATCCAGGCTGCTAAAGCCGCCTTCATTGAAACTTGGTTAAACCTGCTTGTTTCCTTGATGCTACTCCGACCTCGTGTACTCTCGATAGTCATATCTGAACTTATCCAGGTTCAAACATCGATTGAGTCGCCTGAGAGCCGGCTACAGAATGCGAGGATACTCTAGTGGCTCAGGCTAGTTTCACTGAAGTATTATGTCACCATACACATACATCACCACACATTGCATCATACACATACATCATCATATATTGCATCATACATTTCATCATCATTACATCATCCTAGCATGCATCATATATGCACAGATATACTAGTTTATATTGCAGGAACCGGTTTTCAAATCAGGTTATTTTATTCAAATCTTAATAACCAACATGACTGGATTGTTTATGGTTATCAATAACCAATATTATGATTGAGGTTTTCAAAGTCACTTTTGCGCAATGGCTATTATCTTATCAATGGATATGATTTATTCTACAATGAAAGGATTAGTCCCAAGTCGCTGCAGGCTTACGACCCGGCACTTGGGGGCTACATTATTCAAGTTGAGATTATATCAAATATGCAAGTCACATGTCACTTCTAGCATGCACCATGGCACTTGGGGGCTAATGCAAAGTCATTCTTTGCTCACCTTATTGAAGACCCGATTCATCACATTGTAATGAGCCTGCCCTTGGGGGCTACCAATTGCTCATGTCAACAACTCAAGGTACACAAGTGTAGCGACCCGAACCAAATGGGTCAAGTCTCTGTGCTTAAGTGGCATCCCTGGATCGGTATGCTGACACACACAATACTAGATGATTTATAACAGAGGTAAATCACATGTATAGAGTAACATAAATACTATTAACTCGATCAACATAGCGGAAGTAACAACAAGGTTGTGGAGTCCATCAACACCAATGACAAAGTTGAGTGTAGACATCGCAACCCTAACGTAACTCTTACTCGTCGAATAATTCATGCAACATGAGACGTTGCAGCCATGTAGGTTAGTACATTGAATGTACTGGCAAATTCACACTATAGCAAGTACTGAAGAAGAAATGTCTACAACTATATGCATATTTGGCTGGCGGAGGTTGTAAGGTTAATTTTGCATAAAGATAAATTTTCCCTACAACAAATAAATAAATTTCATTTTACTACTTAAGTTAAGCATGAACATTGAGAATGGTACCCCCATCTCAATCCCAAAACCAAAGTCATTATTAACCCAACAAGTTAAATATAGTGATGAGATCAGTCCATACATCAAATACCAGGATACTCATGAAGTCCATAACTGGGGACACGGCTATTCATGAATAGTTTGTACACTCTGTAGAGGTTTGTGCACTTTTCCCCACAAGACTCGATCGCCTCCGTTTAATTTCTCGCACTGCAAGGTGTTTAAGAAATGGATGACCGAGACACAGTCTTTCAGAAGCATTACCACCTACATCCGCTACATCTGCTAGTCGACCACTGAAAGAGGTCACATAACATACTTAACTATGCCAGAGCCCATAATGGCTTGTGGCTACACACGGAAGTTTCTAGGCATGAATGATATATGATCCCTTTGAGCCTGGGTGGCATTCCTTGGGCAGCACTGGTATATCCCAGGTGCCCTGACAACCATTGGTCCATCCCCAGGGTGCCACAACCAATCCACCCAGATGTGTATTAAATTTCCACCTTAAAGAAACCCTTAGTTGTTATTACACTCACAACTTTCATTAAATCCCTCATACCAACCCACGTCTAAGAGCATGGCTATGCAATAAGTAACAAAATGTATATTCCCCTGGGTTGATCTCAAGTCATTGGGTTCCTACCTCATGAACTACAAAGCATCATCACATGTAACCAGTCCTACTCATGCAAGTGTTTGAGGATATAACTAATGCAATAAAAACTGGGTATTGGAAAGTATGATCAAAGTGTGAACTTGCCTTGTACTGATGATGTAGATTATTCTCACTCATAACTCGTGATAGATCTACTCGTCACATTCCATTCAATCTATCGTAAGCAAACAATAGTAACCACACATAAGCAATCACTCAGAAGATCGGAGGAAACGAAGAAAACACTTCGGAAAACTTCAAAACCGAACAAATAACTCTTGAAACAGTAAACAATTTCTAACAGTACCAAAATTGAGTGAATTTGGCCTTATCAGAAAGTTTAGGTCAAGAGCTCCGATTTGCTAAAAGAATCAACTCAAACGGAGTTCGAAACTCAAGTTATGACAAAAAGAAGTTTGAAACAAATCTAGTTGAATTCAAATTTTAAAACTTTTAAAAACATGTTTAAGTTGTTTTACTAGATAGAGGGGATCATAACGAAGAAGTGGACGTTGGTTTCGTTGGATTTGGACCAACGACTAAAAAGTTGTGATCGTTTGAAAAGTAGGGGCTAAACAATAAGAAAAATATTTACATCTAAGTCCCTGGTCAAAAACTAAAATAAAAAGAAAAGAACTATCGAGCGAACACTCGCTAACAGAACTAAACGAACGTTCACTAATTAATCCAACCTAATAAAATAAATCGATCTAACATTAAAAACCGAAAGCAAATAAAAAAATAAACTGGGGCGGGTTTTTAGCGGTTTATACCGGTTCGACAACGGTTTTCGGTGAAAAACTATCGAGGCGGATCAGGTCGAGCAGATCAGGCAGATCGGGCCGGATCCGGTCGGCGGGGAACTCCGACGCGTATTCCGACGATGCGGGGCAGCGGCGGCGCGGAGTGGTGCGGCGGCGGCGCGGCAGCAGCGAGGAGTGAGGTGCGGCGGTGGCGCTCAGGCGGCGGCGGCAAGATGCGTGCGGCGGCGGCTGCGCGGCGATGCGAGGGAAAGACCAAGGGGCCGGGGGGCGGGCTTATAAAGGACGAGGGGGAGGCGCGGCTTGCGGGAGGGGCAAGGGAGAGGCGGTGGCGGCACATGTCCGTGCCGGACACGTCTGGCGGCGGCGATGGCATGGTGGCGGCGAACACCGCTCGGGAGGGAGACGGGCGACGGTGAGTTGGGCTGAGCTGGCCCCGGCTAGAGCTGGGCCGGCCCAGTCTACGGAGAAAAGTTTTCTTTTACATAGATAACAAAAATAAATGAAAACAACAAATAATAAAAATGATACATAACATATTATATATCAAAAATTTCAGAAAAAAAATCTCTACAACATGAACATTTTTTTAGCATCAAATAAAAATCCTCACAAAATTAAATAAATCCAATAGCGCTATTGTTGCAATAAAATCCAATAAAAATCATTTTAAAAATACCAAAATGATTTCAAATTCATTTCTCTCCAATTTTCTACTGTAGGGAATCATTTTACCCTATTTTCCATATATTTTATTTTTGGAGAAAAATAATTTGAATAAAAACCCAATAACTCAAATTTGAAAATAAAATTCAAAAATACTTCAAAGGAACTTGGAACTCATATTTCTTTAATTTGAAGAAGTCATTTTATCTCCTCTTAGGAAAATCATAAAGTTTCGGAATTTGAAATATTTCAAGATTGGAATTCAAATATTTTCAAATCCCTTTTTCATTTATTAAATGGAAGAAGTCATATTATCTTCACTCCAGGGTTTTTGTGATGAAATGGATTTGAATTCATGGAGATGCAAAGTA
The DNA here is from genome assembly GCA_902687465.1 of Secale cereale. Taxonomy (NCBI): domain Eukaryota; kingdom Viridiplantae; phylum Streptophyta; class Magnoliopsida; order Poales; family Poaceae; genus Secale; species Secale cereale. Next base: position 68,633,306 of record LR738712.1, read on the forward strand.
AAAGTTTGGGAAAGTCATTTCATTCCCTCTCATTCAACTTTCTATAGTTTGAAATTTCACTCAATTTCACACAGCACATCACACAAGCAATCAAAACTATCTATTTAATATAACATTCCAAAATTTAGAATTATGATGTTACAACAAGTCTTATTCCATTATATTGAAGGGTCCATTACTCAGTTGGTAAAGCACAAAGCTCTTAACCTTGTGGACATGGGTGCAAGCGCCATGATGGGGGTTATATCATATGATGTTCTTTTCAAAAGAAGTATATATAAAGTCCCAGCTCAATATTATCTTACTGAGCCGGCCCTTGGGGCCTACACGTTGCTGTTCAAGTCAACATGATCATATTTATAGAGTCCATGCTCATTATAGCATAATAACCCGGCCCTTGGGGGCTACACTGGTTAAAGGTTTTATGAGTATAAAGGCAATTACAAGTCCCAGGTATGTGGAATATTCAGTTTTGACTAGTGACTGAGATGAATAATCTAGATTTCTTCAAGGTTGCAACACTTATATTGAAGCAAGTCTTAAGCTATCACTATGTTCTCCTCTTAAGACTTGGGGGCTACAGGTGATATGAGTATAATGGAGGAACATCTTCAAATTCTCAGTTTTGAGAAAACCAGGAAGATCAATTGTGTGACCCGGTGTCAACAACAATTACGACCCGGTATCGGCTGTTTTATAACCCGGCAATTTTGGTAATGATAAACCGTCAAGTTTTACATCTTTAAGACGGCTGAAAATTAGATGAGTATTTCAAGACCAATATTTTTGTCAAGCTAAAACATTCGAATCCAAGTCAAATGGTTTATTATTTATATTATATTTTCTACAAGAAACCAATGTCAGCAAATTGATTATGAAGCTGGTCTATTGACCTGGATTTTTCAAAAGAAGTGCCTGGATTTTTTGCATTGGCAAAGTTTGAACATTTCTGCTAAAGGAGATTTGCTATGAGATCATGGACACACATCTGGGAGGAAATCACAAGGACTTAAGGATGATCAGGTGCCGGTTCAGGAAAATGTTTAAACCGGGGCAGAACCTATCAAATTTGTTCTTGTTTTTATTTTGCAGCATAAGTTTACCATGGATAAATCCAAGCTAAACTGGGGGCTAATGTCGGGGATATACCCCGTGGTGTAACCCGCCGGATGTATGACCCGGCTAGAGCTTGGCGACTCACAGGCGACACGCCCGGACCTGGCGGTTTACGAGCAACCCGCCTGAACATTGCGACTTACTGGTGACCCGGCGGGCGGGTAAGACGGACGACATGGCCCAAGGCCCAGTAGGCCGGCTTATGTTCTGGTGGGCCGGCTTAAGAGGAAAGGCATGATGAATATTTCTCTTACAAGGAAGCAAGACCCGGACTTTTATCCATTTTGTAATAGATGATAGACTAGTCCTAATCCTACTAGGACTCTATATGTAAGCCGACCCCTTCAACTTATATAAGGAGGGGCAGGGCTCCACAAGAGGGACAAGTAAGAAGAAATAATCTCTAGGGCTAGACACAACTAGAGGAGAGCCGGCTTATACGGCAACTCCCTCATGATCATAATGAGACCTAGCCACAAACAGCATGTAGGGTTGTTACCGGATGATGTTTCCCGGGGCCCGAAGCTGTCTTAACCCTTGTGTTGTGTTGCGTCTCTCGATTCCGATCAACCCCGTTCAAGCTACTACCTAATTGCGTTGGCATCACGACAAGTCGTCACACTAGGACATCTGCCGTGACAATTCCATGATAGATGGTTTAGGAGGAAAAGGCATGGGTTTCTGAATCCATGGTTCTCTTTCTTTACTGTGCTTCCTAGCAACGAAGTCTCTCTTATCATAACGTTGATTCTTTGATTGTGGGTTATCAAGATCAACAGCAGGTTCAATCTCTACATCATTATTATTGCTAGGTTGAGCATCAACATGAACGTCATCATTAACATTATCACTAGGTTCATGTTCATTACCAGATTTTGTTTCGGCATCAGAAATAGAAATATCATTGGGATTCTCAGGTGTGTCAACAACAGGTTCACTAGAAGCATACAAAGTCCTATCATTTTTCGTTTTCTTCGTCTTAGAAGGACTAGGTGCATCAACATTAGTTCTCTGAGAATCTTGCTCAACTCTCTTAGGGTGGCCCTCAGGATACAAAGGTTCTTTAGTCATTCTACCCCCTCTATTCATAACTCTAACATCATTGTCATTTTTCTTATTATTTAGTTCATTGAGCAAATCATCTTGTGCTTTAAGCACTTGTTCTACCTGAGTGGTAACCATAGAAGCATGTTTACTAATAAGTTTAAGGTCACCTTTAATTCTAGACATATAATCACTCAAGTGTTCAACCATGTAAGCATTACGTTTCAATTGTCTACCAACATAAGCACTAAAGTTTTCTTGTTTAACAATAAAATTATCAAAATCATCCAAGCATTGGATAGCAGGCTTATTACGAGGAATATCACCTTCATCAAATGTATAGAGAGAATTTACCTTTACTACCTGCGTCGGGTTATTAAGACCATGTCTTTCTTTAATAGGTGGTAAATTCTTAACATCTTCAGCTTCAATACCCGTTTCTCTCATAGATTTCTTTGCCTCTTGCATATCTTCAGGACTGAGAAATAGAAACCCCTTTTCTTCGGAGTTGGCTTAGGATCCAATCATTATCATTTCCAATATATTATTCAATAGCAATTCAGCCTGCTCAACAGTTCTTTCCCTGAAAACACAACCAGGACAACTATCCAGGTGGTCTCTGGAAGCATCGGTTAGTCCATTATAAAAGATATCAAGTATTTCGTTTTTCTTGAGAGGATGATCAGGCAAAGCATTAAGTAATCGAAGAAGCCTCCCCAAGCTTGTGGGAGACTCTCTTCTTCAATTTGCACAAAATTATGTATATCCCTTAAGGCAACTTGTTTCTTATGAGCGGGGAAATATTTAGCAGAGAAGTAATAAATCATATCCTCGGGACTACGCACAAAACCAGGGGCAAAAGAATTAAACCATGTTTTATCATCACCCTTTAATGAGAACAGAAATAACTTAAGGATATGGTAGTAACGAATTTTTTCCTCATGAGTGAATAGGGTGGCTATATCATTCAATTTAGTAAGATGTGCCACAACAGTTTCAGATTCATAGCCATAAAAAGGATCAGATTCAACCAAAGTAATTAACTCAGGATTGATAGAGAAATCATAATCCTTATCAGAAATACAGGTAGGTGAATTAGCAAAAGCACAGTCATATTTCATTCTAGCATTCAAAGACTTTTCTTCCAGCTTAGCAAACAGTTTCTTAAGATCATATCTATCTTTGCAAGCAAAAAGGTCTCTAGCAGTTTCTTCATCCATAACATAACCCTCAGGCACACCAGGCGATTCATATCTAGGGGGAGAGCCTTCATCATCACTTTCATCAATATTATCTGTTTCAATAATTTCATTCTCCCTAACCCTAGAAAGTTGTTCATCAAGAAATTCACCTAATGGCATAGTATTATCAAGCATAGAAGTAGTTTCATCATAAGCATCATGCATAGCAGAAGTGGCATCATCAATAAGATGTAGGTGTCGCAAATTTACTCATGATAGAAGGTGAATCAAGTACAGAGCTACATGGAAGTAAAGTACTCAATTGCTTAGGGGAAATTTCGCAACTCTTACCACCACTTTTCCACACTCGCTATCACTAACTTTATTGCTTCTTTATCTTAACAGCCCCTAGTTTATGTTTACGTGCTCTTTATATTCTTGCAAACCTATCCAACAAAAACTACAAAGTACTTCTAGTTTCATACTTGTTCTAGGTAAAGTAAACGTCAAGCGTGCGTAGAGTTGTATCGGTGGTCGATAGAACTTGAGGGAATATTTGTTCTGCCTTTAGCTCCTCGTTGGGTTCGACACTCTTACTTATCGAAAGAGGCTACAACTGATCCCCTACACTTGTGGGTTATCAATAGGCGATGCCATCGCATAGACGCGAAGGAGCTTGTGCAGGTGTGAAAGGGGACCGGAGGTGGTGGCGGGCGGGGTGAGGGTTTTTGTGACGTGGGGATGGTGAGGGTTTTCTTTTTCTTTTTTGAATTGGTTGGTGAGGGTTTTCCGTCCCACAAAGAATTTTGGAGGCGATGGTTTGCTAGAGCGAACCGTGTGTGATTGACACAACAGGCAAAATGAAAGTCATTGCACACGGTTCCAATTTTGGGAACCGTGTGTGATTGATGAAACAGGCAAAATGAAAGTCATTGCACATGGTTCCAATTTTGGGAACCATGTGTGATTGACGTACTACCTCCATCCTGGTTTATTCGTTCCCCTTTGTAATTTTTACCAAATTTTGACCAACTATTTAACTAAGAAATGTTTGTGCATGTCACCAAAAATTATATCATTGAACACTATGCTCAAATACCCATCCAACGATATAATTTTTGCTGACCTGCACTAACATTTTGTCAGTTAAACCTTTGGTCAAAATTTAACACAAATTACAAAGGGGACCAATAAACCAAGACGGAGGTAGATTCCATCAACCGAACTTGTTGCATCCATATCCCACGGTTATACATAAGTAAACATAGATTAAACATACTCAAACATAGATAATAAGCGTACATATACACAAGCATAGTTCAACCGTCATTAAACATTGCTCAAGCGTACATAGTTCGATCCCAGATCTCATCTCACATGCCGATACGATCCCGAAGCTTCTCCAGGTACTTGGCGTACGCATCGTCCTCCACCCTGCGAGAATACTTCTGCTTGAAGGAGCCAACGGCCCATCCTCTTGCATGCGCCAGAACACTTTGATATGTGGCATGAAGCTCATGGTAGCAAAATGGGCATCGGTAGCCGCCGTTCCAGGTCCTAATACGCCTGTTATGCATTCCCGCATAAAGCTCCCTCGGGATTTTCCTTTTGTACCTCCACTGGACATCTTTATCCTCGTTGTCCACATCGTTAGACATCACCTATACAAAGAGTAAAAAATGTGGCGTCTAATTAATGGCTATAAACAAATCTCTAGCGAACATTTGGCAGTTGCCAAAAATTGTCATCAAATCAATGATTACATGCAGTGAAGTAGGATTAGGAATTTACGGCTATTTATTTATACATATCCAGAGATTATGGTTCGATTTTTAAGCACATTTGTCTATGTACAGACCAATCTTGAAGAAAATAATGGCACAAAAATATGTAGGTCATTCAAAATCAATTGTCAAGTCCTGGCTAGGAATTATTAGCATACACTAATCCTAGTCGGATTACTAGGAGTAATCATTTGCAGAGATGAAACAACTAATCACTTATCACTTGTACCATTCAAACAATCAATACACTACATGGATCTAGCGAAAGTTACTCAGATTTCATGGATTGGGAGAACATAACCATAGGATTTCTATTCCAAAAAGGGGGAGGCATGAGTAACTAGAGAAACCCTATGATCTATTTGACACATAAATGGGTATAGATGACTAACCAGCTGTCCGTCATTGTCGGAGTCGTCGCCGGAGTGGTCATTGCCGGAGTCGTCGTCGGGGTCGTCACTAGAGTCGGTGTGGAACTCCAGCTTCGATTTTGGAAGCTCGACACCGTCGACGATGTCAGGGTGCATCGATAACTCGCTGGCGATGACGACAACCTCTGTCTCCATCTCCACGCTGTGCTCCGGTGCTTTAGCACCCCTCCCTCTGATGGGGCGCTTCGGCGGCATCCTCATGCACCGACGGCTTGGAGGACTGAGAGCAGCGTCGAGGATGCAAGCGGAGAGAGAGGATTGTGTGTGTGGCGAGGATGGAGGGTGCGGCCGCTCGGGAGCGAGGCGGGTGGCGGTCAAACCGGTGGCTCGCCTCCTGGCGAGCCTGCGCACCGGACTGCTGGCGTGCCTACCAAAGTTTCACACAGCTACTCGCATCTCCCGACGACACTGTGCAGCGAGCACGCCTCCGTCAATTCACACACCTACACACACGCCTCCCCGTCTGCCTGCGTGGTGGACTGCTCGCATGCGCCCCGTCAACTCACGCCTGCTCGCACGGCACACGGGTCGCGCTGTGGCATGTATATTGTTTTTCTATTTGGATGATTAATGCTGCCGCTTTATTGCTTAACCGAAGCATGTCATTTTTGGTATCGATGAGGATTCTTTTGGGTTGTACATATTATGGCAGGAGCATATAGTATGCGGTGAAGAGGGGGAAGGGGACCATCATATGTACTACGCTTCATGAACATCGCTCTGTGTGGGTGCATGGTTTACGGGTTTTGAGGCATGTGGTACATCAAAGTTGTGCATTTTGGGTATTCAACATATATATGTAGGTTCACATGCAAAGTAGTGATGGTTGTCCTCTCGCACCCACTTAAGTGGTTATCAGCGATATCGATGCTTTCCATCTGTGGGCCCACTTGGTCCATCACTACTTTTTGCCTGACAGCAAGAGAGGTTAAGTTGACTTGGGAGGGGATTATTATTTTTCCTTGTAATATGGTATATATATATAACATGCATGCATGATACAATTTGAGCACACACACATGCATGTGTACGCATGTATCCCTCTCATCGAGTCGAAGAGTGGCTAGTACAACGACACATCATGAACCGATCTCGCTCTGTGTGGGGAGCTAGTGTACGATTTTTGACGCACGCGCCACATCAATGTTGTGAAATGGTATTCAAACATGCACACGCATCACCTCCATACATATGCATGTAGTGGTTGCCTTCGAGTGGTACACTCCCTCGCGTGGTTACCGGCGACAAGCCTATATATCGTGGGCCCGCATGGACATCCATTATCACCTTGACCAACAACAAGATAGGTTACCATGGCAGATTCTTCATTTGGTTCGTGTTATCGTAGCATAGGTCATGGTGAGATTCAAACCTTAAGTTTGAGAGCATATACTATGCACGCATGCATGCATGAATCCCCGTCATTGGCTTGAAGTGTGGTGTAAAATACATATGCATCGTCAATCTAACTCTCACTCAGTGTTGGGATTTCTAGTTCGAAATCATGGTGCCACATTAAAGTTGTTCCATTGTTACTCAAAAACACACCTCTTCATACATATGTTTGGGCCACATGCATGTAGTGGTTGTATTCGAGGACTAGCTACTTGCGTGATTATTGGCGAGCTAGCCCACCTCCGGGGTCGCATGGACGTTCATCACTTTGACCAATAACAAGAGAGAGGTTGTACGACCAAGGTGCATTATTCTTGGTCCGTTTTACGATCCATATTGGTGAGATATGCCTCTCTAGCCCGCCGACTAAAAGTGTGTGTGT
>LR738712.1:68640921-68656340 GCA_902687465.1 Secale cereale
GGTTGGGGTGGGCATGCATTCATAGCTTGGGATTCCCTTCGTGCGGACACGAGGGAGGGGGGCTGCTAGCTACTCCGCACTTTGGTAGGGTGATCCTCGGTTGGGGGGGTATGCATTCATAGCTTAGGATTCCCTTCATGCGGACACGAGGGAGGGGGGCTGCTAGCTACTCCCCACTTTGCTAGGGTGAACCTCGGTGTGGCACCCCGGCTCAGAGCGACCGGTTTACCTTGCATTGCCAGCCCGGAGACCTTGTCTTCTGGCAACACACAACATCTTGGTACAGAAAACAACCGCTTTATTGATACTAGCGGACCATAGTTTTACATTACAACAAGTAGCGAGGCCAAGCGGCACACACGGTGCGGCTGGATAATATGTACATTATTTAATGAACATAAAAGGCCTCGGTCCTAAAAACTACGCAGCAGCGGAACGACTTCATAGCGGAACTCCATCTCACAGGAACAGCGATGTGGACACGGTCTAGAGTCGGATGGCACTCCTTTCCACTGAAACTTTCCTGAAATCTGGCATGACACGCCAGGTCAGTACATTGAATGTACTTTCAAGCTTACAGCAATGAAAATCATAATGACAAACAATATCATGATAATTATTCATTTATTAAATTGCAGCAACATACTTGGATATACAAATAACTAACATGATGTGCTCATGCCCTTGTGAAAACAGACCGTCGGTCTGACTTACCCATGATGATTTTTATTAAACTATAAACTTGTTCGTCTCAACAGGACATAAATCGTGATCTTTCCGGCAATCACAACCCTGACCAAACTTGGTCTCAAATCATCTTGGTGGCACTTCCACCATTTTTACCGTACAAAAATTCATAACTTAGTGTGCAAAATTTTATTATATGCTGGCCCATGGTGTGACTTACTTTCGAGCGTGTCCGTGATCGTGGACTCGGCTATCGATAGATTAATTACACTCTGCAGAGGTAGTGCATTGTACCCACACCACGGAACCCATGGCCTCGCTTTCCCATTCGGGTGGACCAACGGCGTTCCGACAAAACTCTTCCATTGCCATGACACTCTCCCGGCCACTCCGACTCATTACCCACTGGAATAGTCCTGGGTGGCCCCGTGCCTACCAAAGGCACACCGACCACCGTCGTGGCCAAGAAGAAACTGTCCCTAACGGGGACTCGGTACCATAAACTTAACAATGGGCACACAAGGTTATGTCTGCTTACCGGGCTAGGGTATCGCATGCCCATAACCTTCCCTATTAGGAGGTACCAACCAAAGGCATGACAACGAACCGAATAAAGACCTTCCCATAAAGGCAAATGTGGTTGCACTGGGAAAACTCGATTCAGTGGCACCATGACCTAGTCAACAATTTATTCAAGTTGAGTTATTAACAGGTTCAACTTAAAAAAAATAACTGGTGTCATAAAATGCCATGCAAATGCAACATACCAACATACATTACCAAAAGTAACTGAGTCAACTTTACATTACTAGGTGCAAGCATCATAACTTCCAATATTATTCTGGTTATGATTTTCTTTCAATTAAAAACAACAAAAATATTCTAACAAAATTTTACCATAGTGTTTATGCAAGAAAAATGTCTTCACATAGCTATTTATATCCATACTCATATTAGTTCTCCATGATCAAACTTTTTTCTAGCTATCTTAATAACTTAAACCAACTTCCAACTTTCTGTAAACTAATTAATACAACTAAATACAACAACCAACAGAAAGTAATTCAAAAAAATAAATCATGAGCATAAATTAAATCATTTATTCAAGTGGAAAATCACAAATATTGAAATGGCACCATGAAAATGTTGCTGTGGCTTGCCTTAGTGAAAATGAGGTTCACAAACCTCCTGGTGATCCTCAAGACAAGCTTCACCTTCTGAAAATAATTAAAAGCACAAAAAGAAAATATCAAGAATCATTCAAAAATTCACCAGAAAATCTACACAACACCAAATAGTCTCATTTTTGGTGTGCTGCAAGATTTCTTTACCAGGAACACAATGCAAAAAGAATCAATTCATTTGGACTTGTGGTTGAAAAGTTATTGCATTTTGAAGTGTTCTGGAATATATTTAAATTTGAAATTCAAATAAATGGACTGAACAGGGGGTGACGTCGAAGGCATAAAGTCCCAGGGCGCCACCACTCATACCGCTTCGCGCGGGTATAGAGAGGCTGACTAGCGGGCCTCGCTAGTCAGGTGAGGGGGGGAGAGGGAGAAGAACAGGGGCGGCTGCGGCCTCGCCGGAGCGCACGCCAGCGACGCGGGCTCCTTGGCCAAGATGGGAGGGATATATTGATAGAGGAGGTCGAGGCGCACCTGCCCGTACCCGTAGAGTAGCTAGGGGTGGTCGGACGGCGTCGGAAATGGCCTCGCACGCGGAGGCAGAACGGGGTGGTCGCCGGAGTTGAAGAAGACGGCGAGCAGCGGTGACTCTAGAGGATCCAACTGGGTGGGACGACACCACCAGAGAGTGGAGGAGGCTCTCGAAAGGTTGCCCTGGCCTAATAGGGGCTGGAGCTACCGCGACGACCCGAGGGGATCGCCGGCGAGCTCGAGCTCGGGGACGGCGGCATGTGGCCTGCCCGGCCGGGCCACGGGGTTCTACGTAGTTGAGGTGTGTGTGGGACTGGAGCTGGGTGCTCGGAAAGGCTGGGAGGGGTCCTATATATAGGCGATCCGAGAGGGGGGATCGGGGCTCCGCCGGCGACACCTGGACACTGCGCCCGGCGACGAATGCCGTCAGTGAGAGGGGGAGAAGGAGACGGGGTTCACGCGGGAGCTGTGGACGGAAGGATACGAGCACAAGGGTGCTGGAGAGATCAAGACGATGATGGTGGCGCGGGTTAGCAAGCTTTGGCAGGCGCGGAAGCAAGCACGCGCTCAACAGAGCGCTCGGCAGCATGCAGAGTGCGCCGACAAGCAGCCTGGCACGATGCACACGTGTGGTCACCGCGTGAACTTTTCCTACTGGCTGACTTGGTGCCAAAGATCATGTCTGGCGTGTTGTTCGTGGTAGATATGAGAGTTACCGGGGTTTGGTTTGGTTCCAGACGTAGTAGAAAGAAATTCACACTGCTGGTAAATTTCTGGACAGAAACTTTGAGAGTTTACTAAGGTAAATTTGCTAAGAGTTGGAGGTTGTGCTTTGGAGGCTAGTCCTAAGTTACTAAGGTAAAGATGCACAAGGAGTTTCAGAAGAAATGGAGCAAGTAAAATGGTAGTTGTTGTAGAAACTACCATTTCTATCCAGAATAGAAAAGAATTTATGTAGCAAAAATATTCCAAAAAGTGGTGCAATATTTTTGCTCGGGAATGTGTCCTAGGGTCCAAAGAATATTTATGAATTTCCTCAGATTTTTGTGGGCTAGAAAAATTTGGGTTGCTTTGGAGCACAATGGGCTTAACTAGGGTTTTAGGGGGAAAAGTGAATAAAGATGATTTGAGATGGATGTGAGGCACTTGGGTGAAAGCCAAGGGTACCCAACTGTGTAGGTCCATATGAAAAGATTCAAAAATCCCAAGGTTCAAAATAATTCCAAACAAAACTCAGGCAAATAAAAGAGGGCAAAAAATCAGGCTGTCACAAACCTCCCCCACTTAGAATGAATCTCGTCCCCGAGATTCGGTTGCTTGGGAAAACCATTCCAGATAATATGTCTGTAGGAATTCTTCTCGTTCCCAGGTTGATTCTGACTCGTTTTGATGCTCCCACTGGACTTTATAAAACTTCCATACTTTACTGTGAGTGGCCCTTTCCATCTGATCCACAATTTTGAACGATCTTTCTTCATACTTAAATCCTTTGCCAATTTTATGTCAGTCATGGCAGTCCTTTTCTCAGGCGGCGGTATGCACCGCTGAAATTGTAGTATATCGACTAGAGGGGGTGTGAATAGGTGATTTTTATGAAATGCTTCAAAACATGGTAGTTTCGAAGACAAAGGATAAATCCAATCCTATTTGTATGCAGCGGAAAGTAGACTACACTAGACAAGCCATAGTCAGGTATTCAATGAAGTGAAAGCACGAAGACTAATAGCAGCTAGGCAGTAGGGATCAAGATGGAAGAAGGAATGAAGCCAATCAGAACAAGTAGTCACACGGTGAAGTCAATCAGATAAGGCAGCCAGTCAATGACTTCACAACGTAAGACAGTACGTAAAGGGAAGGAAAAGGATAGAACCAGTAGCTCGGGGAAGACAGTGATTTGTTAGACCAGTTCCAGTTGCTGTGACAACTGTACGTCTGGTTAGGGAGGCTGAGATTCAACTCAGAAGACCGCGTCTTCACCTTATTCCCCTTGAGCTAAGGACACCTAGTCCTCGCCCAATCACTCTGGTAAGTCTTCAAGGTAGACTACCAAACCTTCACAGACTTCGTTCACCGGCGATACACAATGACTCTTGGATGCTCAGAACGTGACGCCTAACTAGCTGGAGGAAACACAGTCCTCAAGTATAATAAGTCTTCAGGTCACACAGACAGAAAGACTTCAGTGATGCCTAACACTCTTTGGCTCTGAGTGTTTTGGCTTTGTCCTCGCAAGGATATCTCTCTCAAATGCTTCGGAGGTGGGTTGCTCTGAAACGATAAAAGCCGTGTAATAACTCTGAGCAGCCACCAATTTATGGTGTAGGGGGTGGGCTATTTATAGCCACTGGGCAACCCGACCTGATTTGTCTGAAGTGACCCTGGGTCACTAAGGAACTGACACATGTTCCAACGGTCAGATTTCAAACACTCACATGGCAACTTTACTTGGGCTACAAGTAAAGCTGACTCATCCAGCTCTGGATAAGATTTGCTCTCATTGTCTTCGCTCGAAGACATAGGTTTTGGTTGAGCATCACTTCAGTCACTCTGACTTAGTTCACTTGGACCCCACTTAACAGTACGGTGGTTCCTATGACTCAACAAAGAAGAAAATGAAACAATGAAACATCTAAGTCTTCGCGCTCCATAGTCTTCACACAATGTATTCTCTTGTCATAGTCTTCAATAAGATTATCTTCATGTACCACCACTGTTGTCAATGTCTTCATACATTTTTAGGGGTCATCTCTGGTAGGTAAACCGAATCAATGAGGGACTACTACCTGTGTTATCCTGCAATTCTCACAAACACATTAGTCCCTCAACCAGGTTTGTCGTCAATACTCCAAAACCAACTAGGGGTGGCACTAGATGCACTTACAATCTCCCCCTTTTTGGTGATTGATGACAAACTGGTTGAAGTTTTCAACGGGGATAAAAGTATGTGAAATTGTAAAGGATAAAAGGTATTGTCTTCGTAAGTAGCAAAAGGCTCCCCCCTGAAGATGTGCATATAGTTGATTTGCCTTTGAATGCAAATGCACATGGCAGGTTGTACTTGTGGAGATCCTCTTCAACTTATGAAGACAATTCATCATGCACAATTGATATGTCGAATATAATGATATGCATAATGAGAAATGGACGTCTGCAAAAATGACTAAGTGCGGAATATAACGTAGCACATGCGGAATTTATCATCGCATTACAGAGTAGCAGAAAACGTAGCAGACGACCATCAGTTTAAGTGTTACAACTCAAAGAACCAAATGTAGCAAAAGCGAGAGTTGTAAACACTAGGCAAAATATAAAGCACCCGCCCATATGGACCCGCTTGAAGACTATCAACTCATGTGCTTCTCCCCCTTTTGTCAGTAAGGACCAAAAAGGTTTGAAGACATAGAGCCTCTACTCGTTCCCATTTGGAGCAGGAGAGGATTCAGGGTCGGCGTTGGTATTTGGCGGTGCAGAAGTAGTTGGTGCAGTGTCAACACGCGCTGAAGTAGGAGGTGGTGAGGTAGCATCATCTTGATCATCTATCACCCTGGTGTCAATTGTTGCAGCGGAGGAGGAGTAGTCAGAATCTTCAAGAGACGGAGTTCGACGCAGAACAGCATTCCTTGGAGGAGTGTGGTCAAACTTGAATCTTTCTGTGAAGCCATCGTCTTGAAGATCCGCTTCAGCACTCAGCAGAGTTAAACTCTTCCATGACCTCCGACAGGTTTCATGAGCAACAAAGGCATTCTTGGTGGCAAGATTGCGAATGCAATTGACATCCACCAAGAGGCTTTGCATCTGACGCTTCAGCCAGTAGTGATGCTTATCCTGTTTCTGATGGAGGGCAACCAGTAGCTCTCGGTTATTGAGAACACGAGAACGCTTCTGAGGCCTTTGGGCAATGGTGCTCTCAGTGGCTTCAGTTTCAGCATGTCGAGGTAGACGAGTGCGGCCAGCCAGAGGATAAACGCGAGAGACTGCTGGAACTCCTTCAATTTGCTGAGTGAAGCTCTGGTGATCAGCGTTGCGAAGACTAACAGGCTCTTTGGCAGGCTCTTGGTATATAGATTCAGCTGACATATCAACCTCTGGCAAGAATATATGATGATTGCGAGCAGAGGGCTGATAGGTGATAGCTGAATGAAGCTTGATGAGGCGCATGATTCATGGAGCATAGAACTTGAGACCAAACAGATCAGAGCCAGACACAGCCAACTGCCGGATGAAGAAATCTTGAGCATTGAAGCTGATGCCATTGAAGATATAGAAGACCAATGTCTTCGTTGTGCCTTCAAGCTTGGCTGATGAAGAATGTCCTTTGACGGGCCATAGAGTACGCCTGATGATATGATAGATGGTGCGTGGCAAATACTCTAGGTCTTCAACAAAGAATTCCTTTGGATATTCGGCATCGCTGGGCAAAGGCTTCATCATGCTCAGCATTTGGCTCATGTTGGGCTTGCGCTTCTGGAAGATACTCTCCAAAGCTTCATTGTGCAATTGACAGCCAGGTTCATACAATTCTCCTAGAGTGGGCAGGCCAGTAAGCTCAATGAGATCAAAGGCTTTGGCTTCATGATGGACATTGCCTGTCATCCACTCAAGGACCCATGCCTTCGGATCCCTGCTGTAGCCTCGAATGTGGAGGGTTGCATAGAATTGCAGGAGTAGCTCTTCATTCCAATGCTCCTTGTCAGTCACAAAGTTGAGCAGGCCAGCATCACGGAAGCAATCAAGAGCTTCCTCCAGACAGGGCAGTCCAGCAATAGCTTCAGTGTCAAGACGCATATGAGGGAAAATGCGCCCTTGATCATAGAGTACTCTGAGTAATAACTGCGCTGTTGATGGCTCCAGAACCTATCTGATGATATTCTTGGCTTGGAATATGGGTTCTTGGCATTGTCAAAGAATGTGTTGTGCGCAGTGAAGCTATTGGCATTGAATGACCCTTGAGAGGTGGCAATACCTGGAAACCTTGGCAGTCTTGGCTTAGGCTTCTGAACCTGAGGCCTGTGCTCAACATGATGGTCAAACTGAGGACCAGCAGCATGCGGTCCAGCAGCTGGTGGTGGAGTCAGAATGGGCCATCGGACGGTGATGAGCTGATCATCTTGGTTGTAAGCTTGCTCAATAATATGGGACCTTGGAGGCGGAATAGGAGCAGAGGCAGTGGCTTCAGGCTGCTGATTTGCTTCAGGTGCAGCACTTGCTTTAGGTGCCATTACTTCAGGCACCACTATGACTTCAGGTGCCACATTTGCTTCAGCCATGACCACGTCATTGGCTTCTGTGTTGGTGGTGGCAGCCTCTGAATTTGTAACCTCCACTTCAGGAGCTGGAGGGTCGGACACGTTCTCCTCGAGAACATGGGGTGTGGCAGCATGTGCTTCTTCTTCTTGGGGTTGTTCTTCTTCGGTTGATGCAGCCGGAATATCTTCAGCCGCTTTGGCTTCAGATTCTGAGAGGTTCACAGAGGGAGTAGCTTCAGGAACAGATTGTTGCTCTTCTCCTTCTGGAACACTTGGGGTGACGACTTGAGACCTTGGTCTTTTGTGAAGCCTGCGAAATGCTGGCGACGCCTGAGGGGATGGAGGTTGTTGGGCCTCAAAGTCTTCATCTTCAAGCACCGAACTGGTGACTTGAGTTGGTTGGGGAGTTGCTGGTGTTTCTTGTGGGTGATCAGCCCACGAGTCATCCTGTGCAATTGGCGTCAATGAACGACCAATGCTGATGCGTTCGCTGTTCGTAAGAACAGGCGAAGATTCCACGTTGTACTCAATCTGAGGAAGGACTTCATCATCTTCAACATTGTCATGAGGACCAATGTCTTCAGCTGCGTTGGGGTCAACAACTGGAATGTCTTCAGCCTCTGTGGGAGCAGGCTCATGGACTGTCATGCGATGTTCTAGGTGTGTGGATGCAGGGCGAGCAACTGATATAGGCTCGACAAAGATGGGCTCTGTGGAAGCAGCCTTGCCCTTCTTTGTCTTGTGCTTCTTGGTGGGTGGAGCTGCATCAGTAGTTTGCTTGCGCTTGCGAGCTTCAGCTTCAGCCACCTTTGTCTTCTTCAGCTCTGAAGTAGTTGGGGTGACCTTAGGCTTCGTGCCAGTCATGCTGGCAGGGAAGACAATGCTAGGCATTTCCTGCCTGGATTCTTCAGCATCGGGCACAGGTTGCTTCTTCTTCTTCTTGGCAGCCATCCTAGGGTCAATGCCAGGACGCCCAAGAGCCTTGCGCTTTTCAGCTTCATTATATGCTTGAACGCATTTGGCAGCCAAGGCCTTGATTCGCTCACGAGAACCTTTAGCTTCATCACGCCTCTTGCGAAAGGCTTCCTTGAGCTCATGCATCATGACTTTGAAGTTCTGAA
Source organism: Secale cereale (assembly GCA_902687465.1). Lineage (NCBI taxonomy): Eukaryota > Viridiplantae > Streptophyta > Magnoliopsida > Poales > Poaceae > Secale > Secale cereale. Next base: position 68,649,634 of record LR738712.1, read on the forward strand.
TCTCTTGGACGCTGAGCTTATCCACATGCTTCTTGAATTGAGCCTTTTCATAATCAATCTTTTTCTTCAGCTCAACAATTTTCTGAGCAAGAGCTAGCTCAGAAGCAATGGCACCATGGAAGGAGACGCTGAGGCCAACTGGAAGCTGCAGATCGTCGAAGCTGAGGTTGGGGGTGTCAAACCATTCATCAATGAAATTGTTGAGCACTTCCACATCGAAAAGCGGTAAATCATTGAAGATTTCTGCGTCTTGCTTGCTCTTGATCAATTGCTCCAGAGCATCATCACCAAGATCTTCATTGCTTGAAAAATCAAAGGCTTCATTGGCAGTCTTCAGAACAGCGTCAGGAGTGAGAGCTGGACTGGGGTTGTGCGAGGGCTTCTTCCTTAGCTGTCTGCTCTTGGAGATGCGAGAGTGCTCCTTAGACTGCACACTTGGTGCTGGTGGAGCAGTGGCCAAAGGCTTCACTCTAGAAGCAATTGGTGGAGTGGTCTTTGAAGCATTGGATTTCTTCTTCTTCTTGGGCTTCGGAGTTGCAGGCGCTTCATCAGAATCAGCGTCATCTGCAGGTTGATCCACATCCGCCCTTTGAACCCTGATGTGACTGATGAGGCCTTCTAGATTGTAGAAAGGCCCAACCAGGTTTGGTTCAGCTTCGTGTGTGCCATCAGCACGGGGCGCAGAGGGGCCAGGATTGAAGTCCAATCCCCAGTTCTTCTTGTTCTCTTTGGCTGAGTTCTTGGCATATTGAAGATTTCGCTTGAACAAATTGTCGTCGCGACACCAGAGCAGAGAAGAAGGGTCGGCATCAGCAGGTTGTGGCCCTCTGACCATGCAAGGGTAGAAGCCTTGAGCAATGGCTTCACCTCGAGTCTTGGGTGGAAGATTTTTGTAAGTAATATCTCCCCATGGATGCTTGATGGAGTTCTTTTCAGCATACTCTTGGGTCATGAACCTGAACTTGAACCACTGTTCAGCCCAATATCTTCGAATCCTTTGGATTCGTGTCTTCCTCTGATTATAATCCTCCTCTGGATCAGTCTTGTACATCTCACTTAGATCAGGAGGCAAATCTTTAGAGGTGTTGCCATTGGTTTCAATCTGAAAGGCTTCAAACTGAATGGCTTCAACACGGGCAAATGCTTCGGTCTACTGGTCAGACAGGAACTGGCTTCAGGGGAGTGAATGTGACGCTGCAAGAATTCTGCAAATGAATGCAGACTATGAGAACCAAGGGATTCTCCCACGAACATGTACCTGTGACAGCATTAGAGATGCGAGGGAAGGGGAAGAGGTCATATGCATTCTCAGAAGTTTTTTTTGAAGATAAAATCAGTTTAGAAGACTTTGACCTCATAGCCCAAAGACATTCACTTATATGTTGAGAGTTGGTTCCAGATTTATACGAATCCATGAATAGGTACATGTGAGGAATCTAACTACGTTTGAAGCATATGTGAATGTACTAGGCATGATATGAGATGCAGACAGGATAGATCTATATATGTGTAGGCAGAAACTTCTTGTGGTAAAAGTGATGAATCTTTCTGGATCAAGATGATGGTAAAATGAGAGTTAATTTACCACACGATGAACTGCTTAGACGGAGAGGAATTGGATGCCGAGCAATTCGATCTTCCGTGCCCTAACTTGGCGACGGAGGACAGCTACGGCGACGGTGGAGTAGACGATATCCGCGGCCGGCGTGAAGACGGTGTCGACGAGGTCGCGGCAGCGAAGCGCTTCGTCGCCGGCGTCGTCGAGAGCTAGCGGAGGCACTAGGGTTGGTCTAGGTGGAGAGGTGGTAGAAGAATTTTTGACCGTGATGGGACGTGCATTTATAAGCATGGGAGACGGCACAGCACAATTACGCAGGTGCCCCTGGCGGTTCATATCTAAGGGACACGTGGCGGACTTGTAACACATTGGGAGTTGTCCCACGATCCCACGTACGCCACGACTGTCGGAGTGGTCGTTCCGGCTTCTCCGGGTTTTAGGCATAACAGATGGAGCATTAAAATCAGATTTAAAGTTTGTCTTCGTATCCTCTGCTGACAAGGATGCAGAGAAGATATTCGACAGTTCCAACACAATGCATATGATTTGGACAGACAGAGTGTGAGATGAGAGAGCATAGAGATGTAAGGGTCCGATCACATTCACTTAGTTCAAAAGATTCAAATAAGAAGACATAGCTATATATATATATATATATATATATATATATATATATATATATATATATATATATATATATATATATATATATATATATATATATATATATATATATATATATATATATATATATATATATATATATATATATATATATATATATATATATATATATACAGCCGGTCTATTCTCATAACACTTCTGAACTGCATTGAAAAACTGCATTGGAAAGCTATGCGCACTGCTTCCTTCTTCTGTTGCGAACCACATAGAGGTACAGCAGGAAACCTTCATGGAGCAGCGTTTCTGGCTAGTTTGATCGATTTCTACTGGTTTATTTGTGTGTGCGCTGGTTTAATATGTGGTTAAGCACTGAATTCAGCGAGAAAACGACGGAAATCCTTTGATTTTTGGCGGATCTGCGTGCGTTCTTCCCGCTGGTGGAGGAGTTTCGCATCCTGCTGCTGGCTGTTCGTATTCTATTTTACAGCGTGGTCCTAGTGTGTTACCATTATCGCGTTGATGTTTGTGTTATTCCGTGACAGATTAATCTCCTAATAGGATTGAAATTTCAGTATAATTTGTTGAGTATCTCTTTGTTGTAGCGGAAAAACGTCTGTTCTCTGTTCTTCCCCATCCGGATCGAAATTGTTGCGTTTTGTATGTAATATTCTGTTGTTTTCGGCAATTACGGGCTGCCTTTGATCTATCCGTATGAATTGGAGCGGATTAAGTTGTTAATTTTGAAGAATTTAAGTTTTTTGTCCATGTTTTTTGCGGCGCCACTGGCTCTGGTCGCTTCTCATAGATTTTTCTTGAGATTTTTTTGCATTATATAGTTGTTAGAACTGCATTGCAGGCTGTGTTTTTCGTCTGTGAATCGCGGTCAAGAGCGGTGGACTGCAGTAATATGCAAATGCGCGGTGAATTTTTGTAGTGCGGCGAACTGCATTAATATGCAATGCGAGCCTGTATCAACTTCATTACAGCCACGGGGGTGTGGGGGGGCTAGTTTGATAAGTTTTTTTGCTTGGTCAAGCGCGGTGGACTGCAGTAATACGCAATGCGAAATGCACATTGTTATGTAACCGCACTGCTTTATTTGTCATTTTTTTATGTTGTTTCCTTTACATATATATATACTGGTGGGTCAATTGGCTCCCCTCCCACCTTATCCCTGGCGGCTCCCATCTCACCTTATCCCTGGCGGCGCCAGTCTTCCTCGATCTGTTTTTCTCCCAACCAGATCTGTTTTTCGCCTGGCAATGGATTGCGCGTGCGGCTGCCTCGCAAGGTTGGAACCGATGCTGGAGACATGCGTTTTTTCCGAAGGTTTGGTTCTGAACCAGAGGCAGCGGCACAGCGCGCTCTGTTCCCTTCTATATTCTTCAGGTATTGGATTTCGGGCTCCATTCGTCCATCAGATGACTGACGATGATGTCAGTGTTTCATGGGTATGTATTTCTCGCATATTCTTTCTCATGTGTTGTTTGTAGTTAACACTATCTGAATTTTTGTAGTAGTATTAGTTTCTGAAGAAATATTTTTTCACTAAGTATAAGTGAACTGCTTTTTCACACAAAAGTTTTATTATGAACATTGTAGGAGCAGCAGCAATTTTGTCTAGTCAATATTATTATGTGTTGACAACAATATTTTTTTATGAAGATTGTAGCAGCAATTTAGTTTCTGAAAGATTGTAATCTTTTTCTTATTTGTTCTTTTTTTTTGTTCTTGTTGTTTTGCTTGCAGAAATTCCCTTCTGGTCTAGTCAGGGTAACAGAAAGCTGTGTTAATTTGGTGTTGGTCAGCAAGAATGGATATCATGATGTTGATGTTATGTATTCTGTTGGTTCTGATGATTGTTTGGTTCTCAAAGATGGCTGGAAGGAATTTGTGGAGGAAGCTGGTCTTCAGGCTGGGGATGTTGTTATGGCTATGTTTTATAGGCATGCAAAGTATTTGGAAATCAAGTTAAATTTGCTTTAGATCAGTCTCGCTTGAGCAGCAGCAGCATGAGACATTTTTGTTGTAATAATCTGACATTTTTTGCGTGGCTTCTAGAGTATTTTTCTTATGAGAATTCTGAGTATAAGTGAACTGCTTTTTTACATATAGTTTTCATGTGCATCCTATCAGCAGCAGCAGTTGAAGAACATCCATACTGGAAACCCCCACCGAGCTTTTCCTTTTTTTTAACCCACATACGGGAACTAGAGTTTTTTTAATAAAAGAGGACTGCATCAGCCTTCTTAATAGCAGCAGTTTTGTGAAAGAATACTCTATGTGAACTGCTCTGATAGTTTTGTTTTTTATGTGTATCCTAGCTACAGCAGCAGTTTTGAAGCAATATACATACTGAAAACAGACTACTGAGAACTGCATATAGTTGATAGATAGAAACCACGGTTTTGCGCTCATAATTAACATAGTACATCATCAAGCAATCTAACGCAACATAAGCAAACGTTGTCCCAAAGAAAACTACAACGAAAGCAAACTAATCTACATACGCAGAGGGAAACTAATCGAGCACTTCCGACAGGAATCCTTGGCTTTTCAGCATCTGTCCTGCTTCACTAGTTCCACCCGTTGGAGTTGGAGGTGGAAGTTGATGCCCCCTTGCCCCACCCCCTCCAGGATGACCTCGGGCGCTTCCTGGTCTTCTCTGTTTTAGCGCGCGCGAGGCCTTTCTTCATCGTGGTGATTCGGTTCCATATCTCGAACGCAGTGTAGGCGTCCTTGGCAGCATACTCGATATGCTTGGTGCTAAGAATCGAAGTCCACAGGCTGGGGTTGTGGTCTGTCATCTTCATCTTCATGTCTGCGTACTCGTCGTTGATGATGGCAGCAGCTACATCGCCAAGCGAGTCCAGTGGCTTCGTTCCATCAGGCACCCTCCAGTTCGTCTGGATGTCGACGAAGTTGGGGATGTGGAGGTTGCAGCGTGCGAGCTTCTCCTTGTCCTGCTTGATGGCGAAGCCAGCGAACTCGAACCTAAGGAAAGTGAACCGCAAGTTATACCTTTCGGAACTGCATACATGGGCATATAGAACTGCAACACGTACTCGGCAGAGAGAATTGCTTACCTTGGGTCGCCGAGGAACCTGTCGAAGGGGATGCATCTCTTGCCCAATGTACCACATACCTGGAAAAGAAGCACTGGGTGGTACCGCCGATGGATAGTTGAACCAGGGCCGCCCTCTCGTGGTCGGGTGTGTACTCCACGTCGATGCTGACGATCTTCTGGCTGCGCCGCTGGAGAACTGTCTTGAACTCTTCGACGTACGTCGCCATGGCAGCGACGTCGGTGGTGTAGATCACCTTCAGCTTCGTGTTCCCGTGCGCATGCACGTCGTCGTAGGTCCTGCTGAACCCCATGGCTGCAAAGAGGAGGAAGAGGAGGAGGAAGGCGCAGCGTCGTGTGTTTTGTGCGGACGGTCTGGTTGATGGAGCGCGGGATTTAAATGTGAGCGGCTGCAACTTCTGCCGAGGCCACGATCTCGTTTTCCAACTGTGTTGGCGATCGTGGGTTCGTGATGATCGTGGCGTTCGTGCGGCGCGCAAATGGCTGGATAGAGGAGGGGCGGGGCGCGGCGCTTCGGGCGATAGTGGACGCATTTATTTTAGGGCAGGCAAACCGAATCGTCCGCCGTAAGCGAACTGCATCGCTTCAGAAGCGGAATCGTTTCCCGTAAGCGAACTACATCGCTTCAGAAGCGGAATTGTTTCCCGTAAATGAACTGCAACGCTTCAGAAGCCGAGCCGAGGCTTCTCTCCAAGACTGCATTCACAGGAGCAGGATGATAGCAGATCTTTTTCTATGTGTGTTGATGTCTTTTTCGTGTGTGCTCCAGAACTTTACGTAAACAGTAATGTATGGTCGCTGTGTGTAGTTCTCCATGTGCAAAGCTGTAAACACCATGTTGTGTGCTTTTGTATATACCGGTCTAGTAAGTTTTGTGTTATTTTTTGTGGCAGATGGTGACAATGTCAAATATGTACATATTGGAGCTTTCAGCCAACTCCTCCTTGTGAGTTGTAACATGTTCGCAGCGCACTGCATTCTCTCATATGAGTAGCAGCCAAGTTTTTTTTAAATATACGCATCCGCACTGCATCTCACCTTATCACATGGGACTGCAAAGACGAATTCAACGTGTTTGTCGTCGAGTTTCAAAATTCACAAGTTTAAATATACGCAGCCAAGTTTTTTTTTTTTACATTTTTTTGCACTAAGCGCACTGCACTGTGTACTCGAAGGTTACTGCACTGCAAGCTTTAAACGCACCACGCACGCACTGCAGTGTACGTGAATCCTAGTCTGACTCTACATTTTTGCTTTTCTAACTGCATTCTTTATTGATTCACGTTCATGTCAGATTCTATACGACGAAGAGAACTGCATTCTCAAAATGACATTCCGATGTCAGGTTTTTCATACAGAAGAGAACCGCATTCTGGGAGTGGCATTCTCATCTTATTTTCTTTTCATATAGAAGAGAACTGCATTTTATGAAGCATCCCC
>LR738712.1:68661816-68678616 GCA_902687465.1 Secale cereale
TATATATATATATATATATATATATATATATATATATATATATATATATATATATATATATATATATATATATATATATATATATATATATATATATATATATATATATATATATATATATATATGAAGATAAACCAAGTGTGAAGACTTTGCAAATGTAACGCCACGAGAAACACTTCAAACAAGGATTTGGTGGCGACGTTACCCACCGTATAGGAAGTATTAGACCCAGACACGGCGCACAATTATCGTGGCGCTCCGAAGTCAAATTCCACATTAATGTATTCACACTTAGAATGTAAGTCTTCATTAATTGAAGATATACTTTACTTCGTGTGTTGCACATCTAAGTCATCAATATGCATAAGTGTTAGGATGTGTGCCTGACTATAGGACATTTGAGGATTCTAAGATATTTAGCTCACACCGCAACTTGCAAAACCTTTTCTCATCCAAGGGCTTTGTGAAGATATCTGCCAGTTGCTCTTCAGTGTTGACGTGTATGATATCAATATCTTCCTTCATGACATGATCTCTGAGAAAGTGATGACGAATTTCAATGTGCTTTGTCTTCGAGTGCTGAACTGGGTTGTTGGCAATCTTGATAGCGCTTTCATTATCGCAGTATAGTGGCACATGCTTCAGGTGGACACCACAGTCCTTGAGCGTTTGCTTCATCCAGAGAATCTGAGCGCAGCAAGATCCAGCAGCAATGTATTCAGATTCAGCGGTGGAGAGTGATACGCAGTTCTGCTTCTTTGAAGACCAATAGACAAGAATCGTCCTAGAAAGTGACATGTGCGTGATGTAGACTTGCGATCAACTTTGTCACCAGCATAATCCGCATCTATGAATCCAACTAGATCAAACTCTGAGCCCTTTGGATACCATAATCCTAGTGTTGGGGTGTAAGCCAAATATCGAAGTATTCGCTTCACAGCTAAGTGATGCGACTCCTTTGGTGCTGCTTGATATCGAGCACACAGGCAAACACTAAGCATAATATCTGGCCTAGATGCACATAAGTAAAGCAAAGAACCAATCATGGAGCGGTATACCTTTTGATCGAACTCTTTACCATTTGCGTCGGGACCCAGATGGTGTTTAGCTGGCATAGGCGTCGAGTACCCTTTGCAGTCTTGCATTCCAAACTTCTTCAGGCAGTCTTTGAGGTACTTCTCTTGAGATATGAAGATGTCGTTGCTTTGCTGACGAATTTGAAGACCAAGGAAGAACTTTAGCTCACCCATCATGGACATCTGATATTGCTCTTGCATCATGTGGCCAAACTCGTCACTGTATCTTTTGTCAGTGCAGCCAAAGATAATGTCGTCCACATAGATTTGGCAGACAAACAGTTCATCATCATATGTCTTCTTGAAGAGTGTGGGATCTAGGGATCCAGGTTTGAAGCCTTTGCTCTTCAGGAAGTCTTTTAGTGTGTCATACCAAGCACGAGGCGCTTGTTTGAGGCCATACAATGCCTTGTTGAGTTTGTATACCATATCAGGACGTTTTGGATCTTCAAAGCCAGGTGGTTGTGCAACATACACCTCTTCTTCAATCCTTCCATTGAGAAAGGCACTCTTTACATCCATTTGATACAGAAGTGTGTTGTGATGATTTGCATAGGCTAGCAATATACGAATAGCTTCAAGTCTAGCCACAGGAGCAAATGTTTCATCGAAGTCAATGCCTTCAACTTGAGTGTATCCTTGAGCAACGAGACGAGCTTTGTTTCTGACAACTTGACCATGCTCATCTTGCTTGTTGCGATAAATCCATTTTGTGCCTATTATGTTGTGCTTGCGAGGATCAGGACGCTTGACAAGTTCCCACGCGTTGTTCAGCTCAAACTGTTGAAGCTCTTCTTGCATTGCTTGAATCCATTCGGGTTCCATAAAAGCTTCAGCAACTTTCTTGGGTTCAGATATTGAGACAAAAGCAAAGTGCCCAAAGAAATTTGCAAGCTGTGTTGCTCTAGAACGAGTAAGTGGACCTGGTGCATTTATGTTGTCGATTATCTTCTCAACTTGTACTTCGTTTGCAACACGAGGATGAGCTGGACGAAGATTTTGCTCATGCTGTACATTGTCATCAGGAGGGTTGTCTTCAGGCTGAGCATTGTCGTCAGGTTGACTTGGAGCATAAATGATGAGTTCCTCGCCAGGTTGTGCTTCAGAAGGCATGATCTCACCGGTTCCCATTAGCTTGATAGATTCATTTGGTGAAGCCTCATCTAGCACATTTGGTAGGGTCTCTCTTTGTGAACCATTCATTTCATCAAGCCGCACATCCACAGTTTCAACTACTTCATGGAGAAATATGTTGAAGACTCTGTAGGAGTGTGAGTCCTTTCCATATCCGAGCATGAAGCCTTCATGTGCTTTTGGTGCAAACTTTGACTTGTGATGTGGATCCTTGATCCAGCACCTAGCTCCAAATACTCTGAAGTAACTCACGTTAGGTTTCTTTCCAGTGAGGAGTTCATAGGAAGTTTTCTTCAGAAGCTTGTGAAGATAAACACGGTTGATGATATGGCAAGCAGTATCAATAGCTTCGGGCCAGAACCTTCTTGGTGTCTTGTATTCATCGAGCATCGTTCGAGCCATCTCAATTAGAGTTTTGTTCTTGCGCTCAACGATGCCATTCTGCTGAGGTGTGTACGGGGCTGAGAATTCATGAGTGATTCCCATTGTATCCAGATTAAGATCAAGGCCGGTGTTCTTGAACTCAGTGCCATTGTCACTTCTGATATGCTTGATCTTGATGCCATAGTTGTTCATAGCATGGTTGGCGAAGCGTCTGAAGACATCTTGCACTTCAGTCTTGTAGAGTATTATGTGCACCCATGTGTATCTTGAATAATCATCAACAATGACGAAGCCATAGAGACAAGTTGTGGTAGAGAACGTGGAGTAGTGAGTAGGGCCAAATAAGTCCATGTGAAGCAGCTCGAAGGGTTTGGATGTCGTCATGATTGTCTTCGAGGGATGCTTGGCCCTTGTCATCTTCCCACCTTCACAGGCACCACATAGATGATCTTTCTTGAACTTGACGTCCTCGATGCCTACTACATGCTTCTTCTTTGCGAGAGTGTGCAAGTTCCTCATGCCGGCATGTCCTAGCCTCCGATGCCAGAGCCAGCACTCTGAAGCTTTTGCTAGAAGACACACGGCCATCTGCGGTCCAGCTGAGAAATCTACCATATACAGATCACCTTTTATGTATCCTTCAAATACTAAAGACTTGTCAGATTCCATTAGTACAAGGCAACGGAATTTTCCAAATATCACAATCATGTTTAGGTCACAAAGCATTGAGACAGACATTAAGTTGAAACCAAGAGATTCAACAAGCATGACTTTATCCATGTGGTGATCTCTTGAGATTGCAACTCTACCTAGACCCAACACGTTGCTTTTACCAGTATCAACAAATGTGATGTGACTCTTGTTAGATGGACGTAAGGTTGAGTCCATGAGAAGACTTCGATCTCCAGTCATATGATTTGTGCATCCGCTGTCCATAATCCATTCTGAAGACTTTGGTGTCACTCCCTACAATGCAGTTAGGGGGATAGGCTTCACCAAAAGCCATTGTGAAGCATAAACATTTGACGTACAAGTGGATTATGAAAGCTTATATCCAAGTTAGGACTGATAAAATGATTAGCAAGTGATTCATGAACAGAATGAGCAGTAAATCATTTGGGCATTTGATCTTGTGCCCAACAAGTGTTTTAGGTCCCCAGCAATAGCATCAGACGCCTTTGATTTTCGGCTGGAGACCTTTCCCTGTAAGAGAAAGTTAGTTCTTCTCAACCACCCACATCTTCAGGGGTGGCTTAGAAACAATGAGTCTAAGAGCAGCATCTGAGAATTTTGGCTTTGGAGCCCTAGCAAATAATCTTACAGGAGGAGAATAATACTCATAAGAATAGGCAGAAAAATTCTTTGTTTTATGAATATAGCGGTTTGAAGTAACACGCTCATATTCATGGGTCTGAGTATGATTTCCCTGCAAAACATTGGCGTTAGGGTGACTCAGGTGAGTCCTTTGTCTGTAAGAAGCCTTAGGAGCATATTAAGCCTTTGGTCTGGGGTTTGTCTTCTTCCCAAGAGGTGTCATGGTAACATTTGCTGGAAGTTTCTCAAGAAAACTTTTGGGTACCCAGATCTTCTTCATAGGTGGCCCGTTCCTGCAGTTAGTTCCAATATACCTGGCAAACACTTCACCATTTTGATTCTTAAATAGTTTATAGTTTGCATCAAAGGATTCATCAATGATAAAAGGATTAGCACAAGTGAAGCCAGATAGGGTAGATGGATCCACTGACGGTTCCTTTGCAGCAACCCATGTGGTTTTGGGATACTGCTCAGGCTTCCAGTATGAACCATCAACATTCATTTTCTTGTCGAACCCAACACCCTCTTTCCTAGGGTTTCGGTTCAGTATCTGCTTTTTGAGGACATCACATAGAGTCTGATGCCCTTTGAGGCTTTTGTACATCCCTGTTTCAAGCAAAGTCTTCAACCTAGCATTTTCATCAGCAATAGTAGTTGTATCCTCAGCAGAGGGGTTAGTTACCACATCAGTAGTTGAAGATATTGCAACAGTGGCAGCAGTAGAACAATGAGCAACAGATGTAGTGTTATCACGCTCAATGCATTTTAGACATGGTGGTTCAAACTCTTCCTGAGTGGAGCTGATCAGTTGGGCGCGGAGTGACTCATTTTCTTTTTGAAGATCTTCATGAGCCACTTTCAATTTCTCAAGTTATCGCTTCCTTTGAAGGTAATCATGGGAAAGCTTTTCATGAGTTTTTGAGAGCGATTCATAAAGACCTTCAAGTTCCTCATACTTAACATGAATATTTTTTATGTCTTCAATTAAGGACTGAGAACGGGTCATTTCCGCGTCCAACAGGTCATCACTTTTGTCTAACAGTTTTTGAATATGTTCCATGGCTTTCTGTTGTTCAGTGGCAATTTTAGCAAGTGTTTTGTAGCTAGGTTTTGATTCACAATCAGAGTCATCTTCACTAGATGTTTGAAAGTAAGCATCACGTGATTTTACCTTGGCACCGCGTGCCATGAAGCAGTAGGTGGGAGCAGAGTCGTCGTCCTCATCTTCAATGTTGGGGACGGGGCCATTGTCTTCAGTGTTGAAGATGGACTTGGCAACGTAGGCAGTGGCTAGAGCCAGACTTGCAGCACCAGAATCGGACTCCTCCTCAGACTCCACCTCCGCTTCTTCAGAAGCAGACTCCTCCTCTGAATCCATCTCCTTGCCAACAAACGCACGAGCCTTGCCAGATGTATTCTTCTTGTGTGATGAATGCTTTGATGAAGACTTGGAGGAAGACTTTGAGTATTTCTTCTTTTTCTTGTCATCATAATCATATTCTTTGCTCTTCTTCTTCTTCTTCTTCTCATTGTCCCACTGAAGACACTCAGATATGTAGTGACCAGGTTTCTTGCACTTATGACATGTTCTCTTCTTGTAGTCATGGGTAGAAGCTTCATCATTTCTTGAGCAGGATCATGAAGACTTTCTGAAGCCTTTCTTCCTAGTGAATTTCTGGAACTTCTTCACGAGCATGGCAAGCTCCTTTCCAGTGTCTTCAGGATCATCAGAACTATAGTCAGATTCTTCTTCAGATGCAGAAACAGCCTTTTCCTTTAAGGCGCGAGATTGGCCATAGTTGGGACCATAGATGTCACGTTTCTCAGATAGCTGGAACTCATGTGTGTTGAGCCTCTAAAGTATGCCAGACGGATCGAGATTCTTGAAGTCAGGGTGTTCTTGAATCATCAGGGCAAGGATATCAAATGAGCTGTCGAGTGATCTTGTGAGGGTCTTGACGATTTCATGCTTGGTGATCTCAGTGGCGCCAAGTGCCTGAAGCTCATTTGTGATGTCAGTGAGACGATCGAATGTGTGCTGGACATTCTCATTGTCATGTCTCTTGAAGCGATTGAAGAGATTGCGAAGGACACTGATCCTTTGATCTCTCTGGGTTGAGACGCCTCCGTTAACCTTTGAGAGCCAGTCCTAGACTTCCTTTGACGTTTCCAGGGCACTTACACGACCATACTGTCCTTTGGTCAGATGACCACAGATGATGTTCTTGGCCGTTGAATCCAGTTGAATGAGCCTCTTGACATCACCAGGGGTGATACCTTCACCAGTCTTGGGAACGCCGTTCTTGACGACAAACCAGAGGTCCACGTCAATGGCTTCAAGGTGCATGCACATCTTGTTCTTCCAGTAGGGATATTCGGTGCCATCGAAGACGGGGCACGCAGCGGAGACTTTGATTATCCCTGCAGTCGACATAGCTAAAACTCCAGGTGGTTAAACCGAATCACACAGAACAAGGGAGTACCTTGCTCTGTTACCAATTGAAAGTGTAGTATATCGACTAGAGGGGGGTGAATAGGCGATTTTTATGAAATGCTTCAAAACATGGTAGTTTCGAAGACAAAGGATAAATCCAATCCTATTTGTATGCAGCGGAAAGTAGACTACACTAGACAAGCCATAGTCAGGTATTCAATGAAGTGAAAGCACGAGGACTAATAGCAGCTAGGCACTAGGGATCAAGATGGAAGAAGGAATGAAGCCAATCAGAACAAGTAGTCACACGGTGAAGTCAATCAGATAAGGCAGGCAGGCAATGACTTCACAACGTAAGACAGTAAGTAAAGGGAAGGAAAAGGATAGAACCAGTAGCTCGGGGAAGACAGTGATTTGTTAGACCAGTTCCAGTTGTTGTGACAACTGTACGTCTGGTTAGGGAGGCTGAGATTCAACTCAGAAGACCGCATATTCACCTTATTCCCCTTGAGCTAAGGACACCTAGTCCTCGCCCAATCACTCTGGTAAGTCTTCAAGGTAGACTTCCAAACCTTCACAGACTTCGTTCACCGACGATCCACAATGACTCTTGGATGCTCAGAACGCGACGCCTAACCGGCTGGAGGAAACACAGTCCTCAAGTGTAATAAGTCTTCAGGTCACACAAACAGAAAGACTTCAGTGATGCCTAACACTCTTTGGCTCTGAGTGTTTTGGCTTTGTCCTCGCAAGGATATCTCTCTCAAATGCTTCGGAGGTGGGTTGCTCTGAAACGACAAAAGTCGTGTAATAACTCTGAGCAGCCACCAATTTATGGTGTAGGGGTGGGCTATTTATAGCCACTGGGAAACCCGACCTGATTTGTCCGAAGTGACCCTGGGTCACTAAGGAACTGACACGTGTTCCAACGGTCAGATTTCAAACACTCACACGGCAACTTTACTTGGGCTACAAGTAAAGCTGACTCATCCAGCTCTGGATAAGATTTGCTCTCATTGTTTTCGCTCGAAGACATAGGTTTTGGTTGAGCATCACTTCAGTCACTCTGACTTAGTTCACTTGGACCCCACTTAATAGTACGATGGTTCCTATGACTCAACAAAGAAGAAAATGAAACAACGAAACATCTAAGTCTTCGCGCTCCATAGTCTTCACACAATGTCTTCTCTTGTCATAGTCTTCAATAAGATTGTCTTCATGTACCACCACCGTTGTCAATGTCTTCATACATTTTTAGGGGCCATCTCCGGTAGGTAAACCGAATCAATGAGGGACTACTACCTGTGTTATCCTGCAATTCTCACAAACACATTAGTCCCTCAACCAGGTTTGTCGTCAATACTCCAAAACCAACTAGGGGTGGCACTAGATGCACTTACAACCGCCTCAGCTGTGAGACATGAAACACGTTGTGCACATCGGACAATTCCGGGAGCAATTCCAACTGATAAGCAACGGTGCCCACTCAAGAAATAACTGGGAAGGGGCCAATAAATCTTGGTGCCAACATTCCGCAAGTCTGGAATCTCTTGACTCCTTTAATAGGAGTGACTCGGAGGTATACGTGTTCTCCGGGTTCAAAGCTGAGCTGTCGGTGTTTTGCATCGTAATAAATCTTTTGTCAAGATTTGGCCAATTGTAATCTATCCCTGATCTCCTTGACTTGTTTCTCAGCTTCCATCATGAGGTCTACTCCGAAAATGCGGCTATCTCCAGTCTGAGACCAATTTAAGGGGGTATGATACTTTCGGCCATATAAAGCCTCGTACGGTGACATCCTCAGACTGGTTTGGAAACTGTTATTGTAAGAGAACTCGGCGTAAGGAAGACAATCTTCCCATTTAGATCCTTGGGCCAAGATGCAAGCTCGCAGCATATCTTCAAGTATTTGGTTTACTCGCTCTGTCTGTCCATGAGTCTGAGGATGGTAAGCTGTACTGTATTTCAGGGCTGTCCCCAAGGCTTGATGGAGACATGACCAGAAAGCGGAGGTAAAGAGTGAACCTCGGTCGGAAATGATGGTTTGAGGTACTCCATGCAGACTGACTATTCTGGACACATACAGTTGTGCAAGTTGGTCTGCTCGATATATGGTCTTGACCAGAATAAAGTGAGCTACCTTGGTAAGAGTGTCCACCATGACCCATATTGCATCATTGCCTCGCTGAGTCTTGGGTAGTCCCGTGATGAAATCCATGCAGACGTCATCCCATTTCCATTGTGAAACTGGCAGCGGTTGAAGAAGTCCGGCTGGCTTCTGATGTTCTGCCTTTACTTTGTTGCATATGTCGCAACAAGCCACAAAATAAGCAATGTCCTTCTTCATTCCATCCCACCAGAATATTTGACGAAGGTCTTCATACATTTTTTTACCCCCAGGGTGAATAGAGTATGAGGATTCATGTGCTTCTGACAAGATTTTCTTTTTCAGGTCCGATTGATTTGGTACACAAATCCTTCCACAAAACCGGAGAGTCCCAAAGTGATATTTTGATAAATCAAAGGTACGTCCTGCCAGCATATTCTTGGCATGCTTTTGTAGGACAGGATCGTCTGGCTGGGCCTTGCGGATTTCTTCCTCCAGTGTGGGGGTAACTTCCAAAATATTAGCTAGACCAGCCTCAACGATGTTCAGATGGAGTTGAGCAATATCCTCTTGAAGTTTAGCGGGCAAAGATTTTAATATAACATTCAGGCTAACTGGCTTCCGACTAAGTGCGTCAGCCACTATGTTGGCTTTACCCGGGTGGTAATTTATTCCAAGATCTTAATCCTTAACCAGCTCAAGCCACCTTCGCTGACAGAGATTTAAATCTGGCTGAGTAAATATATTCTTGAGACTTTTGTGATCTGTAAAAATTTGGCACTTCTTCCCGAGGAGATAATGCCTCCATATTTTGAGAGCATGCACCACCGCGGCCAATTCCAGATCATGAGTAGGGTAATTCCCTTCGTGCGGTCGCAGCTGTCGTGATGCATGTGCCACTACCTTGCCATCTTGCATAAGTACGCAACCAAGTCCTTGTCTGGATGTGTCACAGTATACATCAAAATTGCGATATATGTCTGGAAGAGTTAATACGGGTGCGGTGGTCAGCCATTTCTTTAGCTCACTGAAACTTTTCTCACAGTCGTTAGTCCATTCAAACTTCTTATCCTTTTTGAGTAGCTCTGTCATGGGTTTGGCAATCTTGGAGAATCCTTCAATGAAACGACGATAATATCCAGCCAGTCCAAGGAAACTCCTGATCTGGGATACTGTTGTGGGTGTCAACCAATTGAGCACATCCTTTACCTTGCTTGGGTCTATGGCTATACCCTCGGCGGATAGCACGTGTCCAAGAAATCCAACTTGTTTGAGCCAAAACTCACATTTACTGAATTTGGCATAAAGCTGATGGTCGCGGAGTCGTTGTAACACTGCTCGGAGATGTTCTTTGTGATCCCCTTCACTTTTTGAATATAAAGTATGTCATCGACAAAGACTACCACGAAGTTATCCAGGAAATCCATGAATACTTTGTTCATCACGTGCATGAAGAATGCAGGGGCATTGGTGAGACCAAATGACATAATTGTATATTCATAAAGACCGTATCGAGTGGTGAATGCGGTCTTAGGAATATCTTCCTTTTTAATATTAAGCTGAAGGTATCCGGTCCGTAAGTCAATCTTGGAGAATACCTTGGTCCCACTGAGCTGATCGAACAAGTCATCAATTCTTGGCAGCGGATATTTGTTTTTGATGGTGACATCATTCAGCTGACGATAATCCACACACATGCGGAGGCTGCCATCTTTCATGCTTACAAAGAGTGCAGGCGATCCCCATGGTGAGGAACTGGGACAGATATACCCTTTCTGGAGCATTTCATCGAGCTGCCTCTTTAATTCCACTAATTCTAATGAGGGCATCATGTAATACTTCTTGAATATCGGTGTGGTTCCGGGTACCAGATCTATTGCAAACTCGAGCTCTCGATCTGGCGGCATGCCTGGTAGTTCTTCTGGAAATACATCAGGAAATTCACTGACCACAAGAATTAATTCCAATTCAGCCACAGCAGTGAATATCATTCCCTTCTTTGGTATGCTTCTGCTGGAGTAGAATTTTGTAGCCTGCCCTTTTTGACTGGTCAGAGTGACTTCTCGGGTTGCACAATTTATGCATACTTGATATTGGGTCAGCCAATTCATGCCCAAAATAACATCCAACTGTACTGACTCGATGAGTATCAAGGAATTTGGAAAGCTTATCCCGTTGATATTGATTTCCAAGTCACGGCAGACCAGATTACTCTTGATTAAAGATCCCGGGGTTTGTACCAGCATATTTTTGCCCAAAAGAGAACAAGAAAATTTGTTTTGGGCAACAAAACTCCGGGAAATAAAAGAGTGGGAAGCCCCTGAGTCAAATAAAATTATCGCAGGTATGCTATTAACAGAAAATATACCAATGACTACTTCGGGGTTTTCTTGGGCTTCATCTACGGAGAGGTTATGGACGTGCCCAACGATGTTTTGCCGGTTCGGCTATGACCCCATGAAGTTGACTTGTGGCCGGAATAAGGCGTCCACCTTGCTGTTCTTGGGGCACTGCCTGGCATAGTGTCCATTTTGCCCACAACTGAAGCAAGAATTGTTGCGCTGACGCTCCTCGTGTACTGGGTTGGTGACAACATTCTTGACTTGGGTAGTGGTCTTGTTAACATTCTGTTGCCAATTGGGCTTGTATTCCACTTGAGTTTTCTACCAGGTTTGAGCCTTCTGCACTGGTTGCCCTTCTTTCTTTGGTTCAAACTTGCCCTTGTGCTCGTTATTAGCAGGCCGGTTGTCCAGTATGAGCTTGTGTTCTCTTTCCGCAATGAAAGCTTTATTCACCAAAGTTTGGAAGTCTGGAAAATCGAGCATGCTGAGAGTGCACGTGAGTGGCGAGTTTAATCCTCGAAGAAATCTGTCAATCTTCCTTTCTTTAGTGGCCATGTCATACAGGGAGTAACGGGCCAGGTGGTTGAATATCTATAAATATTCACCCACAGACAGATTTCCTTGGGTGAGTGCAAGAAATTCACGCTGCTTGGTTTTCATAATTCCAGTAGGGATGTGATATTTTTGGAACTGATCCTTGAATTTTGACCATGTGAGTTCTTCATCAGCAGGCCACATGGCTTTTGCATTTTCCCACCATATGGCAGCAGCGCCTTCAAGATAGTGAGTTGCATATGGAACTTTGTCCTCTTCTACAGTACGGGCAATCTCAAGCTTCCTTTCAATGGTCCGTAACCAATCGTCGGCATCCTAAGGGTCAACAACCTGACTAAAACTGGGAGGCTGAGTTCTCTGAAAATCTGATAGCTTGGAGTGATGACCGTTCTGATTTCCATTCTGACCAACCATAGCTTGAACACTTTATAATATCTCAAGCAGATCATTACTTCTTCTTTCCTCAAACATACACAGAATTTCCTCAGTGGTAGGCGGATTTGGCGGGGGTATGTACGGCTTGGGGGAGTGTCCTGCCTGTCGGGCGGAGCGACGAATAGGAACATCCTCGTGAGCGCTGCTACTGTTGCCTCCCCGCGTCATCCTATTATGGATTTTTCCCAAGACAATGCAACCGAGATGAGAAACATTCAAAAGAAAATATTTGGGGAAAGCCAGCAACAAAACTCGAGGGAAAACAAAATTGCGAAGAAAGACAACGAGTAAAAGAAATACAGCTTCAGCATAATTATACAGGTACTCATACATGAAGAGTAATTAACATGCCCAGTTCCACCACTCCCATACATAAAACGAAACATCACGACTCGTACAACTACATTCTTACATCAGTCTGACAACTACGAATACTCTGGAGCTCTACTGCTCTGCGGGTGCTGCGGGGTCCTCTCCTGAAGTGGACTCGGATCCTGAACTAACGAGGTTAACTGAAATCTCAGGGTTAAAGGTAACACAGCGACGCTGCCTCGGAGGCTCTCCTTCCCGGGCGGGAATAGGGTGGAGCATAGGAGCTACAGGGGTTGTGTGAAGTGATATCCACTCAGCAGGGGCACTAAGAGGATTTATGGTCGAGGCGCCCGAGCTACTGGGAGGGGTTACTGGTGAAATAGGGGAAACGGAACTGGGTACGTAAGGGGTAAATCCCATGGAGGCGGGAAAGGTGATAGATCTAGTAGTGGCTAAAGCAATACGAGTGTTAGTCAACTCGTGAGCCAGCTCGTGGATCATGAGATAGCTAGAAGTAATATAATGGGAAAGATGGCTAGCAACACTATCAGACCCCGGATCAATCTCAGGGAAATGAACACGACCGTTGTCATGCAGAGAAGGATAGTATTGGAAACCTGGGTGGTTCTGCATGCGGACCTTGCTGTGACGAAGCTTAACAAGGATCTCGAATGCAGCAAATTGGACGGCATGCGAAGCGGTAGAAGCATAACCACTTCGAGAGGTGCGAGTGTAAGAGCTGGAGTCAGAACTGACGCGCAGAGTCACCACTGCCTGATACTCATATATTGAGTCTGCTAGACGCTCCCGGTACACACGATAAACTGGGTCGTCTCCATGAGGGTACAGCCGACGTCACACGTTACGAAGGAGGTGCGGTGACTTGTACGGCATCAGCTTCAACTGGCACGGATACGGCACTAGAGCCATCTACACTCAGAACCATCACAAGGTTAGCATAAAAATAAGACAAATATATGTAAAGCAACAACCAGCTATACAGACTACCGGCACTCAACGTAGACGCGTATCTGGTGTTTAGTTAGCACGTCTTAGTCTAACGTGTCCTACAGTCAGCGCGGCTATGATACCAAGCATTGTGGCACCCCGGCTCAGAGCGACCGGTTTACCTTGCATTGCCAGCCCAGAGACCTTGTCTTCTGGCAACACACAACATCTTGGTACAGAAAACAACCGCTTTATTGACACTAGCGGATCATAGTTTTACATTACAACAAGTAGCGAGGCCAAGCGGCACACACGGTGCGGCTGGACAATATGTACATTATTTAATGAACATAAAAGGCCTCGGTCATAAAAACTACGCAGCAGCGGAATGACTTCGTAGAGGAACTCCATCTCACAGGGACACCGATGTGGATACGGTCTAGACTCGGACGAAACTCCTTTACAGCAAAACTTTCCTGAAATCTAGCATGACACGCCAGGTCAGTACATTGAATGTACTTGCAAGCTTACAGCAATCAAAATCATAATAACAAACAATATCATGATAATTATTCATTTATTAAAATGCAGCATCATACTTGGATATACAAATAACTAGCATGTTGTGCTCATGCCCTTGTGAAAACAGACCCTCGGTCTGACATACCCATGATGATTTTTATTGAACTATAAACTTGTTCGTCTCAACGGGACATAAATCATGATCTTTCCGGCGATCACAACCCTGATCATACTTGGTCTCAAATCATCTTGGTGGCTCTTCCACCATTTTTACCGTACAAAAATTCATAACTTATTGTGCAAAATTTTATTATATGCTGACCCATGGTGTGACTTACTTTCGAGCGTGTCCGTGACCGTGGACTCGGCTATCGATAGATTAATTACACTCTGTAGAGGTAATGCACTGTACCCACACCACGGAACCCATGGCCTCGCTTTCTCATTCGGGTGGACCAACGGCGTTCCGACAAAACTCTTCCATTGCCATGACACTCTCCCGGCCAATCCGACTCATTCCCCACTAGAATAGTCCTGGGTGGCCCTGTGCCTACCAAAGGCACACCGACCACCGTCGTGGCCAAACAGAAACTGTCCCAAACGGGGACTCGGTACCATAAACTTAACAACAGGCACACAAGGTTATGTCTGCTTACCGTGCCAGGGTATCGCATGCCCATAACCTTCCATATTAGGAGGTACTGACCAGAGGCATGACAACAGACTGAATAAAGACCTTCCCATAAAGGCAAATGTGGTTGCACTGGAAAAACTCGATTCAGTGCACCATGACCCGATCAACAATTTATTCAAGTTGAGTTATTAACAGGTTCAACTTAAAAAAAATAACCGGTGTCATAAAATGCCATGCAAATGCAACATACCAACATACATTACCAAAAGTAACTGGGTCAACTTTACATTACTAGGTGCAACCATCACAACTTCCAATATTATTCTGGTTATGATTTACTTTCAATTAAAAACAGCAAAAATATTCAACAAAATTTTACCATAGTGTTTATGCAAGAAAAATGCCTTCACATAGCTATTTATATCCATACTCATATTAGTTCTCCATGATCAAACTTTCTTCTAGCTATCTTAATAACTTAAACAAACTTCCAACTTTCTATAAACTAATTAATACAACTAAATACAGCAACCAACATAAAGTAATTCACAAAAATAAATCATTAGCATAAATTAAATTATTTATTCAAGTGGAAAATCACAAATATTTAAATGGCACCATGAAAATGTTGTTGTGGCTTGCCTTAGTGCAAATGAGGTTCACAAGCCTCCTGGTGATCCTCAAGACAAGCTTCACCTTCTGAAAATAATTAAAAGCACAAAAAGAAAATATCAAGAATCATTCAAAAATTCACCAGAAAATCTACACATCACCAAATAGTTTCATTTTTTGTGTGCTGCAAGATTTCTTTACCAGGAACACAATGCAAAAAGAATCAATTCATTTGGACTTGTGGTTAAAAAGTTATTGTATTTTGAAGTGTTCTGGAATATATTTAAATTTTAAATTCAAATAAACAGACTGAACAGGGGGTGACGTCGAAGTCGTAAAGGCCCAGGGAGCCACCACTCATACCGCTTCGCGCACGTACAGAGAGGTTGACTAGCGGGCCCCGCTAGTCAAGTGAGGGAGAGAGGGAGAAGAACAGGGGCGGCTGCGGCCTCGTCGGAGCGCACGCCGGCAACGCGGGCTCCTTGGCCAAGATGGGAGGGATAGATCGACAGAGGAGGTCGAGGCGCACCTTCCCGTACCCGTAGAGTAGCTAGGGGTGGTCGGACAGCGTCGGAAATGGCCTCGTAGGCGGAGGCAGAACGGGGTGGTCACTGGAGTTGAAGAAGACGGCGAGCAACAGTGACTCCAGAGGCTCCAAGTGGGTGGGACGGCACCACGAGAGAGTGGCGGAGGCTCTGGAAAGGTTGCCCTGGCCTGAGAGGAGCTGGAGCTACCGCGATGACCCGAGGGGATCGCCGACGAGCTCGCGCTCGGGGACGATGGCATGTGGCCTGTCCGGCCGGGCCACGGGGTTCTACACAGTTGAGGTGCGTGTGGGACTGGAGCTGGGTGCTCGGAAAGGCTGGGAGGGGTCCTATATATGGGCGAGCCGGGAGGGGGATCGGGGATCCGCCAGCGACACCTGGACGCTGCGCCCGGCGACGAATGGCGTCTGTGAGAGGGGGAGAAGGAGACAGGGTTCACGCGGGAGCTTTGGACGGACGGAGACGAGCACAGGGGCGCTGGAGAGATCAAGACGATGATGGTGGCGTGGGTTGGCAAGCTTTGGCAGGCGCGGTAGCAAGCACGCGCTCAACAGAGCGCTCGAAGGCATCCAGAGTGCGCCGACCAGCAGCCTGGCATGGTGCACATGCGTGGTCACCGCGTGAACTTTGCCTACTGGCGGACTTGGTGCAAAAGGTCATGTCTGGCGTGTTGTTCGTGGTAGATATGAGAGTTACCCAGGTTTGGTTTGGTTCCAGACGCAGTAGAAAGAAATTCACACTGCTGGTAAGTTTCTGGACAGAAACTTTGAGATTTTACTGAGGTAAATTGGCTAAGAGTTGGAGGCTGTGCTTTGGAGGCTAGTCCTAAGTTACTAAGGTAAAGATGCACAAGGAGTTTCAGAAGCAATGGAGCAAGTAAAATTGTAGTTGTTGTAGAAGCTACCATTTCGGTCTAGAATAGAAAAGAATTTCTATAGCAAAAATATTCCAAAAAGTGGTGCAATATTTTTTCTTGGGAATGTGTCCTAGGGTCCAAAGAATATTTATGAAT
Source organism: Secale cereale (assembly GCA_902687465.1). NCBI lineage: Eukaryota > Viridiplantae > Streptophyta > Magnoliopsida > Poales > Poaceae > Secale > Secale cereale. The sequence continues at coordinate 68,678,183 of LR738712.1, forward strand.
TTCCTAAAAATTTTGTGGGCCAGAAAAATTGGGGTTGCTTTGGAGCACAATGGGCTTAACTAGGGTTTTTGGGGGAAAAGTGAATATCTATCAATAAAAAAATATTCCAATAATTATTTTAGAGTGAACCAGAGGGAAAATATGATTTGAGATGGATATGAGGCACTTGGGTGAAAGGCAAGGGTACCCAAGTGTGTAAGTCCATATGAAAAGATTCAAAAATCCCAAGGTTAAATAATTCCAAATGAAACTCAGGCAAATAAAAGAGGGCAAAAATCAGGCTGTCACACTCGGTTGGGGGGGTGGGGCATGCATTCATAGCTTAGGATTCCCTTCGTGTCAGCACGAGGGAGGAGGGGGGCTGCTAGCTACTTCACACTTTGCTAGGTGAACCTCGATTGGGGGAGGGGGCATGCATTCATAGCTTAGGATTT
>LR738712.1:68681304-68725167 GCA_902687465.1 Secale cereale
GGTCCTATTTATAGGGGAATGGCGGAGCCCCGTGGACCAGTGCACCGGCGAGCTGCTGCTCGACGCTACAGCGCACGGGAGGCGATGGGAACAAGTCTACGGCGTTGCTGGACGATCCCTACGTCCATTAGAGGAGAGAGGACGAGCGGGGAAGATTCCAGGCCGTGCGCGCGTGCGAGCCCGAGGAGTGGGCGTTGCGGGCGGCCGGTGCGCGTGTGGCGACGGCCACTGGAGGGCGCAGGAGGAGGGGGGACAGCGCCGGGGCGATCGCGGACGTCGAGGGGCATCGACTGGCGCGAGGGGAGAGCCCGAGGCTGTCGGGGGCCAGCGATTGGGCGAAGCTACAGTGCGTGGGCGCACTGTAGCGCGCTCTGAAGCGCCCTTATCGCATGCCACGGCATGCCATTGGGCCTCTGGACGCGCCCACCGTGTCTGGGGGGTCCAGGGTGATGCAAGCGTTACGGTTGATGCCTTGGATGCTTGGGAGATGCTGTGAGAGAGAAGAGAGGCTGGTAACTTGGTGAGAAATGGCTGTCCAGCAGGGTGAACTATGGTTTTTACCCCTCAATCATGGAGCTGGGGTCCTGGGGAAGTTACTGGATGTGGCTAGTAACTAGATGAACGTGTGGTAGAAAGTTGAGGCCAAGGTAAAAGGTGAAAGTGATCAAGAAGAGGGTTTTAGTAATTCTGCAGAAGGTGTTTGATCAGTGTTTGGTCAAGCAAATGATCTCCACTTGCCATGACACTTAACAGGATTGAATTACATGTGAAAATAGGGTGCTTCACCAAATTTGGGCTCATTTGAAGAAACTAGCCAATGTAACTTTGGTGAACCCTAGAAATCAACAGAAATGGCTTCATCTTGTTTGATTCAAGCTAATCATCTCCCCTTGATGCACCACTTGGTGTAGTTTCATCATTTGGGGTATTGATCATGCCCACAAAGTTTGAAGCTCCAGGTAAAAAGTTGGTAATGTAAAGTTATTCAAATTTGCATTTGAACAGAAAGGGTTTTGGGGTATTCTGATCAAGTTGCTCTATTCCAAATCTTGTGCCATTTGGTCTAGATGCCTTATTAGGCATTTCTAGCATGTGCACCAAGTTTGAGAGCATTTGGACAAGTTTGGCAATGTAAAGTTGCTCAAACTCAAATATGGACAGAATGGTTATGAAGGGTTTTGAGAATGTTTTCTTGCTTCCTAGGGCATGGGACTTGGCAAGGTCATCAGATATGTCATATGTGACATGATAGAATTTCCTTGGAATTTCTGGAGAATATTTCCTTTGTAAATATTTCAAAAGCTTGAAATATCCAGAAAGGGTTTTAGAGGGATTAGCCCATTATTTTGAACATGACCAAGTGTTGAAACTCTTATATATGGACAATATATGACCTCTGAGTCTCCCTGAATTTTAGCAAATATTTTTGAAATACTTAAATAATTTTTCCCTATTAAAGACCATTTCTGGCCTTAAGAAAAGGCTTTTAAATAAAATAGGAAAATAACTTTTAAAATTATACCTTTGTGGTTTCTGGGAGTCCTATGACTACTAGGTCTCAAATATACCTTTTGAAATAATTTTCTCACCCTAAATCAAGTACTTGCAGTGCAAATCTCAATTCTGGGGTTTTTGGAAAACTAAATTTATAAAATACTTTTTGGCCAAATTAATTTTGTAAGAAAATACTATACTGTTATATAACACTTGGCATGATCATTGGGCAGATGTTTTGGGTAAGAAGATGAATTCTACAAGAGGGAATAGTTGACTTTATTGAGCACATGAAAAAACACATGAAGAAAAACTCAACTCCAAATAAAAGCCAAATGATGCCAAAAAAATTTGCTGGTCCAAATTTTCTTGCTTCAATGATGCAAATAACATGTTACAAAATGCAGGGTGTGACAGACCTACCCCCCTTACAAGAATCTCGTCCCCGAGATTCCTAAACTAGGTCTTAAAAGAGATCGAGAAACTCGGATCTAAGATAGTCTTCACGTTCCCAGGTTGCTTCTGCTGCGGTGTGGTTGCTCCACTGGACCTTGAAGTACTTGATGGTACGGCTTCGCGTCCGTCGCTCTGCTTCGTCCAGAATGCGAATGGGCTTCTCGCGGTAGGTCAAATCAGGCTGCAGATCAATGGCTTGGTGATCAACATCCTTGTAGAGATTAGGCTTGTCTGGAACTTGGAGACATTTCTGGAGTTGTGACACATGGAATACATTGTGCACATTGGATAGCTCAGGTGGTAGTTCCAACTAGTAAGCCACTTCTCCTCGTCGGTCGGTGATCTTGAAAGGGCCAATGAATCTTGGCGCCAGCTTCCCCTTAACGTGGAAACGCTTGGTTCCCTTTAGAGGAGTTACTCGCAGGTACACATGATCTCCGACACGGAAACTCATGTCTCGGCGTCGAGTGTCAGCATAACTCTTCTGCCTTGACTTGGCTGCCTTCAAACGTTCTCTGACTAGTTGGACTTGCTCTTCTGCTTCGCGGAGAATATCCGGTCCAAAGACTAGTCCTTCTCCAGTCTCTGACCAGTTGAGGGGTGTGCGGCATCTGCGCCCGTACAACACCTCAAATGGTGCCATCTGAAGGCTCGACTAGTAACTGTTGTTATAGGAGAACTCGGCAAAAGGGAGACAATCTTCCCACTTGGCTCCATATGCCAAGACACAGGCTCGGAGCATATCTTCGAGAATTTGATTGACTCATTCTGTCTGACCTCCGGTCTGTGGGTGGAAAGCTGTGCTGAAAGATAACTTGGTTCCCAAGGCTTCTTGGAATCTTCCCCAGAACCTTGAAGTAAACTGGGTGCCTCGATCTGACACAATCTCCTTGGGAACGCCGTGAAGACTTACGATTCGGTTGATATAGAGAGTTGCCAGCTGGTTGCCTGAGTAGGTAGTCCTAACAGGAATGAAATGGGCCACCTTGGTCAAATGATCGACTATGACCCAGATGGAGTCATGTCCCCTATTCGACCTTGGTAAACCAGTGATGAAGTCCATTCCGACTTTATCCTACTTCCACTCAGGGACTTTGAGTGGTTGAAGCAATCCAGCAGGTCGCTGATATTCAGCCTTGACCCTCTGGCACACATCACACTTCGCAACATAGGTTGCGATCTCTCTTTTCATCCCGTGCCACCAGAATCGTGCCTTCAAGTCTTGATACATCTTGGTTCCTCCGGGGTGGATGGAATACGGAGTGTCGTGGGCTTCTTGCAGAATTAGGTTCTTCAGCTCTGTGTTGTTTGGTACGCAGATACGACCTTTGTACCAAACAATCCCGAGCTCGTCTTCAGAGAATCCTGGGGCCTTGCCTAGCTTCATCTTCTTCTTGATGCCTTCAATGCTTGCGTGTCCATCTTGTGCCTTCTTAGCTTCGTCCATCAGGGTCGGCCTGACTTCCAAATGATCCAGAAATAAAGGGGTGACCAATTCCAAACTGAATTGTTCGAGCTCCTTAAACAAGGCTGGCTGCCTTTCTTGAATAACGGTATTCAAAGAGCAAGCCTTCCTGCTTAAGGCATCGGCCACCACGTTAGCCTTCCCGGGGTGATATTGAACACTGAGGTCATAGTCTTTGATGAGTTCCAACCATCTCCGCTGCCTCATGTTCAATTCCTTGTGGGTGAAAATGTACTTCAGACTTTTGTGGTCTGTGTAGATCTGACACCGTTTCCCTAGGAGGTAATGCCGCCATGTCTTCAAGACATGAACTACTGCCGCTAACTCGAGATCATGAGTAGCATAGTCCTCCTCATGAGGTCGTAGCTGCCTGGAGAGGTATGCTATGACTCAGCCTTCTTGCATCAGAACGCTTCCCAATCCGGTTCGAGAGGCATCACAATATATCACGAACTCCTTGTGAATATCAGGTGTTGCCAGAACTGGGGCGGTGGTCAATCTCTTCTTGAGCTCTTGGAAGCTCTCTTCGCATTTTGGCGTCCACTCGAATTTCTTGTCCTTCTTGAGGAGTTGAGTCATTGGCCGTGCAATGCTAGAGAATCCTTCCACGAATTTGCGGTAATAGCCCGCAAGTTCGAGGAAGCTTCTGACTTCCTTGACGGTCGTTGGAGATTGCCATTGGGTCACAGCTTCGATCTTCGCGCGATCAACTGATAATCCTTCTTCGGTCAAGACGTGACCTAAGAATCCAACTTTATGCAGCCAGAACTCACATTTGCTGAATTTGGCATACAGTTGGTGCTCTCGAAGCTTGTCTAGGACCATCCTTAGATGCTGCTCGTGCTCTTCCTCCGACTTCGAGAAGACAAGAATGTCATCAATGAAGACGACAACGAACTTGTCCAAATATTCCATGAAGACTTTATTCATGAGATACATGAAGTAAGCTGGGGCATTGGTTAACCCAAAGGACATGACCGTGCACTCGTACAGGCCATATCTGGTTACGAATGCCGTCTTCGGAATATCTTGGGGTCTGATCTTCAGCTGGTAGTACCCAGATCTAAGGTCGATCTTGGAGAACACTTTGGCTCCGCTGAGCTGATCAAACAGATCTTCGATCTTGGGAAGTGGATATTTGTTCTTGATTGTAACTTCATTGAGGGAACGATAGTCAATGCATAAGCGGATGGTACCGTCCCTCTTTGCCACAAACAGAACAGGAGATCCCCAAGGGGAGGCACTTGGGCAGATAAATCCCTTCCTCAGCTACTCTTCCAGCTGCTTCTTCAACTCGGCTAATTCTTCCGTCCCCATTCTATAAGGCTTCTTATAGATGGGTCCTGCTCCGGGCACGAGCTCGATGATGAACTCAATGTCACGGTCAGGGGGCATTCCCGGTAGTTCATCCAGAAAGACATCAGGATACTCACATACCACCGGTACTTGCTCTAGCCCAACTTCAGACAGACAGTTGACTTGAGCGGCTTGAGTGGAAGAGGAGTTGGAAGCAAACTTGACTTCGACTCCTTGGTCATTGGTCACAGTGACTGTCCGATTGGCACAATTTAACAAGCCTTGGTGCTTATTGAGCCAATCCATCCCTAAGATCACATCCAAGCCTTGCGATCTTAGGATGATGAGGTCTGCTAGGAAGTCTACACCGTTAATGGTAATACTGACTCCCTTACAGCCTATCTTGGCTCTCATCTCGGCTCCGGGGGTTTGTACCACCCTAGGGTTATTCAGGGGTGTAGGGGTCATGCCACTTTTTAATGCAAATCTTTGAGTGACAAATGAATGCGTTGCTCCAGAATCAAACAAGACAGTTGCAGGTGCTGAGTTGACAAGGAACGTACCCAGCACGACGTCCGGGTCTTCCTGGGCTTCTTCAGCAGTGACGTGATTCACACGCCCCTTCCCATGGTTAGGTGGATTGCGAGGAGCTGGGTTCCTTGGTGGCATCCCACGGCCTTGTCCCTGGTTCTGCGCATTGGGGCGCGGGGCATCAGGCTTCTTGTTGGGGCACACCCTTGAGATGTGTCCGGACTGACCACATCCAAAGCAAGTGACTTGGTTTGGATTGTTGATCTTGTTCCCACCACTGGTATTGGGGTTGAAAGCTGGCCTTGGGTTGGCATACTGCTGAGGCTGAGGGTTGGTGCGAGGTGCAGGAGCTCTTGGTTGCTGATAGGTTGGCTTGGCCGGGCCTGACTGCCACGGACGAGGCTTCTGGTTGCTGGAACTTCCCTTGCTGACCAACTTGCGCTAGCGAGTGTCTTCCAAAGCACGCCGCTTGTCTTCAAGCATAAGTGCTTTGTTCACCAGGTCAGGGAAGGATGGGCAGTCGCACACGACAAGCGAGTATTGCAGAGTCTGATTGAGGCCTTCCATGAAGCGCTCCCTTTTTGCAGCATCAGTGCTGACATCTTCAGGGGCATACCTTGACAGAACACTGAACTTCTACACGTACTCCTTGACAGTGCCACTTCCTTGCTTCAGGGCTCGGAACTCACGCTTTTTGATAGCCATGATTCCGGAAGGAATGTGGGCCTTGCGGAATTCTTCCTTGAAGTTGACCCAAGTGATGTCTTGTTCAGCATGCATGACCTTGAATCCATCCCACCAAGCTCTAGCAGTCCCCCCGAGGCAGTGGGCTGCATAAGCCACCTTCTCGCGGTCTTCGGTGCATCCGACTAGTTCCAGTATTTCCTCAATGGAGCGGACCCAGTCGTCTGCATCCAGGGGTTCAACAGTCTCGATGAAAGTTGGCGATGCATGCTTCTTGAACTCTGCCAACATGGAACGTCCATTGCCATTCCCCGCTGGCTGGCGGTTGTTGGTGACAGCTTGAGCAATCAGCTAGAGGGCTGCAGTGTTGGCTTGGCGTTCCTCTCGGAAAGCTTGGAGAAGCTGAGCCATGTCCATGTTCGGAGGAGGTGGTGGTGGTGGAGCTTGGTCGTTGGTTTGGTCGCGGCCTGCCTCTGACTGAGCGGATGCTCCGGCTTCAGGCTGCTGGGTAGAGGTACCAGTACGAGTTACAACAGGCATCCTGTTGGAGCGGTAAAAGGTTTCATGACTTGGACGAGGGAAAGCAAGATAGGTGGGTGCCTAGTAAGGGGGTGGGTGTGACACTAATCAAATCATGCAAGGGCCGAAAGGCCAAACACATTCATTAAAAATCTAAATGGGTGATGTAGTCGTTTACACATTCTCGAAGGAAGAATACGACATACACCCAGACACAACAAAACCAAACACTAGATGGTTTCATATGAACCATACAAGGACTCGACTGCGCATAGGGGTTACACGACCTATCCTACCGTAGAGGTCACAACTGGCATATCCGAGTAGCGAATAATGCCTAAGCGGCGGAATGCTCGGTCGCGTATTCCGGCTCTTCTGGGTCTTCCTCCTTGTCTTCATCCGTCTGGGCCCCCTTGTCACTTGAGGGTGTGGGGGAGTGGAGGAGTTGGATACGACGGTGCTTCGTCGGAGGTGCAGGAAAAAGCTTGCGATATTCCCTTGCCGTCATCCGGCGTCGCCGAGGTGGTTCTTCATTCTTGGAAGATACATCCTCGGAGGGCCTTCCGCCTCGATATGCGATAGCGGACTGTCCAGAAGGTGCTCCTTCCTTCTTGATCCTATTTGTCTTCTCTTGAGCTCGAAGAAGTGCCTTGGTCTTGTGAAGTTCTTCTCGAAGCTTCATTGATTCCGAGGCCAAGTCTTGTGCCAAGCTGTCGGCACATAGACTGAAGTAGGTCTGGAACCGAAGCGAGAGTCCTTCCTTCAGTGGAGGGGCTAGTGCGTTGCTTTCTTCTTCACCTTCCTTCCGGTACGGTAAGAAGCGAGTTGTCATCTTGGCTGCCATCTCCGGAAGAAGCTCGCGGAGACGGGTTAGTGCCTTGAGTGCAGCAGCCTCGACAGCGAGTGGTAGTGTTGCCATCTGGGGTCCCTCGAAGAACCAACTTGTGGGAGGATCGTTTGCCTTCACGATCACTTCCAAATGGTACTCCACCTCAGTGTCGCTAACCCAATGCTCAAGATATGTGAGAATGGGCGCTCGGTGGAACTGACACTCCTGGAGGCTATCCTCGAGAAGCAAGGGAAACCCAGTGGTCAGGTGCTCTTCGGGTACAGCGGCCATCTACAAAGGTGGAATAGGAGGGGTTAATAAGCTGATGAAACCTCAGGTTTAGAAAAGAAGAGAGGTTCAGAAGGTTTTTGAAAAAGGGTCTCATCTAACTAACGCCCATGCTAACTAAGGCTTCCTACAGTCAGGATGGCTCTGGTACCAGCTCTGTGGGGACCCCGACTTAGAAGTCGAGATCACCGAATGCACGTGTACAGTGATCCCAGAGATCAATGCTCACTGAACACACAGAAGCTGAATAACAAGAGTCTTACATCCATACATATTGTCTTACACGAATTAAGGCAATTATGGCCAAGTCTTACATAAATAAAGCCTCACGGGCTGAATTGCAAATAATGCAAATAGCGGAAGTCTTCAATAGTAGGTAGAACCCATGCCATCTGCCTTAACCCTACAGGCATTCTGACTGGGAAAGTGTCCTAGTTCGCATGTTCGTCTCCAAAGAACTCTTCATCATATTCCTGTTCCTCCATGCCTGGCCAATTAAATAACCAGTGGCAAGCCAATGAGTACTTTGAATGTACTCGCAAGCAACCCATGATGTGGTTCAAAGTAACAGTGCAATTGAACAATAATGACCAATCTAGCAAAGGGCTAGAGTAAATGTTCTACCATCAAGTTATGCATCAATAAACTTGCGTAACCTCGAAGGCAGGTTACCGATATCAACATGAATATGATTCAACTCCTCGAGTCCAGTCACCACCTTGACTCTCATACACACACACGGTTTTGCAAACATTGGACGTAGCCCAAGAGCGGTTACCCAACTGTCCTTGACCATGGACTCGGCTATTCGAATAGTTTTACACTCTGCAGAGGTTGTACACTTTACCCACAAGATCCGGGAAGCTTTCGTGTCATCCACGATCCCGCAGTACCTCAAGTACTCGGGGGAAGCACCCGGTCATTATCTTTCCTTAGACGACACTAACATAGAGTCCACTCGTTGGTACACGGCCCTCGGGTACAAACAATAGATCGCGGGACTTGCCCTAATTCAATGTCACGCGTACCCGAAGGGACCAACGGTGTGTCCGGTGCCCAGTGAAAACAGTCATGGTCGTCTATCCAAACACGACCCCGTCCCGGGAAAGACCTCAAGTCTTCCCGTCACTAGTAATGCGGGCACCATGCTAGTATCGGCCTAAGTAATCAATAACACCCCGTCCCATAAGGGGTAGAGTGGTTGCACATGTATGGTTGGAATAACGGTCGCAACTTAAACCAATCCGTTTGAAAAAACACACACTTGTCTCGGTACACCACTTCGTCATCAAGTGGTTACCCAACTCATCATCTCCCTCGGGCATGAATGGCTCCCGACGGGGTTTTATGCAAAGATTCCAACCACGAAGGTTCATGTCACACATGCATCACTATTCAATACTACTAACCATATGCATTGCATCTAGCACATGGCAAGATCAAGAGTAAAGCATGCATCATGTGGTGGTTTCAACTAGGTCACCACCGTAACCCTATCATCATGTATCGGAAACAAACGGGTTCCGAAGAACAAGTGTATCATGGTCAAAGGGCTGCTTGCCTGGATTGGCTTGGTCTTCAAAGTCTTCAAATCCTTCTCCTTCTCCTTCTTCAGCAACTTCGTCAAATTCGGTATCTATACGTCGCATAATAACAACGGAAAATAAGACCACAAATAAAACAGAAAAATCAAAGTGCTCAGAAAAATGTCAACTCATTTTTGTTAAATACTAGAGGGATTTCTAAGATGGGGAAAAATCTTAGTTGGAGTTTTGGAGTAACAGAATGGAATCTAATGTTTTTAGAACAGGAGTTTTATTGCTCAAATTTGAATTTAAATTTGAACAGAACAGAAAAGTTTCATGGATGTGTGTGAAAGTGACACCAATAAATAGGTTGGAATATTACAAGAATTTAGGAGTTGGAATTATTTCATTTGGACCAATATTCATTTCTGTAAAAATGTTTGAAATAATTACGGAAAGGAAAAAGGAGAAAAAGCCCTGGGCAACTGGGCCAGGGTGGCCACAGCGCACGGCCCAGGGCATCCAGCCCGGCCGCTCGGGCGCCAGCGCGCGCACGTCAGGTTTTCAAACCTGACGGGCGGGGCCCGGCGGTCAGCGGCTGTGAGGAGGGGGAGAGAGGGGTGAGGATGACAGGCGGGGCCCGCCTGTCATCTCCAACCTCACGGCCACGGCGACGGCAACGGAAGGCAGGAACGGACTCAGCGTCGAGTGGCGGATGTAGTGGTGGTGGTGCGGCACGCCGGGGAGGTCGGGTTCGCCGGCGGCGAGGTGGGACGGCGGAGGAGCTTCGGGAGGTCGTCGCTCCGGCCGATTCCGGCTGCAACAGAGAGGGGAAAGCGAGGGGAAAGAATCAGTGGTGCACGGCGGTTCTAGATAGGGCAAAAGGAGGGGCGGTGGAGGCCCGTACTGCGAGATCACCAGCGGCCCGACGCGGCGGAGCTCCGGTCGATCCCGAGCACTGGAACCTTCTAGGGATGAACTGGTGGTGCTGGAGTGATGCTGGGGATGAGGAGAAGCTGTTGGTGCTGTTGGAGAGGCTCGGGGGGTCCTATTTATAGGGGAACGGCGGAGCCCCGTGGACCAGTGCGCCGGCGAGCTGCTGCTCGACGCTACAGTGCACGGGAGGCGATGGGAACAAGTCTACGGCGTTGCTAGACGATCCCTACGTCCATTAGAGGAGAGAGGAGGAGCGGGGAAGCTTCCAGGCCGTGCGCGCATGCGAGCCCGAGGAGTGGGCGTTGCGGGCGGCCGGTGCGCGTGTGGCGAGGGCCACTGGAGGGCGCAGGAGGAGGGGGGGCAGCGCCGGGGCGGTCGCGGGACGTCGAGGGGCATCGACTGGCGCGAGGGGAGAGCCCGAGGCTGTCGGGGGCCAGCGATTGGGCGAAGCTACAGTGCGTGGGCGCACTGTAGCGCGCTCTGGAGCGCCCTTATCGCATGCCACGGCATGCCATTGGGCCTCTGGACGCGCCCACCGTGTCTGGGGGGTCCAGGGTGATGCAAGCGTTACGGTTGAAGCCTTGGATGCTTGGGCGATGCTGTGAGAGAGAAGAGAGGCTGGTAACTTGGTGAGAAATGGCTGTCCAGCAGGGTGAACTAGGGTTTTTACCCCTCAATCATGGAGCTGGGGTCCTGGGGAAGTTAATGGAGGTGGCTAGTAACTAGATGAACGTGTGGTAGAAAGTTGAGGCCAAGGTAAAAGGTGAAAGTGATCAAGAAGAGGGTTTTAGTAATTTTGCAGAAGGTGTTTGATCAGTGTTTGGTCAAGCAAATGATCTCCACTTGCCATGACACTTAACAGGATTGAATTACATGTGAAAATAGGGTGCTTCACCAAATTTGGGCTCATTTGAAGAAACTAGCATATGTAACTTTGGTGAACCCTAGAAATCAACAGAAATGGCTTCATCTTGTTTGAGTCAAGCTAATCATCTCCCCTTGATGCACCACTTGGTGTAGTTTCATCATTTGGGGTATTGATCATGCCCACAAAGTTTGAAGCTCTAGGTAAAAAGTTGGTAATGTAAAGTTGTTCAAATTTGCATTTGAACAGAAAGGGTTTTGGGGTATTCTGATCAAGTTGCTCTATTCCAAATCTTGTGCCATTTGGTCTAGATGCCTTATTAGGCATTTCTAGCATGTGCACCAAGTTTGAGAGCATTTGGACAAGTTTGGCAATGTAAAGTTGCTCAAACTCAAATATGGACAGAATGGTTATGAAGGGTTTTGAGAATGTTTTCTTGCTTCCCAGGGCATGGGACTTGGCAAGGTCATCAGATATGTCATATGTGACATGATAGAATTTCCTTGGAATTTTTGGAGAATATTTCCTTTGTAAATATTTCAAAAGCTTGAAATATCCAGAAAGGGTTTTAGAGGGATTAGCCCATTATTTTGAACATGACCAAGTGTTGAAACTCTTATATATGGACAATATATGTCCTCTGAGTCTCCCTGAATTTTGGCAAATATTTTTGAAATACTTAAATAATTTTTCCCTATTAAAGACCATTTCTGGCCTGAAGAAAAGGCTTTTAAATAAAATAGGAAAATAACTTTTAAAATTATACCTTTGTGGTTTCTGGGAGTCCTATGACTACTAGGTCTCAAATATACCTTTTCAAATAATTTTGTCACCCTAAATCAAGTACTTGCAGTGCAAATCTCAATTCAGGGGTTTTTGGAAAACTAAATTTATAAAATACTTTTTGGCCAAATTAATTTTGTAAGAAAATACTATACTGTTATATAACACTTGGCATGATCATTGGGCAGAAGTTTTGGGTAAGAAGATGAATTCTACAAGAGGAATAGTTGACTTTATTGAGCACATGAAAAAAACACATGAAGAAAAACTCAACTCCAAATAAAAGCCAAATGATGCCAAAAAAATTTGCTGGTCCAAATTTTCTTGCTTCAATGTTGCAAATAACATGTTACAAAATGCAGGGTGTGACACCCGCGTCATTTTTTGCCAAATTTATGAACATTTTAGACAAGTCGGATGATGCAACAGATGAGGTTTGCTCAAACTAACTGTGTGCCACGCCGGTGCCCTTGTCACACACACATCCGCATAGTACATTGGGCTCCATGAGGCTCCCCCTCTCAAAAATATCTGCCCGCCTCGAGGGTTTTTCTGTTTCATAACACATGGTTGTTATCTCCGCACCGTGTGCGATGTTTCTTGTTCCCAATCCCGCCTGCATCCATAGAAAATATCTACCCGCCTCGAGGGTTTTCTGTTTCACAACACACAGTTGTTATCCCCGGACAGTGTGTGCGGTTTCTTGTTCCCAATCCCGCCTTCATCCCTAGAAAATATTTGAACGCCTCGAGGGTTTTTCTCTTTCATAACACACGGTTGTTATCTCCGGACCGTGTGCGATGCACTATCACCAAAATTTTCAATAGCCCCGACATTTCACTCCCGCGTTTGACTCTCGCGTAGTAAAATTTTCAGTACACCAAAACCTCATCGGGCGTGCACACACACACACACACCCCTCCCTCACTCGAAACCCTAGCAAGGTCCCCGCCACCGCCGCTAGGCCTCCATTGTCAACATCTACCGGTTTGCCCGTGCAGCTTCCCCACTGATCTCCATACCCAGGCTGCCCTGAGTTTCTTAGATGACGCCTGCCAAACGCCCCCTTTCCCATAGATCCCTATCCCCATTCCCATCCCCCACTCCAGAGCATCCAGCCTAAGCCCTGCTACACTTCCTGTGGAGCTCGAGGAGCGACTAGCCCAAAAGAAGTGTATCACGGTATCTTTGCCCGACATCGCCGAGGAAGCTAACGACCATTATTGGCGGCAGGTACTCAAGTAGCGGGCTAGAGTATGCAGGCATGTCTCAGCCGCCGGCTACGACATCGAACTCATCGACAGCGACAGCCTGAGGCAGGCTATGTCACAGATTAAGTGGCCCATCCCAACCCCTCGGGTTCAACCACCGTCGATCTCATCCATGGCCCCACCGCTGATCTCCTCTGGCTCGCTGTCAACAATTTCCCATCCTACATCGCCATCGAGCCCCTTTTGTCATTTCTAAAGGACACGTTCTGCGACGCTGGCTTGGGATCCACAGCTTCCAAGTCAGTCCTCATCGATGATGACCACGAGGAGGGCACCCTCTCCCGCTCGTCCAAGGGGGAAGAGCCCATCTGCTCTTCCAAGGGGAAAGCGTCCGGCTACGACATCAGGGAGGGCACCCTACAGCTGTGCTCTTCCAAGGAGAAGGAGCCCATATGCGACAACATGGAGCGCATCCAGGGTCCGTGCTCTTCCCACAGGAACGAGCCCATCTGTGAAAAGTGAGGAAACCCATGATTTGTTTTGTCGTGCCTCTTCATAGGGGGAAACCCATGATTTGTTTTGTCGAGTCCCTTTTGTAGTGTAGTGAGAATATGTCCAGTTTTAATTGCTATATCTAGTTGTTTGCAGTATGCCTTGTTTATTTCAGTTGTTCACAATGTGATGCTCTATATGTGCAATTATTTACTGTGGAGTACATTTCATCAATCCAGTTTTAAATATACCGATAGGAATGCATATATTTTCTTGTTGTTAAGCCTATTATAGCTAGCATATTCCTCTTTTAAAGTTTTTTGATTGTTCGGTTATTTGTAGTTAGCATATGTCCAGTTTCAAATGCTATCTTTGGTTGTTCGTAGTATTTTTTTTATATTCCAGTTATTCACAACGTGATGTTCTATATGTGCAAGTATGAACTGTAGAGTTCAATTTTATCAGTACCAGTTTCAACAATACCACTATGAATGACTACATTTGGTTGCTACATCTTGTAGTTAACACACCTTTCCATTTTTATTTAACAATAACATGTGTACTTAGACCGGCACAATACCAGTTTTAATGACTATGTTTGCTTGTTGTTAAATGTTAGGCATGTTGCAGTTAACACACCTTTCCACTTGTTTTGCTTTGCAAGCGTGCTTAAACCTGCACACTGAAGCTATCTTTTGGAGATTATTTTGTCTGCCATGAATAATTTTGGTTGATGTTTAACCTGTTGTGCTTAACATGCTTCTTGATGTACCTACACAGGACAATTTTGGGAACGACTGTTGTTTTCCATCGAGGGTAGTTTCATCCCATGGCTTATATCTGCTCACTGTTCAGGATATCGGTAGCTGGTACCATATAGGCCCGGGGCTGATAAGGGACTAATCAGTGAATCGGACTTTTAACTGAATATATCTGCAACCCATTTATCATTAGGTTAACAAGGGCTATATGTAATACACCTTAGGCTACATAGCAACATGCACTGTACTTAATGTCTAAATATGTAATCCTAGGCTACATAGCAACAAGGAAGAGTGTTACCTTAATGTTCTAATGATGTCTAGATATACGTAGAAGATCAGCAGCAGCAACAACAACGACACAGCCTGTTTGGATACTCAACTTAGCTAGAGGTTAGAGTTAGTTTCTAGCTCATGACTAACCCTGAACTAACTCCATCCAAAGAGTTGTTTGGATGGAAGGGTTAGATTGACAATAAATGCACTAGGAGAACTAGCTCCAATTAGCAACTCTTGGGTTGGATAGTTTTTTGGGGTGGGTTATAGATGCAACTAGCTCAAACTAGCCCTCGTGTTTAGATATACTTTAGGGTTATTTGAGCCTGAACTAGCTCAAACTAAAAGTAACCCATGGATACAACAACAGTTAATCAACTGATAATTTGTAAGAATGCACTAAACTCCTTATAGCCCATAATATAATATGTTAATTCATCTAATATGTGAGTATATTGGATGTTAACATACTCCCTCCATTCCTAAATATTTGTATTTTTAGAGATTTCAAATGGACTACCACATACAGATGTATATAGACATATTTTAGAGTGTAGATTCACTCATTTTGCTCCGTATGTAGTCACTTGTTGAAATCGCTCCAAAGAAAAATATTTAGGAACAGAGGGAGTATTATAAAAGAGTATTGTACTTCATCATTGTGCAATTGCTGTTTAGCTTCTGATATTAACTTGGTGCTTTTAGTTACATATGTCATTTGTAAAGATTTGCGCTTCGACCCTTTCTTCATATGGGGCAATGAGATATCGATGAACCAGCATCAAGTCAGGAAGATGATAAAGATTGTTAAGAAAATGCGTCCAAAGATGGCAATTAAACTATTTGTTTACACTTTATCCAACACAACAGCGAACTGCAGGATGGTAAGTAAGAACTCTGCAGCCTTCTTTTTATTGCCCATGATGAGATGTGTTAGATGACAATGTCTGAATCTTTTTCCTTTCCAGTGGTTGCCAAAGCAGTTTACTCAAGATTACCTCTCAAACTACATGATTGGTGGTCATGCAAAGGTTAAAGTATTTCTACCAGAACACAATGATTATCTAGATGTTTTCATGAAGACCGTGAAGGATAGGCAGTCGGCCATCAGAAGGGGTTGGACTAGAGTCATGTGTGCCTTTTGCATGGAGGAGGGCACCATATGGGCATTCCGCTTCACCTTCACTACACCACGACACTACAATAGCAACACACATCTGTTGGCATAAGTGCACATTAGCGACACATTATATGTCCAAAACAACACCAACAAATCGATTGTTGAAGTTTCTCTAGAGGGACGATGTTCTATATGTCGGTAATGCTTAAAGGTGTGCAGGCATATAATGTATCGGCGTATGTTTTTTGCTGTTAGATTATCCGTCGTTGTTACATCGCGATAGACAAAGTGTCGGCGTAAGTTTAGTACATGCCCACTTATTTTGGGCCATACGAGACAAGTTGCCGCGAGAGACTCCAAAATATTGGCTAAGCCCATCTTATCTCTTTCTCTGCCCGACCACTCCTTCTCTTTCTCCCACGCCACACACTCTGCCACCTAAACCTAAACCTAGGTCACCTGCCGCCGCCGCCTGACTTGCCGGCCGATTTGCTCGCGTTGTTTCCGCCTCTCCCACCACCAGCGGCACCTCCCGAAGCCTCCTTCTAGCATGTGGTGCTTCCCCATGTTCCAACCCCAAGGTGACGCCTTAACAGAAGGCAGGATAGGAGAAGAGGGAGGGAGATCCATCGCGACCGAAGCAGGCCGGGCGGCGACCATGGCACGCCAAGATCGGCCAGCACCGTCGACGTAGAGCTCCTCTGCTCCTAATGCCAGATCCACCTCGGGCTCCATCTCCACAACCATGCACCAACAGCCGCCATGGAAGGTCTCCTCCCCGACCCTATCTCCCCCGGACTGTTGGTTAGTCTTGTTTTGGCCGCTCGCCTCCCTGATGTGGTTTCCTCACGCGCGCGTAGGTGCTCTATGTGCTTGCTTCTTCCCTTCCTAGGACGCCGCTGCTTCGACGCCATGGACAATTGTAAGAATTTCTCTTCTCTCCCCTTCTTCTCGTCTCCTTCCACTAGACTGTATTTGCTTACTGCACCACAACAATTATTTCTTCAGAGAGGAGAAGAGGACAGGTCCTGGAACCCAAATTTCCTTCATGAACAAATGAAGCACAATCCTTTGAAGTAGCTGAAGTTTCAGACTGAATAAATTACATTGCAACACCTGAAGTTTCAGACTGAATATATTATGTTGGCCACCTGTATTTGGAAAATTACCCGATGTAGCATGTACATTTAGTTTCCTAGAAGGCCATTGCGCTTGTCGTTAATTAGCAACTCACACTCCAAAAGTGCCAGTTGAAAATTTTGGAATTAGTCGTGCGGTTTGCATCTTTGTAACAGAACATGTTATAAGATCAATATTAACCATAAAAATTGGACTTTGTATGTAGTGTATGGGAAGTTTTAAGTGATTATGCGAATATACTTTTCCTTCGGTTGTGCATCAGATTTCACAATCATTATTTATTTATTTTAGAGACTGGAAAATGAAGAGAGATTATGGGGTGTGGTGGCCATTAGTTGCTTCCACTGTATGTTGACCTACTTGCCTTTCCTTTCATTATACATGCGGCCAAAATTTATGGGGGTGTTATATAGGCTGGCAACTGATTATATTGTAGACCATCTGCTCGCAGCTTGTCTAGGATTGTTGTTATTGCTTCAGGGTTCATATGAAACACATTTCCCTTTTGATAATCTGGACATGTTATTTCCTAAGAGCTAGCTCCAAAACAGGACACTGAAATCTTAGTTTCACATTGGATGTTTGGAACATCAATTGAGTACCCTTAGTAATAAACAGAAACCATATTCTCAATAAACTGATATGTATTGTTGAACGTGCCTTTTGCTTTTGAAATGATAAATATTACTTAGCATGTGATGTTGCTTAGTAATAAACTAAACTGTATTTTAGTGTTTTCATTTTCCTCAATTACCAAGTTTAGCATCCACCTTTTTTTATCTAATAAACTCCATTATACTCAAATATGTTCTTTACAACCCACATGTCTTGCATTTTTTTCTACTAACAGTAGAGTACTACATTTGTGTAGACTTTCATTTCTTACATTCGTTACTTTCAGCCACAGAACAAACCAACGTAAAGAAAGACAAACACGGAAAAGGATACATGTTGGCTGTGGGTGCTGAGCTGACGGACAGTGTGGAAGAAGAAGGTGTGATCTTGGCAGCGACCCATGAAGCATTTTTTTCTTTGCATGTTCATTATCAAGGCAGTAGCAAATTCTCTATGTTTTCCGTTGTACGAATTTCGGCTTGTTTGATCTTCTTTACTTATCTTTCTCCTAATCAATCATCTAAGTTCCCAATGAAAGTAGCTTTGTGTGTGTGTGTGTGTGTGTGTGTGTGATCACGCTTCATTTACTTCTATTGCTCAGTTTCAGTTATCTCAATATGACCACTATGAAAGCTAGGTGATGTTTGCTTGAGAAAATAGTGTAATAAACAATTATTCTTTGTGTTGCAAATAATTTCGTATACTGGAAGAACAACTCAGCCCAGTTTACATGCAGCTGGCACATATGTTCGCCAGAAACAGATGTGGGTGAGTGTGCGTGTTCTTACCACTTTAATACTTGCAGTGACTGATCGACTGCGATTGTGGGTCGCAAGCAAGGGAATGCTAACCGTGGCAGTGGTGGTGATTGAAGAGCCCTTAATCAATTCGGCCCTGTAGATTGGAGCAGCAACATGGGATATTGCACCATCTAGCTCCGTCTATCTGATTCATCTTCTTTTCTTAGTCTATCAACTGGAGGAATCTACAGGTATGTGATGCATGTTTTCTGCTAACAGGAGAGCAACACATTTGTGAAGACTTTCATTTCTTGTTTACTTACAGACTGTTATAATTTTTTAACTGAAGCCATATTATTGTTAGTTGGATGAGAGCTGATGCTATACTGCTAGTAGATAGACTAGGGTCACTAGTAGAAAACAGGGCATTGGTCCAGCCCATTAGCCCCGGTTCAATCTAGAACCGGGTCCAATGAGGGTACTGGACCCGGTTCGTGAACCCAGGGGGCCGGCCGGGCCACGTGGGCCATTGGTCTCGGTTCGTCTGGACCTATTGGTCCCGGTTGGAGCTAAAAACCGGGACCAATGGCTCTTGCTCCTGGCCCACCACTATTGGTCCCGGTTGGTGTTATGAACCGGGACCAAAGGCACCCCTTTAGTCCCGGTTTGTAGCACCAACCGGGACCAGTGAGTTGCCTATATATACCCCCTCACTCAAGAACAGAGCTCACTGCTCTGTTTTTTCTTCTGGCCGAGGGGGAGAGGGGTTAGTGGTGCTCTAGCTCACCTCCTATGCACACAACGTGTTCGGTGGAATGCCCGAGCCACACTAGTTAAGCTTTTCTCCTCTCGAAGCTCTATTTTCTCCGAGATTTGTCTAGGTTTAGCGGTCCGTCACGTCCCGTCCCCGTCTTCGCCGCCGTCGATCGCCCCCGCCGATCTCGTCACCGGCACCACCGTGGTGAGCCTCTTGTTATGTCCATGCTTTTCTTACTTTTATTATTGCTTTAGATAGATATTTTTCTAATTTTCTTACGTTTATTATTGCTTGTTATTATATAGTGCGATGGTTTTGATATCCGCCCACGTGGGCCCTCGTCCGGTCTACGATTCGGATGTGGTATATTATCTTTAATTTATAAGTATTTGTTTTAGTGTTTATGATAGTTATGCCGACCAACCTGACATGCATAGATGTTTTATTATGTCTAGGAGGTAGTTGAACCGGAAATTCCAACCGACCCCCTTGTGGAGAGGTTAAATTTAATTGAAGAGGAAAACATTTCGTTAGAGAAAAAAATGGAAAAAATGGAGGAGGAGAAGATGGAATTGGAGTTGCATGTTGCGGAAGTTATCGATGATCACAAGATCAAGATGGACCCTATTGTCGAGAGGTTAAATTTAGTTGAAGAAGAAAACAAATTCTTGAAGGAAAAAATAAAAAAAATTGTGGACGAGAAGATGATATTGGAGTTGCATGTTGCGGATGTCGTCGATGATCACAAGATCAAGATGGATGCAATGCGGTTGAATATTAAAAAGATTAGAAAATATGCCATTCATACCGAGGCTTGGTATCATTATGCCGTTGGATCAATTGTTACCTTGGTTGCGATTATGATAGCATTTGTTTTTGCGTTGAAATGTTTTACATAGTTTCGATGTGTATGGAGAACTATATGTTGTTAGATGAGAACTATATATGTATGTACTTTGGTTTTAATGTGATGATGAACTTTTATCCATTTGGTCACTTAATTATCTATTTATGATGTTCTGTAATGGCTTTTGACACACTTAATTATATATAAATGCACGCAGATGAACCGGCAATGGATGTACGGTGACAGACACACCTCCGAGTACATTAAGGGCGTGCGTGAGTTTCTAAATGCGGCTGAGGCAAACAAGCAGAATGGTTTTATGTGTTGTCCATGCACTAAATGTGTGAATACGATGTCTTACTCAAACCGGAAAATCCTTCACTCCCACCTGCTTTACAAGGGTTTCATGCCACACTATAATGTTTGGACGAGGCATGGAGAAATAGGGGTTATGATGGAAGACGGCGAAGAAGAAGAGTACGATGACAACTATGTGCCCTCTGAATACGGTGATGCTGCAATGGGGGGAGCTGGTGAAGATCAAGAGGAACCAGACGATGTGCCCAATGATGCTGCAACGGGTGAAGCTGCTGAAGATCAAGAGGAACCAAATGATGATCTTCGCCGGGTCATTGTCGATGCAAGGACACAATGCGAAAGTCAAAAGGAGAAGCTGAAGTTCGATCGCATGTTAGAGGATCACAAAAAAGGGTTGTACCCCAATTGCGAAGATGGCAACACAAAGCTCGGTACCGTACTGGAATTGCTGCAGTGGAAGGCAGAGAATGCTGTGGCTGACAAAGGATTTGAGAAGCTACTGAAAATATTGAAGAAGAAGCTTTCGAAGGATAACGAATTGCCCGACAGTACATACACAGCAAAGAAGGTCGTATGCCCTCTAGGATTGGAGGTGCAGAAGATACATGCATGCCCTAATGACTGCATCCTCTACCGCGGTGCATACAAGGATCTGAACGCATGCCCGGTATGCGGTGCATTGCGGTATAAGATCAGACGAGATCACCCTGGTGATGTTGATGGCGAGCCCGCCAGGAAGAGGGTTCCTGCGAAGGTGATGTGGTATGCTCCTATAATACCACGGTTGAAACGTTTGTTTAGAAACAGAGAGCATGCCAAGTTGATGCGATGGCACAGTGAGGACCGTAAGAAAGACGGGAAGTTGAGAGCACCCGCTGACGGGTCGCAGTGGAGAAAAATCGAGAGAAAGTACTGGGAGGAGTTTGCAAAGGACCCAAGGAACGTATGGTTTGCTTTAAGCGCGGATGGCATTAATCCTTTCGGGGAGCAGAGCAGCAATCACAGCACCTGGCCCGTGACTCTATGTATGTATAACCTTCCTCCTTGGATGTGCATGAAGCGGAAGTTCATTATGATGCCAGTTCTCATCCAAGGCCCTAAGCAACCCGGCAACGACATTGATGTGTACCTAAGGCCATTAGTTGAAGAACTTTTACAGCTGTGGAATGGAAACGGTGTACGGCTGCTGGCTCTGTTTATCCTTCTGGACCCGACGACACTTTTCACTGCCGGCCGATTCCAGAAGGATATGCTAGGGTGATGGTCAACGAAATAACGGAGGGATTTGAGGAGCTCCAGCTTGACCACCCTACCGGTGAAGGGGAGACTCGGCTGGGTTCTTCACTGAAGACTCCATGCCTATGGCGGAAGGACCTAATCAACATTCTCAACTGGACGCCTCCGCCTCCTCCTCCTCCTCCGGCGAGTCAGGGCACTCCGCCTCCTCCACCGCCTCCTCCTCTGGCGAGTGACCATCAGGGCACTCCGGCTCCTTCTCCGGCGCGTGGCGGCACTCCGCCTCCTTCGCCGCCGGCGCGTGGCGGCACTCCGCCTCCTTCGCCGCCGGCGCGCCTGAGCAGCCAGCCTGCTCCTCCTTCTCCGCCTAATCAGCAAGGGCGGAAGAGACCTGTCGCCGCTCCGGCTGCTCCTGCTCCGGCGCGTAAGCAAGTAAAAAAGACAGCCGCTTCGTCTGGTCCGGCGACGTCTACCAGTACAGCCAGAGGCGGGAGACGATGCAGATTCGGTCCTTCTCTCACGCCTCTAGAGAAGTTACCGTACGAGAGGTCCGACGAGGAAAACACGAAGATCGCTCAAGGCGAAGTGAAGGACTTTTTTGAAGGGTTGAAAGCACAGAGACATCCACCTCCGGAGGAGAAGATAGATGCGGTGAAAGCAAAGCGCACTCTTGCTGCCCTGAAGCAACCAGCGCAAAGTAAGCCGCAGGACAACTATGACCGCATGATCCAAAAGACATATCAAGCAGCGAAGCGGTCGGGAAGTACTAAAAGTGATCAGAGGTTAGCAGAAGGGCGAGCTGGGAAACAAATTGCCCAGCTCGGCGAACAAGCGGACCAATCGTGCCCCCCGCTCAAGGTGTCTAGCGACATGGTCGCTAATGATCCGAGGATGGTGCCCGGTTATACCAATCTTGCAGATTACGCGTCCGACGATGTACACTATGATTTCTTGGAAGTGCAGATAGAAAGATATGAGTACAAAAAGCCTCTCGTCAAAAATGGAAAATCTCGATCAACGAATATGCGAAGATTGCATGATTGGTACTTGAAAATCTCCAGAGAGTCTGGGGGGAGGGATAGCTTGTATGTGAGAGTTAAACCGGAGCATGACCTCGTTGGAATTGACCTGTTGCCTATTACATTTGAGGAGTTCTATCAGTTTTTCAATCAATTGGCCCTCGATAAAGCAACGGTCACCTGCTACTGTCTGTAAGTAGTACTACTTCTGTCATTAAGTCTCTCTATATAGCTGATCTTCATTGCATGTATTTATAATTATCCTCACTATATTATGCAGATTGAAGATCGTCGAATTGAAGAAAAGACAAGTAGGTGATATTGGGTTTATTAACACATACCTCATAGATGCAACCGAGGTTAAATTGCGTCCCGACGATACCGAGACCAACTTGCTATGATCGTTGGTGGTAAATGAAAACAAAGATATAATACTCTTTCCTTACAACTTCAAGTGAGTGTTACTGTCTTGTGCATATTTGGTTTCCCTTATATATCAGTCAAGGTTATAGTGATGTAATTGATGATCTCATGCATTCGTGCGCAGCTTCCACTATATTCTCTTAGAGATTAAGCTTGAGAAGGGAGTAGTAACTGTCTTGGACTCTAAACGTAAAGATCCCGGGGAGTATGCGGACATGACTCAAATGCTAGCCAGGTAAGTTAAATCGATCAATATTATCCAGCATGCATATATATCAGCAACTTCATTTCTGATATCAACTAATTGTTTTCTTTGTCTGGCAGGGTTTGGAGAAAATTCACCAAAAAAGCTCCGGGACTGCCGAAGAAGCTACAATTTAGATACCCGAAAGTAAGTACTATATAGTAGCATGTTCCGCGCGCGCATCTCCTATATCTTGATTCAAGCGCTAGTTTCATCAATACCAATTTGGCATTCTTGCTTATCAGTTTGATTGACCTCTATTTCTTGTAAAGTGGTTGTGGCAGGAACCCGGGAATGATTGTTGTGGATACTACATTTGCGAGTCCATCCGCCACACGACCTGTGAGCGGGGCTACACTGAAGAACAATTTGAAGTGCGTAAGCAATCAATAATATTCACAAATTTATAGCATCATTTCATGTATTGACCCCCTACTTCAAATTAGATGTTTCGGATGCGGGATGAACTCCTAACACCAGATCGTCTGCGAGCAATTCAAGAGGAATTGGCGGCATTCTTCCTTGAACACGTGATCGCTGAAGACGGAGAATACTATGTGGACCATGCATCCATATGATAGGAGATTATTTTTGTAAGAGATAATTATTGTATATATGTGCCCGGTAGTGTCGGATAGATATACGAGAACTTGTTGTTCGACCAATCTCTCGGAGAAGGAGAGGTGGTCGATATTACTTCTCTCTGTATGCATATATGTTGATTATACGATCTTTTGTTTCCTTCGTTTGCTTTACTAGCTAGCTAGCTAGCTACCGTGTCTAGTCATCTCTATACGTATGTGTAGTACGTAGCAAGCACGGACATAAGAGAGGACACTTCTCTCTATTAATTAGCTAGCTAACACAATATGAAACACCTAAATTAACCCCCCAGAACGTCCAACCCCCCCTCCCCTTTCAAAAAAAAACAAAAACCACAGCCACAGAAATGCTGACGCGTGGATGCCTTTTGGTCCCGGTTGGTACCACCAACCGGGACTAAAGCCCCTCCTGCCTGGGCTCGGTGCATAGGCGACGTGGACACCCTTCTGCCCCGGTTCTGGATTGAACCGGGACTAAAGGGTCAGAGCATTAGTACCGACCCTCTTGTCCCGGTTCTGGAACCGGGGCTAAAGGCCCAAATGAACCGGGTCTGATGAACCTTTATCTACTAGTGGGTGCAAACTGTCATAATCTCTGCAAATAACAGTGCGAACCAACCCCGTATTCTTTGAGAAATAAACTGATATTATGGTTACAGTTTTTAATAGAAGCAAGGAATCTTAGTAAGTATTATATATTGATGTTACCTGGTTTGCTGCACATTAGGACCGTCAGCTAGGCATGACCTTACAAAATACGTACATTATCTGGCCAACCATTCTTCCTTATGCTACCTGAACTGACAACAAGCATTGTAGTAACGTGTTGTTTATGTCAATTCCAGATTCTTGAATACGTTCCTGACCTCATGCAATCGATAGTCGGTCTAATCTCGTCCTCCAATGACCAAGAGTTCCGAGACGAATGCGTGGTTCCCCTCGTGAAACATAGGTGAGATGATCTTGCACTCACCTTTTAATTATATTTTCCCTAGAGTCTTCTATGTGTAATATTGGCACTACATTAATGTAATTTCTATTATATTCATGTTGTAAAGAACGGCTTCACCATCATAGGGTGTGCAATAATAAGAGCAAAATTTATCATCCAATTCACAAAGAAAATTCAGTATCAAATGTACTTAAACACACTCTGTTCACAGTTAGACCTGTTTGTCAATGTATTTTATCACTTTTTATTTACCCCCTTGCTGTACTCTTTTCTCATCACAGTATTTGTCCATCAGCCATCCCTTCTCTTCCCTTGTGCTTCCCTATTTTTCCTGGTCTTCTTCAGATCTCTAAAGTTACAGTAAGAACCTTATTACTGATGCCTTAGAACAAATATGATTGCTTAAGAATGGGCGCATAATTTTTATAGTAAGCCATGTGATATGGTAGGAGGTAGCGTGGCTTTGGTTTATTTTCTGATAAGGGTATCTTATGTAACTAAACTATTTGCAATATCTTCTATTTTTTAGAGATTTGTTTAGATCTTTGGGATCATTGGCAACTCGCAAGTTTGAACAAATTATCATTTCTATGATTGCTCAAACATAGAAGTTCTTTTTTGCAGGGACACGCCAGAAAGTAGCAAGTCCACAAGTTGATCTAAGATGTTCCGATGATCGCCCTTGTTCATAACATGGTAGACACATTTTGTTCATATGGAAGTTGATGCCAGCTTGGTGATTGAAGGATTGGTCTCTTTCATAATACTCCCTCTGCACCGAAATACTTGTAGTTGGGGGAACTTGAACTAGTTTCCCCCAACTACAAGTATTTCGGTACAGAGGGAGTAGTTTGTAGTAATCAAGTGATCGAACAATTGGTCTCTTAGGAGCTTAGCCTTTATATTTTGTAGCAGGACATGTCTTGTATGTCGACTTATGTATTACCTTCATGGTCGTAGCAAACTTGAGTGAAGATAAAAAAATGTTCAATATATGTTGAATAAATGTACTAGTGAATGGTGTCTTGTGATGAATAGAATGGTGTCTGGTGATGAGTTGAATACTACGAATGTAATTTTATTGAAAATATGGTGCAAATGCATTTTGTGCTGAAATGTAGAACCCTGGTAGCAAAAGTGTCGATAGAAGTATTGGATGTCGCACTATGTGTCGGCATAGCACATTAACAGACAAACTATCGGTGTAACAATGGACGTTGCACTATGTGTCGGCATAGCATGGTGTCAGATGATCTGTCGGCATAGCATAGTTGTCGCTATAGAATTGTATGTCGCCATAGATCTCACCAAGCCCATCAAACTGTCTGTCGGCATAGATTTATCTGTCGGTAAAGACCTTTACCGGCAAGACTATAGGCGACAACTCATTTCTGTCGCCATAGGTCTTTGCCGACACTAATGTGTTGCCTTAAGTGACCTATGCCAAAAGATTGTTTGACGCTAATTTGAGTGTCGTGATGTAGTGCTTGTTCAGCAACCAGAATATATTTCGCCTCTTTCTTTACCGTCTTTAATAGTACAAGTATACAACTGTGCTTCATCATTTTTTTATGTGGTTATTATGTTATTCTTGAACATATGTACCTATGAATCGAATAATGCATTGGTTGTTTGAACCTGATGGATATGAACAAAGCTGTAGCATATATTCAAATTCAAATTCAAATCCGGTACAATTTGAAATAGCAGCAATTAAATTACGGTGAAATTACGCTCTCTAGGTTGTTACGGCACACACGGTTGGAACAACACAAACGTTTGCGATATACACCATAATCCGAGACGGTTCACAGAAAGGAAACGTGTGCAAGCAAGCACACAGTTGCCGTTTGCAACCATGAACGTTGTGTTAGTTGCCTTATCGTACACGATTCGCAACCATGAATTGTTTCTGATGAAGTATGCATCGTAAACGTTGCACCACAGAATAGCGTGTGCGATAGTTGTCGTGTACGATGATGTTACGATGGTCTGACGTTTCGTAATCCTGTTCGACACTCGTACGACGCTTAGCTAACCTTCTTAATTAGTTATCGCATACGGTTTGGGATTGTATGCTTATCATACACGTTCTATAATAGTGAACTGTTTGTGATGGGCCGCGCATCGTAAACGTAACACCACATAATACCGACTGCGATGGCAATGCGGACAGAAACGAGTAGGAGTACTGTAGGATCCCTATCCTCGACGGTGTCTGGGTCGTGTGGGAAGGACCCCTATCGCCGTCACTCACTAGGCGACGGTTCCAAATGCCGTCGCGGAAAGGGGTTAAAAACCATTTGTATAGCACTGACGCGTACTAGTGAAGGTGCACACCAACATGGATGACAAAGATCTTCAAGATGTCTCAAGTGCGCTAAGTCATGGCGCATTCTCTATGGATAATAGAGCGCTTAGGCAGTGATGCATTCACGTGAGAAAAAGTCCTGACAACTCAAGTGCTCTCAGTCATGGCGCATTCTTTACGGATAACAGAGCGCTCAGCCAGTGACGCATTCACCTGAGGAAAAGTCCCGAGCCTATAGCTATAAAGACTCACCAGTTCCATGCATCACTCGACACATACCCACGTCTACCATCGCAAGTTGATCACACCAACACATGACACAATCAATACCAAAACATGTCAACACGAAATACACATATCAGGCCGAACATAAATCATAGTGTAAAACCACACTTGCATAGCATAATATAGGATGAGCAAAAAAAATCAAAAGTGCATACTTTCCTTGAACGTTGTCGAAGTACTCTGATAATTAATTACGATTCGCTTCACATTGCGGACAATCTATACAAATAACAAAGGCACCGATAAATAAACCATACCCACATAACACTGAAATAAAGTAAACAACAAGGAATTCAAATAAAACTCTATTAACAGAAAAATATTAGTAGGTATATATTATCTAAATGCTAGTTGGATCACAACGCAAAAAGAATCGCTCGGTTCCAACAAACGGTTTGAAAGTTATGGCCTCCGGAAGATTTAGTTCAAAATTGAACAAATTCAAATTTGAAAAGTGCAAACATGTGCAAAGTTGGTACTATGATAAAGTGATGGTTTTTGCGAGTTCATGGTAAAAAGAATTAACAAAATTGGACATATGGAATAAAAGATGTGGCAAAATCAAGTTAGAGTTGAAAATCTGAAGAAGAAAAAAACCAACAGAATTCCCCTGGTTCCTGTGCGGCACTGTAGCTGCTCCTGTAGCAAACAGCCATGTGGCATATCGTGATTGGCTGAAAAATTATCCCGTGCGTGCGCTCACCATAGTACAGAGGTGGACGGTGGCGGTGGCTCTCCGACGACTCTCCAGCAAGGGTGAAGCTACGCACGGAGGCGGCGTGGAACGACGGTGACGTTGGTGGCTTAAACGGCGACGAGGGTGCCCTGTGTCGGTGGCGGTGACGACAGGAACGGCGGCTGTGCTCCGGCGGCTCGGGTGGCATTGAGTTGCTCGCTCTAGTGGCCCCTATCGACGAGACCGTGTCAAACATGTGCAAAATCGAGAGGGGGTTCCATTTTGACAAGTAACGCGGCCGGGGATGGTTTTACAGCCGCGAAAATGACCGGTCAAACAATGGCGGTTGGAGGTTGTCGGGGAAACTGATCGCCCACGAACACCTATGGGACCGGAGCCCCTTTTCGGTACGGCAAGGGGGCGGAGGATGCACAAAGAGCGGATCGAGGCGAGCACACGAGCAGTTTACCCAGGTTCGGGCCGCACGGATGCGTAAAACCCTACTCCTGCTTTGGTTTGTATTGCGTTCTTGCTCGGGAGCGAGGAGAGCTACAGTATGCTCTAACCGCTGGCCGGACCGAGCCTGAGAGTGATCGATGTTCCGAACCCCTTCTATGTTGCGCATGGGCCTCCTTTTATAGGTCAAAGGGGTCACCGACAGGTGGCAACACAGAAGAGGGTAAAAACGTAAAAAGGGGGTAGCTAGAACAGTGTTTGTACAGTGCTCTATACCTAACTCTGACGGCAGGGGACAAGGGCATTGAATGTCCGTCGCCGTCGCCCCAAATAGTGCAAAAAGTGACCGTCAGGGTGCCTCCGTCCGCCACGACGGTAGCCTTGTCATCGCCGCTTGCCACCATGTTCCCCTGGCTGCACAGCCTTCCGCCACGTGTGCCTGGAAGGGCCCCAGGGCGACACGTGGGTGGATGTGCTGGAGCGCGGGTACTGAGTGGAAGCTTGCCGCGGCAAGCGCCTTGCCGCGGTGGCTATCTTGTCGCTTCTGGGAGCTTGTCGCTCACCGGTCCTTGCCGGGACGCGTGGCGCGTCGCGGCAAGCTTCTTGATATGCCTTGGATGGCCTTCCCGGCAAGCTCCTCTCGCCGTGGTCTTGCGTCTTGAGTGGTTTTTGTGCCTTGAGTGGCCTTCCCGGCAAGCTCCTCTTGCCGGGGTCTTGTCTCTTTGACTTGTATACTTTGTTCTTGAATGGCTCCAGAGGAACCATGAGGGGTTTTGGCGGTCGCCTGGCTAGCCTTGCCGCGGGACGCTGCAACCGTCCGTGCACAAGTTCGGGATACTAAGGTACCCCTACTTTAGTACACCGACAAGAGCCCCCGGGCCTGGGCCAGACACGCTGCTGAGCGCTATTGG
This sequence comes from Secale cereale, assembly GCA_902687465.1. NCBI lineage: Eukaryota > Viridiplantae > Streptophyta > Magnoliopsida > Poales > Poaceae > Secale > Secale cereale. The sequence goes on from LR738712.1 coordinate 68,710,369, forward strand.
GCCAGGCCCAAAACAGTGCACGGGCCCGCGCGGCCTGCAGCACGCCGTATCCCACTCCGTATCCACCGCGACCTCCCTTAACGACACGCGTTCAATGCGGCGTCGTGGGGGAGATCGTGGCCTGATTCTTTAATGGGAAATGCGGAACGTCCCCCTTATCCCCCTTAAAAGCAGGGGAAACAGGGGCAGTTCCTTCCATTAGCCCATTGCTTCTTCGTCCCTCAGAAACCCCCGCCGCTCCCCTCCTCCCCGAAGGTCGAAAGAGAGCAGCGCTCCGCCCCCCTCTGCCGCCACCAGCATCACCAGCGCCGTCGACCTCTCCCGCCGTCCCCGCCATGGCTCCGAAAGGCGAGAAGGCAAAGGCCGCGCGCGCTGCGGCTAGCAGCAATGCGGAAGAAGATGGCGGTTTTCCCGCCAAAGCTTGACGCGGAGGAGCTGAGGGATACCTTCTACCTCTTCTGGTCGAGGGAGACGAAGGCGCATCCGCGCACCAAGGTACTCCCCGCCGTAGCCTGCAAGATGTTCCCAACCGGCTACGCCTTCTTTGCTCTGTTCTTCTACTGCGGGCTCTGCCCGCCCTATTCTGAGTTCTTCTGCGACATCATGAATACCTACGGGTTTCATCTCCTTGACTTCACCCCCAATGCCGTCTTGACCATGGCCGTTTTCGCACATCTGTGCGAAAACTTTGTCGGAGTCTACTCCAATGTAGCTCTTTTCCGCCATTACTTCACGCCCCGAGTCGAGGCAGGGTCGCCCCTGTCTGGAGGAATCTCTTGGATCTCGAGGACGCACAAGAAGGAAGCCTATCTGGAAGGGGAGCTCCGCGGCAAGTGGGATGAGTGGAGAGCCAACTAGTGTTGGATCGTAGAGGATGACCCGCAGCCATTCACTTCCCGGCGCCAAACCCCAGTAGTGCGCAGCAACGACTGGAGCGACCTGGCCCCGAAGGACAGCAGACTGAAGATCGCCACCACCCGGATCCTTTGCCTCCGGCAAGCCAAGCTCACTGTAGGCGCGGTCAGAGCAGACTTTCTTCGCCGCCGCATCGCTCCCTTGCAGGAGAGAAAGAGGCCTGCTTGGGAGTTCGAGAACGCGGCAGACATCATGAGGCTGCGCCCGGTTCTCAATTGGAATTTCACTGTGCTGGAGCTCAACGCGATGCTCCAAGCGTTGCTTAAGTATGACTCCGCCCATCCTGAGTGGTTTGCGTTGCCGCCGGGCGTAGTTCCATTGTGCAACAGCTCGTCGCTCAGCGCCATCCGTGCAGTGATGCCGCTGTGCGATTCCCACGGGATCGACCCCACTTGGCAAGAACCTTCTGACGAAGCTGTGCAGACATTCTTCGACAACTTGGTGGAACTGCCAGTCGCTTCCGACGAGAAGAAAGGTCTCACCCGCGACACCACCGACCAGGAGATGGCATACATAGCGACCAGACTGGAAGAGGCAGCGGCAGCCAGGGCCGCGGGTGAATTTGGGTATACTGTGGAGGAGGCGGAGGCAGCGGAGGCGACAAGCCTGGCCGAGGAGGAAGAGCTCCGCAAAGCGGGGATGCTTGCCGGGCCGATCGCCGGGACAAGCGAGCCCACCGAGCAGGGTGCCGAGTCGAGCGGGCCCGCCGAGCAGGGCGCCGGGTCAAGCGAGCCTGCCGAAGACTCGAGCGGCTCGCTGGAGATCGGCTCCTCCTCCTCGTCCTCGGGCAGCTCGCCGCCACCGGCAAGTCCTCTAGCTCCGACAAGAAGACGCCTCCGCAAGGCCGCATACGCGACGGGGCGGCAGGCGGGCCAGCAGCTGCAGCGCCGCGCGACACGCGCCACCGCGACAAACAAGGCGGCCAAGGGAGTGCCTCGTACTTCAGCGGCAACAGGAGGGGGATCTTCCCGGACTGGCGCCACTGCTCCCGCCGCCCCTCGCACTTCGGCGGCAACCGGAGCGGGGTCTTCTCAGACCGCCGTCCCTGCTCCCGCCAAGCGGCCGAGGAGCCCACTCCTCCGCCTCCCCGCGCCGGGACGCGCGAGCCGGATTTTGACTTCTCCGCGCTCAGTTCCGACGAGGAGGAAGAAGATTAAGTCTTCGCCATTTTTGTACCTCTTTGATTTTCTGTTGTTTCTTGTCTTGTATCTCTTTCGCCTGACTCTGAACCTGTCCTTTTCAGAACCCTGACCCAGAGGGCGGCGAAGAGGGCCAAGGTCCCGGTGATCGTCATCGAGGACGAGCCCGCCGCAACAGCAGGGGGCGCGCCCGAGACGAGCTTGCCGGACCCGGCGACTAGTCTTCAGGGTAGCCCCCAGCGTAAGTTCTTTGTCCACTTTTCGCTGTCAAGCGCGCTTGGGCACTCTACAAATTGATGACGTCTTGCTTGTTGGTTCGCGCAGGAGCAGAGCAGCAGCATCAGGAGCGCCAGGAGACCGCCCCCGACGCGTCGCACGCCTCGACCACACCGCCAAGGGGGAGCTCCCCGGCAAGGGAGGACACTCTGCCAAGGGCGAGCACCCCGTCGAGGGATGGCGCTAGCGACCCTCCGCCGGCGGAAGCTAACACCACGTCGCCGAGGGAGAGCTCCCCGGTGAGGAACCTCACCGAGGAGCCGGCCCGCGCAGGTAAACCCTTGGACCTTTCTTCTTTTGATCTTCTTTTTTGGATATTCGCTTGACTTGTTCGTCTTTTCTTTCCTCCGGTCAGACCTGTCCGCTGCAGAGCCAATGGAGACGGAGGTCGCCGGCGAGGAGGACACGCGTGGCAACACCGGCGCCGCCGCCGCTACCGAAGGGGTGGCCGGTGCCGACGAGCCCGCCGCCGACGAGGCAGCCAAGGCCGCTGGCGCGGCAGCTGAGGAGGGGTCCGGCATTCGCACTGACGGCCCTGAGGCCGCAGGAGTGTCAGGCGCTGCGCCGGCCGCCGATCCCTCCGCTGCCGCAGCCGAGCCAGGCGCCTATCTGGAGGCCTGCAACGGTGTCTTCATCCAGCTCCCGTGCGCATCCATGACCAAGGCGCCAGTCGAGGGAGAGGTCTTCGACGGGGAGGTCCTTGCCTCCGCCGGACTGAAGTTCGTCGACGCGCCAAGCAGCAGCAGTGAGCCCGAGGAGGAGCGGCTTCTGCGGAAGCTTCTGTCCCTTTACCGCACCCGGCAAGCCAAGCTGGAGTCCCGAGAGGCTCTGGCCGCCAAGAGCTCCGGGCCGTCAACCAAGCGTCTCTCCGATCCTTGGCGGAGGAGCGGGAGCAGCTTGCCGAGGCGCATCAGGTGTTCATTTTGGAGAAGGCCGAAGCGGAGGAGCAGCAACGGCTTGCCGCCGAGGAATTATCCCGGCGAGAAGGTGAGCAGACGCAGCAGAAGGTCGACCTCGACAGCCACGAGGACGAGCTTGCCGCGCGTGAGCGATCGCTTGGCGGAGCTTTGCAGGAGGCAAAGGATGCCGCCGCAGCTGCCGAGACCGCCAAGAGAGAGTTGGAGACGAGGGTGGCGCAGCTAGAGGCCAACTTGAAGACGAGCGGCGAGGAGATCGCCGTACTCAAGCTCGAGAGGGAGAAGGACGCACACAGCCACTCCGAGCTGCAGGTCCGCTTCTCCGAGAAGGGCAAGGAGCTCGCAGTCGCCAAGGACTCCATCGCCGACCTCGAGTTGAAGCTGGCCACCCTAACCCAGACGCTGGACGGCGCCAGGGAGCGGGAGGCGACCCTGAAGGAGGAGATCAGGGCCGAGAAGGCGTTGCTGGACAACGCTGCCATCTCCCAGAACAATTTTAGGCAGACCGTCGAGCTGTGGACGGAAGGCCTTGTCAACGCCGCCGCGGACATCGACAAGGAGCTGGCGGAGCTGGGGGCGGAGTATCTCGGGTACTCCACCGACGAGAGCCTCCACCCCAGCGCCAAGCTAACTCTGTTCTTCACGGGTGTGGCGACGGCCCTTCAACAACTCCGGGAGAAGATCCCGAAGCAGTTGGCGGACGAATCGCGTAGGCTCTGCGCGGGGGCTCTCCAGAAGGTGTTGATGAAGGTGGCCTACCGCAACCCAGGGCTCAACCTCACCGACGTCCTCAGGACCTTGCCGCCCGACGCCGACCAGGAGGCGCTCATGGCCCTTGTCGCACCCATCGTGGACAAGGTGGGCGGGATCAAGAGAGTCGAGGGCGACCGCGCAGACTAGACTGTTTACTTTCTCCTTTCCTTGTTGCTGCCAACCATGTTATGAACAATAGTCTATTAGAACTGCGACAAGTTACTTTGTAATATAACTCTATCTTAAGTGGTTAATGCAACATTATTTCCTTTACTTGACTTCCTTGACTTCCTTGCTTTGTATGTTTTTACCCCACGCCTTTAGGGAACTTGCCGGCGTAGGCACCCTTGCCGCGAGCGCTGAGTGCGTAACTTCAGCAGCCTGCCGGCGGTGCCGTCGCCGACAAGAAACCTTGTCGCAACCAGTTGCAGCACACTTAGATTGTTGAGCGGGCTCGGAAACAAAGTAAGGGCGCGACACTTGTCGCAGCACGCTTAAGCTGTTGAGCAAACTCGAAACAAAATAAGGGCGCAACTGGCTACGAGTTGGTTCCTCCGCGCACAGGTTTTCCATACAAAACGCGGTCGTTCAAGGAAGATAACTCAAAAAATTAAAAATTTGATTGATCAAACTTTGGCAACTTAGCTTTTGTGTCGTTTGCTTCCCGGCAAGGCAAGGCTTTCTTGAACGGCACTTGGTCCATACCACCATCTTCTCCTCCCCCCCCGGCAAACTTGTGCCCGAGAGAACCTTCTCCTCCTTGAGAAGAAAGGAAGAAGAGAAACCACAGATATGGGCCCTTGCGGCTCGTTATTGCTTACCGGTGATAGGTGCTGCACAAGGTGTCAGATAACTGATGCAAAATACAAAAAGCATGAAATGATTAGATGTGCAGGGCACATAAACTTTACTGATGCACGGGGTCTGCGCCCGGCTTTGTACAAAGGATTACATGCAACAGCGGCAAGACTTGTACAAAAGGTGGTTGCCGAAGCGGATCACGGCAACCGCGCCTTATGGGTAAAACTTACGAATATGCTCGATGTTCCAGGAGTTGCTCACCGGCAAGCCATCTTCGGTCTCAAGGCGGACTGCGCCGGGCCTAGTGACTCGTTTCACCCGATAAGGGCCTTCCCACTTCGACGTCAACTTGTTGGAATTCTTGGCAGACTGAACGCGCCGAAGAACAAGGTCGCCTTCCTCGAAACTTCTGGCTTTAACTTTGCAGCTATGGTAGCGACGCAAAGCTTGCTGGTAGCGAGCAGCTCGCACAGCGGCCTGAAGACGGTCCTCCTCAAGGAGCAGCGCGTCATCTTGTCGCAGCTGCTCTTGCTCGAGCTCGTCATAAGCAAGCACTCGAGGCGACCCGTATACGAGTTTCGTGGGGAGAACTACCTCTGCTCCATAGACTAGAGCAAAGGGTGTCTGTCCAGTGGCTCGATTTGGCGTCGTCCTGATCGACCAAAGAACCACTGGCAGCTCCTCGATCCAGTTTCTTCCGCACTTGTGCAGCCTGTCGAAAGTTCTGGTCTTGAGTCCGTGCAGCACTTCAGCGTTTGCCCTCTCCGCTTGACCGTTACTTCTTGGGTGAGCGACAGAAGCGAAGCAGACCTTGGCGCCAAGATCTTGGGCGTATTGCATGAAGGTGCGACTGGTGAATTGTGTACCGTTGTCGGTGATGATCCTGTTAGGGATCCCGAAACTGCAAACAATTGATCTGAAGAACTTGACTGCTGACTGTGCGGTCACCTTTCTCACTAGTTCCACTTCTGGACACTTTGTGAACTTGTCGATGGCGACGTACAAGAACTCAAAGCCCCCGGCTGCGCGGGGAAAGGGGCCGAGGATGTCGAGCCCCCAGACCGAAAATGGCCAGGACAAAGGGATCGTCTGGAGAGCTTGAGCTGGTTGGTGTATCTGCTTGGAATGGAACTGACACGCTTCACACTTGGTTACTTGTGCAGTTGCATCTTGGAGGGCTGTCGGCCAAAAGAAACCTTGCCGGAACGCTTTTCCGACAAGTGCTCTTGCTCCAATGTGGTGACCACATATGCCTCCATGTATCTCTGCCAACAGCTTCTGTCCATCTTCCCGGGGAATACACTTCAATTTCACACCGTTGAGTCTTCTTCTGCGCAGTGTGTTGTCAACAAACTGGTACATACTTGACTGCCGGGCTACTTTTTCCGCTTCTTCTTGCTCTTCGGGAAGTTCTCCTGTTTGAAGGAAACGGACAATCTGATGTGCCCATGCTGGAGCTTGCGGCTCGACAACAAGGACTAAAGGCACATCTGCTGCTGCGGGAACGTCTACTTCTACGACGAGAACCTGTGTCTCAGCCGGAGCGTGACGATCCCCGGCAAGCTTGCCGGAGCAAAACTTGTCGGGAGCTTCCGCTTCAACGGAACAAGTCCTGGGACTTGCCGGAGCGGATTGCTCCTCAGCATTCTTGGCGTTAATCTTGGGGACCTTCTTGGCGGCGGCTTCTGGAAGCTCTGCCGGAAAGTAGTCGCCGGAGATCAACTTCCTCTTCTTGTTCTATCCAGTTGATGGTGTTACGGATGGCTGAGTCAGCTTGAGCACAAAGATCCCTGGTTCCACAGGTATCTTTAGTGCGGCACACTTTGACAGGCCATCTGCGACGTCGTTCTGAGCTCTTGGAATGTGCTCCATCTGTAGGCCGTCAAAGTGCTCTTCAAGCTTTCTCACTTCATCAACGTACGCTTCCATCAACGGACTCTGGTAGTTCTTGTTCACTTGGCGGACAACCAACTGCGAGTCACCCCTTACAATCAGCTTCGTAATCCCAAGGTCTGCTGCGATCCTAAGACCGGCAAGCAAACCCTCATACTCTGCAGTATTGTTTGTCGCTTGCTCCTTGGGAAAGTGCATTTGGACCACGTACTTGAGGTGTTCTCCGGTGGGCGCGACAAGCAGCACACCAGCACCGGCGCCTTGCAGCGAGAAGGCACCATCGAAGTACATTATCCATTCTTTGCTTGCTTCTTTGACGGGGATGCTCGTCTCTGGGATTTCCTCGTCTGGCGTTGGCGTCCACTCTGCTATAAACTCTGTCAATGCCCTGCTCTGGATAGTTGAAGTGCTTTCAAACTTGAGGCCAAAGCTTGATAGTTCTAGTGCCCACTCAACAATCCTGCCCATTGCTTCTGGATTTTGCAATATCCTCTTCAGCGGAAAGCGAGTGACCACTGTTATCTCATGTGCCTGGAAGTAATGGCGCAGCTTTAGCGAGGCCATGAGAAGGCCGAAAAGCAACTTCTGCACCCCGGAGTACCTTGACCTAGCCCCCTGCAAGAGGGAACTAACAAAATAAACTGGGCGCTGCACCATCTTCTTCCGTATCTCCTCTTGCATCTGCGCAGATCCGTCCTTGTCGGGACCAAAGCTTGTCGAAGAAGCCCTCTGCTTGTTGCTGGACGTGCTTGCCACGGTCGCTGGCTCATCATCTACCTCCCTCTCTGCTACCAACGCAGCACTAACCACTTGATTGGTTGCCGCTACGTACAGCAGCAACTTTTCTTGTGGCTTAGGTGCGACAAGTATTGGAGTGGAGGACAGGTACCTCTTCAAGTCTTGCAGCGCTGCCTCCGCTTCCGAAGTCCATTTCATTGGACCTGCCTTTTTCAAAATTTTGAAAAACGGCAGGGCGCGTTCTGCAGACTTAGAGATAAACCTGCTGAGAGCAGCCACGCAGCCGGCAAGTCTTCGTACATCCTTGACGCGCTTCGGTGCTTCGATCTGCTCAATGGCCTTGATCTTGTCGGGATTGGCTTCAATCCCCCTTTGAGACACAAAGAACCCGAGGAGCTTGCCGGAAGGGACTCCGAACACTCACTTCTCGGGATTGAGCTTGAGCTGGATCTTGCGCAGATTCGCAAAGGTTTCATCTAAATCTTGAACTAGGGTAGCCCTATCCTTGCTCTTGACCACTATGTCATCCATGTATGCCTCTACATTTCTGTGGATCTGTGGCTCAAAAGCTGTATGGACCACCCTTGCAAATGTTGAACCAGCATTCTTCAAACCAAAAGGCATGTGTACGAAGCAATAAGTGCCACATGGAGTAATGAATGATGTCTTCTCCTCATCTTCTTCTGCCATGAAGATTTGATGGTATCCTGAGTATGCATCAAGAAATGAAAGCAACTCACATCCAGCCGTGGAGTCAACAATCTGGTCAATGCGCGGCAAGGGAAATGGATCTTTGGGACAAGCTTTATTCACATCAGTGAAGTCAATACAAAGCCTCCACTTCCCGTTTGCCTTTCGCACGACTACAGGATTGGCCAGCCACGTCGGATGGAGCACCCCTCTGACAAGGCCTGCTGCTTCCAGTTTCTTGATTTCTTCTGCTATGAACTCTTGGCGCTCCACTGCTTGTTTTCTAACCTTCTGCTTGATGGGCCGCGCGTGAGGACAAACGGCAAGCTTGTGCTCAATCACTTTCCTGGGAACACCGGGGATGTCAGATGGTTGCCATGCAAACACATCGACGTTCGCCCGCAGGAAAGCAACGAGCGCGCTTTCCTATTTAGGGTCAAGCGTGTCACTGATGGTGAAAGTACCACCAGTGCCGTCCTCCTTGGCGGACACCTTCTTGGTTGTTGGCGGAGCTGCCATCGCCTTCTTACACTTGCCGGTGGAGCTCGATGGTGCGTCCTCGACGGCAGCGCAGCACTCCGAAGAGGTGCGTTTGCTGGAGTGGGCCCCAGAGCTCTTGCCGGACTTCATCTTCTTCTTCCCTCCGGGAGCTTCAGCGGCAAGTGTTTCGCTATCTGTTGCGGCTGCTGCATCCCGGTAAATCTTGTCGGCACAGATAAGGGCATCCTTCTTGTCGCCAGGGACAGAGATGACGCTTATCGGGCCTGGCATCTTGAGCATGTTGTAGGCGTAGTGAGAGTGCTGGACGGCCAAGTATCCCATTGTAAGGCAATGGGATGTCGGCAACGTCGAAAGTGATCCTCTCAGTCCTGAAGTTTAGCTCGCCGCCAAATGTCACTGGCAGCGTGATCTTCCCCTTCGGCTTGCTCCTTCCCGGGTTTATCCCTTGGAATGTGCCTGTTTCTTCGAGCTCGCTGTCGGGGATCTAGAGTTTCTGGATCACAGTGGAGGAGATCAAATTCAAGCCGGCCCCGTCGTCAACTAACATCTTGGTGACCTTGAGGTTGCGGATGGTTGGTGAAACCAACATCGGCAAGCACCCGACCGCAATCGTGCGATCAGGGTGGTCCTCAATGTCGAAGATGATAGGCGTGCTGGACCGCTTCAGAAGCTTGCGCGACTCAACGGGTGGCTCTGCTGCATTAACCTCCCGCACCCATTGCTTGAGTTGTCGGTGAGAAGTATGCAGAGAAGCGCCACCGTCAATGCACAAAACTTCTGTAGCTTTCTGGAACTCCTGCTCGCTGCTCTCTCCATCATCCATGTCTTCGTCTTCGTCTTCGTCTTCATCCTTGTCTTTGCCGCGGGGAGGTCTGTCTCCTTGCCGCTGCTTGGCCTTGCCGCGGCGTCCTCCCCGGCCATTGAATGGCCGCTTCTTGCCGGACTCTCCACCACCTCCCTGGGCATTCTCCTTGTCGCGTCGCTCGTACTCAGCTTTCTGCTGCTCGACGAGGTATTCGACTTTCTTGCAGTTCTGAAGGTCGTGGCCCTTGGTGCGGTGGATCTTGCAGTATTGCTTGTCGGTGCCGTCCTGCTTGTCGGCGGCCGCCACAGCCTGGCAGTTGGTGCACGCGGCAGTCTCCTTGCCGGAGCTACCAGCCTGGGCTTTCTTGGCGCCAGCCTCCTTGCCGGACTGCTCGACGACCAGCACTTCCTTGTTCTTCTTTTTCATGTTGTTCCGCCGCCGGCTCTTCTTTGCCGGGGCGGCATCCTCACTGTCTGACCCCCCTACTCATGTATCCTCTTCGGGGAGCTTCCTCCCCTCCTCAGCGCGTGCGCACTTGTCGGCCAGGGCGTACAGCTCGCTAACGTCCCTAATCTTGCACATCGCCATCTCCTCCCTCATCCGGTGGTTACGCACGTTCTGATGGAACGCGCTGATAACCGCGGTAGGGTGGACGTCTGGGATGTTGTGCTGGACGTGGCTGAATCTCTGGATATACTTACGCAGGGGCTCTCCTTCCTTCTGGGCGAGTATGTGAAGGTCACTCTCCTGGCCATGGGGTTTGTGGCCACCTGTGAAGGCGCCGACAAACTGATGGCACAGTTCGGCCCAAGAGGAAATAGAGTTCTCCGGCAAGTGCATGAGCCAAGATCTGACGTTTGGCTTGAGCACTAGCGGGAAGTAATTGGTGAGTATCTTCTCGTCTTGTCCCCCGGCAGCCTGCACCGCGATGGTGTAGATGCTGAGGAGCTCCGACGGATGTGTCTTGCCGTCGTACTTTTCTGGTACGTCGGGCTTGAAGATTTTCATGCTGGGCCACTGGACTTGTCGCAGCTCACGGGTGAACGCAGGGCAACCTACCGCATACGGCAAGTCGCCTGGCCCCCCGGGCGCGTGCGTGTCTACAGCGGGCCCAGCGCACTGGTCTGATTGACGTCGCGCTTCTCTTCGATGCTCGATGCGGGTTCGAGCGTCCTCTTGTTGTCGATCGTTGAGAACTTGGCGGTGATCGTGGCGAGCTCGTGGATCCGATGACGCGGTGGAGTCGTCGTCGACGTTGATCCGGCGAGTCGGCGATTTCGGTCTTCGTGGCGGGGAGTGCACGGTGGTCGCACCCCCGGCAGTCTTGTCGCCGTCGGCCCGCGCCTGGCTAACTTGCCGCGGCCGTGACGTGCTCGGCTGCTGCGGAGTATCGCCGTTGGCGAAGGCGATGAGGCTCTGGATGGTAGCCCTCCAGTCGTCGGCCTTGTCTGCCGCTGGAGGGAAGTCGAGGAGCAGTTGAGCTCGAGCTAGAGCTTCTGCTGGAGTGGCGGGTAGCGGTGGCGAGCGGTGCGAGGAGCAGGATATGCTCGGACTTCTAACTACGTTAGAAGGAGCAGTTTCCCGTCCCGGCGACCGCGCCTTGCTCGTGCCAGCATGTTGATGTGCATGCTGGCCTTGAGCGTCCCGAGATCCGCCGGCTTGACCTTGGCCCAGCAAGCATATGGTACCTTGAGTACCACGACGCTGCCGGTCCCGCGCCTCCTGAGAGGGGCGCGGTGCGTGTACGGACGCCGAGGCCTTGGAGTGCGCCCGGTCGTCCGTCTTGTCCTTGGACTTGGCGGCGCAGTGAGTTTCCTCGCCAACGTCCGTCCTTCCGCCGGCGTCTACCCCACCAGCCATTGGCTCCGGTGGTGGCGGGATCGACGCGGACGGGCCTGCTGCCTCCGAAGCCTTCTTCTTCGGCGTCATACTGATGGAGTCGATGAAGTTGATGAAGTTGGTGAAGTTTATGAAGATCTAGCCCGTGTGCAGGCCGGATCGGGTTCACACAACCTCGACGCACCCCCTACCTGGCGCGCCAAAGATGTCGGGGAAACTGATCGCCCACGAACACCTATGGGACCGGAGCCCCTTTTCGGTACGGCAAGGGGGCGGAGGATGCACAAAGAGCGGATCGAGGTGAGCACACGAGCAGTTTACCCAGGTTCGGCCCGCATGGATGCGTAAAAACCTACTCCTGCTTTGGTTTGTATTGCGTTCTTGCTCGGGAGCGAGGAGAGCTATAGTATGCTCTAACCGCTGGCCGGACCGAGCCTGAGAGTGATCGATGTTCCGAACCCCTTCTACGTTGCGCATGGGCCTCCTTTTATAGGTCAAAGGGGTCACCGACAGGTGGCAACACAGAAGAGGGTAAAAACGTAAAAAGGGGGGTAGCTAGAACAGTGTTTGTACAGTGCTCTATACCTAACTCTGACGGTAGGGGACAAGGGCATTGAATGCCCATCGCCGTCGCCCCAAACAGTGCAAAACGTGACCGTCAGGGCGCCTCCGTCTGCCATGACGGTAGCCTTGTCATCGCCGCTTGCCACCGTGTTCCCCTGGCTGCACAGCCTTCCGCCACGTGTGCCTGGAAGGGCCCCAGGGCGACACATGGGTGGATGTCCTGGAGTGCGGGTACTGAGTGGAAGCTTGCCGCGGCAAGCGCCTTGCCGCGGTGGCTATCTTGTCGCTTCTGGGAGCTTGTCGCTCACCGGTCCTTGCCGGGACGCGTGGCGCGTCGCGGCAAGCTTCTTGATATGCCTTGGATGGCCTTCCCGGCAAGCTCCTCTCGCCGGGGTCTTGCGTCTTGAGTGGTTTTTGTGCCTTGAGTGGCCTTCCCGGCAAGCTCCTATTGCCGGGGTCTTGTCTCTTTGACTTGTATACTTTGTTCTTGAATGGCTCCAGAGGAACCATGAGGGGTTTTGGCGGTCGCCTGGCTAGCCTTGCCGCGGGACGCTGCAACCGTCCGTGCACAAGTTCGGGATACTAAGGTACCCCTACTTTAGTACACCGACAGAGGTCCTCTGGCGAGATCTATTTTGCCCAACCGATGCGTGCAGACGAGGAAAGGGATCGGCAAAGGAGGGGAGGGGTCTCCGCTAGGGTTCTGCTCGCGCACGTTGTCCGTGAGGAGCATAGAATCGAACAGGGCGTAGATCAACCCGGGCTCGGCCTCGACGTGCAGGCGGAGCATTGGTCTCCGACTCGGGGACGGACGAACAGGTGTGGGCGCGGGCAGGTCCCGCTAGTCAGCGGCTGGGTGCGGCACGGCGGTTCGAGGGGCCACTGGGCCGCGGGCGAGTCACGCTCTACTACGCCGGCCGGCTCGCTGACTAGCTAGTTGGCTGGCTGGCCGGCTCGCGGACTCTATAATGCATGTAACCTACTCATACCAACATTTTAGTGCATTCCAAATGTCTATACTACCGCTGCAATTCGAACTGAATTTGAATTCATTTCTCTATTTCAATAAGAATCTATAATCATGATTGTTGCCAACTTCAACCATCATTCGTGTATTACCTTAATAACACACAACATGATTACTATAGAGATAGATATGAACTATGTGTACTACATGAACTCAAATTCTATTTTTTGAATACACTTGATGTTGATTCCAAATAATAGTACATTTGATGTACTAACTATATATTCATAATCTAAACCATGTTCCATACGTGTACACCGTGTTTATCACACATAGTATAGTGCTCCATCCCCTACATTATGAAAACTATTTAGACTTGAGCTGCAAAAGCCACACATGAGCCCAAATTATGATCAACGTTCTATATGTTATATGTAGTACTAGCAAGATGCCCATGCGTTCCACAGAACATCAACATGATCAAGGGGAGGCCTAATTTGCAAATATGGAGAGGGGTGTGGGTATCTTGTTTCAAAATTGCCATAGTTTCCTTCCTATCCATCAGATATAAATCGGACGGCCTATATTGCAGGATGTCACCATCATCAACAACTCCGTTTTTTTATAAGAGTAGAGATAAAATATATTATATGTAGTATAACATGTTCATAACCACACCATGTGTATCACCGTTACATATATTCACACATGTGTCGGTTTAAAGCACTATGATAAATTCTTCAAATATCCGAATTCGCTTTTTATAATGAAGTATGATCTCTTTTCGTATTTTACAACCACACAATCCTCTTATCTTTGTAGCTAGCTAGCGCTAACTTTCTCTCGTGCATGCAGACGCCCGCATCCCTCTCATCCTCCCTCAGCATTCTCTAGCTCCATCGCGCAAATTCATCTTTTCACTTTAGGTCGTTCACCCACGGTGTGTGTAGGCCCCCTAGCTCCTTCTTTACGGCACACATCAATCGATATGCCTCTCTAGCTAGGTGTGCCTAGCACAAAACACAAGCTTCCCCTCTTCTCTTATCACCATCCATGCCTCACTCCCACCACTCTTTTCATCGATCTCGTACTCGCACACTCCTCCCCCCTCGATATAGTATGACTCTCGCACTCCTAGATGCATCCCTCTCTCTCTCTATCCTTCTCCTCGTGCCTCATTTGTTTCTAACACACACATGCATGTATACCGATCGATCTCCAAACATATACCTAGGTCGACTTTAACTATTCCCCCCCATCGATCGACGTACCTCACAAGTTATGTCTCTCCTTTCTCTGACAAAGGACGATTGATCTTCCTATGTATTTATGTCTACTTACCATAGCCATATCGCCCCCTCATCATTCGTGCATGCCTCCTGACCCGTCTCTCACACGCACGTGCACAGACAGGCAGCCATCCCCTCTCTTATTTATATTGCAGGCGTGCCCTCCGGTTGTCTAGCAAGCCTATCCCACCATTTGTTAGAAGCAACTCCACTACCACCCCCTCCAACACTCTAGCTCTGTCTCTCTCCCAACCTTATTCCTCTCCTACACATATGCATGGATGCCGATCGATCTCCCTTAATACATGAGGTAGATCGATCTCCCTTAATACATGAGGTAGGCCTCTCTCGTCCTCCACACATATACTAGTCATTGTACCTCTATAATTAATTAGGCCTCCCTCCCCCCTCCCACCACACACTGATAGTCGAGCGCTGTAGGTAGGTATCCATGCCACAGAGACAAACTGCACATGTCCCCTCTCACATTCCAGTAGGCCAGCCACTCTATATCTTTGACATGGGCACACACAAATTCGATGGCACTCTTTATTGATCGCGCGTGCGCACACACACATAATCCCTCTCTTTGATTCTATGGACACCTCAAGCCGATGATACCTCCACTCTCTTCTCGTGGATCGCCCCCTCTATATATATGATATATCCAGGACTCTATTTCACACACATTGCATATGTTACATTTTTTGAT
>LR738712.1:68725223-68820022 GCA_902687465.1 Secale cereale
CCCCCCCCCCCCCCCCCCCCAAAAAAACTCTCACGAACCCACACACTATATCTCTCTACGTTTGTATCTCTCTCACACAACCCCACGTAGGTGGTGTACGTATACAATAAGAGAATAGGTGCACAGTGCACGTACTCACGCTTCATGCCCAGCCACACCCGCTCGGGTACACGGTGGAGCTCATTTCTGTATGAAATGGAAGCCCACGTGCTAATTTGAACGCGTGTCGCGGTTGTTTACCTACGGAGGTCGTGTACCACGCGTGCACGAAACAAAGTTCGACTTGATGCGTTGGCACGTTATTTTTAAATAAAGTTATATCGCTCAATGGCACGTACAAAGAATATAAAATGATTTTTATGGAGAAAAGGGTAGTCCGCTCCACTATATACAATGGAGCCGGCCTGCCTGGTTTGACTCTCTTCAGAGTATCTCACACAAGGTTGCGGTTGCCTCTCTCTCTCTCTCACCGTTGGTCACTGATCCGGCCGCATCACGTCTGCCGGCGGAAAGGGAGGACGTGCATCGTTTCTTCATTTGACGGCGCCGAGGCAGCACATCCCGATCTGCGGTACACGCCGTTCTCGCTGACCAAGCTCCGGCATGGTAGAGCCTATGCCACCTGCTCGTTGTCGCAGTATGGGCAGATTCCGCCCGCCGCCGCTCACCTAGTTACATCCCGACGACCTCCATGTATCCCCTTCGGCCTTGCTCCACTGCCCGTCTTCCCACGTTGCTGCATGTTGATCTTCCATAGTTCTTTGCCTAAAACGTAGCTCGTCCGGCATACTTTTCGTATTGCAATCTCGTCCTCACACCGTTTTAGACAAACACAACCGTGTTGTTATCTTCCCGTAGGACAAGGAATGTGCTTCTTTTTTGTCGTCGCATGTGTCATCAACTATTATTAGCCAGTAATTGTTTCCTTTCTACCTCTTTTTTGCAAACAAGGCTATCCATTTCACCTCGTTGCTATTGCGATATTTTGGTGAACTGCACAAATCACTTTTTTTTCTTAAGAGTGTTTTGTTCAGTTCTACCAAAATGTCACACGGGCAACGTCTCTACATTTCAGTGCGACTGCACAAAGGGAGATTGGTTTTGCTCTATCCTCCTCATCCAACTCCGAGCCTAATCTTCTCCAACTAGTTAGTCTTAAGAGCTCCACCATGCGGTTCTAGTAGTAGTACTACTCGTACTACTAAACCTTGCGCTTGGCTCTTCGCCTCTTCGTGAAGTCGAACAATGATGGTACTCGGCTTGTTCGGTACTATAGTGTATGCCTCTGGCAATCTGACACCGAATGAACTGATGCATGTCCACCGACTGGGTGAAGGTACGTTGCATTAGTCAAAAGGCGTAAGCGAGCTTCACCTTGTCCTGCAAGCTTCTCCTCGTTCTGCGAGTTGACGGGACACACCAACAAGTAGTGCTAGTCCGTACTCCCTCCTTTCCGGTTAATATGGCTTAATCTTTTTTCGGGTAAATGAGAGAGCTTTATTCATATATAAGCATTCTTAGGATGATCAGCCAAGACACTGGTCACTAGGAAGCGAGGTACCCTGCAAAAAAGAAGTAGGAAGCGAGGTGTTTCATCAAGCCAACTCTCGGACACATTCAAAGTGCAGCAAGCATGGTTCGCACAAAGATGCACCGCAAGGCTTGCTGACCTGTTTACATCCTGAATAACAAAAAAAGAGGAAATATTACCGAGCGCTCCTATTTGTAACATGTTATGAGCCAGAATTAAGCGAGAATTGTGGTGAGTGTTCCATGCAATCAACTTCCATTATCACATGCGAGAACCCTCGAAGAGAACCAAATGTGTTGAAGATTGATACGTCTCCAACGTATCTATAATTATTTATTGTTCCATGATATTATTTATGATGTTTTGGATGTTTAATGGGCTTTGTCATACACTTCTATATTATTTTTGGGACTAACCTACTTACCCAAAGGCCCAGTCCAGATTGCTGTTTTTTGCCTGTTTCAGGGTTTTACATAAAAGGGATATCAAACGGAGTCCAAACGGAATGAAACCTTCGGGAGAGATATTTTTTGGAGAATATCATGCACGGGAGACTTGAGAACCACAGAGTAGGGCTTACGTGGTGCCCACGAGGGTGGGGCGCCCCCCCCCCCAGGGGGCGCCACCCTGCCTCGTGGGTCCCACATAAGGCCCTCGGTGCCCTCCTTCCTCCTATATATGCCTACGTACCCCAAAACCATCAAAACAACAGAGAAAACCCTAGTTCCACCGCCATAACCTTCTGTTCCCGTGAGATCCCATCTTGGGGCCTGTTTCGGAGCTCCGCCGGAGGGGGATCTTCCACGGAGTGCTTCTACATCATCATCATCGCCTCACCATGAGTTGTGAGTAGTTTACCATAGACCTTCGGGTCCATAGCTAGTATCTAGATGGCTTCTTCTCTCTCTTTGGATCTCAATACAAAGTTCTTCTCGGTCTTCGAGGAGATCTATTCGATGTAATCTCTTTTTGCGGTGTGTTTGTCGAGATCCGATGAATTGTGGGTTTATGATCAAGATTATCTATGAGAAATATTTGGCTCTTCTCTGAACTCTTTATGTATGATTATAATATCCTTGTAAGTCTCTTCTAATTATAGTTCTTGCAATGGGAGAAGTGCTTGGCTTTGGGTTCAATATTGTGGTGTCCTTTCCCAGTGATAGTAGGGGCAGCAAGGCACGTATTGTATTGTTGCCATCGAGGATAAAAAGATGGGGTTTATATCATATTGCTTGAGTTTATCCCTCTACATCATGTCATCTTGCTTAAGGCGTTACTCTGTTCTTATGAACTCAATACACTAGATACATGCTAGATAGCGGTTGATGTGTGGAGTAATAGTAGTAGATGCAGAATCATTTCAGTCTACTTGTCTCAGACATGATGCCTATATATAATGATCATGCCTAGATATTCTCATAATTATTCGCTTTTCTATCAAAATCTCGACAGTAATTTGTTTACCTGCTGTAGAATATCTCTATCATGAGAGAAGCCACTAGAGAACACTATGGACCCCGGGTCTATTCTCAACATATCAATCTACACTTACTTTACTTGTCCGCTTTTACTTTCTGTTCTTATAATCAAAAATACCAAAAATATCAAACTATCATCTCTTTTAGATCTCACTCTCGTAAGTGACCGTAAAGGGATTGACAACCCCTTATCGCGTTGGTTGTGAAGTTCTTATTTGTTTCTGCAGGTGCGAGGGACTCGCGTGTGGTCTCCTACTGGATTGATACCTTGGTTCTCAAAAACTGAGGGAAATACTTACGCTACTGTGATGCATCTCCCTTTCCTCTTCGAGGTAATACAACGCAAGCTCGAGAAGTAGCTAGAAGAATTTCTGGCGCTGTTGCCGGGGAGGCTTACGCAAAAGGCATATACCAAGTACCTATCAAAAACCCTTATCCTTCGCATTACATTTTTTTCCTCTCGTTTTCCTCTCCCCCACTTCACCCTTGCCGTTTTATTTGCCCTTCTTCTGTCGTGTGTTTATCGTTCGCTTGCTTCTTGTTTGTTTGTGTGCGTTGGATTGCTTGCTTGTCACTATGGCTCAGAACAATACCAAATTGTGTGACTTCTCCAATACCAACAATAATGATTTTATCAGCACTCCTATTGCTCCTATTACCGATGTTGAATCTTGTGAGATCAATGCTGCTTTGTTGAATCTTGTCATGAAAGATCAATTCTCCGGCCTTCCTAGTGAAGATGCCGCTACCCATATAAACAACTTTGTTGATTTGTGTGATATGCAAAAGAAAAGGGATACAGATAACGATATTGTTAAATTGAAGTTATTTTCATTTTCACTTAGAGATCATGCTAAAACTTGGTTTTCTTATTTGCCTAGAAATAGTATTGATTCATGGAATAAGTGCAAAGATGCTTTTATCTCTAATTACTTCCCTCCTGCTAAGATCATCTCTCTTAGAAACGATATTATGAATTTTAAGCAACTAGATATTGAGCATGTTGCACAAGCTTGGGAGAGAATGAAATTAATGATACGTAATTGCCCTACACATGGTTTGAATCTATGGATGATTATTCAGAACTTTTATGCTGGCTTGAATTCTGCTTCCAGAAATCTTTTTGATTCAGCCACAGGAGGCACTTTCATGGAAACTACCAGAGGAGAAGCTACCAAACTCCTAGATAATATTATGGTTAATTATTCTCAATGGCACACCGAAAGATCTGCTAGTAAAAAAGTGCATGCTATTGAAGAAATTAGTGTTTTGAGTGGAAAGATGGATGAACTTATGAAATTATTTGCTGCTAAGAGTGCTTTTTCTGATCCTAATGATATGCCTTTGTCCACTTTGATTGAAAATAACAATGAATCTTTGGATGTTAATTTTGTTGGTAGGAATAATTTTGGTAACAATGCTTATAGAGGGAACTTCAATCCTAGGCCTTTTCCTAGTAATTCCTCTAATAATTATGGTAATTCCTACAACAACTCTTATGGAAAGATGCCTTCTGAATTTGAAACTAGTGTTAAGGAATTTATGATTTCGCAAAAGAATTTTAATGCTTTGCTTGAAGAAAAATTGCATAAGATTGATGAATTGGCTAGAAGTGTGGATAGAATTACTCTTGATGTTGATTCTTTGAAACTTAGATCTATCCCACCTAAGCATGATATCAATGAGTCTCTGAAAGCCATGAGAATTTCCATTGATGAATGCAAAGAAAGAACCGCTAGGATGCGTGCTAAAATAGAGGATTATATTAAAGCGAGTTCTTCTAGTTATCATGAAAATAAAGATGAAGATCTGAAAGATATTGATGTGTCTCCTATTAGATCCTTGTTTTCTAGCATAAACCTTGATGAAAATAGGATTGGAGATGATCCTACTTTAAGGTGTCTCAATGATTCGGAGTTTTTAGACCTTGATGCTAAAATTGTTAAAAGTGGGAGTGAAGATATTAAAACTTTGCATAGTGATGAACCCACTACTTTGGATTTCAAGGGATTCAATTATGATAATTGCTCTTTGATTGATTGTATTTCCTTGTTGCAATCCATACTAAACTCTCCGCATGCTTATAGTCAAATAAAGATTTTACTAAACACATAGTTGATGCTTTGATGCAATCTTATGAAGAAAAACTTGA
This sequence comes from Secale cereale, assembly GCA_902687465.1. Lineage (NCBI taxonomy): Eukaryota > Viridiplantae > Streptophyta > Magnoliopsida > Poales > Poaceae > Secale > Secale cereale. The sequence continues at coordinate 68,730,385 of LR738712.1, forward strand.
GTTAGAAGTTTCTATCCCTAGAAAGCTTTATGATGAGTGGGAACCTGCTACTTCTCGAGCTTGCGTTGTATTCCCTCGAAGAGGAAAGGGAGATGCAGCACAGTACCATAAGTATTTCCCTCAATTTTTGAGAACCAAGGTATCAATCCAGTAGGAGACCACGCGTGAGTCCCTCGCACCTGCACAAACAAATAAGAACTTCGCAGCCAACGCGATAAGGGGTTGTCAATCCCTTTACGGTCACTTACGAAAGTGAGATCTGATAGAGATGATAGTTTATATTTTTGGTATTTTTGTTTATAAGAACAGAAAATAAAAGCGGTAAAAGTAAAGTAGATGTAGATTGATATGTTGAGATTAGACCCGGGGGCCATAGTGTTCTCTAGTGGCTTCCCTCATGATAGCGATATTCTACGACGGGTAAACAAATTACTGTCGAGCAATTGGTAGAAAAGCGAATAATTATGAGACTATCTAGGCATGATCATTGTATATAGGCATCACGTCCGAGACAAGTAGACCGACTCCTGCCTGCATCTACTACTATTACTCCACACATCGACCGCTATCCAGCATGCATCTAGTGTATTGAGTTCATAAGAACAGAGTAACGCCTTAAGCAAGATGACATGATGTAGAGGGATAAACTCAAGCAATATGATATAAACCCCATCTTTTTATCCTTGATGGCAACAATACAATACGTGCCTTGCTTCCGCTACTGTCACTATGCATAGGCATTTTATATGCAAACAAATCACATCTAAGTCTAACATACTTCCTATGCATATGCATTTTATATGCAAACAAATCATCATAGAAAGCAAGATATAACGTTAGCAAGGAAGAAGAAAGAAACAAGATCAAGCTCAACATGAAGAGAGGTAATTTAGTGACATGAAGATTTCTACGACCATATTTTCCTCTCTCATAATAATTGCATCTAGGATCATAAGCAAATTCAACAATATAGCTATCACATAACATATTCTCAACACGATCCACATGCATGCGTAGTTGACACTCATTCAAAATAGTGGGATTAACATAGAACAAAGTCATTGCTTCTCCAAGCCCACTTTTATCAAAAATTTCATACGATTGATCAATATCTAAAGTAGTGGGATCAATAGTTGACACTCTTTCAAATCCACTTTCAATATTATGGCAGACATTATTATCAATCTCATATTCATGATGGGGTTTAAATAAATTTTCAAGATCGTAAGAATCATCACCCCAATCATGATCATTGCAACAAGTAGTGGACATAGCAAAATAAGCATCCCCAAGCTTAGGGTTTTGCATGTCATTAACACATTTGACATTAATAGAATTTACAATAACCTCATTGTGATCATGCTTTTTATTTAACAAGCTATCATGAATCACTTTTTCTTTTAACAATTCCTCACGATTTTCAGATTCATAAATTTCAAGCAAAACCCCATAAAGATAATCTAGTGCACGCAACTCACTAGCAATTGGTTCAACAGAATTGGATCTCTTAAAGAGATTAGCAAGTGGATGAGGATCTATACTTTAGCAAGCGAAGATGCAAGCTAATTGAGGGCACATAGCACACAAGCAAACAAGAGGCAAGCGAACGGTAAACACACGGCAGAAGAAGGGCAAATAAAACGGTAAGGGTGAAGTGGGGGAGAGGAAAACGAGAGGAAAAAAATGTAATGCGAAGGATAAGGGTTTGTAATAGGTACTTGGTATATGACTTTTACGTAAGCCTCCCCGGCAACGGCGCCAGGAATTCTTCTTGCTACTTCTCGAGCTTGCGTTGTATTCCCTCGAAGAGGAAAGGGAGATGCAGCACAGTAGCGTAAGTATTTCCCTCAGTTTTTTAAGAACCAAGGTATCAATCCAGTAGGAGACCACGCGCGAGTCCCTCGCACCTGCACAAACAAATAAGAATTTCGCAGCCAATGCGATAAGGGATTGTTAATCCCTTTACGGCCACTTACGAAAGTGAGATCTGATAGAGATGATAGTTTATATTTTTGGTATTTTTGTTTATAAGAACAGAAAATAAAAGCGGTAAAAGTAATGTAGATGTAGATTGTTATATTGAGAATAGACCCGGGGGCCATAGTGTTCTCTAGTGGCTTCTCTCATGATAGCGATATTCTACGGCGGGTAAACAAATTACTGTCGAGAAATTGATAGAAAAGGGAATAATTATGAGACTATCTAGGCATGATCATTGTATATAGGCATCACGTCCGAGACAAGTAGACCGACTCCTGCCTGCATTTACTACTATTACTCCACACATCGACCGCTATCCAGCATGCATCTAGTGTATTGAGTTCATAAGAACAGAGTAACGCCTTAAGCAAGATGACATGATGTAGAGGGATAAACTCAAGCAATATGATATAAACCCCATCTTTTTATCCTTGATGGCAACAATACAATACGTGCCTTGCTGCACCTACTATCATTCGGAAAGGACACCGCAAGATTGAACCCAAAGCCAAGCACTTCTCCCATTGCAAGAACTATAGATCTAGTAGGCCAAACCAAACCAATAATTAGAAGAGACTTGCAAGGATATTATGAGCACACATAAAGAGTTCAGAAAAGAACCAAATATTTATCGTAGATAATCTTGATTATAAACTCACAATTCATCGGATCTCGACAAACACACCGCAAAAAGAGATTACATTGAATAGATCTCCTCGAAGACCAAGGAGAACTTTGTATAGAGATCCAGAGAGAGCGAGGAAGCCATCTAGATACTAGCTATGGACCCGAAGGTCTTTGGTAAACTACTCACAACTCATGGTGAGGGTGATGATGATGATGTAGAAGAACTCCATGATGGATCCCCCCTCCGGCGGAGCTCCGGAAGAGGCTCCAAGATGGGATCCAACGGGAACAGAAGGTTACGGCGGTTGAATTAGGGTTTTCTCTCTGTTGCTGATGGTTTCGGGGTACGTAGACTTATATAGGAGGAAGGAGGACACCGGGGGACGCTCGAGGGGCCCACGAGGCAGGGGGCGCGCCCCCCACCCTCGTGGGCACCTCGAAGCTCCCTGACGTGGTTCTCAAGTTCCCTGTGCGTGATTTTCTCTAAAAATATCTCTCGTGAAGGTTTCATTCCGTTTGGACTCCGTTTGATATTCTTTTTCTGCAAAACCCGGAAATAGGCAAAAAACAGCAGTCTGGACTGGGCCTTTGGGTTAGTAGGTTAGTCCCAAAAATGATATAAAAGTGTATGATAAAGCCCATTAAACATCCAAGACTTCATAAATAATAGCATGGAACAATCAAAAATTATAGATACATTGGAGACGTATCAGAACCTACTATCAAAATAAAAATTAAAGATCATGAATGCTATGCTTTGTGTGATTTGGGTGCAAGTGTCTCCACTATCCCATAAACTTTGTGTGATTTGCTAGGTTTCCACGAGCTTGATGATTGTTCTTTAAATTTGCATCTTGCGGATTCCACTATTAAGAAACATGTGGGATGAATTAATGATGTTCTTATTGTTGCCAATAGGAATTATGTGCCCGTAGATTTCATTGTTCTTGATATAGATTGCAATCCTTCATGTCCTATTACTCTTGGTAGACCTTTCCTTAGAACGATTGGTGCAATTATTGATATGAAGGAAGGAAATATTAGGTTCCAATTTCCGTTAAGGAAGGGTATGGAACACTTTCCTAGAAAGAAAATCAAATTACCATATGAATCTATCATGAGAGCCACTTATGGATTGCCTTCCAAAGATGGCAATACCTAGATCTATCATGTATCGTGCCTAGCTAGGGGCGTAAAATGATAGCGCTTGTTGGGAGGCAACCCAATTTTATATTTTTTTGTTTTTGCTTCTGTTTAGGAATAAATATTGCATCTAGCTTTTGTTTAGATGTGGTTTTGTGTTTTGTTTAGTGTTCGTGGCAAGTAGAACCTTTGGGAAGACTTGTGTGCTATTTAGTTGATTCTTTTTGCAGATGATTAATAGACAAATTCCTCACGTTTACCAATTTAGTTTGAATTTTTTGGAGTTACAGAAGTATGCGAAACCTGCAGATTACTACAGATTGTTCTGTTTTCGACAGATTCTGTTTTTCGTGTGCTGTTTGCTTATTTCAATGCATCTATGAGTAGTATTGGCAAGTATGAACCATAGAGAAGTTGGAATACAGTAGGTTTAACACCAATAACAAAGAATGAATTCATTGCAGTACCATTGAGTAGTGGTTTCCTTTCTTATGCTAACGGAGCTCACGAGATTTTTGTCTAAGTTTTGTGTTGTGAAGTTTTCAAGTTTTGAGTATTGCTTTGATGGACTATGGAACAAAGAGTAGCAAGGGCCTAAGCTTGGGGATGCCCATGGCACCCCAAGTAAAATTCAAGGACAACCAAAAGCCTAAGCTTGGGGATGCCCCAGGAAGGCATCCCCTCTTTCGTCTTCATCCATCGGTAACTATACTCGGAGCTATATTTTTATTCACCACATGATATGTGTTTTACTTGGAGCATCTTGTATAATTTGAATCTTTGCTTGTTAGTTTGCCACAATTATCCTTGCTGGACACACCTATTTGAGAGAGTTTAATATGGCCTAGGAATTGTTAGAACACTCTATGTGCTTCACTTATATCTTTTGAGTTGAATAGTTTTTGCTCTAGTGCTTCACTTATATCTTTTAGAGCACGGTGGTGATAATATTTTGAAGAAATTTTTGAACTCTCATGCTTCACTTATATCCATTTGAGAGTCTATTAAAACAGCATGGTAATGTGTTTAGGCTATAAAACTAGTCTCCACATGATAGACATCAATGTAGTAAAAACTTTCACACTAAGTGCATTGAATATGTTGAGAAGTTGGATGCTTGATAATTGTTTTGAGACATGAGGATAGTGATATTAGAGTCATGCTAGTGGAGTTATTATGAAATTGAGAAATGCTTGTGTTAAGGTTAGTGATTCCCGTAGCATGCACATATGGTGAACCGCTATGTGATGAAGTTAGAGCATGAGGTATTTTTAAAGTGTCAACCTTTGTGTGGAGGTCGGGGGCGCGTGATTGTTAACTCCAACCAACCTCCCCCCAAGGAGCATGCGTTGATTGCTTTGTTTTGATGACTCGTGGATTTTTGCAATAAGTATATGAGTTCTTATGACTAATGTTGAGTCCATGGATCATACGCACTCTCAACCCTTCCACCATTGCTAGCCTCTCTTGTACCACGCAACTTTTGCCGGTACCATACACCCACTATATATCCTTCCTCAAAACAGCCACCATATATATTCCTCAAAACAGCCACCATACCTACCTATCATGGCATTTCCATAGCCATTCTGAGATATATTGCCATGCAACTTTCCACCGTTCCGTTCATATGACACGCATCATATTGTCATATTGCCTTGCATGATCATGTAGTTGACATCGTATTTGTGGCAAAGCCACCATGCATAATTTTTCGTACATGTCACTCTTGATTCATTGCACATCCTGGTACACCACCGGAGGCATTCATATAGAGTCATACTTTGTTCTAGTATTGAGTTGTAATATCGAGTGGTCATTCAATGAAAGTGTGATGATCATCATTATTAGAGCATTGTCCCATGTGAGGAAAGGATAAATCAATAAAGCCCCTCCACAAAAAAAAAGGAAAGGCCAAAGAAAAAAAGAAAGGCCCAAAAGAAAAAGAAAAGGAAAAAGGGACAATTGCTACTATCTTTTTCCACACTTGTGCTTCAAAGTAGCACCATGTTCTTCATGATAGAGAGTCTCATGTTTAGTCACTTTCATATACTAGTGGGAATTTTCATTATAGAACTTGGCTTGTATATTCCAACGATGGGCTTCCTCAAATGCCCTAGGTCTTCGTGAGCAAGCAAGTTGGATGCACACCCACTAGTTTCTTTTGTTGAGCTTTCATACATATTTAGCTCTAGTGCATCCTTTGCATGGCAATCCCTACTCACTCACATTGATATCTATTGATGGGCATCTCCATAGCCCGTTGATATGCCTAGTTGATGTGAGACTATCTCCCTCCTTTTTCTGTCTTCTCCACAACCACCTCTCTATTCCACTCATAGTGCTATGTCCATGGCTCACGCTCATGTATTGCGTGAAAAATGAAAGGTTTGAAAGAATAGAGTATGAAAACAAGTGCTTGGCTGAAATCGGGGTTGTGCATGATATGAATATTTTATGTGATGAAGAGGGAGCATAGCCAGACTATGTGATTTTGTAGGGATAACTTTCTTTAGCCATAGTATTTTGAGAAGACATGATTGCTTTGTTAGTATGCTTGAAGTATTACTATTTCTTTTGTCAATATAGACTTTTATCTAGAATCTTTCAGATCTGAACATTCATGCCACAATTAAGAGAACTACATTGAAAAACTATGTTGGTTAGCATTCCACATCAAAAATTCTGTTTTTATCATTTACCTACTCGAGGACGAGCAGGAATTAAGCTTGGGGATGCTTGATACGTCTCCAACGTATCTATAATTTTTTATTGTTCCATGCTATTATTTATGATGTTTTGGATGTTTAATGGGCTTTGTCATACACTTTTATATTATTTTTGGGACTAACCTACTAACCCAAAGGCCCAGTCCAGATTGTTGTTTTTTGCCTGTTTCAGGGTTTTACAGAAAAGGGATATCAAACGGAGTCCAAACGGAATGAAACCTTCGCGAGAGATATTTTTGGAGAAAATCACGCACGGGAGACTTGAGAACCACGGAGTAGGGCTTACGTGGTGCCCACGAGGGTGCCCCCCCCAGGGCGCGCCCCCTACCTCGTGGGTCCCACGTAAGGCCCCCGCTGCCCTCCGTCCTCCTATATATGCCTGTGTACCCCGAAACCATCAGAACAACAGAGAAAACCCTAGTTCCACCGTCGTAACCTTCTGTTCCCGTGAGATCCCATGTTGGGGCCTGTTCCGGAGCTCCAGAGGAGGGGGATCTTCCATGGGGTGCTTCTACATCATCATCATCGCCTCACCATGAGTTGTGAGTAGTTTACCACAGACCTTCGGGTCCATAGCTAGTTTCTAGATGGCTTCTTCTCTTTCTTTGGATCTCAATACAAAGTTCCCCTCGGTCTTCGAGGAGATCTATTCGATGTAATCTCTTTTTGCGGTGTGTTTGTCGAGATCCAATGAATTGTGGGTTTATGATCAAGTTTATCTATGAGAAATATTTGGCTCTTCTCTGAACTCTTTATGTATGATTATAATATCCTTGCAAGTCTCTTCGAATTATTGGTTTGGTTTAGCCTACTAGATCTATAGTTCTTGCAATGGGAGAAGTGCTTGGCTTTGGGTTCAATCTTGCGGTGTCCTTTCCCAGTGACAGTAGGGGCAGCAAGGCACGTATTGTATTGTTGCCATGGAGGATAAAAGGATGGGGTTTATATCATATTGCTTGAGTTTATCCCTCTATATCATGTCATCTTGCTTAAGGCGTTACACTGTTCTAATGAACTCAATACACTAGATGCATGCTGGATAGCGGTCGATGTGTGGAGTAATAGTAGTAGATGCAGAATAGTTTCGATCTACTTGTCTCGGACGTGATGCCTATATATATTGATCATGCCTAGATAGTCTCATAATTATTCGCTTTTCTATCAATTGTCGACAGTAATTTGTTTACCCGCCATAGAATATCGCTATCATGAGAGAAGCCACTAGAGAACACTATGGCCCCCGGGTCTATTCTCAACATATCAATCTACACTTACTTTACTTTTTCCGCTTTTACTTTCTGTTCTTATAATCAAAAATACCAAAAATATCAAACTATCATCTCTATCAGATCTCACTTTCGTAAGTGACCGTAAAGGGATTGACAACCCCTTATCGCGTTGGCTGCGAAGTTCTTATTTGTTTGTGCAGGTGCGAGGGACTCGCGCGTGGTCTCCTACTGGATTGATACCTTGGTTCTCAGAAACTAAGGGAAATACTTACGCTACTGTGATGCATCTCCCTTTCCTCTTCGAGGGAATACAACGCAAGCTCGAGAAGTAGCGAAGATTGCTTTATCACATTTTAAAAATATAATAAGAGTGCAGACGCTCCTCCATTCGGTTCCTAGTACTAGTATTGTCGTGGATTTAGCACGGCAGATGTCCTAGCAAAAGGACTTAGTCGTGAGGCCATAGCTACGAGTTAGCTTAAAGGGGTTAAAGCGGACAAAGGACAGAGGGATTTTATACTAGTTCGGCCCCTTCGATGAAGGTAAAAGCCTATGTCTAGTTTGGGGTTGTATTGCTAGGGCTTTGATGACCAGGGAGCGAATCCGCTTTGCCTGTGTCTCAAGCTGTTATTGTCTGCCCTGAACCGTCGTCGGGTCGTCCCTTTATATAAGAGGTGATGTCCGGTCCGGTTTACGGAGTCCCGAGGCCGGTTCATAAACGTGTCCGCCTCGGTCTCCACTCTTTCTATCTTACATCCCAAGTTACATAGTATGACGGTTTACAAATCATGGGTCCTAACACTTGGGCTCTAAACCTCTTGGGCTGCAACCTTGTACTTCATGTTCCGCTGGTCCTTTGATAATATAATCTTGATAACGTAAACCGGACCCTCCTGGCCAGTTTATACCTGGTAGTAATATCCCTGACATTAGGCCCCAAATTGATTTGAACATGTTCATGTCAATCTTCAAAGTCTTGTACATATTTTCCTTTTCTGCAGCTTCAGTATGCTTTGTAAACCGGCATGACGTCATCTCCTCAGGTCACTTTAAACCGCCGTGGCACCATCCGCGCATTTAATACTTGTACCTGTTTTTTACCTTTACTCATTAAAGCTCAGTAGATCGAGGCGACAGCACCATCCATATCCGACTTTTGGTCTCCTCGATTCCCGCGGCTACCATTTTATCCCTTCGGCTTATAAATAGGGCCAAAGGGCATCTCTTTTTCCCCCTTGCTTCTTCTTCCTCTGACGCTCGAGCTCCGCCGCCGTCCGCCGAGTTTTGCGCCTCCGTCGAACCCGGCCGCTGCATCAACCCGAACGTGTCCAGAGATTCGCCGGCGCCCTTCCGCTTCCATTGCCTCAGGTACGTTCACTCATTTCGTCCCCGTAGATCCCAGTTCTAGGGTTGCCTACTCGTTCATAGATGAGTTCCTGTTCTTCGCGGTTCTCCACCATAGATAGGGTATTGCTGTAGATCTTCAAACTTTTTAGGTCGACTATCGCTAGCATGACCCCGCTCCTTCGTTGTAATCTTATTTCCCCCAACACTGCTAGTTTAGACTGAATCTGCAAAAACCTTCGCTGTCTCCGTTGAATATAACTTGATTTATCTTGAGTTTTCCATATGCTGTAGATCCATATCTTACTGCCGCTCGTGTTAAAGTTGTTTCCCCACACTTTTAGATCTGCATCTCATCTGCCTATATCGACGGTTTAGCTTTATATTTGCGCCTTACCTGCCTGGGTTTGGCGGTTTAACTTTTTTCCTTTCAAACTTCATAATCCGGTAGACGTCATGTTTATAGTTGTTCCGGATCAGTAGATACCATTAGGCCCCTGCTTAAACCGCCAACTAAATCAGTGCCCTCATAGAATATGCCGGTTAAAATCTGTGCAGATTGTAAACCGGATCTTTATTGCATTTTCAGCCTTCCCTTTGAAAAAAGATGACTTCCGTGGCCAAGCAGTTTGTTGCCTGCAACTGGGTCCCCTCCCGGATCACTGAGGAAGATTTAGAAAAGATGGCCTCCATTGGCGCTTTAGGCCCAAAGGATGTCCTTCACTGGAGGGCTCCTGGAAAAGAGTGTCCTCCTAAGCCTAAGGAGGGAGAGATTATTGTCTTTTTCGATCACCTGGCCCGGGGTTTTAACCCTCCGGGGTCAAAGTTTTTCCGCGACGTGTTGGCAGATTTTCAGCTCCATCCCCAGGACAAAGGTCCCAACTCTGTATCAAATATCTGCAACTTCCAAGTCTTCTCTGAAGCCTATCTGCAAGAGGAGCCATCAGTGGAGCTATTCCGGGACTTCTTCCACTTAAACCGTCGGACTGAGTTTCATGACGGCCCCAATACTGAACTTGGCGGAATGAGTATCCAGAAGAGAAAAGATGTTAGTTTTCCTCACGCTACTCTCCATAGCCATCCCAAAGAGTGGAATCAAACTTGGTTCTACTGTGTTGACACTTCACCAGCAGGGGAAAATCCAATGTCGGGTTATCGCCCCCACCGTGTGTCAGCGGATCACCCTTTTCCACAGCGCTTAAGCGCCCAGGAGCGAGCTAAATATGCCCCCCAGCTTTCAAAGCTCCGGGCCTTCGTAGCCAACGGATTAACATGAGTTGACTTCGTCCGCTACTGGCTTTCCTGGAGCATACTCCCGCTAAGCCAGCGCTCCAGTTTAATGTGTGAGTACACTGGGAACCCCAAGGACCCTCTGCGTCACACAGAGATGGTGCTTCCAGAGAAAGAAGTTAATGAATCGGCCAAAAAGATGTTGAATATCCCTCTGGAAGAGTGCAGCCAGACCGGATTAGCGCCCTTCTGCATGAATAACAAACCGCCATCGGTAAAGATTCTTTTGCCCCTTTACTTTGTTTTACTCCATCCATATTACTTGGTTTAATATGCTTTTATTCCTTTAAACAGGCTGACGACCCTTTCTAGAAGAAGAAAGCCCAGGACAAACCGGCGAAGCCATCTCGCAAAAAGACCTTGGTTGTGAAGAAGCACAAGAAGAAACCTGCTGCTGCATCCGGTTCAAACGCGGAAGAAGATGATCCGGCCTCTGAGGTGCCACCTATTTCTTATGACCTTTTAATCTTTTCTTTGTCTGCATTTCTATTAACAATGACTTTCCCCAGGATCCGGCTGAAGGTAGTAAAGCGGGCGATGTTGAGGTAATCTCTCTCTTCTCTGACTCAGAACCATTGCCACCCAAAGTTCGTCGGGTAGTCCGGAAGTTTCAGTTTTCTCACCCTTATGCTCAACTGGATCCACACTTTCTTTTGAAGAAACAACAACATGAGGCTTGCCGCACCACACGCCACAGTGGCCATATGGTCGAATCGACCGGACTGACTCGTACTCTGGTTCGAAGGCGTCGTTCCGAGGTTTTACTTTCTCCAACTGCTCTTCATCCTAAAGCTGGTCTTATTCATCAACCTCTTAAACCGTCTGATCCGAATTATCAGGAAACTCCTCTCTCATCCTCTGGCGAGTCAACCGCCACACAAGTCCCTGTGCTCAAGACTGTTCACGGGTAAGCTGCTTTCCACTCCATTCGGGTTAACTTTCCTTCTCTTACATTCTGATCTTCCTTGTCTCTTAACGTGTCACAGTATGCCTAAGCCAAGTAAAAAGGCCAAATTGAATAAACCGGCAGTCGACAACACTACTTCTGAACCGGCAGAAGATCCTGAACTTGCCAATCCTTTGGAGGATAATGTTGAGCTTCCGCGTGATGATCCTCCTCCTATGGATCGAGAAGACCTTGCTGCTCCGGGAGATGACCCCATGGAGTGTACCACTGAACCGGCCAGCCCTGTCCGGGTTAGCCCTGCTCGGGCTAGTCCGGCTCCTGCTAGTCCTGCTCAAGTCACTCCTACTGTTGTCAATCTTTCCAAGCCAACTGATGCTTCAAATGATGACGTCGAGATTACTGGGACTGGTTTTACCACTGTCAGGGATATTATTAGCAGGTGTAAACCGGCTAGAGTAAACCGGATTATGATGATATAGTTGTATAATTGTAAAGCTCAGTAGAGGTTACGGCCCATAAAGGCTTAGGGCCCATGTGTAGAGTTATGGTTTGTAAACCGTCTTATCATGTAACTTGAGAGACAAGGAAGAAAGAGCAGAGACCGAGGCGGACACAAATATGAGCCGGCCTCGGGACTCTGTAAACCGGACCGGGCGTCGCCTCTATATAAAGGGACGACCCGGCGACGGTTCAAGGACAGGAAACAACCCGTCGAGACGCAGGCAAGCAATCAGCTCCCTGTTCATCGACGCCCAAGCAATACCAAACCAAACTAGACATAGGCTTTTACCTTCCTCGAAGGGGTCGAACTAGTATAAACCCTCTGTGTCCTTTGTGTGCTTTTAACCCCTTCAAGCTAACCCGTGCGATGGTTCCTCAACTAAGTCCGTTAAACCGGACATCTGCCGTGCTAATTCCACGATAGTTGGCGCCCACCATGGGGCCTCCGCACGATGGTTTCGAGTTCTTGAAGGGCAGCTTTGAAGGACTCAAGGGCTACGCGGTCGGCCGGATGACCAAGAGTCGCTGCGGCCGGATCTACATCGACGACGCAGGCTGGGGACCGGAGGCCGATTCAATCGAATACGGATACCGGGTTCCCTTCGGAGGCATCCACGTCTTCATCGGCAAGATTGGTGAACCGGGACCTGAGCCGGACGTCTTCCCCAACATCATCGAGCCGGCTCAGCGTGCGAGATCGGCCCGGATTCAGCCTACCATGAAGCGTGTCTTCGTCGGAGCAATTCACGGAGTCCAAGCCGAGGACGGATCGGATTCGGGTGGCGAGACAGTTGTTTATTCCGATGATGAATCATCATCCGGAGAGACTGAATCCTTGTATCTGTTGCGGGACGGCCGATCTGAGGGTGCGTCCGACGGAGACAATATTCCGGACCCCTTTGATATGCCAAACTGGGTGGCTGTCTTTGTGGCCGGATCACAATCTACGCCGCAGTCCACGGTGAACGGGGCGATCATAGCAGAAGCTGGTGTAGGGGGGAGCGGCCAGGCCCTCTCGCCCTCTGACGCTCTATCCGCCTTGGTCAAGGAGTTCACAAACCGGGCAGTAGCAGTGGTGGCTCCAGCAGACAAGGCGCAACACGATGCAGAACTCCTGCAGCTGAGGGGCCGGATCGAGCAAGGAAGAGAGGATCTGAAGGCAGAGAAAGCTATGATAGCAACAATGTAGGCAGAGCTGGATTCTCAGGCTTTCCAGCTGAGGATGGAACAGGCTTCTACGCGGGGAGTAAGGAATCGAAGGTACCAGTCTCGTCTACCGCCGGTCTATGAGGCGATGAATCTCTTCAGGACGCTAGGAGCGGGAGCTAGCAACGATCCGGAGGTAAACCGAAGGGCCCCGCGAGGGGCGAGCCGGTTCAACAGCCCACTGCGGAGCAAGATCGCCGGATTATGTCCACACCTCACATCCCCACTCCTCCGGGTCATTACTCAAACCCTTTGGATAACATTGTTGCTGCCGCTTCACGCCTGGCCGCTTTACCCATTGAGGGGACATCCCCCGTAGCTATGGAGGCACGCAGGGTCAAGGATCTGCTTAACACGGCGTTGACACAGCAGCAAGCGTATTCTTATAGCAGGGAGAGGCTTCATTCCACACCCCGCCACAGCCGGAGTTATACTAGGCATTGGGAGGAACCGGAGGTGTCCAGTAGTGAACGGAGGGGACACCGTCACAGACAGGATAATCTGGCGGGCGCAGAGGCGCAAGCTCAGGAGGTAGCAAACCGGGTTAGATCTGCGGCCCGCGAGGAGATCCGCCAAACGACGCCGGTTCACACAACCACAGCAGAAACAGGAGTCACGACGAGTTCCTTTGGGGTGCAGTGTCTTGTCCCCGCTCTACGGAGCGCGAAGTTACTCAAGGATTTCAAGGGTCCGCGTAAAGTGCCTAATTACACAACAGATTTGGCTCCGGAAGCTTGGGTTGAGAGTTACGAGATGGCTATGGATATGCTGGACGTGGATGAAGCGGCTTGCGTGAAGTACTTTACCATGATGCTTGAGGGTACAGCCCGGACCTGGTTAAAGGGCTTACCGCCTAATTCCATCGGATCATGGGGAGAGTTATGCCGCCAGTTTATCAAAATTTCAAGGACACGTGCAAGCAGCCGATGTCAGTGGTGGACCTAGCGGCATGTATACAAGGAGAGCAGGAGCCCACTAGTGCATGGGTTCGGCGAGTGTCAGAAATCTTGCACTCTTCGAACGGTATCAATCCGAGTACGGCAATAGTGACACTGGAAAACAATTGCCGGTTTGAGTCTCTGAAGTTAAAGTTGGGACGGCTCAAACGGGATTGTAATGACATGGGAACTCTCATGAGCGCTCTGGTGAAGTACGGGGACTCTGACAACGCTAAGTATCCAGAAGCGGATGGAGATAAATATGGAAAGGCAAATAAGTCTGGTAAACCGGCACAGGCTAATCCAGTCGGAACAAGCTTCTTAGGCAAACGAAAGGCAGAGGGTGGCTCTGATTTCGTGGCCAATACCCAAGTTCAAGGAAGTTTTCAGCGCAACAAGGATAAACCGCCCCCACAAAACAGCGGAAGGGGTCATTAATTGGGAGCAACAATTGAACGAGCCTTGCCCGAAGCACGGAACGAAGCGAAATCCAGCTAAGCATACCTGGGGAGAATGTCGGATACTGATGGAGGCTGTTAACCGGGCCAAATTTAACAACGGACCGCCGGGCGGTAGTTCCGGCCCCGGGTTTCACGGTCCGGGTCACCAGGGTAATGGTTCCGGATCAGGATATCATGGCGGCAATAACAGTCACAATCAAGGAAATCATCAGTATGGTCAGGGTGGTTATAATAACCAAGGTAACCATCAGTATGGCCAAGGTGGTTATAATAACCAGGGCGGCCAACAGCAGGGCCAGGGTAATCACAATAACCAAGGAAATCAGCAGCGTCAGCAGCAGCAGCAATCCGGATATCAGAGTAATCCGAAGGAGCTGAGTAGTGGGCAATATCATGTGTTCACTACGAGTTTGTGCAAGCGAGATCAAAAAATCTTAAAGCGGGCGGTCCATGCGGTTGAACTGGCAACACCACAATTCCTGCGTTGGTCGGAGCAACCTATTGTGTGGAGCAGAGAGGATCACCCGCCGCGAGTTGATAATCCGGGCCAGTTAGCCTTAGTGGTTGCGCCACAGGTGGGTGGCTACAAATTCACCAAAGTTCTCATGGACGGCGGCAGCAGCATCAATATATTGTATTATGAGACTTTCCGTCGCATGGGGCTGACAGATAAGAAGCTAAGTTAGTCAAACACAGTGTTTCATGGAGTGGTGCCAGGTAAATCAGCTTACCCGGTTGGGAAAATTGACCTAGAAGTTACCTTTGGAGATGAACAGGATTCCAGGTCGGAGATGATAACCTTTGAAGTTGTCAAGATCCGGAGCCCGTATCATGCCTTGTTCGGACGGCCGGTTTATGCCAAGTTTATGGCTAGGCCGTGCTACGTTTATCTACAGCTCAAGATGCCGGGTCACAAAGGAACCATCACGGTTCATGGGAGTCGCAAGATTGCATTAGAGTGCGAAGAAGGAGACGCTGCCTATGCAGAGGCAGTATGTGCTACGGAGGAGTTGAAGTTTTACAGAGACAATGTTGATCCGGCAGATATGTCCCCGTTGAAGAAGCCAACTACAGAGCATGATCCGGCGTTGAAATTCAAGTCTGCAGAGGAAACCAAGCAAGTTGACTTTGTGCCAGGCGATTCATCCAAGCAGTTTACTATCAGTGCTAACCTTGATCCTAAATAGAAAAGCGCACTCATCGAGTTCATCCGTGAGAACCGGGATATCTTTGCAAGGAAACCTTCTGACATGCCAGGTATACCGAGGGAACTCGCTGAGCACAGTCTTAACATTGATCCGAAGTTTAAACCAGTCAAGCAATATCTGCGCCGCTTCAACGAAGAAAGGCGCAAGGCTATAGGAGAAGAAGTGGCCAGACTTTTGGCCGCAGGGTTCATAGTTGAAGTTTTTCATCCGGAGTGGTTGGCTAATCCGGTGCTGGTGTTAAAGAAAAATGGAAAGTGGAGAATGTGTGTGGATTACACAGACCTAAACAAAGCTTGTCCAACCGACCCTTTTGCTCTCCCTCGTATTGATCAGATCATTGATGCTACGGCGGGATGTGAGCGGCTAAGTTTTTTGGATGCATATTCAGGGTATCACCAGATCAAGATGGCAGTTAAAGATCAGGAGAAGACGGCCTTCATTGCTCCTTTTGGTGCTTTTTGCTATGTGTCTATGCCTTTTGGGCTCAAGAGTGCCCAAGCAACTTACCAGCGTTGCGTACAGAATTGTCTTAAGGGGCAGATAGGGAGAAATGTTCATGCTTATGTGGATGATATTGTGGTGAAATCAAGGAAGGAGGAGACATTGTTAGAGGACCTCAAGGAGACCTTTGACAACCTTCGAGCCTATAAAATGATGCTTAATCCGGAGAAGTGTGCTTTCGGTGTTCCGGCGGGCAAACTCCTTGGATTTTTGGTGTCAAACAGAGGAATAGAAGCCAATCCGGAGAAGATCAAGGCAATCACGTCTTTGACTAAACCGGCTTGCATCAATGATGTTCAGCGTATCGCTGGCCGGATCACAGCGTTGAGCCGGTTCATCAGTCGTCTGGGAGAGAAGGCAAATCCGCTTTATCAGATGCTGAAAAAGACAGACCGGTTTATATGGAGTGACGAGGCAAACGCTGCGTTTGAGGATTTGAAGCGGCAACTGGCAGAGCCACCGGTCCTTGCTTCCCCTGTTGATAATGAGCCATTGCTGTTATACGTCGCCGCCAATGCACGGGCAGTCAGCGTGGCAATCGTGGTTGAGCGCAAGGAGGCAGGAAAGGAATATCCGGTTCAACGTCCAGTCTATTATGTCAGTGAAGTTCTCATTGAATCCAAGCAAAGGTACCCGCATTGGTAGAAGCTAGTATATGGTGTGTTCATGGCAAACCGGAAGTTGAAGCATTATTTCCAAGGCCACCCAATAACTGTTGTCAGTTCAGCACCATTGGGGGATATAATCCAGAACAGGGAAGCTACTGGCAGAGTGGCGAAGTGGGCCATTGAGCTTAGCCCACATGGATTGAAGTATGTGCCACGCACCGCTATCAAATCCCAAGCATTGGTGGATTTCATCAATGATTGGACAGAACTGCAAGCACCAAAGGAGAAGCCAGATCTTACATACTGGACGATTCACTTTGACGGTTCAAGGCAGTTAGAAGGCTCGGGGCTGGAGTTGTGTTAACTTCCCCTCGAGGTGACAAGTTCTGTTATGTCCTCCGTCTAATGTTTCCTTGTACTAACAATGCAGCAGAATATGAGGCATTGCTTCATGGCCTACGGATGGCTAAGGAGATGAACTTGAGCCGGGTCAAGTGTTTTGGTGATTCAGATTTAGTGGCACAACAAGTATCCGGCAAGTGGGACTCAAAAGACCCTCTCATGGCATCTTACAGACGAGAAGTTGAAGCAGTCGCAGGGTATTTCAAAGGGTATCAGGTGGATCACATAGACCGGCGAAGGAATGAAGCGGCCGATGCTCTGAGCCGGCTGGGTTCTCAACGTAAACCGGTACCACCGAATACTTTTTTGGATGAGCTTCACAGTCCATCAGTTCAGGTACCATCGGAGGAAGATCTGGCTGTTCCTGATCCGGAGGCGCAGCTAGTTGCAGCACTTCATGTTATTCCGGATTGGAAGCTCCCATACTTGGCATATCTAAGCCGTGGGGAGTTGCCGGACGACAAGATCGAAGCAAGACAGATAATCCGGCGCTCCAAATCCATGACAATTGCAAATGGAGAACTTCACCATCGCAGTGTTTCTGGAGCGTTTCAGCGATGTGTGTCATCTGAGGAAGGTTGTGATATCCTTCGTGAGATCCATGAAGGGGATTGTGGTCATCATGCCGGTTCAAAATCCTTGGTGGCTAAAGCTTTTCGACATGGGTTCTATTGGCTGACAGCCCATGCTGATGCAGCGGATCTAGTCCGGAAGTGCGATGCTTGTCAGAAATTTTCACGACATGCTCTTGTTCCGGCACAGGAGCTCCGGATGATACCGATTACTTGGCCGTTTGCGACTTGGGGGCTTGATATGGTTGGGCCTTTCAAACGATCCCAAGATCAAAAAACTCATCTGCTAGTGGTTGTGGATAAGTTTACAAAATGGATTGAGGCAGAGCCTGTAAGCAAGTGTGATGCGGCAACAACGGTTAAATTCATCAAAAAGGTAATTTTCCGGTTTAGCTTTCCACACAGCATCATCACAGACAACGGCACCAATTTATCTAAAGGAGAGATGGAAGAGTTTTGTCAACGGGAGCATATTCGCCTAGATGTGTCTTCTGTAGCTCACCCTCAATCCAATGGTCAAGCTGAAAGGGCTAATCAGGAGATTTTGCGAGGTATCAAACCCCGGCTTATGACTCCCTTGCAAAGAACACCAGGGTGCTGGGTTGAGGAGTTACCTTCTGTCCTCTGGAGCATCAATACTACGCCGAACCGGTCCACAGGTTATACACCTTTCTTCATGGTGTATGGTGCTGAAGCGGTCCTTCCAAGTGATATCCGTCATGATTCGCCACGGGTGACGGCTTATGTTGAAGCGGCCAATGAGCAGGCAAGACAGGACAGTTTGGACCGGCTGGATGAAGAGCGTGACATAGCAGCAGCATGGTCCGTGATTTATCAACAGGACTTGCGTAGATATCATAGCCGCCGGATCAAAACCAGGATGTTCCAGGAGGGAGATTTGGTACTCCGACTCATCCAAGACCAAACAGATATGCACAAACTATCCCCGCCTTGGGAAGGGCCCTTTGTGGTCAGCAAGAATCTACACAATGGTTCATATTACCTGGTGGACGTTCGAGAGCACAAGGACTCACGGACATCAAAAGAAGAGACAAAGAGGCCGTGGAACATCGCTCTCCTGCGGCCCTACTATACTTGAGCCATGAGCTCTGCTGTATCCTATGTATATATTATGATTAATGAATAAACCGGCCCCTTGATAAACCAGGGGGTCAGCTCTTTTTTCCAATATAAGTGTCTTATGGTGATATCCATCTACAGTTTATATCATTTTCATTAATAAAATAAGATGCTTTGATCAGTCTATCTGGCTATGCAGGACAATTCTATAAGGGACCAAAGAGGGTTTTTTCCGCAAAGCGCAACTCCCATATTGATACCCTGCTTTTACAGTCACTAAAGGCTTCCTGTTCAAACATAGGTCGTATTCGAACCAAAGAGAACATAGCCATTCCTGTTCAAACATAGGTCGTATTCGAACCAAAGAGAACATAGCCGAATTCACAAGGGGGCTACATGATCGTATGCGAATCCTAGATCAACCCCTTGTGGTCCGGTTTACATGGTCGTATTCGAACCATTGGCCCTTTGGATCGTATCCGAATCCATTGATTGGCTCAAATCTCCACGGTCACAAGGGGGCTACACGGTCGTATTCGAATCCTAGCTCAACCCCTTGTGGTCCGGTTTACATGGTCGTATTCGAACCATTGGCCCTTTGGATCGTATTCGAATCCATTGATTGGCTCAAAATTTTACAGCCACTGGGAGCCACAAGATTGTATTCGAATCTTAGCTAAACCCCTTTGGTTCGGTTTACATGGTCGTATTTGAACCATAAAGCCCTTTGGATCGTATTCGAATCCATTGATTGGCTCAAAATTTTACAGCCCCTGGGAGCCACAAGATCGTATTCGAATCTTAGCTAAACCCCTTTGGTCCGGTTTTACTGATTGTATTCGAATCAGACGCCTCGATATAGAGCCTGGCAGCTCACAAAAAGCCTCGACCACATGGTTTTATTTGCAAACCTGGGTTTTTTATGTTTGTGTTTTATCATGTGTTTCTATGGTTCTTTGATCCGGAGTGGGACAATTTCAAGGTTGACCACATATCTTCAAAATTCTGGACACAGAGCTCCAGCATTATTTAAACCGGTAGTTCTTATAAACCCGGAATAATTGGGTACGCCCCAACGGAGCCAAGAGCTTCCTCGGAAGTAACAATGTTCGCCGGATTAAGAATATCAAGCATACTTAATCACAGGTATGAAGTTATTTCTGGTATAAACAGACACTTGTTTGATATATTTTGTGAGCAATTTAATCGGTCCGGCGATAAACCGCTAGGACATCTTTTAAGTGTTATCTATGCAGAAACAGATAGTACGCAAGATAAACCATATCAGACAAGATTCAAATTGGCAAAACGTCAAAGCAAAGTTGGGACATCCGGATCAAGACGGACAATATTTTAAGCTATCCTATTACAAGGCACAGCAGGCCTGAACGGATTAAAGTTTTTTCGGCAAAATAATACTACGGCTACAAAGATAAACTGTGTGGCCTATGCTTCCTCCTGCTGCGACGGCTGAGGATCGACCTGTTCTGGAGCTTCTTCGTCTTCTTGAAGCGGCTGAAAGTCAGGGACGCACCAATCGATTTTTGTTAAAGCACGGAAGTACATCTCTTCCGTAATAAGATCAGATGGATCCACATCTGGGGCGAAAGTGTGGGGGCGCACTGGTGGGATTAGATTTACGGTATCATAAACCGGTAGATCCACCCGCTCATTTTGTAAATCGTACGCCGGATGATACCTGGTCAAGTCTGATTCAACAGCAAGTTTGCTGGCAAGAGGACGCATCTCCTTCGTTAAAGCATGAAGGTCTTTACCAGTGAAGGCTGATCCATCTTCTTTGGTGCTAGGATACCCGTTCAGAGCTTCTTCCGGATCGAAATCTGGAACCCACGCCTTAGCTCTGGTGAGCGCTACAAGAGAACCGGCTCGGGCAACAGACTTCTTCACTTCCTCCAAGCGTGCTGGAAAGATAGAAAGCTTCTCCAGAGTGCCTTGGATAGTGGTGGGGGCCGGTTTATTGAAAGACATTGCACTTATAATCCTCTGAGCGCCGGAATACAGCTGCTCAACTAGAGTATAAGAGGCCTTGAGTTTCTTCCGGAGATCATCCCCAAGATGGGTGACGCGCCGTCCTGCATATGGTTATCACAATTAAACCGGAACGGATTAAAGGTTGCAGAAATGAAAGCGTGTGCAGGTTAAGTATTTACCGAAGACAGCAGAAGTCATAAGTTCTATTTGCCGCCTTAAACCGGTCAACTCTTCTGTCACCGGATTAAGAGCTTCCTCAGCGTCCTTTGCTCTCTTTTCAAGAGCATTTTTCTGCACTTCCCAGGTTGCCCGCTCTGATTCAAAATATTTCTTCAACTGTTCAGCAGTGGTTAAGCTCAGCTCCAGATCTTTTTTGGCCTTGGCAGCAGCCGATTCAGTTTCAGCAAGTCTATTCCGGAGTTCAATTATTTCTTCAGACCTCCGGTTCAAATCAGCCTGCAAGGGAAATCAAGTGGAATAAGGGACAAAATTCAGACAAGTCTCAAGCACATAACCAATTTATCCACTTGACACTTGGGGGCTAATGGACAATTGAAGTATCAAAGAGTGACAATTAAAGATAAGTCTCAAGCACACAAACTAGTTGTCTACTTGACACTTGGGGGCTAATGGGCAGTTGAAACATCAAAAGAAAGATTCAGACAAGTCCCAGGCACATAAACTGAGTTATGCCCCTGGTACTTGGGGGCTAATGTAAGATTATTTGCTCACATTTGAAAGTACCGGTTCACCTTCTAACATAATTAAACCGGAACTTGGGGACTACCATGATATAGACAGAAATATAACAAAGGCAAAAGCAAAAGCCAAGTAAGATACCTCGTACTTGTCCTTCATCATGTTGACCAAGCCCGCTTCATAGTCCCGACTGGTATGTAGCCGGTTCAAATACCCGTAATAAAGCTCCTGGGCACTCAGCTCGGCGTAACTAGACAAGTCTGTACTCCACTTGCCCTTCTCTTGCTGGAGTTTCTCCGCTTTAGCAGTATGCTTGGCTAGAACAACGGGCTTAGCAGGAGCGGTATAACCTGTACCGGTTATTTGAACATCCGGAGAAGAGGCAGTGGCCGGTTGTGGAGTGGCAGTATGAACCGGACTAGCGGGAGCCGGGCTAGTCCGAGGAGGGTTGGCCCCGGCAGGACTCGCCGGTTCATGGACATCTTCAGTGTTGGGATTCTCAGGAGCAGTGGCATAATTATGATCCATGGGAGCGGGATCTTCAAACTGAACTGTAGGCTCATTTTCCCGAGGGATGACCGTATCCGGATCAGCCGCCGGATCATCAGTGGCAGTCTCAGCAGCTGTTTTGCTGGCCTTTGCCCTTTTGCTAGGCTTAGGCTTGCTGAAAGGAATTGGAAAAAAAATCAGAGTCACAAAGCAAATACAAAGGTAAACCGGATGAAATAAAGGACTTACCCAGGGACAGTCTTCAGAGTTGGGACTTGTGTGGCAGTGGATTCACCGGAAGAAGATAAAGGAGTCTCCTGATAATTAGGGTCAGAAGGTTTAAGTGGTTTGCGTATAAGTCCAGCCTTGGGATGAAGAAGAGTTGGGGAAAGTAAAACCTCAGAGCGGCGCCTCCGGGCCGGAGTAAGAGATATTCCGAAAGACTCGACTACAAGGCCACTATGGCGTGTAGCCCGGCGAGCTTCATGTTGCTGCTTCTTCAAAAGAAAATTGGGGTCCAGTTGAGCGTAAGGATGAGAAAACTGATATTTCCGGACTACCCGACGAATTTTTGGTGGAGGTGGTTCTGAATCTGAAGAAAGAGTGATTACCTCAGATTCTACCGCTTTATCCCCTTCAGCCAAATCCTGTGAAAAAGACACTATTAACATAAACCGGGATAAAAGAATAATGAAGCATATCAGGATTGATTCATACCTCAGAATCCGGATCATCTTCTTCAACATGAGAACCGGAGCCAGCAGCCGCCTTTCTCTTCTTAACAAGGAAGGTTTTCCGGCGCGGCTGTTTGCCTGACTTATCCTGAGGTTTCCTCTTCCAGAAAGGATCGTCGGCCTGTGCAAAAGATGAGAGATAAAGGGAAGATAATTTAAATGAACGGATTAGAAACAAACAGAAGAGATTAAGGCTTACCGCAGGCAGTTTGTTCTTCTTATAGTATGGAGCCAATCCGGTTTGGCTACATTCTTCTAAGGAGATGTTGAGCATTTTTTTGGCAGATTCGATAACTTCCGTTTCAGAAAGTGTTACATCAGAAAACCGTTGAGGATCATCCGGCTTTCCGGAATACTTACACATCAAACTGGAGCGCCGGCTCAGAGGGAGGATACTCCAGGTAAGCCAGCAATGCATAAAATCAACTCCAGTCACTCCGTTGGCCATAAAGGCTTTGAGTTTGGCGAGCTGAGAGGCAAACCGGGGCCGTTCTGAGGAGCTAAGACGCTGCGGCAGAGGGTGATCTTCAGGAAGATGATGTTCGCGATAACCCGGCAGTGGGTTCTCTCCTTCAGGTGAAGTGTCGTGGCAGTAGAACCAAGACTTGTTCCAATCCTTGGGGTGTGTATGGAGAGCGGCGTGAGGAAAGACCGCATCCCTTCTCTTTTGAATGCTAACCCCACCCAGTTCTTGATGAGGTTCGCCAGTAAACTCAGTTCGCCGGTTCAAATGGAAAAAATCCCGGAACAAGTCGACTGATGGCTCCTCTTGAAGATACACCTCGGAGAAAACTTGGAAATCGCAGATGTTTGATATGGAGTTTGGACCTATGTCCTGAGGGTGAAGTTGAAAAGCGGCAAGCACGTCCCGGAAGAACTTTGAACCGGGAGGACTAAAGCCTCGGGCCATGTGGTCAAAGAAGACAATAACTTCTCCTTCTTTGGGAGTAGGGGGCATTCATTTCCTGGGGCCCGCCATTTCAGAACTGCTTGAGGGCCCAGAGTGCCAACTACAACAGCATTAGCTAAATCTTCTTCCGTAATGATGGAAGTGACCCAGTCGCAAGAAACGAACTGCTTGGCAGACATATTAGTAGAAAGAAAAGTGCTGAAAAGGTGAAGCATAAAATCCGGATTATTCAAGTACAGAGGCATAAACCGGATTACATGTGCAAAATCACAGCGACGGTTTAGACAAGGGACTAATGGCATTGACAACCCGGAAGCAAGCGAGAAATGAGCTGCTACCGGTTTATGACAATGTCGGGGGAAACTGTCCGCCACGAACACCTATGGGACCGAAGCCCCTTGTCTGTGCGGTACGAGGGCGGAGGGAGCACAAAGAGCAGATCGAAGCAAACACGCGGGCAGTTTTACCCAGGTTCGGGCCGCACGGATGCGTAAAACCCTACTCCTGCTTAGTTGTGTATTGAGTTGAGCGCTCGGGAGCTTGAAGAAGCAGCTACACCGTGCGTGAGAGTGATCTAGGTTCCGAACCCCCTCCACGTTGTGCATGGGCCTCCTTTTATAGTGCAAGGGGTCACCGACAGGTGTCAACGTAGGAGAAAGGGGTAAAAATGTAAAAGAGGTGGTAGTTGTAACAGTGCGGGAACAGTGGAGCTACAGTACCGAACAGTGGCCTATACCTACTTTAACAGTGGGGGACAAGGGCATTTAATGCCCGTCGCCGTCGACCCCAAAAGCTCCCGTCTTAGCGTCTCCGTCCGCCACGGCGACGGATTTATCGCCGTGGAGTGCCACCGTGTACCCCAGGCTGCACAGCCATCCGCCACGCGTCCCTGGATAGGCCCCAGGGCGACGCGTGGGCCGATGAGCTGGAGCGCGGGCACACAGCGCAGCCTTCCCGGCAAGCACCTTGCCGGGGCCTTGATCTTGCCGGGCCCGGGAACTTGTCGCTCCCCGGGCCCCTTGCTGGGGCGCGCATAGCGCCGAGGCGATGCCTTCTAGTCTTCCCGGCAAGCTCCTCTTGCCAGGGTCTTGTGTTAGCGGAACAGTCTTGAGCCTGGAACGGCCTTCCCGGCAAGCTCCTCTTGCCGGGGTCTCGGTCTTATGTCTTGTATACTTTGTTTTTGAATGGTTTAATAAGGAGCAGGAAGGTCTCCGGCGAGCCCGCAGTAAACCTTGCCGCGGGAAGCTGCAACTGCCCGTGCACAAGTTGGGGTACTGAGGCACCCCTACCTTAGTACACCGACAGGAGCCCCCGGGCCTGGGCCACACACGGTGCCGAGCGCTGTTGGGCCAGGCCCAAAACAGTGCACGGGCACCCGCGGCCCGCGGCGCGCCGAATCCACTTCCATATCCGCCGCACCCCACGGTAACGGCACGCGTCGATTGCGGCGCCGTGGGATGGGACGTGCCCACGATCTCTTAATGGAAAGGGCGAAACGCCCCCCACTCCCCCATAAAAGCAGAGGTAGCAGGCGCGGTTCCCCTCCCTGTGCTCTCATTACGTCGTCTTCCACCTGCAAAAAGATTCCTTCTTGCGCTCCGCCTCCACACCTCCGCCGCCGCCGAGCTCTTCGTCCCCTTCCTCCCGCCGCGTCCGCCATGGCCCCAAAGACCGACAAGGCGAAGGCGGAGAAATCCAAGAAGGAGAAATCCGAGCAAGCGGCCAAGCTCATCGCTTACCGGAAGCGGCACGTCGTCTTCCCGCCGAAGCTCGGCGTGCAGGAACTCTGGAACAAGTACTACTTGTTCTGGTCCAAAGGAACCGATGCGCATCCCCGCACGCGAGCATACCCGGCCGCCGCCAAGGACAGCTATCCCGGCGGGTATCACTTCTTTGCTGCCTTTTTCCATTGTGGTCTCTGTCCTCCTTTTTCGAACTTCTTCTGCGATATCATGAACACATATGGCTTCCATCTGCTTGACTTCACCCCCAACGCCATTCTCACCATGGCTGTTTTCGCACACATGTGCGAAAACTTCATAGGAGTCCACCCCAATGTAGCCCTCTTTAGACACTTTTTCACTCCTAGAGCCGAGGCAGATGCCCCCCTCTCCGGAGGAATTTCTCGGGTCTTCCGTCTCAATAAGAAAGGGGCGTACTTGCCGGGGGAGCTCCGCGGCAAGTGGGAGGAATGGCGAGCGGAGTGGTGCTGGATTGTAGAAGACCAGCCGCAAGCCTTCACCGCGCCGCGCACAACGCCCATCGTGCGCGGCAGGGATTGGAGTGATCTAGACTCCGACGACGTCAAGCTCGACATCGCCCTCGTCCGGATCCTTCGTCTTCGGATGGCCCGGCTGTCAGTTGCCGAGGTGGGCGCGGATTTCCTTCGCCGGCGCATCGCCCCTCTCCAAGACCGGAAGAGGCCGGCCTGGGAGTACGGCGGCCCGGCAGATATCATGAGGCTGCGCCCCGGGCTTAACTTCAACTTCACCACTCTGGAGCTGCGCGGGATGGTACGGGAGCTCTTCAAGTATGACCCGACGCACCCTGAGTGGTTCAGGACTCCCCGGGAAGTGGTGCCGCTCTGCAACAACGTCGCGAGGGACCGGATCCTTGCCATGATGCCGATGTGCGACTCGCATGGCTTGGACCGCTCGTGGATCGCCCCGAAGCCCATCGACGTCCTCAACTTCTACGACAACCTCGCCGAGGTGGCGAGTAACAAGGAGGACCTCAAGCTGCACACGCGGGACACCACCGACCAGGAAATCGCCTACATAGCTTCTCGGGCTGAGGAGGCCGCCGCAGCCGCGGCGGCAGGAGTCTTCGGGTTCTCGCCGGAGGAGGCGGAGGCCGAGGAGGCGTCCACCCAGGCGGAGGAGGCGGAGATCCGCCGGTTGTTGAACCTCCCACCCGACGCGCTCGCCGGGGTCCCCTCGTTGAGGCACTCCGGGATCCATGGGATCGCGACGGAGGCTGCGGCAATGGAGGGCACCGCCGGAGGGAGCAGAGGCGCCGCGAGGGGCGGAGGCGCCAAGGGAAAGAGGGCCGCAGCGCTGGATGCTGGGCCCAGCGAGCCGGCCGGGGCAGAGGAGGAGGAGGAGGAGGAGGCCGAAGACTCCGGCGGATACACGGAGTTATACGCCGACGACCTCTCCTCGTCGGAGAGCTCCCCGCCCCCGGCAAGCCCGAAGCAGTCCCCGGCAAAGCGCCTCCGCAAGGCGGCGACGGGGGAGAGGGCGCAGGCGCCCCGGCAACAGCCACCTCGGCGGGCGGCTCCACGGGGGAGTCAAGCCGCGCCAAGGCCGTCCGGCGCACCAGCCGCAGCGGAGGCGGCCCGTGCGCGGACCACGACGGAGGCGCCCCGCAGGCCGGCAGTGAGCCAGCAGGGGTCTTCTCGGAGCGGAGCGACGGCTCCGCCCGCTCCTCGGGCGCCGGTAGCCACAGGGGCTGGGTCTACGCAGCCCCCAGCCCCGGTGAACACCAAGCGCGCGAGGGAGTCTTCATCTTCTGCTCCTCGCGCCGACGCGCCCACGGTGGAGTATGACTTCTCCGCCCTGAGCGAGGACGACGAGGAGGATCAAGAGTAAGGATTCTGGACCTCATATCTTCTTGATTTCTGTCTTGATTCTTCTGTTGATGCTGACTCTGTCTACTGTTTTGATTTCAGGACCCTGGCCCACCGCGCAGCGAAGAAGGCCAAGGCGCCCGAGGCTGAGGTCGCGGAAGGCCCAGCGGCAGCGGCAACAGAGGGCGTGCCGGAGCCAAGCCTGCCGGACTCGAGCACTGCTCCGATGAGCAGCCCCCAGCGCAGCCCGCAGCGCAGCCCCCAGCGTAAGTCTGGGTTTTTCTCTTTTCGCTTTGGGGAACGCTTGAGGATTTGACTTTGTCTTCACGTGTTGACATCTCTTGTCTTGTTCCGTGCAGAGGAGGAGCCGCAGCGGGAAGAGCGCCCGGAGGCCACAGCTGAGGAGCCGCAGGCCCCGCCATCCCCGCCAAGGCAGAGCTCTCCGGCAAGGGAGAGTGCTCCGTCAAGGGCGGGTACTCCGCCAAGGCAGAGTACCCCGCCAAGGACGAGCAGCCCGGCAAGGGCGGCCACCCCGCCAAGGCCAAGTTCCCCGGCGAGGACGACTACTCCGACGAGGCCGAGCTCCCCGGCGAGGGAGCCCGCCGCTGAGGACGTCCGCCAAGGTAATCTTTGTAACTTGTCTTCTTGGCTTGTCTCTTTTTTGGATATTTGCTTGAGTCTTGAATTTCTTTCTCTTCTTCTTCTTTCTAGATCTCCCTCCTCCTGTGCCCATGGAGACGGAGGTAATTGTCCTCGAGGAGGAGGACGCGCAGGGCGGCGGCGGCGACGCTCCAGTCGTCGAGGAGGTAACCGAGGCCGCCGAGCCGGCCGCGCAAGAGACTGCTCCGGCTGCGGACGCAGCGGCCGGGGAGGGGGACGGTGGCCGCACCGCCGACCCGGAGGCGGCGGGAGCATCTGATGCTGCACCGGCCACCGGTCCCTCCGCCGGCGAAGAGCAGAGGTTCTATCTCGAGGCCCCCAATGGCGTCTTCATTCAGATGCCGTGGGGGTCTTCGTCGCGAGCTCCTGCGGAGGGCGAGGCGTTCGACGGAGAAGTCCTCGCCTCCGCAGGCCTGAAGATCGTCCAGGCGCCCGGTGGAGGTGAGGGGCCCGAGGAGGAGCGGTTGCTTCATCAGCTCCTGGCCCTTTACCGGGCCAGGCAAGCAAAGCTCGCTTCCCGGGAGGCTCTTGCCGCCAAGGCTGCGGCAGAGATGGAGAAGCGTGCGGCGGAGCTCAGTGCCGCCAATCAGGCTGCCCTCCGCCAGGTGGCGGAGGAGCGTGAGCGCCTCGCTGGCGAGTACCAAGAGTGGGTGCTCGAGAAGGCTGAAGCCGACGAACAGCAGCGTCTCGCCGGGGTGGAGATGTCCCGGCGAGAGGGAGAGCTCGCGCAGCGGAAGGTTGAGCTGGACTCTCATGAAGAAGATCTTGCCGCTCGCGAGGCTGCCCTTGGCGGGGAGCTGAAGGAGGCGAAGGCCGCCGCGGTTGCCGCGGAGGACGCCAAGAAAGAGCTCGCCGCCAAGGTCGAACAACTGGAGAAGGCGATGAAGGTGAGCGCCGAGAAGGTCGCCGCGCTCATCCTGGAGCGCGAGAAGGATGCTCACACAAACTCAGAGCTTCAGGTGAGTTTATCCAAGAGGGGTGACGAGCTGAAGGCCGCCAAGGACTCCATTGAGGACCTGGAGCTGAAGGTCACCACCCTGGAGGAATCGCTCGATGCTGCCCGGGCTCAGGAGACCAAGTTGAAGGATGAGCTCCGCAAGGAGCGGACCTTGGTGGAGAGTGTCAACAAGGCATCCGAGCTCTTCCGGCAGACTATCGAAGTGTGGACCGAAGAGCTGGTTTCTTCTGCGTCCAATATTGATCAAGAGCTGCTAGCGCTGAAGGTTGAACACCTTATCTACTCGCCGGATCCAGATCTCCCGCACAGCGCCAAGCTCAGCCTCTTCTTCAGAGGCGTCGCTCCGGCTCTTGCAGGTCTCCGGAACCGCATCCCCGCGCAGCTGGCCGAGGAGTCGCGCCGGCTCTGCGCGGGAACTCTGGAGCGGGTGTTGACGAAGATCGTGTACCGCAACCCGGGAATCAACCTCACGAACGTTCTTCGCACCCTGCCGGCAGATGCAGACACGGAGGCCCTGAAGGAGCAGGTCGGCCACATCATCGCCAAGGTGGCAAAGCTTGGCAGGAAGGAAGGCGACCGCGTAGACTAGGGCTCCATTTATCTTTATCTTTTTATTGCTGCACATTATGTTATGAACTCATTAGTCCATTGCGACAAGTTATCCTTGTAAGATATTTGCTTTACTTCAATCAATCAGTGCAATGTTATCTTCCTTGTTTCAATCTTTGAGTTTGTATGTTTTTCACCCTACGCTCCCGGGGAGCTTGCCGGCAAGGGGCCCTTGCCGCGAGCGCTGAGTGCCGGACTCTGAGCAGCCTGCTGGCCAAGGTCCTCGCCGGCAAGCAACCTCGCCGCAGCTAGTCGCAACGCACTTAACTTGCTGAGCGTACTCGGAAACGAGGCAAGGGCGCGACACTTGTCGCAGCTCACTTAAATCGTTGAGTGAACTCGAAAACAAGATAAGGGTGCGGCAAGCTATGGGTAGGTTCCTCCGCGCACAGGTTTTCCATACAAAGTGTGATCGTTCAAGGAAGACAACCAAAATTTAAAATTTGAACTGGTCAAATTCTAACAACTTATCTTTCATATGCTGCTTGCTCATATTGCTTGCTTCCCGGTAAGGCTTCTCTTTCTTGAACAGCACTTGGTTCTTCCTCCACCTCCTTCCCCCCCGGCAAACTTGTGCGCGAGGACCGTTCCTTCTGTTTAAGAGGAAAGAGAAAGAGAGGGAAACAAGTATCTGGCCTTTCGGCATAATAGTGCTTACCGTATATCTAAGTGTTGCATCAAATGCCAAACAGAACATGCAAATAGCAAAGAGAAGCATGCAAAAGGCAATCGATGCGAAAAAACACGAAAGCTTTACTGATGCACGGGGTCTGCGCCCGGCTTTGTACAAAGGGTTACATGCAACAGCGGCAAAGCTTGTACAAAAGGTGGTTGCCGGAGCGGATCACGGCAACCGCGCCTTAGGGGTGAAACTTGCGAAGATGCTCTATGTTCCAGGAGTTGCTCACCGGTAGGCCTTCTTCGGTCTCGAGGCGGACAGCGCCGGGCCTCGTAACTTGTCTCACCCGATAAGGGCCTTCCCACTTCGGCGTCAACTTGTTGGAATTCTTGGCGGACTGAACACGCCGAAGAACAAGGTCGCCTTCCTCGAGACTCCTGGCCTTGACTTTGCGGCTATGGTAGCGGCGCAAAGCTTGCTGGTATCGAGCAGCTCGTACAGCAGCCTGGAGACGTCCCTCCTCAAGGAGCAATGCGTCATCTTGCCGCAGTTGCTCTTGCTCGAGCTCATCATAAGCGAGTACTCGAGGAGATCCGTATACGAGTTCCGTGGGGAGAACTGCCTCTGCTCCATAGACTAGAGCAAAAGGTGTCTGTCCGGTGGCTCGACTTGGTGTCGTTCTGATTGACCAAAGAGCCGCCGGGAGCTCCTCTATCCAATTCCTTCCGCACTTGCGCAGCCTGTCAAAGGTCCTTGTCTTGAGTCCGCGCAGCACTTCAGCATTTGCCCTCTCCGCTTGGCCGTTGCTCCTCGGGTGAGCAACAGAAGCGAAACAGACCTTGGCGCCAAGGTCTTGGACGTACTGCATGAAGGTGCGACTAGTAAATTGCATACCGTTGTCGGTGATGATCCTGTTAGGTATCCCGAAACGGCAAACAATCGACCTGAAGAACCTGACCGCTGACTGTGCCGTCACCTTCCTCACTGGCTCCACTTCTGGCCACTTTGTGAACTTGTCGATTGCAACGTACAAGTACTCAAAGCCCCCGACAGCACGAGGGAAAGGGCCGAGGATATCGAGCCCCCAGACCGAGAAGGGCCATGACAAAGGGATTGTTTGGAGAGCTTGAGCTGGCTGATGAATTTTCTTCGCATGGAACTGGCACGCTTCACACTTGGTTACTAGTGCAGTTGCATCTTGGAGGGCTTCTTGCCAAAAGAACCCTTGCCGGAAAGCTTTCCCGGCAAGCGCCCTTGCGCCAATGTGGTGGCCGCATATGCCTCCGTGTATTTCTGCCAACAGCTTCTGTCCATCTTCTCTGGAGATGCACTTCAACCTGACACCGTTGAGTCTTCTTCTGTATAGTTCGTTATCCACGAACTGATACATACTTGACTGCCTGGTTATCTTCTCTATCTCTTGAGGGTCGTCGGGAAGTTCTCCAGTTTGCAAAAAACGGACGATCTGCTGCGCCCATGCCGGAGCCCGAGGCTCGACGGCAAGGACTAAAGGCTCGAGGGCCGCTGCGGGAACCTCAGCTTCTACGGCAAAGACCTCTGGTTCTGCCGGAGCTGACGGTCCCCCGGCAAGCTCGCCGGGGCGAGGCTTGTCGGGAACACTTGCTTCAACTGCACAAGCCCGAGGGCTTGCAGGAGCAAACTGTTCCTCAGCGTTGTTGTTGATCTTGGGAACTTTAGCGGCGGTCTCAGGAAGATCCGCCGGCAAGTAGTCGCCAGAGACCAACTTTCTCTTCTTGGACTGCCCAATTGATGGTGTGACGGATGGCTGAGTCAGCTTGAGTAAGAAGGTCCCTGGTTCCACAGGTAACTTCATCGCGGCGCACTTTGAAAGGCCATCTGCAATTTCATTTTGAGCTCTCGGGACGTGCTCCATCTGCAAACCTTCAAAGTGCTCTTCAAGCTTTCTCACTTCATCGACATAAGCTTCCATCAAAGGGCTCTGATAGCTCTTGTTAACTTGTCGGACCACCAACTGAGAATCGCCCCGTACAATCAGTTTTCTGATCCCAAGTTCGGCCGCAATCCTGAGGCCGGCAAGCAAGCCTTCATATTCTGCAGTGTTGTTTGTCGCTTGCTCCCTGGGAAAGTGCATCTGGATAACATATTTGAGGTGCTCTCCGGTGGGCGCGATGAGTACTACGCCGGCACCGGCGCCTTGCAGCGAGAAAGCACCGTCAAAATACATTACCCATTCACTTGTCGCTTCTTGCACGGGTGCGCTTGTTTCTTGAACTTCATCTTCTGGTGTTGGGGTCCATTCGGCAATGAATTCTGCCAAGGCTCGGCTCTGTATGGTTGAAGCACTTTCAAACTTGAGTCCAAAGCTTGACAGCTCCAGTGCCCACTCGACGATCCTGCCTGTTGCCTCTGGATTGTGCAATATCCTCTTCAACGGAAAGCGAGTGACCACTGTTATCTCATGGGCTTGGTAGTAGTGGCGCAGCTTTCTTGAGGCCATGAGGAGGCCGAAAAGCAATTTTTGCACACCAGAGTACCTTGATCTAGCCCCCTGGAGAAGGGAACTTACAAAATACACTGGGCGCTGCACCATCTTCTTCCGCACCTCTCCTTGTTCCTGCGCAGAGTCTTCCTTGTCGGGGCCAGAGCTCGTCGGGACAGCCCCCTGCTTGTCGCTAGATTCGCTCGCCGGTGATGCTGACTCCTCGTCGGACTCCCTCTCCGCCACTAACGCAGCACTAACCACCTGGTTGGTTGCCGCTAAGTATAGCAACAACTTTTCCTGTGGTCTAGGTGCGACAAGTGTAGGAGTGGAGGACAGGTACCGTTTCAAATCCTGCAACGCTGCCTCCGCTTCCGGAGTCCACTTCATGGGACCTGCCTTCTTCAAGATTTTGAAGAAAGGTAGGGCGCGTTCTGCGGATTTTGAAATGAACCTACTG
Organism: Secale cereale; assembly: GCA_902687465.1. NCBI lineage: Eukaryota > Viridiplantae > Streptophyta > Magnoliopsida > Poales > Poaceae > Secale > Secale cereale. The sequence goes on from LR738712.1 coordinate 68,763,270, forward strand.
AGGGCAGCAACACAACCTGCAAGCCTTCTGACATCCTTGACGCGCTTCGGGGCCTCTATCTGCTCAATGGCTTTAATCTTGTCGGGGTTGGCTTCAATCCCCCTCTGTGATACAAAGAACCCGAGAAGCTTGCCGGAGGGGACTCCAAAGACGCACTTCTCGGGGTTCAACTTGAGCTGTATCCTGCGCAGGTTCTGAAACGTTTCTTCCAAGTCTTGAATCAGGGTTTCTTTGCTCTTGCTCTTCACCACGATGTCATCCATGTAAGCTTCTACATTTCTGTGGATCTGTGGCTCAAAAGCAGTGTATACTACCCTTGCAAAGGTTGAGCCTGCATTCTTCAGTCCAAATGGCATGCGGATAAAGCAATAAGTGCCACATGGAGTGATAAACGCAGTCTTCTCTTCATCTTCCTTGGCCATGAAAATCTGATGATAGCCTGAGTATGCATCAAGAAAACAGAGTAGCTCACATCCGGCGGTGGAGTCAACGATCTGGTCAATGCGCGGCAAAGGGAAGGGATCCTTGGGACATGCTTTGTTGACATCGGTGAAGTCTATACACAGTCTCCACTTCCCGTTGGCTTTGCGCACGACGACTGGGTTTGCCAACCACGTCGGATGGATCACACCTCTAACTAGACATGCTGCCTCTAGTTTCTTGATCTCCTCATTGATGAACTCTTGGCGCTCCACGGCTTGCTTCCTCACTTTCTGCTTGATGGGCCGCGCATGAGGACAGACAGCAAGCTTGTGCTCAATCACCTTCCTGGGAACACCGGGGATGTCAGACGGTTGCCAAGCAAACACATCGACATTCGCCCGCAGGAAGGCGACGAGCGCGCTTTCCTATTTGCTGTCAAGGGTGGCACTGATGGTGAAGGTACCACCAGTGCCATCCTCCTTTGCGGACACTTTCTTGGTTGCCGGAGGAGCAGCCATTCCTTTCTTGCTTTTGCCGGTGGAGCTCGATGGAACGTCCTCGACGGCAGCGCAGCACTCCGAAGAGGTGCGGTTGCCGGAGTGGGTCCCAGAGCACTTGCCGGACTTGGTCTTCGTCTTCTTCCCCCCGGGAGCTTCAGCGGCAAGAGTATCCTTCTCGGCCGCAGCTGCCGCATCCCGGTAAATCTTGTCGGCGCAAATAAGCGCATCCTTCTTGTCGCTGTGGACAGTGATGACGCTTATCGGCCCCGGCATCTTCAGCACGTTGTAGGCATAGTGGGAAGCTGCCATGAACTTGGCGAGGGCGGGACGGCCGAGTATTCCATTGTAGGGCAATGGAATATCGGCGACGTCAAAGGTGATGCGCTCAGTCCTGAAGTTGAGCTCCCCGCCAAAGGTCACCGGCAGAGTGATCTTTCCCTTGGGCTTGCTCCTTCCCGGGTTGATTCCTTGGAATGAACCGGTCTCTTCGAGCTCGCCATCTTGAATTTGGAGCTTCTTGATCACAGCAGAGGAGATCAAGTTCAGTCCAGCCCCGCCGTCAACCAACATTTTGGTGACCTTGAGGTTGCGGATGGTGGGAGAGACCAGCATCGGCAAACACCCGACCGCAGTGGTGCGGTCAGGGTGATCCTCAAGGTCAAAAACGATGGGCGTGCTGGACCATTTGAGGAGCCTGCGCGACTCCACGGGCGGCTCCGCTGCATTCACCTCACGCACCCACTGTTTTAGCTGGCGGTGGGAGGTGTGCAGGGAGGCGCCACCGTCGACGCACAGGACCTCCGTGGCCTTCTGGAACTCCTGCTCGCTGTTCTCGTCATCCTCCATGTCTTCATCATCGTCTTCGTCGTTGTCGCGGCCCCGGGGAGGTCGATCTCCTTGCCGCTGCTTGGCCTTGCCGCGGCGTCCTCCCCGGCCGTTAAACGGCCGCTTCTTGCTGGGCTCTTCCCCGCCACCTTGGGCCTTCTCCTTGTCGCGCCTCTCGTACTCAGCTTTTTGCTGCTCGACGAGGTACTCGACGCGCTTGCAGTTGGAGAGATCGTGACCCTTGGTGCGGTGAATCTTACAGTATTGCTTGTCGGAGCTACCCGGCTTGTCGGCCGCCGCCGCAGGGGCAGGCTCCTTGCCGGAGCCGCCAGCCTGCGCTTGCTTGGCGGTGGCCTCCTTGCCGGACTTCTCGACGGCAAGCACTTCCTTCTTGCCATTCTTTCTGTTGTTCCGTCGCCGGCTCTTCTTTGCCGGGGCGGCGTCGTCGCTGTCGCTTCCCCCTGCGCCAGCATCCTCCCCGGGGAGCTTTCTCCCCTCTTCCGCGCGGGCGCACTTGTCAGCAAGAGCGTAGAGCTCGCTGACGTCCCGAATCTTCGTCATCGCCATCTCTTCACGCATGCGGCGGTTACGCACGTTCTGATGGAACGCGCTGATAACCGCGGCAGGGTGAACGTCAGGGATGTTGTGTTGCACCCGGCTGAAGCGTTGGATATATTTGCGCAGGGGTTCGCCTTCCTTCTGGGCCAAGATGTGGAGATCGCTCTCCTGGCCATGGGGTTTGTGGCCGCCGGTGAAGGCGCCAACAAACTGATGGCAGAGGTCGGCCCAAGAAGAGATAGAGCCTTCCGGCAAGTGCATGAGCCACGAACGGACGTTCGGCTTCAGCACGAGCGGGAAGTAGTTGGCTAGGATCTTCTCGTCGCGCCCCCCGGCAGCTTGCACTGCGATAGTGTAGACGCTGAGAAACTCCGAGGGGTGCGTCTTGCCGTCGTACTTCTCCGGTACGTCGGGCTTAAAGTTCTTCATGCTGGGCCACTGGACGCGCCGCAGCTCGCGGGTGAACGCAGGGCAGCCTGCCGCGTACGGCAAGTCGCCTGGTTCACCGGGCGCGTGTGCGTCGACAGTGTTCCCAGCTCTTTTGTCGGATTGTCGCCGAGCTTCTCGGCGGCGCTCGATCGTGGTTCGAGCGTCTTCATCTCGCCGGTCGTCGAGGACCTGGCGCTGGTCTCGACGGGCCCGCGGGTCCGACGAGGCTATGGAGCCGTCGTCGGGGTTGCTCCGGCGGGGCGGCGTCTTCTGCTTCTGCGGCGGGGAGTGCACACTTGTCGCACCCCCGGCAGTCTTGTCGCCGATAGCCTTCGTCTTCTCAGCCTGCCGCGGCCGTGAGGCCGACGGCTGCTGTGGAGAATCGTTGTTGGCGAAGTCTATCAGGCTCCGGATAGTGGCCCTCCATTCTTCGGCCTTGTCGGCCGCCGGAGGAAAATCGAGGAGCAGCTGCGCCCTTGCGAGCGCTTCTGCCGGAGTAGTGGGGAACGCGGGTGAGCGGTGCGAGGAGCGGGATACGCTCGGACTTCTAACGACGTTAGAAGGAGCGGGGTCCCGCGCCGGCGCCTTCGCTTTTCTTGTGCCCGGACGGGGGTCCGGGGCGTCCCGCGAACCTCCGGTTTGGCCTTGCCCCAGCAAGCGGATACCACCTCCCGTGGTATGGCGCTGCGGGGTCGTCGTGTGCTGTGATGGACGCGGCGCGTCCACGGAGACCGAGGTCCGGTCGTCCGTCCTGTTCTTGGATCTGGTGGCACCGTGAGTGTCCTCGCCGGCAACCACCCTTCCGACGGCGTCTCCCCCGCCCACCGTTGGCTCTGGTGGCGGCGGGTGAGACGCAGACGGGCCTCCGACCTCCGAAGGCTTCTTCTTCGGGGCCATGGAGTTGTCGCTGATGAAGTTGCTGATGAAGCTGGAGAGGTCGATGAAGAGTGCGCCCGCGTGAACGCCGGATCAGGTTCGCACAACCTCGACGCCCCCTACCTGGCGCGCCAAAGATGTCGGGGGAAACTGTCCGCCACGAACACCTATGGGACCGAAGCCCCTTGTCTGTGCGGTACGAGGGCGGAGGGAGCACAAAGAGCAGATCGAAGCAAACACGCGGGCAGTTTTACCCAGGTTCGGGCCGCACGGATGCGTAAAACCCTACTCCTGCTTAGTTGTGTATTGAGTTGAGCGCTCGGGAGCTTGAAGAAGCAGCTACACCGTGCGTGAGAGTGATCTAGGTTCCGAACCCCCTCCACGTTGTGCATGGGCCTCCTTTTATAGTGCAAGGGGTCACCGACAGGTGTCAACGTAGGAGAAAGGGGTAAAAATGTAAAAGAGGTGGTAGTTGTAACAGTGCGGGAACAGTGGAGCTACAGTACCGAACAGTGGCCTATACCTACTTTAACAGTGGGGGACAAGGGCATTTAATGCCCGTCGCCGTCGACCCCAAAAGCTCCCGTCTTAGCGTCTCCGTCCGCCACGGCGACGGATTTATCGCCGTGGAGTGCCACCGTGTACCCCAGGCTGCACAGCCATCCGCCACGCGTCCCTGGATAGGCCCCAGGGCGACGCGTGGGCCGATGAGCTGGAGCGCGGGCACACAGCGCAGCCTTCCCGGCAAGCACCTTGCCGGGGCCTTGATCTTGCCGGGCCCGGGAACTTGTCGCTCCCCGGGCCCCTTGCTGGGGCGCGCATAGCGCCGAGGCGATGCCTTCTAGTCTTCCCGGCAAGCTCCTCTTGCCAGGGTCTTGTGTTAGCGGAACAGTCTTGAGCCTGGAACGGCCTTCCCGGCAAGCTCCTCTTGCCGGGGTCTCGGTCTTATGTCTTGTATACTTTGTTTTTGAATGGTTTAATAAGGAGCAGGAAGGTCTCCGGCGAGCCCGCAGTAAACCTTGCCGCGGGAAGCTGCAACTGCCCGTGCACAAGTTGGGGTACTGAGGCACCCCTACCTTAGTACACCGACAGACAACAAAAAAGAAAGAAGCTAAACCGTCGAATTCATGGTTGGTACATGGTAGAAGCAATGCACGGTTTACTAAACCGGCAAGTATTTTACAGATTTATGAGGATGAAGAAACAGGTTTTTACAAGAAGCTAAGATAAAACAGATCTGACCGGTAAGAAAAAGAGGAAATTTATGCAGGTCTATTACAGAAGAACCGCGGGAGTCTTATACAGAGTAAATGGATCTAAGGGTGAACTGAGAAGTATAGATCTAAGTATAAGGTTGCAGAGCAGGAGCAAGTTTCGAAGATAAATCTGAGGTTAAAACTACTACGAGCATGGCGTATAGGATGAACAGCCGAAGCTTTTGAGGTCTAATGGCGGAGGCATGAAAGAACCCTAAGCTACAGATCTACAGCGAGGGAACAAGAGATACCTGAGGCAGAAGGAAACGACAGGCGGCGAGTTATCTGGTCACGTTCAGGTTGATGCAGCGGCCGGACTTGCTGGCGACGGCGAGCTTGACGGAAGACGGCAGAAGCTCGGGTGCGGAGACGGAGGAAGAAGAGGCAGAAGGGGAAAGAGATGGGCCTCAGCGATATTTATAGGCCGAGGAGAGACGAAACGGTAAGCGCGGGATTTGAGGAAGCAAGAGATTGGATAAAGATTCACTGTCGCCTCGATTCTCGGGATGGCCTTTAAAACAAAGATAGTAAACAGCTGTGCGCGATAAATGCGGAAGTGATGTCACAATCTAATCAACTGATTTCCAGGGATGACGTCAGTGCCGGTTTACAAAAACTGAGAAGATACAAGAAAGAAGATTATGCAAGACTGAAAAGACTGATATGAACAAGTTCAAATCATTCTGGGGCCTAATGTCAGGGATATTATTAGCAGGTGTAAACTGGCTAGAGTAAACCGGATTATGATGATATAGTTGTATAATTGTAAAGCTCAGTAGAGGTTACGGCCCATAAAGGCTTAGGGCCCATGTGTAGAGTTACGGTTTGTAAACCATCTTATCATGTAACTTGAGAGACAAGGAAGAAAGAGCAGAGACCGAGGTGGACACAAATATGAGCCGGCCTCGGGACTCTGTAAACCGGACCGGGTGTCGCCTCTATATAAAGGGACGACCCGGCGACGGTTCAAGGACAGGCAACAACCCGTCGAGACGCAGGCAAGCAATCAGCTCCATGTTCATCGACGCCCAAGCAATACCAAACCAAACTAGACGTAGGCTTTTACCTTCCTCGAAGGGGCCGAACTAGTATAAACCCTCTGTGTCCTTTGTGTGCTTTTAACCCCTTCAAGCTAACCCGTGCGATGGTTCCTCAACTAAGTCCGTTAAACCAGACATCTGTCATGCTAATTCCACGACAACCACCCCAGGAGAGCCTGTCGCTTTGGCCAAGCACACTGCCAAGGAGGAGTTTCTCCAAAAAGATAAGGGCAAATGGAACACCGATCTGTCAAGCTACACCCAACTTAGTGCTCAGGAGCTGCATTTCGGGTTTTTAAACCGGCTATACACCAGCCGTGACTATGAAGCCGGTCTGGTGAACTTAATGAAGGAACGCTATGAGGTAACTTCTTTTCCTTTGTCCTTTGTTTCTTCTTGTGCCTTGTAACTGTACCTTTAGTCCATCGTAGCCCCCAAGTGCCGGTTTAGCCTTTATGGGTGAACCGGGACTTCAGTATATCAACCAGAATAACTTTGATTTGCACGTGTAGCCCCCAAGGGCCGGTTTAGTCCATTGCGGGTGAACCGGGACTTTCCATATGTTTAGAATGATGTCACATTAGCCCCCAAGTGCCAAGTATATAACTTGTTATGTACTTGGGACTTGTCTCGAAAAATTGCCTGCTTTTTATCGCGAATGTACATTAGCCCCCAAGTGTCAAGTGCATAACTGGTTATGTGCTTGTGACTTTGATTGAATTGCTTGCTCTATGGATAACTGATATGCTTTATCATTGGCAAACTGATTTGAACCAGAGGGCCTCAGAAATAACTGAACTCCGGAATAGCCTAACCTTCCAAGAGACTGCTTTGACTAAAGCCAAGGAGGAGCTTACCCTTGCTTTAGCTAATATGGAGAAGCTGAAGAAGGATTTTGAAGCGGAACGGTCCACTTGGGAGACGGAAAAGGCTGTTTTGGAGAAAAGAGCCAATGATGCTGAGGTTGCTCTCAATCCGGTGACAGAAGAGTTGTCCGGGTTGAGGCAGCAAATAAATGACATGACCTCTGCTATCTTTGGTAAGTTCTTTGACATAAGTTTATTCTTCCAACCATGTACTGCTCCGGTTTAACTCATAATGCTTACGCAAGGAGGCGCATCACTCATCTTGGAGATGATGTGCGAAAGAAATTGAAAGCTGCGTATACCTTGGTGGAGCAGCTTTATTCCGGCGCGCAAAGGGCCATTAGTGCTATCTCCCATAATAAACCGGCTCCAACCACCATCCAAGGTAATTTAGAGAAGCTGTCAATTCTGCCTGCTCGTATTGTTGAAGTGAAGAAGTCAGCCGCAAGAGCCGGCTCACTGATGGCTTTAACCCGAGCCAAGGCGTGGGTTCCTGACTTTGATCCGGCGGAGGCAATGAACGGCTATCCAAGCATGAAGGAGGACGGATCAGCCTTCTCCAGCGATGATCTTCGTGCATTGACCAAGGATATGCGGCCTCTTGCCAGTAAACTTGCTGATGAAGCAAATTTATCAAGGTATCATCCGGGCTATGATCTGGAGAACGTGTGGGTGGAGCGTCTGTCCTATGACATTGAGAATCTTATTCCACCCGTCCATAAGCACACCTTCGCTCCTGACATTGAACCGTCAGAACTTATAAATGACGAAGTTTATTTCCGAGCCCTTGCCAAGATTGACTGGAGCACCACTGATTTCCAGCAGCTGAAAGAAACCATCGAAGACCGGGAGCAGGCTGACCCTCAATCGTCACAGCGAGCTGAAGAAGAATCATAAACCGGCACCGGGTTACTTTTATGTGTTGAGTACTCTATGAGAAAAACTGATATTCTTTTGGGCCTTCCAGCGCCTTGTAATAGGATAGCTGAAACATTATATTTGTGAGATTGCTTTAAGTGGCAACTTATGACATATATCCCGCTTGCAATGCTTTGACGGTTTATTCTACCTGTTTCTGCACAAAACAAAGCTCAAAGTGTCCACGCGGTTTATTGTCGGACGGGTCATACTGCCCAAACACATGATCTAAGTTAATAACTTGAACTGTGTATAAAATATAAGCATGTACTATACCTGCGGTTAAGTGTATCTTAATAAACCTTAATCCGGCAGAAACCATTCAAGGTGTAAGTGCTGATGACTCCCTTGATTGTTTGTCGGCTCGTCGTGAAGGCCAAACCGGGTTACAATGAACTCCGGTTTAACTGTAAACTAGTACTGGTGTTTATAACCCAGACTATAACTCTGTAGATACAGATGTAGCGGCAACTTTGTAGTTATCCACTCTTGAATCAATGGACTTGGTTGAAAAACCAATGACCTTGAAGATAAAGATTTAAGAAAACATAAAAAATGAAAAATAAAGTTTTTGGGCAAATAAGACCATGTAGTCGAGGCTTTTTACGAGCTGTCAGGCTCCAAATTCGAGGCTTTTTATGAGCTGCCAAGCTACTGTCATTAACCATTTTAGCAAAGCCTGTTAAGATGATCCGTAATCCTTAACCAAATCATCAATGTCAAATGCTACCAATGTTCAAAATCTCATAAAGATTTGACTTGTGTAATCACTTGATGATCGTCAATTTAACGTTACCAAGTTCAGGGTCCAGAAGGATTGACTTGTGTGTACGTTCGACGGGTCATACCAGGTTTACCTGGATGGCGTGATTTACTTGTTGCAGGCAGGTTAATCCGGGGTTTTAGGTGTATACACCAAGCTTCCAAGTTGTGTTCACTACAAGATTTTTCAACTCGCTGATGAACTTGCATCAGGAGCCCCCAGGTAGCGTTTGAGCATTGCTCATCGGGGCCTATGTTTGAGTTGTGCTAGGCATAAAACTCTCTTTTGCCCCTCATCATCATGTGGAAATTGCCAAAGCAACCAGAGTTGTGCTCTTATGATGGTCTTGAGGTGGTCGCCGGTTTAAAGAGGCCATAGGAAACTCCCTTGCCGACGGAAGCCCCCATGTGATACTCTTATGAACAAAAAAGACGGCTGATACCCCGATTTATCAAGGGCGCCGTTTTAAGAGGCCATAGGAACTCCTTGGCATGTAGAAGCCCCCATGTGATACTCTTATGAAAAAGATGGCTGATACCCCGGTTTACCGGGGGCGCCGGTTTATTATATTGATCATAATATATACATTGTACATAAAGCGGAGCCTATGGCTCAAGCATAGTAAGGTCGAAGAAGAGCGATGTTCCACGGCCGCTTGGTCTCCTCCTCCGCCGTACGTGAGTCCTTATGTTCTCGAACGTCGACGAGGTAGTATGATCCGTTGTGCAGGTTCTTGCTGACCACAAAGGGTCCCTCCCAAGGTGGGGACAACTTGTGCATGTCCGTTTGGTCTTGGATGAGCCGGAGCACCAGGTCTCCTTCTTGAAACGTCCTGGTCTTAACCCGGCGACTGTGGTACCTGCGCAGGTCTTGCTAATAAATCGCCGATCGAGCTGTTGCCATGTCCCGTTCCTCGTCCAGCCGGTCCAACGCGTCTTGTCCTGTTTGTTCATTATCCGCTTCAACGTAAGCCGCCACCCGCGGCGAGTCATGACGGATATCACTAGGGAGGACCGCTTCAGCTCCATATACCATGAAGAAAGGCATGTACCCTGTAGATCTGTTAGGTGTAGTGTTGATGCTCCATAGTACAGAAGGCAACTCCTCCACCCAACAACCTGGTGTTCTCTGCAAAGGAACCATAAGCCGGGGTTTGATGCCTCTCAAGATCTCTTGATTGGCTCTTTCAGCTTGGCCATTAGACTAAGGGTGGGCTACTGATGATACATCGAGATGGATGTGCTCTCGTTGACAGAACTCCTCCATAGCCCCCTTGGATAGATTGGTGCCATTATCAGTTATAATGTTGTGTGGAAAGGCAAACCGGAAAATCACCTTTTTGATGAACTGAACCGATGTTGCTGCATCACACTTACTAACAGGCTCCGCTTCAACCCATTTGGTAAACTTGTCCACTGCCACCAGAAGCTGGGTTTTTTTATCTTGGGATCTCTTGAAGGGTCCAACCATATCAAGCCCCCGGGTCGCAAACGGCCAAGTAATTGGGATCATCCTCAACTCCTGCGTCGGTATATGAGCACGCCGTGAAAATTTCTGGCAAGCGTCACATTTTCCGACCAAGTCCTCTGCATCAGCATAAGCTGTTAACTAGTAGAACCCATGACGAAAAGCTTTAGCCACCAAAGATTTTGAACCGGCGTGATGACCACAATCCCCTTCGTGAATCTCTCTAAGAATATCACAGCCTTCTTCTGGTGATACACATCGCTGAAATGCTCCAGAAACGCTGCGATGATGAAGTTCTCCATTGACAATAGTCATGGACTTAGACCGCCGGATTATCTGACGGGCCTCGACTTCATCCTCTGGTAACTCACCTCGGTTCATGTATGCCAGGTAAGGGAGCGTCCAATCCGGGATGGCATGAAGTGCTGCGACCAATTGTGCCTTCGGATCAAGAACAGCCAAATCCTCTTCTGAAGGTAACTGCACCGACGGTTTATGCAACTCATCCAAGAAGGTATTAGGTGGAAGCGGTTTACGCTGGGAACCCAGCCGGCTCAACGCATCGGCCGCTTCATTCTTTCGCCGGTCTATGTGATCCACGTGATAACCCTTGAAGTGTCCGGCGACCGCGTCCACCTCTCTTCGATATGCTGCCATGAGTGGATCCTTGGAATCCCACTTGCCAGATACTTGCTGTGCCACCAGATCTGAATCGCCAAAGCACTTAACCCGACTCAAGTTCATCTCCTTGGCCATCCGCAGCCCATGGAGGAGAGCTTCATACTCAGGAGCATTGTTAGTACAAGGGAACATTAAACGGAGGACATAACAGAACTTATCACCTCGTGGGGAAGTTAACACGACTCCAGCCCCCGAGCCCTCCAATTGCCTTGAACCGTCAAAGTGAATAGTCTAGTATGTGTGATCCGGCTTCTCCTCAGGTGCCTGCAACTCTGTCCAATCGTTGATGAAATCCACCAGTTCTTGGGACTTTATCGCAGTACGGGGCACATACTTTAATCCGTGCGGGCTAAGTTCAATGGCCCATTTTGCAACCCACCCAGTAGCTAATCTGTTCTGGATTATATCCCCTAATGGAGCTGAACTGACAACGGTGATTGGGTGGCCCTGAAAATAGTGCTTTAGCTTCCGGTTTGCCATGAAGACTCCATACACCAGTTTCTGCCAATGCGGATATCTCTGCTTTGATTCGATGAGCACCTCACTGATGTAGTAAACCGGCCGCTGAACCAGATATTCCTTGCCTGCCTCCTTGCGCTCTACCACAATGGCGACGCTTACTGCACGGGCATTAGCAGCCACGTATAACAACAGTGGCTCATTGTCAACTGGGGCAGCAAGGACCGGCGGATCTGCCAATTGCCTCTTCAGGTCCTCAAACACAGCATCAGCAGCATCACTCTAGACGAAGCGGTCTGTCTTTTTCATCATCTGATAAAGCGGGATGGCCTTCTCCCCCAAATGGCTGATAAACCGGCTGAGTGCTGCAATACAGCCCGCCACGCGTTGGACATCGTTGATGCACGCCATTTTAGCCAGGGACGTGATCGCCTTGATCTTCGCCGGATTAGCTTCGATTCCTCTGTTTGATACCAAGAATCCCAGGAGCTTGCCTGTCGGAACACCAAAAACGCACTTCTCCGGATTAAGCATCATTTTGTAGACCCGAAGATTGTCAAAAGTTTCCTTCAAATCTGCTATCAGTGTCTCCTCCTTCCTGGATTTTACCACAATGTCATCAACATATGCATGAACATTCCGCCCAATCTGTCCCTGAAGGCAGTTCTGCACACAACGCTGGTAGGTCGCCTAGGCACTCTTGAGCCCAAATGGCATAGATACATAGCAGAAGGCTCCAAAGGGAGTTATAAAGGATGTCTTCTCTTGGTCCTTAACTGCCATCTTAATCTGATGATAACCTGAGTATGCATCAAAAAACTTAGCCGCTCACATCCTGCCGTAGCATTAATAATTTGATCAATACGTGGGAGTGCAAAAGGATCAGTTGGGCAAGCCTTGTTCAGATCTGTGTAATCCACACACATTCTCCAAGTGCCATTTTCTTAAGTACTAGCACCGGATTAGCCAACCATTCTGGATGAAACACCTCAACTATAAAGCATGCGGCTAAGAGCCTAGCCACTTCTTCTCCAATAGCCTTGCGCCTCTCTTCATTGAAGCGGCGCAGATACTGCTTGACCTGTTTAAACTTAGGATCAATATTAAGATTGTGCTCAGCGAGTTCCATCGGTATACCTGGCATGTCAGAAGGCTTCCATGCAAAGATGTCCCGGTTCTCACGGATGAACTCGATGAGCGCGCTTTCCTATTTCGGATCTAGGTTAGCACTGATAGTGAACTGCTTGGATGAATCGCCGGGCACAAAGTCCACCTGCTTAGTCTCTTCAGCTGATATGAACTTCAACACCAGATCATGCTCTGTGGTTGGTTTCTTCAGCGGAGACATATCCGCCGGATCAACATTGTCCCTATAGAACTTCAGCTCCTCAGTCGCACAAACTGCTTCGGCATAAGCTGCATCACCTTCCACGCACTCCAATGCAATTTTGCGGCTCCCATGAACCATAATAGTTCCCTTGTGGCCTGGCATCTTGAGTTGTAGATAAACATAACACGGCCTAGACATGAACTTGGCGTAAACCGGCCGCCCAAACAAAGCGTGGTATGGGCTCTTGATCTTTACCACCTCAAAAGTTATGGTCTCTGACCTAGAGTCATGCTCATCTCCAAAGGTAACTTCTAGATCGATCTTGCCAACTGGATAGGACGATTTACCGGGCACCACCCCATGAAACACTGTATTGGACGGTCGAAGCTTTTTATCTGTCAGCCCCATACGCCGAAAGGTCTCATAATACAGGATATTGATGCTGCTGCCGCCGTCCATAAGCACTTTGGTGAACTTGTAACCACCTACCTGTGACGCCACCACTAGGGCCAACTGACCTGAATTATCAACCCGGGGTGGATGATCCCCTCTGCTCCACACAATGGGTTGCTCCAACACAAGAAACGTGGTACCGCCGGTTCAACAGAATGCACCGCCCTCTTCAGAACTTTCTGATCCCGTTTGCACAAACTCGTGGTGCAGACATGATACTGCCCACTGCTCAGCTCCTTCGGATTATTCTGATATCCGGATTGCTGTTGCTGTTGACGCTGTTGATTTCCCTAATTGTTGTATCCGCCCTAACCATGCTGTTGGTTATGCTGATTGTGCCCATTGTGATTGCTGTTATTACCTTGATATCCTGATCCGGATCCCCCACCTTGATAACCCGGACCCTGGAAGCCAGAGCCTGATCCGCCGGGGGGGCCCGTGATCATACCTAGTCTGGTTCATGAATTCCTGCATGATGAAGCAATCCTTCCAGAGATGCATAGCTGGTTTTTCCGGCGTACCGTGCTTTGGGCAAGGCACGTTCAACTGGCGCTCCAGATTAATAGGCGGCCTCCCATTACATGGGGGCGATCTACCCTTGCGGCGTTGCCCATCCTCCTGAGCGTTGGTGTTGGCCACGAAATCTGAGCTTCCATCCGCTTTACGCTTACCATTGTATCCTTGATTCGCCGGATTGGGCTGCGGCGGTTTACCGTTCTTGCTCGTCTTCCCTGACTTGTCTCCATCTGTGTCTGGATGCTTGATGTTATCGGAGTCTCCATACTTTACTAAAGCGCCCATGAGCGTCCCCATGTCATTGCAATCACGTTTAAGATGTCCCAACTTCCGTCTCAAAGGTTCAAACCGGCAATTGCCCTCCAAGGTTACCACTGCTGTACTTGGGTTAATGCTGTTGGAGGAGTGTAAGATTTCTGATACTCGACGCACCTAACTGCTTGTAGACTCCTGCTCTCCTTGAACGCGGGCCACTAAATCGACAACAGACATTGGTTGTTTGCATGTATCTTTGAAGTTATTGATAAACCGGCGCCGCAATTCAGCCCAAGATTCGATGGAGTTGGGCAGTAAACCCTTCAACCAAGTACGAGCTATGCCCTCGAGCATCATCGTGAAATACTTAGCACATGCCGCATCATCCACATCCAGCATCTCCATTGCCATCTCGTAACTCTCAACCCATGCCTCTGGAGCCAGATCCGCCGTGTAGTTGGGTACTTTGCGTGGTCCTTTAAAATGCTTGGGCAGCTTCACGTTCCGTAGAGCGGGGGTGAGACACGGCACACCCAGGGAACTAGACATGACCCCCGGTTCAACCGTGGTGGTGGGACGAACCGGCGTCGCCTGACGGGCTTCGAACTGTGCTGTTACCTCGGCCTCCCGGCGCTGTCTGGCCTGATCCACCACCTCCTGAGTGTGCGCCTCTGCTCCTGCCGGATTATCCCGCCTCGGCTGATTACTTCTCCGTGCACTGCTTGATACGGCCGGTTCATCCAGGCGCCTAGTATAACTTTGGCTTGGGCGGGGAGTCGAGTGAATCCTCTCCCGGCTGTAGGAATAAGCTTGCTGCTGAGTTAGCGACATGTCCAACAACTCCTTGGCCCGTCGCACCTCCACTGCTATGGGGAACGTTCCTTCAATGGGAAGGGCGACCAATCGTGAAGCAGCGGCAACTATGTTATCTAGCGGATTAGAATAATGACCGGGAGGGGTGGGCACATGCTGGGTCGGCACGACTTGACGGTTTGGCTCGGCGGCCAGCGGCTGAACCGACGTGCCCGTGCCCGGTGCTCATCCCCGGTTCATCTCCGGCTGGTTACTGGTTCCTGCTCCTGGCATGGTGAAGAGATTTCTTGCCTCATAAACCGGTTCATCATTACCTCGTGTGAAGCAGTCTGATCCAACATGAGTCGATACGCCTGAGCATCAAGCCCCGCCTGCTTTGTAGCCATCCTAGCCTTCTCAGCAGCCAGGTGATACGTCCAAAACGTATCTATAATTTCTGCTTGCTCCATGCCTCTTTTGTGTGATATTGCTATGTTATTTATGCACTTCCATACACTTTTGATCATATTTGGACTAACCTATTAACTCAGTGCACCCCAGTGCCAGTTTCTGTTTTCTGCTGTTTTTGTATTTCAGGTTTTCCCATTACGTAAACTGCCAGAAAAATTCCGGGAAAAATATATAAAAAATCAGCGTTCCGGAAGCTTCCATGCGGCCAAAGTAGGGCCGGAGGGGGGCCACCAGGGCTCCAGGCGGCCAGAGGGCGTGCCCCCCCTCCTGGCCACGCCGCCAGGGCGCCTGGGCCCCCCTGGCCTCCTCTGAGGCCCCCCTTTGGCATATATTTACACCACGTCCCGAAACCCTCGAGGACGGAACCCTTTTTCGCGATCTCATCTCTGTTCCGCCGCCGCCGCGCTTCCAAGATCAGGAGCACCAGGAGAACTCTTCCCGGCACCCTGCCGGAGGGGAGAATCACCACCGGGAGCCTCTCCACCACCATGGACGCCTCCCGGATGAGTTGTGAGTAGTCTCCCTTGGACCATGGGTCCATGACCAGTAGCTATGTGATGTTCTCCTCCCCTCTTTGTTCTTCACCGATTAGACCTCATGAGCTGCCCTACATGATCGAGGCACATATGTAATCCTTATGCTATTGCTACGATGAGTTTGCTGGGATCCGATGGATTATGAGATTATGTTCAGATTGTGTTTGAGTAATATATTTGATTCACCTCTTTTATATTTATGTTCTTGAGTAATTCTTGCATGTTCTCCGTTGTTGTTTATTGCTTTGGCCAAGTAGTAGGTAGTAACTCCAAGAGGGAACGTTATGCTTGATTGTGGGTTCATGCCCCTCGATGACTAGCTTGAGTGGCAGAAACATGAGTCTAGGGGATGTGTTGTTGCCACAAGGGGGAAAACAACGGTGCTTGTACTTGCGGGTGCAAGGATTGTTTACTTTACGCAAAGTTCTTTTAATGCAGTTGTCTGTTGCTTTGAGTTTACACTATGGGTGGGACTCGCAACTTAATACCAGCGAGATGTTCTGGATAGATATCTCAAGGTGGATGATTAGTAGTAGATGCAGATGGATTTCGGTCTACTTGCCTTGGCATACCGCCCATGCTTTTGAGCCTCTACCTTTCTTGCAGCATAGTTAGCATTGGTTTGCGCACATAATCATGTCAATTGCCCAGCTGTAATTTGTTTACCTCGCTTAGCTGTTTTATCGTCTTTTGGGAGAGAGACATCACTAGTGAACATCATGGGACCCCGGTCCATATTACCATCACTGATCACATCCGCTATTTACTTTCTGTTCTTACTTACTAGTTGCAGTTATACCTATCACTATTATCTCTTGTGTTTGATCCTTTGTAAACGACAAGGCCGGAGGGATTGACAACCTCTCTGTACTCGTTGGGAGCAAAGTTATTTGTATCTGTGTGCAGGTCCAGTCAATTGCTAAGTATCTGGCGCCGTTAGCAGTTGACACCTTCTTGTTGAACCTTGGAGTCTCAGGGGAATTCGATCCTTGGTATCTTAGCCAAGGGAAAACTACCGCTACACTGCACCTCAAACCTTCCACTTGGGGTAACCAACGAGGGGCGAGAAGCCATCAAGCAAAGTTTTCTGGCGCCGTTGCCGGGGACTCCACTCTTCAAGATAGGGGAGTTGCACGCTATCTTTTACCTTTGCTTTTTAGTCTTGTTAGTTTACCTTTCAGTTTTGCTTTAGTTCCCTTTATAAAAAATCACAAAAATAGTTATCTTGCTTGCTTGCTGCTATGGGTTCCACCGAGAACACCAAGTTGTGTGACTTCACTAGTCATAACAACGATGACTTTATCTGCACGCCTATTACTACACCTGCCACTTCAGCACCTTCTTATGAAATTAAATCTGCTTTACTGAATCTAGTTATGAAAGATCAATTCTCCGGTGCTGGAGATGATGCTGCTTTACACTTAAACAATTTTGTTGAACTCTGTGATATGCAAAAGTACCAAGAAATAGATGGTAATATTGTTAAGCTTAAGCTTTTTCCTTTCTCCTTGAGAGGAGGAGCTAAAATTTGGTTTCAATCTTTGCCTAGGAATAGCATAGATTCTTGGGACAAGTGCAAGGATGCCTTTATTGGAAAGTAATATCCACCTGCTAAAATTATCCAACTAAGGAGTAACATAATGAATTTTAAACAATTGGATAATGAACACGTTGCCCAAGCTTGGGAACGCATGAAATCTCTTGTCAAGAACTGCCCTACTCACGGTTTGACTACTTGGATGGTTATCCAAACTTTTTATGCAGGCTTGAACTTTACCTCGCGGAACTTGTTAGATTCGGCCACGGGAGGAACCTTTATGTCAACTACACTTGGTGCTGCCACTAAGCTTCTCGATGAGATGATGACCAATTATTCCCAATGGCACACCGAACGCGCTCCAACAAGTAGGAAGGTAAACTCTGTCGAGGAGATTTCCTCCCTAAATGAAAACGTTGACTTGATCATGTCTCTACTTTCCAAGCAATCTTCTATTGATCCTCGTGATGTTCCTTTAAATTCTTTGATTGCTCAAGAACAAGTAGATGTGAACTTTATCTCTAGAAACAATTTCAATAACAATGCTTATAGGAGTAATTTTGGTAGCAATCCTAGACCGTTCCCCTCTAATTCCTATGGGAACAACAATGCTTATCCTAGCACCAAGAACTCCACTTCTGAACTAGAGATTATGCTTAAAGATTTCATCACTACCCAAAAAGCCTTCAATAAGAGTGTAGAAGAAAAACTAGCCAAACTAGATGATCTCTCTTCGAAGGTAGACAATTTAGCCCATGAGGTAGAGTTGCTTAAAATTAGAACTTCCCCTCTTGAGGAGAGGAAGACCACTCCTATGAATGCTATTCAAGTGCAAATTAATGAAAACATTAGGATGTTGGCTAAACTTAAAGAGAGATGGGCTAGAGAAAAGGAGGAAGAAGATAGAATTAAGAACCTTCCTACCCACCACACTGTTGCTACTATCCAAGTTGTTGAGGATATCCAAACTCTTAGCACCCAATGCACTCCTGGTCCCATTGGACCTATTAATGGTGATGCTATGACCATAGAAACTACCAAACAAGTGAGCCTAAAGGACACCACTACCACTTTACTTGATAGTAGTGACCTTGATTTTGATAATTGCACCCTTACCGAAGTTATTGATTTCCTTCACAAGATGTCTAGAGATCCCCGCACTAGCACGCTTAATCTTGCCTTCACAGAGCATATCACTAATGCTCTCATCAAAGCTAGGGAGGATAAACTTAGGGTAGAAGCCTCCATACCTAGAAAGCTAGAAGATGGTTGGGATCCTATGATTAAAATTAAGTTGAATAACTTCTCTTGCTATGCTTTATGTGATGTTGGAGCGAGTACCTCCGTTATGCCCAAAAGAATATATGATATGCTTAAATTGAAACCTTTTGATTCTTGTTCTTTTGGTGTTCATCTTGTTGATTCTTCCATAAAGAAACCTTTGGGGAGGATCGACGATGTTCTTATCATTGTCAATGACAATTATGTTCCCGTTGATTTTACTATTATGGATATTGAATGTGAACCTTCTTGTCCAATTATTTTGGGACGTCCTTTTCTTCGCACCGTTGGTGCCATCATTGACATGAAAGAGGGGAATATAAGATTCCAATTTCCTCTCAAGAAAGGGATGGAACACTTCCCTAGAAAGAAGATTAAGTTACCTTTTGAGTCCGTTATACGGGCTAGCTATTCTTTTACTCTTGATAAGACTTGATCTCTTTGCATTATGCCTAGCTTAAAGGCATAAAAGAAAGCGCTTTTGGGAGGCAGCCCACAATGAATAAAAAATTTATTTTGCTTTTGTTGTGTCTTGATGTTTGTTACTACAGTAGCATCATCATTGTATCTTTACTTTTCAGCTTTGTGCCAAGTTTAGCCTCTGATTGCAAGAAAGTTCAAAAGTTGTGACGTGTTGTCCAGGAAACAGATTCTGTCCTTGGACAGAAAAATTCGTATAAAATCACCAGATCATAATTTTTGTCTGAATTTTTTCGACAGTGTGCCCTATACAATTGGCTTTCAGGCGTCTGTTCTGAGTTTTTTGATTTGAGTTGCAGAAATGCCCCGAAAAAATTATTTACTACCTGCTGGTCTGTTTTTCACAGATTATGTCCTATTTTGCCTTTCCTTCGTTTTGCAAACCTTGAGCTTGCTTTTTCTTTGCAAAAACCTTTTCACAATCTTGAGAAACAGTAGACCTTCAAGAATATCCTTATTTCCAGCAAGGAAAAATTATTTTATTATGGGTACTAACCTCGCTAATCAGATTATGATGAGTTATGTATGAAGGGAGTTTTCAAGTGTGCGAGGGAAGATGATAAAAAGATTCAGGAGTGTCAAACGCTCAAGCTTGGGGATGCCCCCATGCACCCCCAAGAAATATTCAAGAAGACTCAAGCATCTAAGCTTGGGGATGCCCCCGTGCATCCCCTTCTCCATCAACATTATCAGTTCGTCTTTCGTTCCACTATATTTTAATCACTTCATGTGTTATGTGCTATGCTTGGAGCGTCTTGCTTTTAGTTTCCTTTTTAGTTTTCTTTAGCTTTGCTTGCTTTTCATAACGAGTTGGAACTCAGCTTTCTTTGTGTGGGAGAGAAACACGCTCCACTTCAACCTAGAACACAACATAGAATTTTCATGTCTATCTTTGCTGTGTGTGTTCTTTGTCTTTCAATAGCTACTGTCATGTTCAGCTCTTAGTTTTCATGCTTTTCTTTTTAAAGAGCTTTTGTTTAGTTGGTCGCTGGAACTCTCTTTAGTTGTCATGCTTATCTTGTTAAGAGAGTTGGCTTCTGTTGCACTGGTTGATATGTCCATGATAAAAATGCTATGTGCATAATGGTGCTTAGTAGTTCATGTTTTCTTACGGTTAGTCTCAAATAGCTGGGGGGTTCTCAATGTGTTATTGGAGTACCAACATGATTTGTTTGCCTATGATGTGGTATGGTTTTGTGATATCTTCCTCCAAGAATTTATTTTGATTGACTTGGCATATGCTCACGCATATTTAAGACTGTAAAGAAAGTCTATCAAGCCTTGATGATCTTTAATTTCTGAGTAGCGATATAACTTCCATGCCCGATTCAATGTTGCTTTGTCGCTCTGCATGATTATGACCATCATTGCTCTCTTAGTTGGTCGCTCCTAGTCTTTTGCTAACCTCCACCTGTGCTAAGCGGACTGACTGCTTGTGCATCCAAAATCCTTTAAACCAGTTATGCCATATGAGTCCACCATACCTTCCTATACATGGTATTTACCTGCCATTCCTAACGAAGACTTTCGTGTACCATCTCGAAATTAATCAAAAAAAAGAGCATTTCTCTTTTGTGCCTCTGTTTTAGCTCATGAGGAAGTAGTAGTTAATTCATGATCTTTTTAAGTTGGACAAGCTTCACCCCGGGGTTGCATGTCTAATGTGCAAACCCCTAATACGAGAAGGAACTGGCATAGTGTGCGCCCGACTCATTAAAAAATATACAACAAACAAACCCTCCTTCACGCTTTGTTCATGAGAAATCAGAAAACTTTGGCAGTGATAAACAAAGGAGATTAAGAGGATGTGATCGTCCTCATGCAGGAGCCGTTCCTCGAAACTTGTCCAGCTCGAGAAGTAATTGAGTTATCTGCTAGCATTCGTTGACGAAATATGCATATCCCAAAAATAATTTTACCTCTCTTTTTAAAAAACCAAGAGCTCTGGTACATGTTTAGTTTTTGTTTCCGACCACGGGTTTTCAACCTTGCCATCAAAAGCCACGGTTCGAGAGTCTCCACCTTCTTTAAAGCACCAACTATTGAGAGCATGATTGTCATTCTGAGTGTAATGTGCATTGTCCCAAAGTATCATTGTCTTTTGCATGATTATGATATCGTTTATTCTGAAATCATTGTATCTAGTCGTCACTTAAACCTTGGAGGTGCCCTGCATTTATGTTTTGCTTCACTAAAGGGGGCAATCGAGGTACCACTTTATCATATTTGCACACCATGCTCACTACAAATCTATTTGATGTTTCAGTATCATATTGTAAAACTTTCAGTTCTTCGTGATATTCTCATGAGGCAACTTAATTACTACAGGCTCATTGTCTCAGTAAGCTTTTGTCATGTGACTGTGAAAAGTCCTTATATGGTTAATAGCATGTCACCACAGAAATTATGCTTGTTATCATTTACCTACTCGAGGACGAGCGGGAATTAAGCTTGGGGATGTTGATACGTCCAAAACGTATCTATAATTTCTGCTTGCTCCATGCCTCTTTTGTGTGATATTGCTATGTTATTTATGCACTTCCATACACTTTTAATCATATTTGGACTAACCTATTAACTCGGTGCACCCCAGTGCCAGTTTCTGTTTTCTGCTGTTTTTGTATTTCAGGTTTTCCCATTACGTAAACTGCCAGAAAAATTCCGGGAAAAATATATAAAAAATCAGCATTCCGGAAGCTTCCATGCGGCCAAAGTAGGGCCGGAGGGGGGCCACCAGGGCTCCAGGCGGCCAGAGGGCGCACCCCCCCTCCTGGCCGCGCCGCCAGGGCGCCTGGGCCCCCCTGGCCTCCTCTGACGCCCCCCTTTGGCATATATTTACACCGCGTCCCGAAACCCTCGAGGACGGAACCCTTTTTCACGATCTCATCTCTGTTCCTCCGCCGCCGTGCTTCCAAGATCGGGAGCACCAGGAGAACTCTTCTCGACACCCTGCCGGAGGGGAGGATCACCACCGGGAGCCTCTCCACCACCATGGACGCCTCCCGGATGAGTTGTGAGTAGTCTCCCTTGGACCATGGGTCCATGACCAGTAGCTATGTGATGTTCTCCTCCCCTCTTTGTTCTTCATCGATTAGACCTCGTGAGCTGCCCTACATGATCGAGGCACATATGTAATCCTTATGTTGTTGCTATGATGAGTTTGCTGGGATCCGATGGATTATGAGATTATGTTCATATTGTGTTTGAGTAATATATTTGATTCACCTCTTTTATATTTATGTTCTTGAGTAATTCTTGCATGTTCTCCATTGCTGTTTATTGCTTTGGCCAAGTAGTAGGTAGTAACTCCAAGAGGGAACGTTATGCTTGATTGTGGGTTCATGCCCCTCAATGACTAGCTTGAGTGACAGAAACATGAGTCTAGGGGATGTGCTGTTGCCACAAGGGGGAAAACAACGGTGCTTGTACTTGCGGGTGCAAGGATTGTTTACTTTACGCAAAGTTCTTTTAATGCAGTTGTCTGTTGCTTTGAGTTTACACTATGGGTGGGACTCGCAACTTAATACCAGCGAGATGTTCTGGATAGATATCTCAAGGTGGATGATTAGTAGTAGATGCAGATGGATTTCGGTCTACTTGCCTTGGCATACCGCCCATGCTTTTGAGCCTCTACCTTTCTTGCAGCATAGTTAGCATTGGTTTGCGCACATAATCCTGTCAATTGCCCAGCTGTAATTTGTTTACCTCGCTTAGCTGTTTTATCGTCTTTTGGGAGAGAGACATCACTAGTGAACATCATGGGACCCCGGTCCATATTACCATCACTGATCACATCCGCTATTTACTTTCTGTTCTTACTTACTAGTTGCAGTTATACCTATCACTATTATCTCTTGCGTTTGATCCTTTGTAAACGACAAGGCCGGAGGGATTGACAACCTCTCTGTACTCGTTGGGAGCAAAGTTATTTGTATCTGTGTGCAGGTCCAGTCAATTGCTAAGTATCTGGCGCCGTTAGCGGTTGACACCTTCTTGTTGAACCTTGGAGTCTCAGGGGAATTCGATCCTTGGTATCTTTGCCAAGGGAAAACTACCGCTACACTGCATCTCAAACCTTCCACTTGGGGTAACCAACGAGGGGCGAGAAGCCATCACCAGGTCCAACTTGGCTTGCTCAATCCGGCCTTTCACCTGAGCGACCTCCGCATCATGCTGCTCCTTGTTGGCCTGGGCTACCTCTGCTGTCAATAACGCCGTCAAAGTGTCGACCAAGGTGGATAAAGTGCCAGATGGCGATGGGGGAGGATCTCCAGCTCTAGCTCCCATCGCATCTGATATTAACGCCGCTGTTGTCGAAGGCTGCTGCATAGACTGTGATCCAGCCATAAAGACAGCGACCCGGTTTGGCGGATCGAGGGGGCCCGAGATACTGTCACCCTCGGCACAACCCTCCGATCGACCGTCGTGCATTAGATACAAAGATTCTGTCTCTCCGGAAGAAGATTCGTCGTCGGAATAGACAACAGTCTCGCCGCCAAAGTCCGATCTGTCCTCGGCTTGCACTCCGTGCATTGTTCCAACGAAGACATGCTTCACGGCCGGCTGAATCCGGGCTGGTCTTGCAGGCTGAGCCGGCTCGACGATGTTGGGGAAGATGTCCAGCTCAGGGCCCGGTTCGCCAATCTTGCTGATGAAGACGTGGATGCCGCTGAAGGGGACCCGGTACCGGTATTCGATTGAATCGGCCTCGGGGCCCCAGCCTGCATCATCGATGTAGATCCGGGCGCGACGACTCTTAGTCATCCGGCCCACTGTGTAGCCTTGAGTCCTTCAAAGCTGCCCTTCAAGAACTCGAAACCATCGTGCGACTGCCCCACGGTGGGCGCCAACTGTCGTGGATTTAGCACGGCAGATGTCCTAGCAAAAGGACTTAGTCGTGAGGCCATCGCTACAAGTTAGCTTAAAGGGGTTAAAGCGGACAAAGGACACAGGGATTTTATACTAGTTCGGCCCCTTCCATGAAGGTAAAAGCCTACGTCTAGTTTGGGGTTGTATTGTTAGGGCTTTGATGACCAGGGAGCGAATCCGCTTTGCCTGTGTCTCAATTTGTTGTTGTCTGCCCTGAACCATCGCCGGGGCGTCCCTTTATATAAGAGGTGACACCCGGTCCGGTTTACGGAGTCCCGAGGCCGGTTCATAAACGTGTCCGCCTCGGTCTCCACTCTTTCTATCTTACATCCCAAGTTACATAGTATGACGGTTTACAAATCATGGGCCCTAACACTTGGGCTCTAAACCTCTTGGGCTGCAACCTTGTACTTCATGTTCCGCTGGGCCTTTGATAATATAATCTTGATAACGTAAACCGGACCCTCCTGGTCGGTTTATACCTGGTAGTAATATCCCTGACAAGTATAGTACCTCTATAGACTATAGTAGTAGTACTAGTACTAGTAAACTTTGCGCTTGGCTGTTCGCCTCTTCGGGAAGTGTAACAATAATGGTACTAGTATAGTGTATGCTTCTCGCAATCTGACACCGAATTAACTGTTGCACGTCCACCGCCTGAGCGAAGGACAGCTTGCATTTGTCGAAAGTTTCTCCTTGTCCTGCGAGCCACCGCGCGCAAGCTTCTCCCATCTTGCAAGCTTCTCCTCGTTCGGCAAGTTGACAGGACACAACAAAGTAATGCTAGTCCATACCGCCTCCTCTCCGGTTAATATGGCTTAATTTCAAACGAGATAAATACACTGTTTGTCACTGTATATTTGTAAAAATACGGTCAGTGGACTTCATAATACGCTCATTTCGCTCAATATATACATTTTCCGGTGTTTATACGGTCAGTAGCTCGCCCTGGCTGAGTATGTGTGTGCATGCACGTCTAGGTTGAGCACTTGAGCGTGACCGTGTGTGTTCCGTCGTGTGCTCAGACATGCATGCATTAGGGCGTCGCGCACATTTTTGCGTCCATGTGTACGCGTGAATATTGCATACACGTAGGGGGAGTATGTGTAGGGGCCACTAAAGGAGCAGTCAAATCACACAGTAAGTTAGTCGGAAGAAGCAACCATCATTTCACTCTTCAATGACACGTACGCAATATAAAATGGTTGATATGGAGAGAAAAAGAAAACCACTATATATACACTAGCAGGAGCCTAAGCTACAAGCCTGCTTGCTTGGGTTGCTCTCTTCACAAGCATAGAACGACGGTGTCCACACAGCTGGTCACATATCCGGCCTGATCCCGTAGCTGGGTGATGTCTACTACGCAACCTTCTTCTTGTAGATGTTGTTGGGCCTCCAAGTGCAGAGGTTTGTAGGACAGTAGCAAATTTCCCTCAAGTGGATGACCTAAGGTTTATCAATCCGTGGGAGGCGTAAGATGAAGATGGTCTCTCTCAAACAACCCTGGAACCAAATAACAAAGAGTCTCTTGTGTCCCCAACACACCCAATACAATGGTAAATTGTATAGGTGCACTAGTTCGACGAAGAGATGGTGATACAAGTGCAATATGGATGGTAGATATAGGTTTTTGTAATCTAAAAATATAAAAACAGCAAGGTAGAAAGTGGTAAAAGTGAGCATAAACGGTATGGCAATGATAGGAAACAAGGCCTACGGTTCATACTTTCACTAGTGCAAGTTCTCTCAACAATAATAACATAACTGGATCATATAACTATCCCTCAACATGCAACAAAGAGTCACTCCAAAGTCACTAATAGCGGAGAACAAACAAAGAGATTATGGTAGCGTACGAAGCCACCTTGAAGTTATTCTTTCTAATCGATATATTCAAGAGTCCGTAGTAAAAAAAACATAAAGCTATTCTTTCCGTTTGATCTATCGTAGAGTTCGTACTAGAATAACACCTTAAGACACAAATCAACCAAAACCCTAATGTCACCTAGATACTCCATTGTCACCTCAAGTATCCGTGGGTATGATTATACGATATGCATCACACAATCTCAGAAACATCTATTTAACCAACACAAAGTACTTCAAAGAGTGCCCCAAAGTTCCTACCAGAGAGACAAGACAAAAACATGTGCCAACCCCTATGCATAGGTTCCCAAGGTCACGAAACCCGCAAGTTGATCACCAAAACATACATCAAGTGAACCGATAGAATACCCCAATGTCACCACAGTTATCCCACGCAAGACATACATCAAGTGTTCTCAAATCCTTAAAGACTCAATCCGATAAGATAACTTCAAAGGGAAAACTCAATCCATTACAAGAGAGTAGAGGGGGAGAAGCATCATAAGATCCAACTATAATAGCAAAGCTCGCGATACATCAGGATCGTGCCATCTCAAGAACACGAGAGAGAGAGAGATCAAACACATAGCTACTGGTACATACCCTCAGCCCCAAGGGTGGACTACTCCCTCCTCATCGTGGAGAGTGCCGGGATGATGAAGATGGCCACCGGAGAGGGATCCCCTCCGGCAGGGTGTCGGAACGGGTCTAGATTGGTTTTCGGAGGCAACAGAGGCTTTCAGCGGCGGAACTCCCGATCTAGGTTATTTTCCGGAGGTTTCAGTATATATAGGAGGTGTTGGAGTCGGGGGCAAGTAAAGGGGGTCTTCGGGCTGTCCATGAGGCAGGGGGCGCGCCCAGTAGGGGGGCGCCCCCTACCCTCGTGGGCAGCCCATGGACCTTGTGGCCCCCCTCCGGCACTTTCTGGGCTTCTTCTGGTCCAAAAATAACCTCCGTTGAGTTTCAGGTCAATTGGGCTTCGTTTGATATTCCTTTTCTGCGATACTCTAAAACGGGAGAAAAACAGAAACTGGCACTGGGCTCTGGGTTAATAGGTTAGTCCCAAAAATCATATAAAAGTGTATATAAAAGCCCAAAAAACATCCTAGAAGGATAATATAATAGCATGGAACAATCAAAAATTATAGATACGTTGGAGACGTATCACTGGGGGAAGGGAACAATGTTTTGCGTAGACGTGGTTGACATCGGCGAGGGAGAAAATCCACAGTCAGTGCGTCCCAATCGGGGGTCACCGCGGTATGGGCCGATGCCGCGTCCCAACCGCCCTTCTAGCTACAGCCCGACGTCCCAGGTAGTCCATCTTCCTTTTGGAGCCGGCTTGCTCCACTGCCGCAGCTCCCCACGTAGCTCCATCTCCATGTCGATCTTTCTCTACTTCTACTGGCTTCTACTTGTGATGAGTTTATGTCTCATGAACTAGTGCCAGTACTATTATTCTAATCACACTTCTTCAATATCTTTGCCATCAGGGATGCTCGGCTTGATTTTAGTGGAACTGCACAAAAGCATCATATGATCCGAGGGTGCCAGCCGTCTTTCCTTTGACAGGTTCTACCTGGCCAGGAAATTAAATCTTGTTTAGGGTTTAGGGTTTAAGTCGTAGTGACCCCATCAGTAGTTTTTCTTTCGTACACGCTCTCACAACTTTTGTCTTTAGTTGTGAAGTAAATATTGGCTATGATCTGTGAATCATTGAGATGCATCAGCATGCGTGTTAGTTTTCCTTTGTATTTGATGGAATGTTGTAATGGGGCAACCTTGGAGTAGGAATGAAAATAGAGTGGAAAGTTTCCGTTTTTCCGGAGAAAAAATGGAAACGAAGAGAAACCAACGTTTCGTTTCGTTGGATCGCGTCATCGAGCAAAACCAACGTTTAAATCACGTATGTCGCGTTCGTGTCTCACTCTCCTCCACGGCTCGACCCCACACGATCGCTCGGCATGCCACTCGCCACAACCCGAGTATATGATAACTTTCCCGCCTGCTTGTCGATGGATCGTGCCATGGAATACTAGTACTACTGTAAGAGATTGACGAGTTGGGGGAGGATAGCTAGCTGTAGCACGGACTCCCAAGAACTTTTTACATGCATGTTGTGGCCGGCTATTGCGAACTTTGAACACGGAGCAGTCGCCTGCACCAGGAAGCGGCGCAGGAGACGCTCTCTCGGCCGGCGCGCCGCTTCAATGTCGGTGCCAGTGAGAGGTCGCATCCGCTCTGGCGGGCATGAATGCGGCACTAACTGTTTCGGGCAGGAAGCACGCGCGGGTGATGAAGAGGGTTCGCGTTGGTCAGGAGCAGCCGTGGCAGCGGTCCGGACGCCCGCAAACAAGAGATGTTGTACGTTAATATTGCCGCGTATATAATTAACAATGTAAATAATGTGCCAGTTGGACAAATATGATTGGAGATGGAGATGGAAATGGAAATGGAATTTTACGTAAACACGGATATGCATGTCTATGTCTATGTGTGTGTGCGCGATGACTCTCACGACCTGGCAGCGGGGGCGTATTTTTGATCGAGTTTTCTTTCTTGGTACGTTAAAAAAATTGTCCGCCAGTTTTCATTTCTTTTTTCCGGGAACGATCGTATTCTATTTAAAACCACTGCTATGGAGAGATTGTTTTACTCCATTATAGCCTCTTGTTTGATAGAGTTTCTCGCGTCTCGCTCACTCACCCTCTCCATATCAAAACAAGATGACAGTGTCCACACTATCTCTCTCCTCACGGGTGGTCACAGATCCGGCCGAATCCCGTCCGTTGTGGGAGGTGAGGAGGTGCAGCGTTGACGTTGTCGCCGTCGGCGATGGAGGAAGCCGAGGCGCACCGTCCTCTCGGAGCCGGCGCTGGCGCGGACGAAGGTCCTCCGCGCCCTTGTTCGCTGTCATCGTGTGGGCAGATCCCGCCCGCCCGCCTAAGCGACATCTCGCCCACCTGAGGTATAACTTCTTGTACTGGTCCAGCTCCCCAGGTCGCTGCATGCGGGTTTTCTTCTATGAGACTACTCCCCAGCTCCCCGTGTACTAGGGTTCGTCGACTGGTCCAACATCACCTACTATTATAGAGGAAATGCCACTTGAAAAGTTGTCCTGATCTATGCCTCGGTGGAGGTATACATGTTGTTTCAATAAAAAGTACATGGTGGTTGTGCGGTCATTGTCCATATGCTCCTACTGCTGCTGCTAATCTAATACTATCACTGGTTAAATGAAGAAATGATTTTTTTCTCGGGTATCCTGGTTTAGTTCCCATCAAGATAATCATGATGCTTCTGTTTGTTGGTGTAATTTTCATAATTCTTATTGACAATTGAGATGTCGTTGTTAATCTTGTAAAACAAAGTAACAACATTATATCCCTTTTTATATTTTTGGAAACAGCGATGTGTATCTCCATACCCGGGCATGTCTTCCTCAATTTTAGTGGAACTGCACAAAGTTGGATGGCCATTGTTGTTCCGCCTCACTGTCCTTTGCCACATGGTTCTTCCTTCCTCGAGCTTGACTACTGAGAAGAAACAGACCACAGTGAGGATTTGTCGAACTTCATAGGTGCCTCACCCAAACTTGATGCCAAATGGATGATGCATCACCACGATGACCTATCGATGCTCATGGTTGCGCCTCATGGTTGCGTCGCCTGGTGAAGCTGGTCGATTTTCAATGAAAAACAAGTTGTCTTCCATTAGTGCTCTTTGCTTGTTACCCACAAAGATGATATACTTCATCAGTTCACCTTGGTTGCGTTAGAGACGCAGTCGTCTTTCACGTTGGTGCAATTTTATCACACAATTGGCTATGAACCAAATGTTTCCTCGAAGAAGGATCGACGTTGGTACTAAGAGCATAAGTTTTGTATTGATTTCTAAGCCTTCTCACAACTTTGTCTCCAGCTCCCCTGTAATTTTATTTGTCCAGCTATTAACTTTGATTAAAAAATGGTGTGGACTAAAAACCCGGATGGACATAGTAGCCCTCCATTTTTATTTACTCCGCATATTAGATTTGACTAAGGTCAAATTTTGTAAAGTTTGACCAAGTTTAGGTCGAACACAACAAACCATAATTATTAGAGAGGTCAAACTGTACATACTCTCAAACCTTTCCGATAATTGAAATTAAAATTCTTTATTTGTACACACTCTCACATGTTTCCGATAATTTGGTGCATGTGTGGTTGTTCACTTAAGGGAGGGTAGTGTACCGCACATGAAGGACAGGAAGTGCGATCAGGATGCGTGAATTGTTAGTTCATTGGAAGTACTCCCTCCGTTCCTAAATATTTGTATTTCAAGTGGTTTGCAATGGACTATCACATACGGATGTATATAGACATTTTTTACAGTGTAGATTCACTCATTTTGCTCCGTATGTAGTCATTTGTTGAAATCTCTAGAAAGATAAATATTTAGGAACGGAGGGAGTAGTAGTTTTGTTCACTGGTACGTTAAGTAAGGAGTTTTGTTTCGTACTTACACAATTTAAAACGATTGTTATGGAGAGAATAAGAAAACCACTCCCCTATATATTAGTCATATACACGAGTACTATATGGACGCAGCTTCATTGACTTTAGTGCACCTGCCTTTGGGTTTATGACAGGTGGGTCCAAAATGTGGTTGTCCCACCTGTCATATAGCCATAAGCAGGTGCAGTTAAGGCACAAACTACCCGACCCCCCAGTTTCTTTCCCTTTTCAACAAAGAGTTCGGTCATATGTTTCAAAGAGAACAAATATGGGACCAACACAGATATGCTGCTTGGCTACATATTGTGCATCACCCATTTATACGTGTGGACGCACATGGTGCTGGCATGTCCCATGTCCCATCCACATGATCGTGCAGTGTGTTTTGAGATGTTGTGCTACTTGTATTGATACTATATTAAATAAACTCTGCATCACCCCCTTTATAAGTAGATGGAAGCACATGTTTTTGTTGCGCCCACTCTCCCCTGGAACTGTTTATGTTTTTTGTTAATCTAATGCCCCTGGTAAAATTAAGCAATGCCACTCTAAGAATTAACTACTGAATCTTATTTCAAAATTGCAACACTTGTTAGGGATTGGTGGGATTACCATTTTTGTGGCCGCATGTTTCATCCTCCTTTATTGGCCAGAAATTGATTCCTTTTTTGCCTCTGTTAAAACAGGGATATCTATTCAACTTGTTGCTATTGCGACATTTTGCTTCGCTTAATTTTGGTGGAACTGCACAAAATGAGACCGGATTTCCATATATGTGTTCAAATCTTGGTCTTGAAAGGTCAGTACCGACTTTCCTCAGAATTAACTAGTGAATCTTAGTTCAAAACTGCAACACTTGTTAGGGATCGGCGGGAGTGCCATTTCTGTTAGGGATCGGCCGGAGTACATGTTTAAGAAATGCATTGTTTAGATAATGTATTTGTTATTATATATCAGTTACAGTGTTTTACAAATGGTACTATCCTGCTTTGTAGTTATTTCTACATGTTTAACCAAGGTATTGTTAAGATAATGTCTCTGTTAAGATGAATCTGTCGCATTGTTTTAGGAATGATACTTTTCTGCTTTGTCGTTCTTTATACATGTTGAAACAAGGCATTGTTAAGATAATGTCTCAGTTAATATGAATGAATCACACTGATTGATAATTGCTACTCTCCTACTTGGTTTCCCATTAAGATAAGGTAGATCAATAGATGTTTTTCTTCTGGGAGTACAAGTCATCAACCGCTATTTCTCAGTAATTGTTTCCCTTATACCTTTTTTTGCTTACAGGGATATCAAAATTAAAGCTCGGTTTTTGTCCGACTTTGATTTTAGTTGAACTGCACAAAAGGAGCCAATGTGTCTAAGGCAAACTGCTGCATTAGTGGGTCCAGTTGGTCTTACCACTTTGCAGAAAGAAGCAGTCACTGTTTGCGCTACATTACACAAGGAATGATCGAGAAGCTTTACAGAGTATTAGTAGACGCTGGTGACATGACTAGTCTGCAGAGAACATAGCAAACTGTACAGCACGTGGAGTGCATTGGGCAAAAAGTGCCCAAACAAGTACAGGAACACAGGACATGACTCCAAATCTATCATTGACATTCTAAGCAACACTGATGGGGCATCTGGGTATGGTAATCTGTTTACCGTACTTTCAGTTTTTTAGTCCACCGATTGGTGGGTTGACACTGGGGCCAATATTCATGTGTGTGCTGATGTGTCTTTGTTTTCTGGCAGCATATAAATACGAAATCCACAGGGATGCTCAGCTTGATTTTAGTGGAACAGCACAAAATGTTCAGATGGTTCATGTCCTCCATAATAATACTTCATCATGCACAATACATCGAATTGTTCTCTAATCATTCGTCGTCACCTTGAGCCACCGGACTATCAGATGACAAAATGATGACAAACCTTGCCCGTTCCACAATCATAGGCATTACATATTTTGAACGGGAAAAGCTTGTCAAAGTTGACATTAGTTTAATATATTGGAATTGGAAAACCTTGTCATTTTTTGCTCATTGATGTTAGCCAGAAGACATGCATTTGATATTTTTGAGTGGGACGCCCTTTGCTGTGAGCAACGTCGATCGGTTTTTCCCTATTCCTGTCTTCAGTTCAGAAGTAAATATTTACTCTGCTAAGATGCATAGTCACATGAATGTTGACTTATGTAAGATATTTTAAGAGTTTGTTCTGAATATTGTCTATGTAATGCCAGGCCTTGTGTTTGATTGCAAAGTTGAGCTTGGAATGTTGTGGCATGCGGCATCACGAGCTGTTCACCGTGCCTCCTGAGAATAATGCTTCGTATTGTTTTGCATGTCGATCTAATGCCAGTGATTTGCTTGTTAGGAAGATCATCCTATTCTGTTGTTTCCGTGCTTAAGAAGTTCAACGTCTTATGTTTCATTCATAGCCTATATGACAAGTCGGGTAGGTTAGATGTGAAACCATATGATCTTCCGACCAACTCATCATCTTAGGCCGTGATTGGATCGTCGTTTACCAACCAAAACCGCTTGTAAAACTAATTCTTGTACATAAAAGTAGAAGGTCTCGAGCGAAGCTCTTGGTTGGTCGATTTCAACTAGTAAAATATACACCAGTCTCCCAAATTACACGCGTAACCCGCCGGTTTTACTTACAGACCTCGGGTCCTTGGTTTCATTACGCCTGTATTTTACACGTTGTTTCCAATGACGAGTAAATTACACTTGTATCTTAATACAGGTGTGAAATAAACCGGAGCTCCCAAGCGCGGCCTTACCGTCTCATGCCATCTCAGTCTCTCGAAGGTGCTCATAGGTGTCCGATGATCCTGGCTTCCTGAATGAGCAGCGAGCGCTGTATCAGACCATCCGTAGGGCCCGCGAGGCCCTCTCCGTCGTCCTTCGAGTTGTTGCGCTCGCCGTCGCGCTGAGCATTGTTAACATGGTCAATGAACATGAGGATTCAGGAGATGACTTTATTTTGACTAGTTGACAGTAGGGACCCACTAGGGCCATAGCCGTACGTACGCAAGTGCCTCCTTATTATGTACAACTATTTTTTTGCTTCCTCCTGGTTTCCTGACATCACGGTACCACACCATTGTCAACCTATGTAGTCAATATAAATGAGAGAATTGCACAAGGTGCGGCCGACAGCTGGGACCAAGCAGCTCGAGCAGTATTTGTGTTTTTGAGGCGTGAGCACTGCAGAGTTTTTCTTGGCGATGTTTTCGTTGTTGTTCAGAGGAGATCAGGGTATTAACTAGGCAGGTTGTGGCCCGTCTAGCCCAGGACAGATATCCAGCCCAGATATTAATTTTTTCAAGATGAAAATGGCTAGCCCAGCTATACATTTTTTTTGAGGAATACCCAGGCAAGGTCAACTTGTTATTCTTCGCTCCACTAGGTTGCAAATATTTTCTAGGAGGGATGCATTAGGCTTAACAGGAAAATGGGCTTTCAAAAATAATAAATGGGATGTAATTATAAAAACTAGGCAGTAACTATAAAAAAATGCACCATGCACAAAATTAGTTTATAAAATATTATTTATGGATTTTGAAAATCTTAATTTTTAATTGATGCGCGCGCAATGTTTCGTTAGATTTTTACGTAATACAAATTTATATTTAATTTGACTAGAAATTTCCGAATAAAAATATTTTGGATCCCATCAAAATGTGGGAAATTTTATTGAATTCTGTCTTGAACGGTTGGTTGAAATTATTAATCGTTGTCCTAGCTAGAAAATGGGTTGTACTTTTAACAAACTGTAAAATGAGTCCAGTTTATTTGTTCTGAAAAATACTCAATCCATGCCTATTTATTTTTCTAAGCCCTGATGGGCTGCAACTCTTTCAAGACGCCAAATCTTGAAAGTAATATGA
The DNA here is from genome assembly GCA_902687465.1 of Secale cereale. Lineage (NCBI taxonomy): Eukaryota > Viridiplantae > Streptophyta > Magnoliopsida > Poales > Poaceae > Secale > Secale cereale. Next base: position 68,797,114 of record LR738712.1, read on the forward strand.
AATTTGTTGTCAATATAAAAACAGATGACAAATTGGCAATTACTTTATAATTTATGAATTTTTTCATATTTTGAGATTCCTATTTCACTAGGCATTAACCTAATTTAAATATATCTTCAAAGTACTTTAAATCTGGCTCAACATTTCGGTATTAAAAATAGTTTGGAACTCACAGAAATATGCGAAATTGGCCCTGGCTAACCAAAAAAAACAGACTGCAATAAATTGCATAAGAAGTCACAATGAGCTATATATAAATTATTAAAAAAAAAGAGGGAATGGTCTGACTTATGGGCCTATTAAGTTGACGCGTATGCAAGATTTTTTTACTTATTATATACGTCAACAAACGATTCTAGCATATGTAACCATTGGATGTCAATCCAACGGCCGTCGTGTTTCTTCAATATCTGATCTTCTTGCTCCAGCCGCCAAATCCAGCGTCGGCGGGACCGCCTGCTCCCGCCTCCCGTGCAGGCCTCACCGCCCCCTACTACTCCCACCGTTGGCAGGGTATCCCTCTACTCACCCACACCCCATGTTATTCCACGGCGACGGCAGCCTCACACCGCAGCCGAACCAGTAAACTCTCGTACTCCTCTCCACGTGGGCATCCACTGCCGCATCTTCCCTGGCTCCGCGTCGTCCCCTTCCTAGGCCTCGCCATCGTCCACCGCCCTGGTGCTCTCGGCACGGTGTGGTCAACATGGTCAAGGAACGACTTCCATCGGAAGAGTACTGTCGTGGAGAGGCTGACAGCTAGGTCCACGGCAGCTGCAAGGAAGTGCCTCCTTATTACGCGGAAAATAATTATTCCTCCACCTGACAGCAGGGACCCACCGGACGGGCCACTGTATTTGGCGAAAAAACATTTCCCCCTGACTGCTGGGACCCACCGGATGGGCCACCGAATTTCGCGAAAAAAATGTTCCCCCCGCTGTCAGCTCGGACCCATCGGAAGTGCCTCCTTATTACGCACAAAAAAATGAATACTCCCCATGCTAGCTGGGACCCAATATAGTGGGAGGCTGACTTGTGGGCCTACTAAGTTGACGGGGATGGAGGGCTTTGTCAACTTAGTCAATATGCACGATTCTAGCTCCATTGACCGTACGATGTCCATCCAACGGCCGTAGTGCTTCTTCAACCTCTGGTCTTCTTGCTCCAGCGGCCCAAACCAGCGTCGGTCGTGCCTGGTGCTCCTGCCTCCCATGGCCGACTGCGATGCCGCGGAGGCCTCACCGCCCCCTAGTACTCCCACCGCTGGCCAGGCCATCCCTCTACTCTCCCACACCCCCTGTTATTCTGCGGCGACGGCAGCCTCACACCGCAGCCAAACCAGTGAACCCTCGTACTCCTCTCTGCGTGGGCATCCATTGCCGCGTCTTCCCTGACTCCGCGTCGTCCCCTTCCTAGGCCTCGCCGTCGTCCACCGCCTTGGTGCTCTCAGAGCGGTGTGGTCAATGTGGTCAACGACCGACTTCCATCGGAAGAGTACTGTACGTGGAGAGGCTGACAGCTGGGTCCACGGCCGCAGCTGGGTCCACGGCCATAGCCCAGTTTTTTTGTGATTTGCCAAGTAAGACGCTTTGTCAGGCTTGTTGGGCTGCAAATCTTTCAAGACGAGGAGAGCTTCATTCGGCTGGCCGAGAAAATGGCCTATCAGTAATGAGAAATGGGTTGTACATTTTTAAAACACATTAAACCGGCAATTAGTTTCAAATTTCTTTTTTTTCATTTCGAGATTTTAAATTGCATTGATTTTTATGCTTGGACAATTTGTTGGATTTTATATTGATATACATTTCTTTTTAAAATCAGTTTGAATGTGACTCGAAATTTCGGGATTAAAAACAGTTCGGACCACACCGAAATATGCAAAATTTCGTATATTTTTTAACTGTGGCCACAATATGGGCTGTAATGCTAACAAAAAGAATATGGGCTCCAAAAAAACCTTAAGAATTAGCAAATGGGCTGTAAATTATTATAAATAATGGCAGATGGGTTGTATGATGTTTTCCACAGATTTGAGGCTTTCCTAAAAAAAGGTTGACGCACAAGCAGTGACTGTTGGATGTCCATCCAACGGCCGTCGTGCTTCTTCAATCTCTGCTCTTCCTGCTCCAGCCGCTCAAACAAGCACCGGCGGGACTGCCTGCTCCCTCCTCCCCATGGCCAGCTGTGCTGCCGCGCAGGCCTCACCGCCCCACCGTCTCCCATTGCTGGCCTAGACATCCCTCTACTCACCCACAGCTGTTGTTATTCTCCGACGACGGCAGACGAACCGGTAAACCCTCGTACAGTTGTACTCCCCTCCGCGTGGGAAACAACTGCCGAGTCTTCCCTGCCTCCGTGTCGTTCCCTTCCTAGGCCTCACTGTCGTCCACCGCCCTGATGCTCTCAGCGCGGCGTGGCCAACGTGGTCAAGGAACGACTTCCATCGGAAGAGTACTATACCTGGAGAGGCTGATAACTGGGTCCACGGCAGCCGCAAGGAAGTGCCTCCTTATTACGCGGAAAATAATTATTGCTCCACCTAACAGCAGGGACCCACTGGACGGGCCACTGTATTTGGCGAAAAAAATGTCCCCCCTGACTGCTGGGACCCTTCGGGCGGGCCACCATATTTCGCGAAAAAACGTTCCCCTCGCTGTCTGCTCGGACCCACCGGAAGTGCCTCCTTATTACGCACAAAAAATGAATACTCCCCCTGCTAGTTGGGACCCACCTTGGTGGGTGGCTGACTTGTGGGCCTACTAAGTTGACGGGGACGGAGTGCTTTGTCAACTTAGTCAATATGAACGATTCTAGCTCCAGTGACCGTACGATGTCCATCCAACGGCTGTAGTGCTTCTTCAACCTCTGGTCTTCTTGCTCCAGTCGTCCAAAGCAGCACCGGTCGTGCTGCATGCTCCTGCCTCCCGTGGTCGGCTGTGCTGCCGCGGAGGCCTCACCGCCCCCTACTATTCCCACCGCTGGCCAGGCCCTGTGACGACGGCAACCTCACACCGCAACTGAACCAGTGAACCCTCGTACTCCTCTCCGCGCGGGCTTCCACTGCCGCGTCTTCCCCGGCTCCGCGTTGTCCCCTTCCTAGGCCTCGTTGTCGTCCACCGCCCTGGTGCTCTCGGCGAGGCGTGGTCAACATGGTCAAGGAACGACTTCCATCGGAAGAGTACTATACGTGGAGAGGCTGACAGCTGGGTCCACGGCCGCAGCAAGGAAGTGCCTCCTTATTACGCACAAAATAATTGTTCCTCCACCTGACAGCGGGGACCCAACGGACGGGCCACCGTATTTCATGAAAAAAAACATTTCCCCCTGACTGCTGGGACCCACCAGCTACATCTTCGCATGCAAGGAAGTGTGTCCAGGCAAAAAAACGATTCGCCCCCTGACGACTGGGACCCACCAGCTACATCTTCGCACGCAAGGAAGTGCCTGACAGTCGGGACCCACCTGGTTGAAGCGTACGTAGCGTTGTCATTCTGGTCGCAAACTTGTACGTACATACTGGTCGATGTAGAGGCACGCACGTGTCGTAGCAGAGGCGCGCACGTGTCGTAGCAGAGGCACGCACGTAGCATGTACACGTACGTACAGCGGTCAGGGTGCAAGAAAGTAAATACGGCCATGTATGTACATACGGGCGGGGTCTCGAACGCCTACTCGCACGTACGTACGGCCAGGGCTCGTGTACATGGCTGGGTCGGAACGGAGAAACAGTGTCGTCATCGTGTTCATGGGGAGCCAACCGGCTGGGTCGGAACAGAATGCATCGCCGTGTTCATCGAGTGGGCTTGGACAGAACAATCGATGGAAACGAGGCCTGACGTACCGCATAACTAAGGAAATGGCCTTGTGTTCGACCGGCCACGGTCGAAACGGGATCCTGTTCATCAGGAGGGGTCTGGCGTACCACAAAATGGAGGAAACAGCCCTCCTACGGTCGAAACGGGGGTCCTGTTGATCGGGAGGGGTGTGGCGTACCGCAAAATGGAGGAAATAGACTTGTGTTGGAGCGCTACGGTCCAAACGGGGGTCCTGTTCATCGGGAGGGTGTGGCGTACCGCAAAACGGGACTCCACGGGATACTGTTCATCTCCACCGTCGACCCCCTCCAGCCTCCACAGGCTACTGTTCATCCACCGTCGACCTCCTCCTGCCTCCACCTGCGACTGTTCATCCATGGGCTCCTGTTCATCCAGCCTCCACCGCGCGCTACTCCACCGGCTATTGTTCAACCAGCCCTCTCCACGGGGTCCTGTTCAACCACCCCTCCACAGGCTACTGTTCATCCAGCCCTCCAGCGTCTACTGTTCATCCAGCCCTCCACGGTGTGGTCCTGTTCATGCAGCCCTCCACGGGGTCCTGTTCATCCAGCCCCAACCGGCTCGATCGATCGGGGTCCTATTCCTCCAGAGGCAACACCATGGGGTCCTGTTCATCCACCCCCACCGGGAACTGTTCATCCAACCCCCCCCCCAGCAACACTCACGGTTCATCCAGAGGCACAATCGATTGGCTTCAGTTAGCAGCAGTAGCGAAGGAATCGCTCGATCGGGTTCAGTTAACAGCCATCGATCGATCGCTCGGGTTCAGTAACGCGTAGCCTATAGTGCAATCGCTCGGGTTCAGTTAGAGCCAGACGCCTTGCTCGGGTTCAGTTAGAGCCCAACGCCTCGCACCCACACGCGTGCGTGTACGAGAGAAACGTGCATCGCTCGGCCCCGACCACCCACCGTAATCGGGAACACCCCGATATTTTCCTCGCCCTCGCTTCTACCATGGTTTTTTCCGTCATGGATGGCCCAAAGAATGTCATGCAGCTGCATCTCCGGCCCGCCTAAGACGAAAATCCCATTTTCTGTCATGATTTTTTGTCATAGAAGTAGGACCCCACCACATCTATGATGATACCGGGTTTTGTCACAATTATCGTCATAGAAGTGTCATAAGTATGATAGAAAAAATTTGTTCGGCCCAAAATGTCACGAATGTGTCTTTTTTTTTGTAGTGATGTAAACTGTAACTACATTGCCACCGGTTCCTAAGCGACACATACTTTTTCTTGCTCCGAGTTCCTAAACGGTATCTACTTACATGTGAGAATTATATGATATGTACCTATTTTTATCCTTGATCAGTATCAATTGTGGTAGCTCTTAAGTGACACATACTTTTTCTCGCTCCGAGTTCCTAAGCATGGTATTATATTTTTGTTAGCTAGAACATACAATACTTGAATTTGCTGAACATTAGTAGCTAACTAATTTGTGCCCCATTGATGTCCTACTATTGTTAATTGTTACTACCATGGTGCTAATGCTGTTCAGAATATGATATGTGCCTTAATTCTAAGTTCTGGTCTCTCTTAAGAGACATTTCTAGCTTTTCTGACTCAAAGTAGTTAACTTGGTAGTGCATGAGTTTTGCTGCTGCTAACACAGAGAGTATTTACTACTGCCGACACAGAGATTTTGTATGCATGCTACCTGATGAGTGTTTTCTTTGTAATATTTCACCTTCGTATGCATAGGTTTATTCGGTTTGAACTCTGCATGACATGAAATAGATATTTACAGTGTTTTTCTCAACTTGTTTTCACTATCACTTGATATATACTTGCTTGACTTGAAGTTGTGGGTTAATGACGGTGGTTTTGTTCTGGATTGGCGAATCCAGATTGTGGCTGTGATTGTGGCTCGGCATCGGCGTCGGCGAATCCGGATTGTGGCTGTGATTGTGGCTCGGCATCGGCGTCGGTGAATCCGGATTGTGGCTGTGATTGCTTTTTTCCAATCGACATCGATAACTCCTCCAGGTTGTCGAGATTCGTTTCCAATTGGTCGGTGTATCAAACTTTTTCCAGTGCCTTCACGTGGATACTAATCCAGCTACTAGTACTTTAGTACTGGTTATGATTTGATGTTTGGACGTAGCGCACAATTACAGCAACAAGGTAGCAGCATCGGGACGTGAAGCCAATTCACGTACGTCGACTGCCGGATGTAATTTTTTCTTTACGCGCATCGGCTCTTCGCAGTAGATAACGATAATTGAATAGTGGAATAATTTTAGTCGTCTCGGTCTCGCCGACTCATATCGGCTGATTTTTTGACGGAGATCGACCCCACTCAGACGGACAAATCGACAGGCTGCGGGTCGGGACGCGCTTCTTTTGATCTCCATCCGTCTTAATCTTGATAGATGAACTTGGATTTGATGTAGATTCTGACCGGTTCTTCTTCGTCAGAAAATTATGAACTTCTCGATCCCTTGGAGAGAACCCTTCAAGAACTCAACACCACCGTGCGCATGCCCCACGGTGGGCGCCAACTATCGTGGAATTGTCGCGGCAGATGTCCTAGTGTGAGGACTTAGTCGTGAGGTCGCGCATCTATGTGGTAGCTTGAGAGGGGTTGAGCGGAATCGAGAGACGCAACACAAGACAAGGATTTAGACAACTTCAGGCCCCGGGAAACATCATCCCGTAACAACCCTACATGCTGTTTGTGGCTAGGTCTCATTATCATCACGAGAGAGTCGCCGGTAAACCGGCTCTTTGTGTCTAGCCCTAGAGATTGTTTCTTGTTACTTGTCCCTCTTTGGGGAGCCCTGCCCCTCCTTATATATGTTGAAGGGGCGGGTTACATGACTAGTCCTAGTAGGATTAGGATTACTCTATTACAAGTGGAGTCCTAGTCTTGCTTCCTTTGTAGGAGAATATTCCTTGTGCTTTCCTCATAAACCGGCCCACCATAACATGAACCGGCCTTCCGGGCCTTGGGACTTTTCATCCGTCCGCTGTCCGCCGGGTTACCAGTGAGTCATACTAACCAGGCAGGTTGCTTGTAAACCATCTGGTCAGGGCGGGTCGCTAGTGAATTGCCAAGTGTAAACCGGGTCTCAAGGAAACCGCCAAGTCCGGCCGGGTCATATTTTCGGCCGGATCATCCTGCGGGGTATATCCCCGACAGTACCTGCTATCCTGTTTTGCTCTGCCTGAATATGAAGAACTTCTAGATTTGGATTGATAAGCTTTGCATATTGATTTCAATCCCAGGATCCGGTGGAAGAGATCTCAGAGGAATCATGAGCACACCATTATCTTGCTGCTCCACCGGATCTTGCCCCTCCATCAGGAAGAGCAAATCCTCAAGAACAGCCAAAGTAGTAGATCAATCAAGGAAACAAACTGCAAAGAAAGGAGAGGAGAAGTAGGAGCAGAAAAATCGATTAGATTGACGAGAAGAGGTTGGCGGAGAAAGGGAGGAGAAGAGGAAAATATAGGATAAGGGGTGAGAGCAAAAGCGGCAAGATGCTAGTCCAGAAAAGTCTGTTTTGGCTGCAAGTTGATGTTGGTGTGTGTTGGTAGGCAGTCACATGCGAGTATATGTGTACTACTACAAGATAAACACCGCCGTCATATATTTCGAATGTTGGGGTGAGTGTAAAGGTATACACATAAATATTATACAATATATGTGAAGACGAGCACTATTATAAGATTATTATTTGCATAAAAAGTATTGTAATTCAAGTGCAAAGCAGTGGCATGTTTTTTGTTTCATTTTGTTTTTCTTAAAAGGAAATATATTCCTTGTTAGAAAAAAAATCATTTTTCAAGGAGCGGCAGAATAGGATTCAACCCCTAGCGCCCTCGTGCCGTCCCCAAGGGGTGACCAGGGCGGTTCCATATATCACAGCCGTCGGCCAACCTCCTCCTGGCCTACTTCCCCTCGGCGTCGCTGGTAGTCCCCGCTAGGCTGTAAAGGTATACACATAAATATTACACAATATATGTGAAGATTGTCACATCCCTAGATCAACCCCTGTGGTCTTTGCCTGATCATTATGTCATCATGTTTAAATTTTTGCTAAACTTGAATTGGGGAATGATCAAACCCTAGCACCAAAGGAACTCAACTAGGTTCAACCTAAAAATATTTTCATTGACCCAAAATGCCTTTGAAAATGTTCATGATTTTTGAATTGGTCTAGAACCTTTGCCAAAAATGGTGCACACTGTTATAGGGCCATTCTGGATTTTTGAATTAAATCTTAAGTATTTGCATTTGGGCATTTAAATGCTATATACTATTTTAAATGTCCAAATATTCATGAACTAAAATGTTTACTGATGGAACTAATCCAAACAGTAGCCTCAAGCAGTTTCATGAATTTTGAGCTTGTTTTAGTATTTTAGATAAAGCCAAAATAGTTACAGAAAAATAGAAAACAGTAATTAAAATAGAAAACAGAGAGAGTTTTACCTGCACTTACCTGGGCCACTCACCTGCTGCCTGTCCATCCCAGCGCGGCCCAGGAGCTGGCCCAGCCCACCACCGCAGCACCCCTCTGTCGTCTTCCCCGCGCCTACTGGCACTGTGCGTGGCGCGCGCACGGCCGAGCGGCGGCCACCTCCTGCTTCGACGTGTCCCAGCCTCCCCCGACCCTTCCAGTGCGCCGTTGGAACGCCTCGACCCCCCTCTGCCTCTCCCCTCACTCTGGAGCTCTCTCCCTCTCCTCCAGCTCCCTTATCCAAGCTCGCCCGCGAGAGCCAGAGCGCACCACCGGCCGTAGCTATGGCCACCGTCCACCCCGTGCCTCCCCGGTGTGTCCAGCAGAAGCGCCTCATCGCCCTCTTTGTCTACACCGAGCTACGAAAGTAGGGAAGCAGCACACCGTCGCCATCGTCGCCGTTTCCCTCGCCACGGCCATCGGATGCCACCGGTCGATTCGTCGCATGCAGGTCATCCCCGGCCACACCGAGAAGCTCTTCGTGACCGCTGTGAGCCCCTGGTTATTTTTCCCCTAGCCCCGCCGCCATTTTCTTCCTCTGCCGCGCTAACTACCGGAGCCGTGAGCTCCCACCCACCGGCCATGGCGCAGCCGCGGCCACCGCTGCTGCCACCCGCGTCCGAGTGCATCACCGCACTCAGCGCGTCACCACGGGGCCATAGCAACCAACCGTTGCTCCTGCCGTGCTCTGCGGCGTCGAATTCGTCGACTTCCGAACTCTGCCGCCGCCAAACCTCGTCGCTGGTCACTTTCCAGCCACCCCGCGGCCTTCCGTCCGGTCCTTTGGATGCGGACGAGCAAGAGCTACTCCCCGGAGCCCTCAGCTCGCCAAACCACCAACCGTAGCTCAAATCCGAGCCGAACCGCCGTCGTTTGGGTCGCCGCCGGCAAGACTCCGGCGTGCTGACGTGGCACCATCGTTAGGGACTAATTACCCGGCTAATTAACCCCTTCTCTCACTGACATGTGGGCCCATGCCCCACTGACACTTTTAGTTACTATTAAATTAGCACTAACAGTCTTTGTTAATTAGCCTAGTCACTGACCAGTGGGTCCCAGCGTCAGGTTTGACCTGGGCTGACGCTGTTGACCCGATGACGTCATTCTGACGTCAGGCTGATGCAGTAATGCTTTTCTGGATTTTAAATAAATCTATTTGATTTGTTTATTTTCAGAAAATAGCCAAAACTTCTAAAAATCACAGAAAATAATCTATAACTCAGATGAAAATAATTTATATATGAAAATTGATCAAAAAAATTCAAGGAATCTGTTTATGGCATTTTCATGCATGTTTGAATAACTTACAGACACTGTTTAGGGCAATTTGAATAAATGGCATTTGAATAATCACATATGGAGTTTGAATTTGAACCTTTGGTTCCAATCAACTTCATTTAACCTGTTGCTAGTTGCATTAGCCCAATCAACAGCATATTGCCATGTCATGATCATGCATCATATTGTCCCATTACATTGATTGTGTTCTTTCTCTGTTGCCGGTGTTTGTCCCCTCTCAGTAGACGATGTTCCGACGATGTGACCGATGACACTGATGAAGACACAGTGCTATCTTCAGAAGTGCCAGGCAAGCAGAACCCCCTTGTTCATTCCGATACAATCCCACTCTCTCGCTCCTGCTCTCTTTTACTGCATTAGGACAACAACATTTCAACTGTTAACTGCTGCGGTAGTTGAACCCCTTTCCTCTGCATGACCTGTCATTGCCACAGTAAATAGTTGAAACCCACTAGCATGAGTAGGAGTTGTTTGAGCCATGTTGTGCCTACTCATTCATGCTTTCTGGTTATGCCTGCTATTGCTTAGAGTTGTGTCAGGTCTGATTCATCGGGGATGAATTGGAATGTGGTAAACATGTCCTACTGTTGAGAGCTAAGTGTGTGAACACGTTTTGGTAAAGGTAGCGGTGAGAGGCCATGTAGGAGTACATGGTGGGTTGTCTCACTGGAACCGTCCTTAAGAACTGAGTTCTGTGTAAGTTGTCCAATGACTAGCTACTACCACGCATTGGAATGCTTAAGTGCCCCTCCCGACTTATTAATCAACTCGATCTCTGTCCAGGAGTTGCAACTAGTTTCTGGTGTTTGTAGGTAGTGCTAGTAGTCTACCAAGTGGCACCCGGTACATGTGGGCTTGGGACAGACTAGGTGCAGTGGCCCGGTGTACCAAGTGGCACCCGGATGGTGGGCTTGGGAACCCTGCGCACATCATTTGGGGCCGTGAGCGACACCCCGGGCGGATCTCCTTACGGATGGAACCCGAATAGGCGATAAACCTGGACTAGAGTCTTGTGTGGTTAGTCAGGTCGTGGCCGACACCCTCGCCAGGCTTCCGCTTCAAGGTTGCCGAGATACACGACATGTACATGGCGGTAAGTGGCGAGAGCGTGTGTGAAGAAGTACACCCCTGCAGGGTTAACATGATCTATTCGAATAGTCGGGTCCGTGGTTATGGACTTCTTGGATGCTTACGTCGTACATAGACAAGTGAAAGTGGATACTCTAAAATACTCAAGACAAGTGTGAGTGCTATGGATGGCCTTCTCGTAGGTAGACGGGAATGGTTCCATAGTGGTGTATTTGATTGGTGAATATGTGGACTCGTGTGCGCCACCTCAAAAGAGTTACTTGCAGTCGTAGTTCAGGATAGCCACCGAGTCAAAGCTGGCTTGCTGCAGTCAAACTCCACCACCCCTTTGTTGATACTATTGCATATGTAGCTAGTTCTGATGTAAGTCTTGCTGAGTACCTTTGTACTCACGTTTGCTTAATTTATGTTTTTGCAGAGAGATTTCAGTCTCGCTAGTGGTTCCGCGTGGACTTGGACGTTTAGCTTGTTACCTCAGCTACGATCTTGTACCCTTGGGAGGGTCTTGTAGATAGTCAGGCTTCTCAGCCTTTTCCATTTGTAGTTGTCTGTACTCAGACATGTTATGCTTCCGTTGCCTGTATGCTCTGTATGTTGGGTCATGTGACCTCTGTTTGTAATAAATGCTATGATGGCTCTTCTGGGCCTTTATCTATATGAGTTGTTGCGTTATGTTGTGATGCCATGTTGTACAGCACATACTTGCATGTTATGCGTACGTGTAATGTGTATTGCTATGTGTGGGATCCGACACCTAGTTGTTTACCTTTGGTAGCCTATCTTATAGGGAAATGTCTCTTAGTGCTTCCACTGAGCCTTGGTAGCTTGCTACTGCTCCGGAACACTTAGGCTGGCCGGCATGTGTCCTTCTTCGTTCCTGTGTTTGTCCCTTAGGGGAAATGTCACGCGTAGTTCCTTTAAGTCCTTGTAGCTTGCTATGACTTGGGTTCATACGTTGATGACCGACACGTTCGTTGCTGGGTCATGTATGCCTATCTCTGTAATTTAGCGCCACTTTTGGTGTATAACTAGTCATGTCGGCCCGGGTTCTCTGTCATATGGATGCTAGCGACACTATCATATACGTGTGCCAAAATGAGCAAACGGTCCCGGGCCAGGTAAGGTGGCACCCGTGGGGATACCGTGCGTGAGGCCGCAAAGTGATATGATGTGTTACAGGCTAGACCTGTGTGACTTAGGATCAGGGTCCCGACAGCTTTGGTATCAGAGCCTGACTGCCTGTAGGATTAGTAAGCCAAACTGGTCGAAGTCGTGTCTAGAAACTCTTTAGTTATATTAAGCGAATTGTTTATGGAAGGGAACTTAAGGCTCTTTTTACTCCTTTACCTTATGACCTTCTGATCTGAGTCACCTTCTTCTCTTCTACGGGGTTAAGGAACTAGGCTTTCTCTTCTGTCTATCAGGATCACGTTAATTGTGGATTCAACCCTCAGTTCAGTTTCTTCTACCTCCGTGTGTTGATAGTTGGTCTCGGAATCTTGTTATTGTGATGTTGAGTGGTTATGCCACCATTTTGCAGGATCTCTCAAAATCTTTTGAGCATTTACAACCGTTATGTTGTCCGAGTCATCCCAGGTCTCTAAACAATCTGATGCATTTGCAAATCATTCCTACATGTTCTTAATGTCCTTTAGGCCAGATTAACCACACTAGTTAGTGTGTTGAGGTACTCTGTTACCTCGACATATATGTTGGAGTTATTATTATGACCCTAAATATCTTAGAGAATCACCCAGTAATCTAGCAGTGCTTATATTCCGGTGTGATGATTCTGGCCATCATTCTCGAAAGCATTCCGTGATGCCATTTAGTTAGTAGGCATTCTATTCCTGGGTTCTTGAACCCAAGACTCACTCCACTTACCTCCTGTTGGTAGTATTTGCTCGTCCCTTTAGGATATTAGTAACCTTGTGATAGTCCTCGAGGTCCGTGGTGAATCGTTCTTCCAATACCATGAACCGTTATGGCAGAAGTTCTTTTGAACCAAAAGACCACAACCAGAGTGCTCTTGATGAGTTCTCCATTCCACATTGTGACTCTGCCAATTCTACCTTTCTGCATGGGTTATCCGGAAGAAATATGTTGAACTCATTCGACATGCTAATCTATGCATCCACAACTCAGAAAGTTATATGTTCCTTTGAGTTGTCCCTTGTTAGTCGTATTATGATCCCGTCTATCAGTTGATAGTCAGGAGTAGTTGTGCATTTGTGTTCATCGATGCCTTTTACTTTTGTGGTCCGTCAAGCCATTCTATTATAGAATGACTAGGAGAAACAAACTCCAGTACCTTATCCATATCCAGGATTGGGTCAGAGCAGATGTATCCCGCAGATCAAAATGCCAATCCGGCTTTTGTTCTGTTTTATCTTGGAGTGTTACCCTCTTTTATGTCAAGAATGTCATGGGAATTGCACAACCTCCTATAAACTCTTGATACAGTAATACTTCTCGCCATCCTCGTTTATTCCTCGGCCTCCATGTTATTGTAACCGGAATGCTGACAAGTGAATTGTGATGTGTGAAATCAATACTCCTAGCAACTTCGTTGCTTGGTAGTTAAAGGACAACAATTTCATTCTTAGCGTGTTGATTACTGAATGACCATTCTAAGATTGATCGTGCTACTAGTCCATCTTTCTTGGTGCACTCTTCGATCAATGAGTTAGGATTATTCAATCCCTTGCTTATTTGATCATATCATCTTGCCGTGAAAAGCAAGATTGTTCCCGAGCTCAGGAACACATCGGTGGTCCGTGATTTTCTGAATATCTTATCGGAAGTATTACTAGGTTGCTCCCTGACCGTTATGTTGAGCTCGTGATCAAGCTGGTTCCTCTCTAAACCACCCTTTCTCCAAGAATCTGTGTTGGATACCCTGAGCTAGTCAGTTGAGCTAAACGACAACTTGGAGAGTTGGAAGATAAAAGCTTGCCTGACTTAGTTCCCTCCAAGGGATATCTTGTGTGTGTATTGAAGATAGATGATAACTTCTTCAATTGATCTCCGTGATCATTTGTGGATCTATTGTCTTGTCCAAACTTTGATTTGAGTATGGGTTATCGTCAAGTCAAATCAGAACCAACGATGTTCGTACTGTTGTCTTATTCGTGGTTGATCCCTCGAGCATACACCATTACATCCTTGATCTGACCAATGCTATCACTTTGTTCACATTGTCATGGAATTCCATCTATATGGAAACCTGGATGAATTATTGTTGAGCCCATCGACGACATCCTTATCTTTTCCATGATTTTTTGGACATTAAGCTAGTGTTGGAAACTTTGTAAGCGTTGCCTTCATGTTTTGTTCATGAAGCATACGTTGGATGAAAGAAGTGACTTTCTCTGATTCACATACATTTGGTGCAAGTTGCCGCCGTGAGTTCGAGAAAGATTGTTTTTGGTTTCCCATGGAATCATCCCAAGTCAGTCACGCATGTGCGAAGTATTCTATGGTTTGATAGGCTCGCTACCTCCATTCCATATGTATTCCCTAGCAACTAAGCCACTGGTTGACTTGTTCAAGGAGAAGAAGTTCCTTCATAAGAGTAATTCGGACTTATGTAAGGACTTCGTTTCCGCAATGATGGTTCCCAACCAGAACTCGGTAGTGTTGTATTATAAGACTACTACGTGGTCATGCTTGTCTGCGACAGCATGTTCACATGTGTGTAGCAGAACTAGCTCATGTTTTGGAGCTTACTATCGCAGTTCAATCCCCGAGAATCTCGCAACGTCATCTCATCGATTTGTGTTGCAAACTTTCATTTTTCTTCTAGACTCGATGAGTCTGGAATATCCTGACACCAACCAGAACTGAATCTCAGGCAGATATGATGGTTGGAGAATTTTCCAAGAACTATAATATTGGTCTCTCGATAACCGGTAAAGTGGATGTCGTGGCCAACACACCCAGCCGGAAGACCAATTGTTGTAGTATCTTAATTGAAGAAGTTGGCCACCTCCCCATAAGGATTTTGTAGGATTTACTCCAACAATTGTTCCTTATGGATTCTTGTGCTCCCGGAGTCCGACCTTTACTTGATGTTCAAGATACCAAACATATCTATGAATAGATTACGCTAACACATCAAGGAGAACATTAGAAGCGGAGTGCTAAATGTCTCTCGGTCGATCATCCAGATTTTGCTTCCTTGGCTCCGCTAAGGTAAAATCTGAGACGGTGTTATCCTCCTTTGCATCTGCATCCTCCATCACCTTTCATCATGGTAGTATGATGTGTTGCTAGGATCCTCGGCACGGATGTTGGTAAAACCTTGATGATTACGGAAATGCTCAAGTTCTTGAGAGCACGCACAAACACTAGGTGTTATCACTGGCACTAACCGGGATTGCTCCCAGTGTTCTTGGTTATGCTATAACCTCTCAAAGAGTAGATTTACTCTCTACTATTGGGATTTACCCCAGTTACCAGAATCATTCCCAGCATTTGCATTTTGTTCCCAGCTAGCACCACCATTGTGCCATCTACCATGGCTGCCCTTTTCAGCAATTGCTGTTCAGGATCATCTTCAAAAGTGGACTTACCATGGGTCCCATTCATTTCCGGTGATAAGAAAAGCAACCTTTGCGTTGTCCTCAACAAGATAGTCCACATCATCCATGCTAGTCGGAGTATGTCATTCTCTCAAACTCCGTCAAACGATCGTTTGTGAATACCTTAAGCTAGTATAGAGAATTTCAGTGATCTCTATATCAAAAGTAATTCTTTTTGCCACTTAAGGGAATAATTCTATGTGTCACCTTCTCTAAGGTGCCCTGTATGGTGACCTCAATCACCATCTCCTTAGGTGTGGAATTATTGCCTACCAAGTGAACCTTCATCGTTTGTTTCACTCCATCCCTTTGGATGTGTGTTTTGTATCTCGGCTCAAGAGATGTTTCAACGTCTCACTCCATGAGTTGATCTTAAGTTGCTCGATCTTCAGAGGATCAATTTCGTAGAGTTTCTTTTGTCATCACCATGTTGGACCAAGACCTCGAAAGCAAGGATGTCAAGATCTACATGAGGCAAGAAATCAACAATTATATGGAGGACATTTGGATCATGAAGATTGTGTTAGTTAGTGTCCCCTCTGATTTCTTACCTCACGTCTTGAATCTCGGGACGAGATTCTTGTTTTAGTGGGGGTGAGTTGTCACATCCCTAGATCAACCCCTGTGGTCTTTGCCTGATCATCATGTCATCATGTTTAGATTTTTGCTAAACTTGAATTAGGGAATGATCAAACCCTAGCACCAAAAGAACTCAACTAGGTTCAACCTAAAAATATTTTCATTGACCCAAAATGCCTTTGAAAATGTTCATGATTTTTGAATTGGTCTAGAACCTCTGCCAAAAATGGTGCACACTGTTATAGGGCCATTCTAGATTTTTGAATTAAATCTTAAGTATTTGCATTTGGGCATTTAAATGTTATATACTATTTTAAATGTCCAAATATTCATGAACTAAAATGTTTACTGATGGAAATAATCCAAACAGTAGCCTCAAGCAGTTTCATGAATTTTGATCTTGTTTTAGTATTTTAGATAAAGCCAAAATAGTTACAGAAAAATAGAAAACAGTAATTAAAATAGAAAACAGAGAGAGAGTTTTACCTGCACTTACCTGGGCCACTCACCTGCTGCCTGTCCAGCCCAGCGCGGCCCAGGAGCTGGCCCAGCCCACCACCGCAGCACCCCTCTGTCGTCTTCCCCGCGCCTACTGGCACTGTGCATGGCGCGCGCACGGCCGAGCGGCGGCCACCTCCTGCTTCGACATGTCCCAGCCTCCCCCGACCCTTCCAATGCGCCGTTGGAACGCCTCGACCCCCCTCTGCCTCTCCCCTCACTCTAGAGCTCTCTCCCTCTCCTCCAGCTCCCTTATCCAAGCTCGCCCGCGAGAGCCAGAGCGCACCGCCGGCCGTAGCTGCGGCCGCCGTCCACCCCGTGCCTCCCCGGTGTGTCCAGCAGAAGCGCCTCGTCGCCCTCTTCGTCTACACCGAGCTACGCAAGTCGGGAAGTAGCACACCGTCGCCATCGTCGCCGTTTCCCTCGCCACGGCCACCGGATGCCACCGGTCAATTCGTCGCCTGCAGGTCATCCCCGGCCACACCGAGAAGCTCTCCGTGACCGCTGTGAGCCCCTGGTTATTTTTCCCCTAGCCCCGCCGCCGTTTTCTTCCTCTGCCGTGCTAACTACCGGAGCCGTGAGCTCCCACCCGCCGGCCATGGCGCAGCCGCGGCCACCGCTGCTGCCACCCGCGTCCGAGTGCATCACCGCACTCAGCGCGTCACCACGGGGCCGTAGCAACCAACCGTTGCTCCTGCCGTGCTCTGCGGCGTCGAATTCGTCGACGTCCGAACTCCATCGCCGCCAAACCTCATCGCCGGTCACTTTCCGGCCACCCCGTGGCCTTCCGTCCGGTCCTTTGGATGCGGACGAGCAAGAGCTACTCCCTGTAGCCCTCAGCTCGCCAAACCACCAATCGTAGCTCAAATCCGAGCCGAGCCGCCGTCGTTTGGGTCGCCGCCGGCAAGACTCCGGTGTGCTGACGTGGCACCATCGTTAGGGACTAATTACCCGGCTAATTAACCCCTTCTCTCACTGACATGTGGGCCCATAACCCACTGACACTTTTAGTTAGTATTAAATTAGCACTAAGAGTCTTTGTTAATTAGCCTAGTCACTGACCAGTGGGTCCCAGCATCAGGTTTGACCTGGGCTGACGCTGTTGACCCGATGACGTCATTCTGACGTCAGGCTGATGCAGTAATGCTTTTCTGGATTTTAAATAAATCTATTTGATTTGTTTATTTTCAGAAAATAGTCAAAACTTCTAAAAATCACAGAAAATAATCTATAACTCAGATGAAAATAATTTATATATGAAAATTGATCAAAACAATTCAAGGAATCTGTTTATGGCATTTTCATGCATGTTTGAATAACTTACAGCCACTGTTTAGGGCAATTTGAATAAATGGCATTTGAATAATCACATATGGAGTTTGAAGTTGAACCTTTGGTTCAAATCAACTTCATTTAACCTGTTGCTAGTTGCATTAGCCCAATCAACAGCATATTGCCATGTCATGGTCATGCATCATATTGTCGCATTGCATTGATTGTGTTCTTTCTCTGTTGCCGGTGTTTGTCCCCTCTCAGTAGACGATGTTCCGACGATGTGACCGATGACACTGATGAAGACACAGTGCTATCTTCAGAAGTGTCAGGCAAGCAGAACCCCCTTGTTCATTCCGATACAATCCCACTCTCTCACTCCTGCTCTCTTTTACTGCATTAGGACAACAACGTTTCAACTGTTAACTGCTGCGGTAGTTGAACCCCTTTCCTCTACATGACCTGTCATTGCCACAGTAAATAGTTGAAACCCACTAGCATGAGTAGGAGTTGTTTGAGCCATGTTGTGCCTACTCATTCATGCTTTCTGGTTATGCCTGCTATTGCTTAGAGTTGTGTCAGGTCTGATTCATCGGGGATGAATTGGAATGTGGTAAACATGTCCTACTGTTGAGAGCTAAGTGTGTGAACACGTTTTGGTAAAGGTAGCGGTGAGAGGCCATGTAGGAGTACATGGTGGGTTGTCTCACTGGAACCGTCCTTAAGAACTGAGTTCTGTGTAAGTTGTCCAATGACTAGCTACTACCACGCATTGGAATGCTTAAGTGCCCCTCCCGACTTATTAATCAACTCGATCTCTGTCCAGGAGTTGCAACTACTTTCTGGTGTTTGTAGGTAGTGCTAGTAGTCTACCAAGTGGCACCCGGTACATGTGGGCTTGGGACAGACTAGGTGCAGTGGCCCGGTGTACCAAGTGGCACCCGGATGGTGGGCTTGGGAACCCTACGCACATCATTTGGGGCCGTGAGCGACACCCCGGCCAGATCTCCTTACGGATGGAACCCGAATAGGCGATAAACCTGGACTAGAGTCTTGTGTGGTTAGTCAGGTCGTGGCCGACACCCTCGCCAGGCTTCCGCTTGAAGGTTGCCGAGATACACGACGTGTACATGGCGGTAAGTGGCGAGAGCGTGTGTGAAGAAGTACACCCCTACAGGGTTAACATGATCTATTCGAATAGCCGGGTCCGCGGTTATGGACTTCTTGGATGCTTACGTGGTACATAGACAAGTGAAAGTGGATACTCTAAAATACTCAAGACAAGTGTGAGTGCTATGGATGGCCTTCTCGTAGGTAGACGGGAATTGTTCCATAGTGGTGTATTTGATTGGTGAATATGTGGACTCGTGTGTGCCACCTCAAAAGAGTTAGTTGCAGTCGTAGTTCAGGATAGCCACTGAGTCAAAGCTGGCTTGCTGCAGTCAAACTCCACCACCCCTTTGTTGATATTGTTGCATATGTAGCTAGTTCTGATGTAAGTCTTGCTGAGTACATTTGTACTCACGTTTACTTAATTTATGTTTTTGTAGAGAGATTTCAGTCTCGCTAGTGGTTCCGCGTGGACATCGACGTTTAGCTTGTTACCTCGGCTACGATCTTGTACCCTTGGGAGGGTCTTGTAGATAGTCAGGCTTCTCAGCCTTTTCCATTTGAAGTTGTCTGTACTCAGACATGTTATGCTTCCGTTGCCTGTATGCTCTGTATGTTGGGTCATGTGACCTCTGTTTGTAATAAATGCTATGATGGCTCTTCTGGGCCTTTATCTATGTGAGTCTTTGAGTTATGTTGTGATGCCATGTTGTACAGCACATACTTGCATGTTATGCGTACGTGTAATGTGTATTGCTATGTGTGGGATCCGACACCTAGTTGTTTACCTTTGGTAGCCTATCTTACAGGGAAATGTCTCCTAGTGCTTCCACTGAGCCTTGGTAGCTTGCTACTGCTCCGGAACACTTAGGCTGGCCGGCATGTGTCCTTCTTCGTTCCTGTGTCTGTCCCTTCGGGGAAATGTCACGTGTTCTTCCTTTAAGTCCTTGTAGCTTGCTACGACTTGGGTTCATACGTTGATGACCGACATGTTCGTTGTTGGGTCATGTATGCCTGTCTCTGTAATTTAGCGCCACTTTTGGTTTATAACTAGTCATGTCGGCCCGGGTTCTCTGTCATGTGGATGCTAGCGACACTATCATATACGTGTGCCAAAATGCGCAAACGGTCACGGGCCAGGTAAGGTGGCACCCGTGGGGATACCGTGCGTGAGGCCGCAAAGTGATATGAGGTGTTACAGGCTAGACCTGTGTGACTTAGGATCGGGGTCCCGACAAAGACGAGCACTATTATAAGATTATTCTTTGCATAAAAAGTAGTGTAATTCAAGTGCAAAGCAGTGGCATGTTTTTTGTTTCATTTTGTTTTTCTTAAAAGGCAATATATTCCTTGCAAGAAAAATCATCTTTCAAGCAGTGGCGGAATAGGATTCGACCCCTAGCGCCCTCGTGCTGTCCCCAAGGGGCGACTAGGGCGGTTCCATATATCGCAGCCGTCGGCCATCCTCCTCCCGACCTACTTCCCCTCGCCGTCGTCGGTAGTCCCTGCTAGGCTAAGCCCCGGCATGGGTTGGCGGTGGCGGGGCGACCTCGCAGTCCCCATCCTCCCATCTTCCTTCCCCTCCCTCTCCCCTAACCCTAGCGCAGGTCGTCGTCGGATGGACTCTCTCTTCGCGCCTGGAGGTTCGGTCTCCACGAGCGGTGGTTCCGGCGGCTAGGATAGCCAGCGCGGAGCCGCGCTTTAACCTGGGGGCGCACTTCCTGGAGCCCGCCCCGGCCCAGATCTGGTCCCGGTGGGGCTCTCCGGCCGGTCCGGTGGTGCAGCCTGGGGGCAGTGGGCGTCGTGGCCATGGCATGGCGCCGATGGCCACCGCGTCTGGTCCTGTGCCAGGGGCTTGCTGCCCGAGGCACCTTATCCTTCCCATATCTGGGTTGGGTGGGGGCCGGTGTGCAAGTTGGTGGCCGTGTCCAGGAGGGTCATGGTCGCCACCAGCTCATGGGCTGGTGTTCCCGTGCTGGATTGCTTCCCCTTGCCAGGTGCGGGATGTCGGTAGGGGTCATGGTGTGCCTGCTCCAAAAGCTCGTGGGCTTGTGAACTTAAGCCGAGTTAGATGGCTGGGCGACTCAGACTTAGTAGCTCAGCAAGTGTCAGGGACATGGAACTCGAAGGATCCCCTCATGGCTGCTTATCGGCAAGCGGTGACCAACATTGTAGGACACTTTAAAGGTTATCAGGTTGACCACATTGATTGGCGACTCAACGAGGCAGCTGATGCTTTGTCACGGCTGGGCTCTCATTGTAAGCCAGTCCCCCAAATGTGTTCCTTGATGCCCTTCATAATCCTTCTGTCAAACTGCCATCAGAGGAAGATCTCGCTATTCCTGATCCGGAAGCACATTTGGTCGCTGCTCTTCATGCTATATAGATTGGAAAGTTCCCTATCTGGCTTATCTAACTCGTGGCGAGCTCTCAAAAGAGGAAATCACCGACCGGCAGATTATCATACATTCTAAGTCCATGACTATGGTCAATGGCGAGTTACACCGACGGAGTATTACTGGTGTGTTTCAGCGCTGTGTCTCCCCTGAGGAAGGTCGAGAGAGTCTTAATGAAATCCATGCAGGCGATTGTGGTCACCACGCTGGTTCACACTCCCTGGTTGCCAAAGCCTTTCGCCACGGTTTTTACTGGCTTACAGCTCACATGGATGCAGAGGATGTCGTGCGAAAGTGTGATGGATGTCAAAAATTTGCACGTCAAGCTCATGTGCTGGCTCAAGAGTTGAGGATGATTCCAATTACTTGGCTGATTGCGGTCTGGGGGCTTGACATAGTCAGCCCATTCAAGCCGTCCAAAGATAAAAAGACTCATCTCTTGGTTGCGGTTGACAAGTTCACCAAGTGCGATGAAGCAGAGCCAATCAGCAATTGTGGCGCAGAAACAATGGTAAAATTCTTGCAGAAGTTGAATTTTCACTTTGTTTACCCACACAATATCATTACAGATAATGGTACCAACCTATCCAAGGGAGCTATAGAGCAGTTTTACCAACGCGAGCACATCCGGCTTGATGTTGCCTCTGTTGCTCATCCACAATGGTCAGGTAGAACATGCCAATCAGGACATATTGCGTGAGAATAAACCAAGGCTTATGGTGAAGGAAATATGCCCTAGAGGCAATAATAAAGATGTTATTTGTATTTCCTTATATCATGATAAATGTCTTTTATTCATGCTAGAATTGTATTAACCGGAAACTTAGTACATGTGTGAACACATATGCAAAACAGTATGTCCCTAGTATGCCTCTACTAGACTAGCTTATTGATCAAAGATGGTTATGTTTCCTAGCCATAGACATGAGTTGTCATTTGATCAACGGGATCACATCAATAGGAGAATGATGTGATGGACAAGACCCATCTGATAGTTTAGCACTATGATCGTTTAGTTTTACTGCTATTGCTTTCTTCATGACTTATACATGTTCCAATGACTATGAGATTATGCAACTACCCGAATACCGGAGGAACACCTTGTGTGCTATCAAACGTCACAATGTAACTGGGTGATCATAAAGATGCTCTATAGGTGTCTCCGAAAGTGTTCGTGGTGTTGGCATAGATCAAGAATAGGATTTGTCATTCCGAGTGTCGGAGAGGTATCTCTGGGCCCTCTCGGTAATAAACATCATAATAAGCCTTGCAAGCAAATGACTAATGAGTTAGTCACGAGATTATGTATTACGGAATGAGTAAAGAGACTTGCCGGTAATGAGATTGAACTAGGTATTGAGATACCGATTATCGAATCTCGGGCAAGTAACATACCGATGACAAAGGGAACAATGTATGCTGTTATGTGGTTTGACTGATAAAGATCTTTGTAGAATATGTAGGAGCCAATATGAGCATCCAGGTTCCGCTATTGGTTATCGTCCGGAGATGAGTCTCGGTCATGTCTACATAGTTCTCGAACCCGTAGGGTCCGCACGCTTAACATTTGATGACGATCGGTATTATGAGTTTATGAGTTTTGATGTACCGAAGGTAGTTCGGAGTCCCGAATGAGATCACGGACATGACGAGGAGTCTCGGAATGTCCGAGACGTAAAGATTGATATATTAGACGACTATATTCGGACACCGGAAGTGTTCCGTAAAGTTTCGGAATTAACCGGAGTGCCAGGAGGTTACCGGAACCCCCCCCCC
>LR738712.1:68822396-68845869 GCA_902687465.1 Secale cereale
GAGTCTCTGGGGATTCGATCCTTGGCATCTTTGCTAGGGGAAAACACTTCTACTTACTGCATCTTACACCTTCCACTTGGGGTAACCAACGAGGGGTTCGAGGCCCATCAATAAGCTCGAACCCAAGTCGGAGAAATGTGTCTTCATAGGATACCCAAAGGGGACAGTTGGGTACACCTTCTATCACAGATCCGAAGGCAAGATATTCATTGCTACGAATGGACCCTTTCTAGAGGAGTTTCTCTCGAAAGAAGTGAATGGGAGGAAAGTAGAACTTGATGAGGTAATTGTACCTTCTCCCGAATTGGAAAGTAGTACATCACAGAAACTAGTTCCAGTGATTCCTACACCAATTAGTGAGGAAGCTAATGATGATGATCATGAAACTTCAGATCAACTTTCTACTGAACGTCGTACATCAACCAGAGTACGTTCCGCACCAGAGTGGTACGGCAACCCAGTTCTGGAAGTCATGTTACTAGACCATGATGAACATACAAACTATGAGGAAGCGATGATGAGCCTAAATTCCGCAAAATGGCTTGAGGCCATGAAATCTGAGATGGGATCCATGTATGAGAACAAAGTGTGGACTTTGGTTGACTTGCCCGATGATCGGCAAGCCATCGAAAATAAATGGATCTTCAAGAGGAAGACCGACGCAGACGGTAATGTTACTGTTTACAAAGCTCGACTTGTTGCAAAAGGGTTTCGACAAGTTCAAGGAGTTGAATACGATGAGACTTTCTCACCTGTAGCGATGCTTAAGTCTATCCGAATCATGTTGGCAATTGCCGCATTTTATGATTATGAAATCTAGCAAAATGGATGTCAAAACTGCATTCCTAAATGGATATCTCAAAAAAGAGTTGTATATGATGCAACCAGAGAGTTTTGTCGATCCAAAAGGTGCTGACAAAGTATGCAAGCTCTAGCAATCCATCTATGGACTGGTGCAAGCATCTCGGAGTTGGAATATATGCTTTGATGAGGTGATCAAAGCATATGGTTTTATACAGACTTTTGGAGAAGCCTGTATTTACAAGAAAGTGAGTGGGAGCTCTGTAGCATTTCTGATATTATATGTGGATGACATATTATTGATTGGAAATGATATAGAATTTTTGGATAGCATAAAAGGATACTTGAATAAGAGTTTTTCAATGAAAGACCTCGGTGAAGCTGCTTGCATATTAGGCATCAAGATCTATAGAGATAGATCAAGACGCTTAATTGGACTTTCACAAAGCACATACCTTGATAAAGTTTTGAAGAAGTTCAAAATGGATCAGTCAAAGAAAGGGTTCTTGCCTGTGTTACAAGGTGTGAAGTTGAGTAAGACTCAATGCCCGACCACTGCAGAAGATAGAGAGAAAATGAAAGTCATTCCCTATGCCTCAGCCATAGGATCTATCATGTATGCAATGCTATGTACCAGACCTGATGTGTGCCTTGCTATAAGTCTAGCAGGGAGGTACCAAAGTAATCCAGGAGTGGATCACTGGACAGCGGTCAAGAACATCCTGAAGTACCTGAAAAGGACAAAGGATATGTTTCTCGTGTATGGAGGTGACAAAGAGCTCGTCGTAAACGGTTACGTCGATTCAAGCTTTGACACTGATCCGGATGACTCTAAGTCACAAACCGGATATGTATTTTTATTAAATGGTGGAGTTGTCAGTTGGTGCAGTACCAAGCAAAGCGTCGTGGCAGGATCTACGTGTGAAGCGGAATACATAGCTGCTTCGGAAGCAGCAAATGAAGGAGTCTGGATGAAGGAATTCATATCCGATCTAGGTGTAATACCTAGTGCATCGGGTCCAATGAAATTTTTTTGTGACAACACTGGAGCATAGCCTTGGCGAAGGAATCCAGGTTTTACAAGAGAACAAAGCACATCAAAAGACGCTTCAATTCCATCCGCGATCTAGTCAAGGAAGGAGACATAGAAATTTGCAAGATACATACGGATCTGAATGTTGCAGACCCGTTGACTAAGCCTCTTCCACGAGCAAAACATGATCAGCACCAAGACTCCATGGGTGTTAGGGTCATTACTTTGTAATCTAGATTATTGCCTCTAGTTCAAGTGGGAGACTGAAGGAAATATGCCCTAGAGGCAATAATAAATATGTTATTTCTATTTCCTTATATCATGATAAACGTCTTTTATTCATGCTAGAATTGTATTAACCGGAAACTTAGTACATGTGTGAATACATAGACAAAACAGTATGTCCCTAGTATGCCTCTAGTAGACTAGCTTATTGATCAAAGATGGTTATGTTTCCTAGCCATAGACATGAGTTGTCATTTGATCAACGAGATCACATCATTAGGAGAATGATGTGATGGACAAGACCCATCCGTTAGCTTAGCACTATGATCGTTTAGTTTTACTGCTATCGCTTTCTTCATGACTTATACATGTTCCTATGACTATGAGATTATGCAACTACCCGAATACCGAAGGAACACCTTGTGTGCTATCAAACGTCACAACGTAACTGGGTGATCATAAAGATGCTCTACAGGTGTCTCCGAAAGTGTTCGTGGTGTTGGCATAGATCAAGAATAAGATTTGTCACTCCGAGTGTCGGAGAGGTATCTCTGGGCCCTCTCGGTAATACACATCATAATAAGCCTTGCAAGCAAATGACTAATGAGTTAGTCACGAGATGATGTATTACGGAACGAGTAAAGAGACTTGCCGATAATGAGATTGAACTAGGTATTGAGATACCGACGATTGAATCTCGGGCAACTAACATACCGATGACAAAGGGAACAACGTATGTTGTTATGCGGTTTGACCGATAAAGATCTTCATAGAATATGTAGGAGCCAATATGAGCATCTAGATTCCGCTATTGGTTATTGTCTGGAGATGAGTCTCGGTCATGTCTACATAGTTCTCGAACCCGTAGGGTCCGCACGCTTAACGTTTGATGACGATCGGTATTATGAGTTTATGAGTTTTGATGTACCGAAGGTAGTTCGGAGTCCCGGATGAGATCACGGACATGACGAGGAGTCTCGGAATGTCCGAGACGTAAAGATTGATATATTGGACGACTATATTCGGACACCGGAAGTGTTCCGTAAAGTTTCGGAATTAACCGGAGTGCCGGGGGGTTACCGAAACCCCCCCCCCTCGGGGAAGCTATGGGCCTTAATGGGCCATAGGAGAAAGAGAGAAGGAGGGCCAGGGCTGGGCCACGCGCCCCCACCCCTTGGTCTGAATTGGACAAGGAAGGAGGGGGGCCGGCGCCCCTTTCCTTCTCCTTCTCCCTCTCCTTCCTTCCCCCCTTCTCCCTCTTGGTGATTCCTACTAGGAATAGGATTGCAATCCTATTCCTAGTAGGATTGCTCCTCCTAGGTGCACCAATAGGGGCCGGCCGGCCTCCCCCTTGCTCCTTTATATAAGGGGGCAGGGGGGCACCCTAGAACACACAAGTTGATCTCTCTTCCACAGAAACACACCTCGGTCATACCGTTGCAGTGCTTAGGCGAAGCCCTGCGCCGGTAACTTCATCATATCCGTCACCACGCCGTCGTGCTGACGAAACTCTCCCATGAAGCTCAACTGGATCAAGAGCTCGTGGGACGTCATCAAGCTGAACGTGTGCTGAACGCGGAGGTGCCGTACGTTCGGTGCTTGATCGGTTGAATCGCGAAGAAGTTCGACTACATCAACCGCGTCACTTGACGCTTCCGCTTTCGGTCTACAAGGGTACGTAGACACACTCCCCCCTCGTTGCTATGCATCTGGTAGATAGATCTTGCGTGATCGTAGGAAAATTTTGAATATACTACGTTCCCCAACATATGGTTCTTCTTGAGCATACTCCGGGGTGTTGGGTTGAAGAACTTCCTTTGGTCCTCTAGAGCATACAGACTACTCCCAACGGATCAACATGATATACGTTGTTCTTCATGGTTTACGACGCAGAAGTTGTTTTACCAAGTGATATTCGTCATGATTTACCCAGACTTAATTCAAGTGTCAAGCTTAACATGGATAAATCCAAGTTAATATGAGGGCTAATGTTGGGGATATAACCCCCACGGTATGACCTGGCTAGGTTATGGCTGTTATCTAGTGGCGGCTTGAAGAGTGGACTCATTCTGTGGGCCGCGACGATTAAGAAGCTCAGGGCCCAGAAGACGAGTCATGGAACGGGACGGCTTATGGCCTTGCACTTGAGAGGCCGGCTCATTGAGGAGACAAAGAAAATTCCCTTACTTGGGAAGTAAGATAAGTAGGAAACAACAACATTTGTTCTCAGGGATCAGCCCATCTGATATTTTATTTGATTGAGATTGCGGTTTCGCTGTAGGGCACGAGTTGTACTACGACCCAGATTCTATTGTAAACTCACGGCCTCAACCTATATATAAAGGGAGCCCTTGAGATAGAGAGGATAAATTACAAGCTCTCGAGTACTAGATTAGCCAAGTTCCATCCTTATAATCGAGATCCCAATCAATAAGCAAACAAAGCAGGACGTAAGCTTTTACCTCAATCGTGAGGGGCCGAACTTGGGTAAACTCTTTTCTCTCGATTTCGATCAACCTCATTCGAGCTATCATCGGCTGCGATGACCTCACGACTAAGTCCTTTTTCGAGGATATCTGTCGTGACAAAACCACAACAGGCTCCATGATGGACTTAAAAAGACATTTTCCACATCAAAGAATCATTTTTTTACATACCTTTTTTTTTTGCGGGTAACATATTCGGGAAAAATCATAACAATATACTTTCATACGTGGTGTATAAGAAAAACAAATACATACATGAAAATGAGTCCTTATTTATTGTTGTTGGGCCGGGATTTTTTCGTGCAGCTTGCAAATCATAATATTTTTGGACGAAATTCTACAGATCCATCACAAATGTGTATAATATTTTACAGTTTTTTTTGGATTTTCTTAACTCAAAATATCATTTTTGAACCCATACCCATCCACCGAAACTTCGCACTCGGCTGTAGATGCTCTACTATATTTTTTTTTAAAGTTAGATGCTCTACCACTCTACTCGGGTCCTTCACAGTCCTCCTTGTACCCACCCGTCAGACCGAACGAACCAATCGCCTGCAAATTCCCTTGGTCTGGGCGTCAGTCGAGGGCACACACACTCCGCAAGGGATCTCCTCCGCTGCAACCGCAAGCAGCGACAGCGCCGGCGACTGAGGAGAGGAGGGGCTGCTGACAGCGGGATCGAGCGATGACAGGTGAGCCCCGCTCCTGCCGCGCCCAATGGTGTCCCTCCACGTGTCTCCCCACCTGACTGGAGGAGCCGTCTGTCCTTGCAGCTGTCCGGCGGCAGGCGGCGACGAAGCGGGGCGGAGGTGGCGCGGCCGGAAAGAACGCGTGGCTGGCGGCGGACGGGAGCAAGAGGTGGGGGGAGAAGTTCTTCCTGCTGTACACGCCCTTCTGGCTCACGCTCTGCCTCGGCGTCGTCGTCCCCTTCAAGCTCTACGAGGTACTAGCGCTAGCCGCCCTCGCCTGCTGGTCGATCTATCTCATCCTGGGAGCATTTTGGTGGATCCTGAAACGAAGATGGGATCCTAAGAGAAAGATTCGATCTTGGTGATTTGTTTTGTAGCGATTGGGTTACTTTTTTCTTCCCCTTATATAAGCATTCTTGTATTTTTTTTTATTGTGATGTGATGTGCAGAGTTTCACGGAGCTGGAATATTTGGTTCTTGGATTGGTGTCAACCGTGCCTGCTTTTCTCATCCCTCTGTTCCTCGTAGGAAAGGTAAATTGGCACCCTCCTTCTAGGCTTCTACTCTCTCGTCAGGTCAACTTCGGAAGATCTGTTCGATGTGACATTCAGTCTTCAGAGGGTAACCATGTCCCCATGACTACTCTTCGTAGCAAGAAAAGGGCAGTGTTTGCACAGCAGTATTACTGTTTCACCAAATTCAGGTGTCCGCTGTTAAGTGAGAATGGAGAAACATAGACATTAACATTTTATTGCAACTAAGATGACAACTAGAGTTGAAAAAATATTTTATGTTGAGAACCTACTACCATTTAGGTGTTTTGGATCAGTTGGCAATTCATGTTTCCAACCATAGCAGCAGTTTATCTGGCCTACACAAAGGAATCCATTAGTGCTGCAGTAAATGAAAAATAATGAGAGTAAGGGCAGGTGCGCAATTATTAAATGCTGAGCGAACACATGACAAAACTATAAAAGTGGGGAAAGAAATGGAAGAGCAGGGATGGGAGGAGATGGTTGCGTCAGCGAGTCAGCTTCTCCATAAGGATGGGCTCCTCTCACTTGCAGCTCTCTTATTTGAGCTTCAGTTTTGTTTTGCATCTTTTCCCTTTTGATTTTTCTTCCTATTTTCAGTCCTAAACTATGTCTTCTTAGTTTGGTCCATAAAGGATGAAATTTCGAGCTTATTATGTTACTCTTGTACCAGTGTGTACACCAATCATATATTTGAAAGTTAACTTCATTTATTTTTATCCATTTCAGGCAGATAGTATTAGAAGTTTAAAAGATCGTTACTGGGTCAAGGTATGTATTTTCAGTGTGGATCGTTTGTAAGCCAATTTGTTCAGAAATGAACACTGTCCTGGAAAGTCTAACAGTTGTATGTAATATGATTCTGTTATATGGATCTGATTCAGGATTATATTTTTCTCTACGATTATACCTTACTCAGATTTAACTTTGACCCACAGAAATTTAAAAGTGGTCGTATAACAGTTGATGTATCAAACATTTACCATATTTTTGTCAAGTGACACTCTTGAAAGCTTTTGTACGCACCTGAAAGCTTTTGTACGCACATGAAAGCTTTTGTAATATAAACTCAGCAAGCTACCCTGTATGAACAAACACTAGTGATAATGTGATATATATTCTTCAGTTATGATAGTACTTACTTTGTTGCTAAACTACTAATACGGGTATAATGAGCTGTACTTCTCATTGTCTATGGACTTAGTTTTATTTGGTAATGCATTTTCTCATATTATCTCTTCGAAATCGTTTGCTAAATCCATGATACATCTTTCAATTGCAGGCTAATGTTTGGATTATAATTTTCAGTTATGTCGGTAACTACTTTTGGACGCATTACTTTTTCACAGTTCTTGGCGCGTCATATACTTTTCCATCATGGAGGATGAATAATGTAAGATCTTGTTCACACAAGGGATGGATGGGTGGAGAAATTTCACTGAGAGTGCTACTCTTTACAAATGTTTTATTTTGTGAGACACGTTCCTTTTACTTTCTAAACCTACAACATATTTTGCGGAATACTACTATAAAGTCAATCATATTGTCTCATTTCATAGCTTTGTTCCCACTTCATATATCCCCTTCCATCAATTCTCTTCTGCAAATTAGGGGTTTTAGCAGGGTTGAAGTTTTTGCCTATTAGTTGAGTACCATATGCTGATGGTATCATTCATCAATTCAGATTTAATTTTAATTTAAAACTTTGTTTGGTTGCTATACAGTTTCCATTACGTTATGTACATTATTGACACAAATCAGATGCATATCTGTTGCAACCCTGCTGTTGTAACTCTGTTTGCAGTGCATCTGTGGGATAGTAACTAGTTATTCAAATGTGCTACACTAATTTTGCTTATTTGTTTGCAATGCTTAATGATTTTCTTCATGTTTCAGGTACCCCATACAACATTTCTCCTGACCCATGCCTGCTTCTTATTTTATCACATGGCATCAAATATGACACTTCGTAGATTACGCCACTCTACAGCTCATCTGCCACAGTCTATTCGGTGGTTGTTTGAAGCCGCGTGGATTTTAGCACTCTCATACTTCATTGCATACTTGGAGACCCTAGCCATTGCAAATGTATGTTCCAGCATATATTTCTTGATGCATAGGGTGCTATGAATATTATGAGATTTTTCTCCCCAGTCTACTAATATTTAACTTTCATCTGCTTGCTTACAGTGGTAATCATCAATATTTCGTGCCTTAATTCTAGAAGTACAAACTATTTTGATTGAATCCAATCTTTTATTACTTTTTGTGTGCGTGTCTCATGCGGCTCAGTTGCACAGAACCCATCAACTCTAACTATGTATCCTGCTGGAC
Organism: Secale cereale; assembly: GCA_902687465.1. Classification (NCBI taxonomy): domain Eukaryota; kingdom Viridiplantae; phylum Streptophyta; class Magnoliopsida; order Poales; family Poaceae; genus Secale; species Secale cereale. The sequence goes on from LR738712.1 coordinate 68,830,501, forward strand.
TAGTTAGATAACAGAGAGCATGCAGACAATGCCTTTGAATCTTTATGGGCAAGTGTGGATAAGAACTTCTAGGCAATCCTTGATATATCTTAATTTTAAGTGCTACGTTATATCAAGTTTGTACATATTGTCCCTTAAAATATAAATCAGTGGTAGCTTGTGCAATGCTTTCGACACATGTTCAACTCTTCACTGTGGAATTGTGAGCCTGGAATCAATTCTCTGATGCACCTGGAAGAATAAAATAGCAATTAGGTAAACATAGTCAAATAGTTTGCACTTACATACGAAACAAATAGCATACGTAAATAAAGTTCAAACAGCGCCCAGTTATTGCCACTTAACGTTCGAGGAAATTACTGCTTCATATTTTGGTTGCTTGACATGGGGGGAAATCTGTAGTTCCTAATGTAGATGATATCATCTACTTCCTCCGTCCCATAATATAAGAGCGTTTTTGACACTACACTAGTGTAAAAAACGCTCTTATATTATGGGACGGAGGGAGTATTTGACTAAGATTCATTTACCTTATATATGTCCCACGTATTAAACGCTATAGTGATTTTCTCCGTGTAGTGTTTACATTTTTTCTGTAACCAGAGGTTTTTCTATCAGTCTTGTTTATTTTTCCATGCATCAGAATTTCGTAAGGTACTTGGGAAAATTAAATAAAGCAAAACGTTCTACCCCCATGTTGCAACTATTTTGTGGCATCACATCACACTGTATTATCAAGTTATGTTATACACGACCACAGTGTGTCATTATTTGTGATGTACATACAATTGATGTTGTTTTCACTTTTCAGTGATGCTATCCAGAAAGCTAGATGTTTCTTTGCTTGTACTAGAATCTTTCTGCTTCTGCATCCTTTTTTCATTTGTGAATGAAGCCAAGATACTACATTCCTGATGTTAAAATTGACCTTGCAGTTTCCATATTACGAATTCGTCGATCGGGACATAATGTACAAAGTTGGATCATTGTTCTATGCAATTTACTTCCTCGTCAGCTTTCCGATGTTCTCAAGGTAAAAGCTTGTCTGAATTTTGTCTCCTTTTCTCCTCTTTCTGCTATCACTTTACCCATCAAGCTCATTGTTAAACAGCAATATCTGGGTCTGAACCCGGTCAATGCTTGCCAGACATTTACTTTTCTCGAGCTGGCTATAATAAACATTTCTAGATTGAATACCCAAAAGATAATATAGTTCTGAATTCCAACAACTTACTTCCGCTCACAATTATCACAGCTGGGTGCATAGGCTTCTCACTGTTTTCTCTTCACCTAGTTCTCAATCACATGATTCATATTCAACTTCGTGTAACTCTTGTTTGGCATTCAGGATCGATGAAAAAGCAGAGAAATGGGACATTCCCAGGGTGGCCGTCGACGCTCTGGGCGCAGCGATGCTCGTCACGATAATACTCGATTTATGGCGCTTATTTCTGGGGCCAATCGTACCCATCCCCGAATCAAGACGGTGCGGCCAGCCGGGGCTTGCATGGTTCCACCATGTGCAGAATGAGAGCGTCTAATCCAGGGACGATGTGGGTTCTTCTGTTCCCACGCGTACCATCGACCGTCCGCCATTACCGGTGTTCTCCGAGAGGCCGAGACTGTTCGCCTCACCATCGGCGGGATGAAACTCGCACTGTCAAGGCGTGCTTCTTGCTGATTAATGGATCAATTTGTTGTTGTCTGCATGTAGTATTTGCTTCGTGCGAGTAGCGAACTGGTAACTGTAAGTTCAGCCTGATCTTAGAACCTGTTTTGAATAAGCTACTAGTGGCAATGATGATTTGATGTCACCCAACGAGAAAGTGATTCTTGACGCCTATTTTGCTCGAGTAAAAAAAAATCACTTGATGCCTATTTTACTTCACGAGCAAATCTCGAGTAAAAAAAAAATCTTGTTGGAGCAGTGTTTTTGTGCCTTGATGATACTTTTACATCTACATTATTTATCGGAGATGCTCTAACTGGCTCCGATAAGGGAGGGGCGATGACGGCGGCAGCGTCTTCGGCTCGTCCCAGTGATTGTAGTCATCGTTAGGTGGTCTACAGGCTTGGATGTAATTTTTTTTACCTTTTATATGTTCTTTGTACTTCCATGGTGTTTGATGAATAGATCGAAAGTTTTTTTTCCAAAAAAAAAAAAAAACTGCTGGTTTTTCGCTGAACAGTGATGGAGCCGAAGAGTGAGTGGCGACCGAGCCAGTGCCCTATTGGGCCAGCTCAGGCGTGCGCTATAGGGGAAGCAACAAGTAGTGAAAGGAGTCCTCTTCAGTGCGCACGTAAGCAACCCAAACCCCTGACCCCAAGGATAGGATTTTTGCTCGTCCCCCAAATCTCTCCGGCCATGGCCTCCTTCCCGCTGGCATCCGCCGCCCGTTCCCTCCCCACCCTACCATCTCACATCCCGGCAGCCGCGGCCACCCGCAGCGTCTCCATCCCGGCCTCCCCCACGGCGAAGACCACCGCCTCCTGCAGCCTCAGCATCAGGAGCCGCAGGCCAACCGTTCGACGGAACGCCGCGGAGACCTACGTCCCAGGCTCCGGCAAGTACATCGCGCCGGACTACCTCGTGAAGAAGGTGTCGGCCAGGGAGCTGGAGGAGCTCGTCAGGGGGGAGCGGAAGGTGCCGCTCATCGTGGACTTCTACGCCACCTGGTGCGGGCCATGCGTCCTCATGGCGCAGGACATCGAGATGCTCGCGGTCGAGTACGAGGACAGCGCCCTGTTCGTCAAGGTGGACACGGACGAGGAGTACGAGTTCGCGAGGGATATGCAGGTACGGGGCCTGCCAACGCTCTATTTCTTCAGTCCGGATCAGGGCAAGGACGCCATCAGGACCGAGGGGCTCATTCCTATTGACATGGTCAGAAACATCATCGAAAACGAGCTCTGAGTCCTGTCCAAGGCAACGTAGTGTCTACTCTGTAGTACTCCCTCCGTTCCAAATTACTCGTCGTGGTTTTAGTTCAAATTTGAACTAAAACCACGACGAGTAATTTGGAACGGAGGGAGTAGTAGCTACATTTTTTAGCTGAGTCTTGTACTAGTAGTTCTTAGTATTTAGCCTACGGTGCTTGATCTGAGCTTTGTGTTGCTCGGTTGTAGGTTCGCGTATGCAAGATCTGCATGAGCAAAATGTAGCATCAGGGTTCGAACTTGAGACTAACAAATTGGTTCCCTATTGCACCATTCTTGGTTTGTTAATTTTGTATGCGCTGGGTTTTGTCTTTGATCTTACTGCATGTAAATTGACTTTGGGTGCTCTTACTGGTGGTAAAAAAAAAACTCACATCGCCGCTCACGCAACCCGCTGCTGCGGCCATGGTCACGTTCCTCTCCCCCAACCTTGCATTACTGTGGCGCTTGGCTGATGGAGAGTCGGCCAATGCTCATGTTGCAGCTGTGATGTGTTTGTTGTTCTTCCAAATGTGGATGCAGTGGTGTTGTAGTCATAAACGTGTGATTCTGCATGTACTTGATGGATAAAGATGGTTGCTAGGTTCTCTGCTGGCCTTTGATTCTGGATGCCTCATCTTCTGGGTGGTCGTGGTCGGCGGTGCATCGCCACGGTTGAGTCTTGGCTCGTCTTGCTCTATTCTATTGTGTGCTGCTTCTTTCCTGTTTCTGCCTCCTCGTGTTCTAGCCTGCTCAGAAACTCCTGGGGCAAGATGGTGCCTGTGATGACGTCGTTGGTTACCAGCAGCAAGGAAGACATCATGTCGAGGGTCAGTCTCCCTGGGCTGTCTTCTCTGTGTTCTTTGATTCGTCTTTGTTCTTTTGCCTTCCTTGTAAACAGATGTTTTCAAAGAACCAGTCAAGATCGCCACAACGTCTGATGGACATGGCAAGATCACATCCTAGATTATTTTCTTTCACTGTTTTATCTGGAAGCTCCATTTGTCCCTTGATTTGTTCTGTTCGGAGAGGTATTCCGGATGATCGTCCTGAAAAAGGTAGAGTCGTCCAGGTTCCCACCTTTATATTTCAGTACAGTGTACGTCGGCCTGTTTGCTGCTAATTATGTGATCAACTATCATAAGTTTGTTCTATATTTTGTTTCGTGTGCATTTTACACAGCATTTATTTTCCGAGAGATTTCTTCAGCTCAGCAAGCATAAACAAGGTTGCATGCTATCACTTCTCATTAAATGTGACTTCCTGTTGGGGGGTAATGCTGAGACAGTAAACATCAGTATCATACTAATCACCCCTGCCAGTCAAATGGGTATTGTACGAGTTTTGGGGTTCTGCATCCAAACTTGATGTTGATACTGAAGTATATAACAATATTACAATGCGCGGTCTTGTGGATGCTGAAACTTGACAGAGGTCAATGTTGGAGAAGCATTCTCTTCTGATAATCAATGTATCGTTTGGTCCATGCATTATGTGTCTTGATACATCACCATTTGACAAAAAAATAGGATCTGGGATGTCGACAATCTAAGCCTTTTGTCGACGGTCCAAGTTTTCTTTAGCATATGGTTTCCTCTGTGATATCTCCTTGTCAGTTAACATACTTTGGTAACGTTGCATTGCACGACTCTGCCAAGTAACTATATATATCGCATTGCTAATTTTTACTTTTTGTAATGCCCAGGATGGGACTATACCTCCTACGTGTCGAGGCACGACTTAAAGGTATAAGCCCATCCTAGAATGATCTCAAGTTTGGTATCTTTGCACGACTCATGTAAAAGAGGGATTAAATTGCAAAAGAGATAGTTGGCTTACACTCGCCACTTCACACAATACATTACATAAACAATCATCATTCAAAACATCACAACCCGACTACGGGTGAAGATCCAAAGAAAGATACCAAAACAACATAAAGCCACAGGCCAAGATCGAATCCTAGTAGAAACCACTACTGAACATCGAAACGTCACAAGCAAACGGACACACTCTTCATCGAGCTCCCGATGAAGTACTTGAACCAGCTCCTGCATCTTACTCGGCTGAACCTGCATCTGGTGTGGAGGAGTAACTGTGAGCCACAGAGGACTCAGCAATCCCGTTCCCGGGTAACAAGACTATTTAAGCCTTGGGTGAGGACAAGGCTGAAGAAAGAACGAGAGGTGAAGGAACAAACAAGAGTCTGCAGCAGCAACTAGCACTAACTTACGCAAAAGAGAGCGAGAAGAGAAGTGCATCGGTCGAAAGATGATCACGAAGTGATCCTAACTAAAGCCGGTCAAACATAACCCCACCGTGTTCAACTCCCGAATCCCTATTCGGAAATTGACAGTCACGGTACACACGCTGGTAGTGTATTGAAACATTGTGTCAAGTTATCTACAACCGGAATTAACAAGCTCCCATCTGCCACATAACCGCGGGCACGGCTTTCGAAAGTTCAAACCCTGCAGGGGTGTTCCAACTTGGCCCATTACAAGCCCACGATCCGCGGAGTCGCAACTCCATAGGTGGGAAGACCCGAGTATCCTCGGAATCCCGTGCTCAAGTTAAACCGAACTAAGGTAAGGCTAATCCAGCAAATCCTCCCGGCGTGCCGACACCCTGATAGTAGCCGCGCGTATCTAGTCTCAGGCCACGACCGGATGAGCACAGCGTACAGTGGCCGAAACCCAAGTTGCCAAGGGGGGCCCCGCACACGACTCTAGTTTGGGGCCAACACCATCAGCACTGGCCCCCCCTGCTATGTAGAAATAAAGGATCCTCGAGGGAGCGACCCTCTATGCAAATTTAATTAATTAATTAAGTTGTTATTATGAGGCAAATAGTACCAAATGTTGGGACTTGCTGGAAAAGACTTAGCACTTAGCGGTTTATCAAGGGGGTCCCATACACCCCAACCGTGTTAGGAACGCGAAATCAAGGAACATAACACCGGTTTATACGGTTCCTAACGGCAAGAGTGGAACAAAACACCAAGCAAAAGGCTTAGCCTTCCACCCTGCCAGTATATAGATGATTTCATTTATAAGCATTTATATAGTGTGATATAACCCAACCAAACTTCAACATGAAGCAAGCATCTTCAATCTTCACCTGCAACTAACAATGCTAAAAGAGGGGCTGAGCGAAGCGTACTTAGCCAAGCAACGGTTTGCATAGGTAGGGTGGTTAAACATGGCAAATGGTTACAAGTAGGAGGCTGACAGGAAGAACATGGGCATCGAGGCAAAACTATAGATCGAGACTTCTAGCAATAGGCAAAGATAGTAATGGTATCCGGGTTCGGTCATCTTGCCTGGGATTCCACAAGGGAGAAGAACGGATCCAAGAAGGAGACGGAGCAACAGTCGAGCGGATCCTCACAACTCCGGAACGAAACCGAAGCTAACAAGAGAAGCAACCGGAAAGAAAGAACAACACGGTAAACACACACATCATAAACATGGCATACGATGCACAAGCAAGCATGATGCATGTCCGGTTTAAATATGCATGGCATGGCAAAGTGCACAAACAAAACTACAAGTTAAGTGGAGATCAATATGCAACGAGTTGCATATTGACGAAACACCACATTTAATTATTTAGTTGACTCTCATTATTAACAAGACAAGATTAAATGTTTTTAGCATGGCAAGAGGTGAAACATAAAGAAACTACACTATTAAGACATTTTAAATGAGGCCGGAGAATAACAACAACATATCCGGAAAATCCTCATGAGCATGTTTAATAATTATAAGCAAACAACAATTAAGCATTCAAAGGTTGTTAACATGATGCGGATGACATGAACAAGTTTATGCAAGTTTTATTAACAGGTTGACTTAAGAGGATAAGAAGCATTTGTCACCGTGGTGGAACGAAAGGGTGCCACGGCATGATCCGAAAATGATGCAACGCACCATATCGGTTCCGGTTTCTCGGTGAGGGACCGGTGCAAAACAAAAGGTGGAGTGAACGAGTTGAACAAGATGATGGGGTGATCCCGTTGCCGGGTTCCCACGAGTCGGTGGCGAGGCAACCGAGGAACATGACAAAGGTGGAACGGGCACGAAGCACACCCGAGAAGCATTTCATACAACACAACAAGCATGCATCACACGGGTCACGTCTCGGGGTTATACCTTCGGAACCACCGTTTCGGGACGGTTCGAGACGTAGAGGAAGGAGTCGTTCCGTAGAGGGAAGTAGTCGTTCTCGCAACTCGTAGAGGAAGTAGTTGTACTCGGGCGACGGTAGATGTACTCGTTCCGTTCGTTCGTAGAGGTACTTGAGGTTTCGGCGACGGTTGTGGTACATGGTGCTTCCGGGCGACGGTAGTGGTACACGCGACGGTAGTCGTTCGGGTCGTAGAGGTACTTGGTCGTCGTGGTACACGTGTCGTACACGGATGTAGGGGTACTTGTTCCGTAGATGAACTTGTTTCGAAGAGGTACTTGCGCGTCGTGTAGGGTTCACATCTCCAAAAGAGTAATACTTGCAGCTCCAAGATTAGCTGAGATTAACATTACAGCAACAAAACAAAAAGAACAAAAACAGGGCGGCAGCGACAAGGGGCTGTACGAGGCCAAGGCGTGCTGAACGAAGGAGGCCGCAGGGACGGCTCGCAGGGGCGCCGGGCTCTCCTTGCTGGAGGTGCAGAGGGAGGCGGCGGACACCGGAGGAGGCCGCCCGAGGGACGACGTCGAGGCTGGCGGCAGACCTCTGGCGCGGCTGCGGGCTTCGAGCGGGAGGCTCGCCTGGCGCGGGAGTCGGGGCGACCACGGCAGGGAACGGAGGGAGCGGGGCGAGGATGGCCGGAGGAGCTCGCTCGGGCCAGACGAGCGCGAGAGCCTGGCCTCGGGCCCCAAGAGGAGGAGATGGCGTCGGTGACGGCTCTGGCCGCTGGAGGAACGGAGGGAGCACGGTGGGTTCGGCGAAGAGGCGGCCGCGAGGGAAGAAGGGCCTGGCCGGCGGGCGCTTGGGGACGGGCGGCCGTGCCTTGGCGAGGCGAGGGACGACGCTCGGGGCCGCGGAGAGCTCGAAGAGGAGGTCGTGGGGACGAGGCCTCAGGCCTGGAGAAGAGGCGAGGGAGATGGAGGTACGAGGGAGGAGGGGAGATCGGGTCGAAGGGAACGGGGTGCGGGGCGCTGCACGAGAGAGAGCGGCTGGCGGCGGTGAGCGAGGAAAGAGGGACTCGTCGATAGGATTAGGGTTCGGGGGGAGGTCGGGCTGGACAAGTGATTTGGGCCTAAGTGGGCCGAAGAGAGGAAGTAAGAGGGAGGCTGCAGGTTGGAGGAGCGGTCGGGCCTAGGGGAGGCCTGGATGGACTAGGAGCTGGCTGCCTCTCTTTTAAATTCCCTTAGCAGAAGCAAAAGAGAAGGAGCAAAATAAAAAATAAGAAAAAAAGGTCAAAGAACAAGGATAAAATGATGGACATTTTTGTAAGGCTTTACGGAATAACTCCAACCTCACAAAAATATTTCCAACAAAAGGGAAGTGCAAACTAAATAAATAGCTTGCCTCAAGGAGTTTAAAAGGAGTTTAGAATTTTGGAGGAGCCTCGAAACAACGGAAAGAAATTACCGGCAAGATTTTTAGAGGTGAAACTAGAAGTGAAAAGACAATGGGGAAAATATGCAAGTGTGTTGCAGGTAATTCCAAACGAATGGAATATTATTATATAGCTCTCTAAAATAATGGGAGACTTTTATATGTTATAAAGAGAAGTCACCTTCCCTCGATTTAAATGGACCGAAGGTCCACACGGTTTATTTAGGTTGAGATGCAAAATAAAATATGACATGATGACATGATGCAATGCAAAAATAAATAACACAAGCACAAAAGAACACACGGGCAACCCGGAACATCCGGAATCTTCTGGAAGCTTCTGGAATCTTCTGGGACGTCGGTCTCGGGCGTCACAACTCTCCCACACTAACAGAGGATCTCGACCCGAGATCCTAGAGATATCACCGGGTAAAAACGGAAAAGGAAGAGGTAAAACAAAGTTGCTTCTTTGACAAACGAGTGAAAACCAAAGAACCTTGAGAGGTTGAACAAGTTGAAAGAAGAAAGCAACGGAGATAACGAAGAGGAAAAACACTCCTTTAGAAAATAGGAACAAGGAGCATTAAGAGAACCTTGAGAGGTTGAAAGACATGAAACAAGAGCTTACGAACCACAAGAATATGAAACTGCAAGGGTATAACCAAGGAAGAAGAATGACAGAATTTGGACAGCACTTCGTCTGTAAATGGAAGGAAAATGAGCAAGAACTTGAGGAGATGAGATGATACTTGATGAAAACAACAACATATTGCCTCCGAAACAATTAAAAGAATGGCACAAGTGGTAAGAAGGATTCAGACAGTACTCCGGTTGAAAAGACAGGCAAAACTAGATAAGATGAGAGAACTAGAATGGAGGACACAACACTCCGGTTAAATGACAAGCAAGGGAGAGACATGATCTTGCCAAAACGAGATGATGGTTAAAGAGAGTAATATCACAAGGCCTCCGGAATGAAAGAATAGCATATAGATCAACGAAAGAAAAGAATGGAGAAGAAAAAACAACTTCTCCGACAAATGAATTGAAAGAGCATCCTTACGAAGAAGGGTTGAACGGAGTTGTTGGAAAAAATCAACAACGAAAAGAATAAGCTTGAAGTGGGCTTATGGAAAACATCTCAAAATTAAGAGGTGACAACCAGCCACTAACTTAAACAATTGATTGGATCGAGATCAACAAGGAGATGAAAACCTTATTTCATCGGAATGATAAATGAAGAACTTGGGTCATTTATGAGCACCATAATTAGCAACAATCCTTAGGGAAAGCTTTAGGTGAAATACAACCCAAGATAACTCCAATGAATAAATTGAAGGGTTGGAAAGATCTCCTGAACAAAGAAAATGATGGTTTTAAATATCTCATTCTTGATAACTCGTGAATCATGAAACATGAAGGAAAAATTATCAAGAATGACATAACACCATCTGAAAAGATAAGGTAGAAAGAATTGCAATTGGAATGCATGATGAAGAATGCTTGAGCTCCAACAAGAATGTTGATAAGACTTCAAGGATGAATTAAAACATGATGAACCACCATGAGAACTCCGGTAGTGAAAACAAGAGAAGTGAAAGATGAAAGAATAAGATTCAAGGCCTGCGATGAATTAGATGAAGTTGAAATGATATAATAGAAATAACTTGGAGCTCCGGAAAACAAGATGAAAAACTTAGAACCAAGGCTATGATATGATGAACAAGCTCCGGACAAAAGAGTTAAATCACCTTGAAGAATAAGAATAAGAATTATGTCATGCATCTCCTTCACCAATTTAATTGATGACAACCAAAGGATTTGGCATACTACTTATTCTCGTTGGAAAGAAATAAAGAGAGATCTAGCACAAGCTCGGATTCAACGAACCACCGGTAGGATTGTGAAAAGAACAAATGAATTAAAACGATAATAACGGAAGGGTAACTTGAAAGAACCACCGTAAGAATAGGGAGACGAACGAAGAGGCATCAATGAAGGATATTTGGAGGACGAAGTTGAAAACTGAGAACGAAGAAATCTTCTGAAATGATGGCCTTCGGAGAATCACAAAGAAAAGAATTCAAGAATGGTTCGGATGGGTATAAAAGAATTCCTCACAATTTGAACAATAATGAGGATGGCATGAAGCTAGAACCACGAATCTTCAAGAGAACGGCCAAGATTTAAGAGAAACACTTCTCCGATCTCCAAATGTTGAGAATGAAGACGAGAAATGCCATGAAGAATTTCGAGATACTCCGGACGAATGACAAGAGGAAGGTTGAGATAAAGATGGAAATATTTGAAAACAAGCTTGGAGAAGGCATGTGACTGATGGAAATCATTCTTACATCACACTTTGAAAAGAATTCTCCGGAGAAAGAAGAGTCAGGTAAGATCCTGGGAAAAGACCTGTGGGTTAGGGCCCACTCAAAAGAAATCACCGTTGGAAAAGATTGCTTAAGAGATATTGCACCGGTTGAATTAAATGGCTTGGATAAGATAACAATGCTCAAAATAATTTGAACGGATTAATAATGGAATTATGAATCTTCAGCACTCCGGATATGAATAACAAGAGGAGAATGATTAATTGGTGCACCGGAATAAGAAGCATTGTGAAAAGAGGAAAAGGATAAGATCAACACCAAAATCTTGAATTACATCCACCGGAAGAATTAGAGAACAAAAGAATGATGAACTTGAAGCTCTTGAGCATCTTCATGATAAAGCACCGGATAAGAACATTGAAGGAAAAGAATGAAGAAACATCACATGAATAAAATGGATACTTCATCTGAGAATTGCTGGCTCCATAAAGAAAAGGGTGGGAGGGCGGGGAAAACAAAGACAACTTGGGATGAACAAAATGAACATCGGTTGAAAAGAATTTAACATGACCATCTTGATGATCAAGAAGGGCTAGCACTCCCATAGAAATATGAGAATACCGATTAAGAAAGGTATGGAATCAACATTTGACATCGAAGCAACTCGAATACCAGAATCAACAAGGACAAAGGATAGATGTGTAGCAGCCTAATCTTCACAATATCATCCGAACAGAGAAGTGAACGGATGAATTCCGCAGATACATCAACTGACGAGCAGCCACTTGGAGAGCAAAAGGTAAATAAAAAGGAACAAGGATCAGATAGAACAAATACAGGATAGAAGCTTCGTTCGACATCTTCGTGCTGAAAGCTCATGGAACATGTTACAAAAGGGTTTTGTCATCCCCGGATCAGCATAGCCAAGGACCCTTTAAGATGCAACTCCCGATCAGAACAAGTCCATAAAACCACTTCACTCAATGTAGAACCCCAAACTTCATATCGTGCATCCGTTGGAAGAATGCCTAGAACTACTAGATGAACCCACCTATAGATTTCCGAAAGTTTCCAGTTATGCAATCAGGTGTTGGGGATACACGGGAAGCACCGCGCAATCAACTCTAAACCTACATCCAGGTGTATCCATCCTTCAACACATAACCAGTCTTTCTCGGAAACTGTGTACCTCGGACCTTCGAAAAGCATCCACTATAACAAGCTATGGCAATACTCTCGAACTACCTCCCCAGTACTGGGTGATGTCGGGGTTATCTTGCCACTGGCCGTATAGGAGAGATTTTCGATGTCGGCCGTCTTAAGTATTTAGTACTGCCGCGATATGCTTGTTACAATGATACCTCGAAGCTCAACTCCTCGGTAACAGGAGGCATCGAGAACAATATCCTTGTCACAAGAACATCGAAACAATCCCAGAATACTCGCGGGATCCTAAAAAAAATTTGGTGCAATTTTTGAAAGTAGAAGAGAAAAGAGTAATCGTCAGGAGTCCTCACCAGAGAGAAAGGGGATGAGAAGCAAAGAAATCCTACTCTCCGATATAATATAGGACTCAAAATATTTTCAGTGTGTGCCTAGACTCAACCGTCAACGATTCGATCAATCAGTGGGGGCTTCTAGGTCGGAGAAGGCTCTGATACCAACTTGTAATGCCCAGGATGGGACTATACCTCCTACGTGTCGAGGCACGACTTAAAGGTATAAGCCCATCCTAGAATGATCTCAAGTTTGGTATCTTTGCACGACTCATGTAAAAGAGGGATTAAATTGCAAAAGAGATAGTTGGCTTACACTCGCCACTTCACACAATACATTACATAAACAATCATCATTCAAAACATCACAACCCGACTACGGGTGAAGATCCAAAGAAAGATACCAAAACAACATAAAGCCACAGGCCAAGATCGAATCCTAGTAGAAACCACTACTGAACATCGAAACGTCACAAGCAAACGGACACACTCTTCATCGAGCTCCCGATGAAGTACTTGAACCAGCTCCTGCATCTTACTCGGCTGAACCTGCATCTGGTGTGGAGGAGTAACTGTGAGCCGCAGAGGACTCAGCAATCCCGTTCCCGGGTAACAAGACTATTTAAGCCTTGGGTGAGGACAAGGCTGAAGAAAGAACGAGAGGTGAAGGAACAAACAAGAGTCTGCAGCAGCAACTAGCACTAACTTACGCAAAAGAGAGCGAGAAGAGAAGTGCATCGGTCGAAAGATGATCACGAAGTGATCCTAACTAAAGCCGGTCAAACATAACCCCACCGTGTTCAACTCCCGAATCCCTATTCGGAAATTGACAGTCACGGTACACACGCTGGTAGTGTATTGAAACATTGTGTCAAGTTATCTACAACCGGAATTAACAAGCTCCCATCTGCCACATAACCGCGGGCACGGCTTTCGAAAGTTCAAACCCTGCAGGGGTGTTCCAACTTGGCCCATTACAAGCCCACGATCCGCGGAGTCGCAACTCCATAGGTGGGAAGACCCGAGTATCCTCGGAATCCCGTGCTCAAGTTAAACCGAACTAAGGTAAGGCTAATCCAGCAAATCCTCCCGGCGTGCCGACACCCTGATAGTAGCCGCGCGTATCTAGTCTCAGGCCACGACCGGATGAGCACAGCGTACAGTGGCCGAAACCCAAGTTGCCAAGGGGGGCCCCGCACACGACTCTAGTTTGGGGCCAACACCATCAGCACTGGCCCCCCCTGCTATGTAGAAATAAAGGATCCTCGAGGGAGCGACCCTCTATGCAAATTTAATTAATTAATTAAGTTGTTATTATGAGGCAAATAGTACCAAATGTTGGGACTTGCTGGAAAAGACTTAGCACTTAGCGGTTTATCAAGGGGGTCCCATACACCCCAACCGTGTTAGGAACGCGAAATCAAGGAACATAACACCGGTTTATACGGTTCCTAACGGCAAGAGTGGAACAAAACACCAAGCAAAAGGCTTAGCCTTCCACCCTGCCAGTATATAGATGATTTCATTTATAAGCATTTATATAGTGTGATATAACCCAACCAAACTTCAACATGAAGCAAGCATCTTCAATCTTCACCTGCAACTAACAATGCTAAAAGAGGGGCTGAGCGAAGCGTACTTAGCCAAGCAACGGTTTGCATAGGTAGGGTGGTTAAACATGGCAAATGGTTACAAGTAGGAGGCTGACAGGAAGAACATGGGCATCGAGGCAAAACTATAGATCGAGACTTCTAGCAATAGGCAAAGATAGTAATGGTATCCGGGTTCGGTCATCTTGCCTGGGATTCCACAAGGGAGAAGAACGGATCCAAGAAGGAGACGGAGCAACAGTCGAGCGGATCCTCACAACTCCGGAACGAAACCGAAGCTAACAAGAGAAGCAACCGGAAAGAAAGAACAACACGGTAAACACACACATCATAAACATGGCATACGATGCACAAGCAAGCATGATGCATGTCCGGTTTAAATATGCATGGCATGGCAAAGTGCACAAACAAAACTACAAGTTAAGTGGAGATCAATATGCAACGAGTTGCATATTGACGAAACACCACATTTAATTATTTAGTTGACTCTCATTATTAACAAGACAAGATTAAATGTTTTTAGCATGGCAAGAGGTGAAACATAAAGAAACTACACTATTAAGACATTTTAAATGAGGCCGGAGAATAACAACAACATATCCGGAAAATCCTCATGAGCATGTTTAATAATTATAAGCAAACAACAATTAAGCATTCAAAGGTTGTTAACATGATGCGGATGACATGAACAAGTTTATGCAAGTTTTATTAACAGGTTGACTTAAGAGGATAAGAAGCATTTGTCACCGTGGTGGAACGAAAGGGTGCCACGGCATGATCCGAAAATGATGCAACGCACCATATCGGTTCCGGTTTCTCGGTGAGGGACCGGTGCAAAACAAAAGGTGGAGTGAACGAGTTGAACAAGATGATGGGGTGATCCCGTTGCCGGGTTCCCACGAGTCGGTGGCGAGGCAACCGAGGAACATGACAAAGGTGGAACGGGCACGAAGCACACCCGAGAAGCATTTCATACAACACAACAAGCATGCATCACACGGGTCACGTCTCGGGGTTATACCTTCGGAACCACCGTTTCGGGACGGTTCGAGACGTAGAGGAAGGAGTCGTTCCGTAGAGGGAAGTAGTCGTTCTCGCAACTCGTAGAGGAAGTAGTTGTACTCGGGCGACGGTAGATGTACTCGTTCCGTTCGTTCGTAGAGGTACTTGAGGTTTCGGCGACGGTTGTGGTACATGGTGCTTCCGGGCGACGGTAGTGGTACACGCGACGGTAGTCGTTCGGGTCGTAGAGGTACTTGGTCGTCGTGGTACACGTGTCGTACACGGATGTAGGGGTACTTGTTCCGTAGATGAACTTGTTTCGAAGAGGTACTTGCGCGTCGTGTAGGGTTCACATCTCCAAAAGAGTAATACTTGCAGCTCCAAGATTAGCTGAGATTAACATTACAGCAACAAAACAAAAAGAACAAAAACAGGGCGGCAGCGACAAGG
>LR738712.1:68846778-68890821 GCA_902687465.1 Secale cereale
AAAAAATAAGAAAAAAAGGTCAAAGAACAAGGATAAAATGATGGACATTTTTGTAAGGCTTTACGGAATAACTCCAACCTCACAAAAATATTTCCAACAAAAGGGAAGTGCAAACTAAATAAATAGCTTGCCTCAAGGAGTTTAAAAGGAGTTTAGAATTTTGGAGGAGCCTCGAAACAACGGAAAGAAATTACCGGCAAGATTTTTAGAGGTGAAACTAGAAGTGAAAAGACAATGGGGAAAATATGCAAGTGTGTTGCAGGTAATTCCAAACGAATGGAATATTATTATATAGCTCTCTAAAATAATGGGAGACTTTTATATGTTATAAAGAGAAGTCACCTTCCCTCGATTTAAATGGACCGAAGGTCCACACGGTTTATTTAGGTTGAGATGCAAAATAAAATATGACATGATGACATGATGCAATGCAAAAATAAATAACACAAGCACAAAAGAACACACGGGCAACCCGGAACATCCGGAATCTTCTGGAAGCTTCTGGAATCTTCTGGGACGTCGGTCTCGGGCGTCACACTTTTCTCCGTATAAATGTCTTCTCAGTTACCTATCATTCTAAAAGCCTGAAACTGCATTGCATAGTACACCCTCTGTTCCGAAATATAAGACGTTTTGGCAGTTCAATTTAAACTGCCAAAACATCTTATATTTTGAAACAGAGGTAGTACTCCCTCCGTCCGGAAATACTTGTCGGAGAAATGGATGTATCTAGACGTATGTTAGTTCTAGATACATCCATTTTTATCATTTTTGCGACAAGTATTTCCGGACGGAGGGAGTACTTCATTAGGCTGTGAATTTACTGTGAACACAGTAAGCAATGGCCATGGCAAGACTATTTCTTATGAACGGTCCACCATCCACATCATCAGTTCTAAGATTCTTTCACATGGCCTGAATTCTTTCTGTTGAAAGTGAATCCTACTTATTCATTATTTAGGTGACAATGCATGATAGTTTATTCCACTCCAAAAATGATAAACTCTGGAAAGCAGTGTATCTCGCTCTCCTTTTCCTAGCACCTTGTGACATATTCAATTTGTGAAGCAGTTCATTCCCTATAATATATTTAGAAATCTTTCATTTGTATATAATTTGTACTAGCATTTCATGGCTATAACAAATTGAGTGAAACCTACTCTTATGTTATGTTAAAATTTAACATTGAAAACTAAGATTATTGAGAACTGTACCAACTGACAAACACTGTTTCCAGCTCCTTATGGTTGGATCTTTCCACTCCAAAAATGATGAACTCTGGAAAACATTATATCTCCCTCTCTTTTTCCTCTAAAAAAGGTTCTTTCCCGACACCACATTTAAGTATCTTGCATTTGCACATAATTTGTGCTAGCAATTCGTGTCTTTAAGAAATTGAGTGAAACCTACTCTTTCATGCTTTATACCTAATCATTCATATTGATTGCGGTCAGCAAAAAGGTTCTGTTATAACTTTAAAATCGAACACCAAGTTTCCCCTGGACAATTATACTTTTTTGTGATCTTTTGGTTCACAAGTTATAGTAATCTGTCATTCTAGGCTTTGCTCCAGCATGACAAGGAGTAAAGGACTGCAGCACTGACTGCTTTTTTCATGATTCAATATCCATCTGGAGTATTGCTTTTGCTAGCTCAAGCCTATATTTAGATATCATGTGTAAAAAATAATAAAAGCAACTCACTCCACAATTCCTGTGTATTGATGTTTTGTTTTTCCTGGTATAGATGTAGGCCGATTTCAAGTGTCAAACACAAGCTTAGGCTATATAAATCCTGCCATAGAAATTTGTTTCTCTTTTACCTTTTAGCTGCCTAGAATCAGGATCCAACTTTAGAGTTATACTTATATACATATCATGCTTGAAAGTTTAGTGTTTCGTAGCCTTTCTTTTTCTGCTCCTCATCAATTGTGATATAAAATTAAATCCCATTTCCCTTTCTTGAATTTGAATAGAAGTAAAACAATAAACTACTCTAGGTAGTTATGTATTCATTTATTCAATAGCCTTTTCATTGCCTGCCTCTGAGATGACATATGAGACCGAAGTAAAATTTTCTCTTCTTTCCACTATTATTTGTAAAAATGACAGCATTTTGCTATGTCTGGCTTTCAAAGCAAGACTAATCGGATATTTGCTACTATATGAATTAAAGAATATCTGTCTCAATGGACGATGATATTATGATGGGTCCATATACTACAGTAGCATTGGGTGATCAGGAAACTTGTTAAAAAGGGCAAAAAGATCTCTCTGATTTGTTGTTTAAACATGTCTCTAAAATGAGTGATCCAGCTGAGGCTTTGCCTTTATTGAAGCCATCTGCATCTTCTTTGATGGTAATATAAACTCATGTATAGTTTTCATGTGAATTCCAATGATGTCTGTGTCCTTCAGTTCAAAAGGATAAATCTTCTGGAGTCCACAAATTTGTTGGGACCTTTATGATGAAATCTCAAGATCTGTGGCCAAGCACTGTATGTTTTTGACCTTTTGGTTCTTTTTATTCACTAGTACTCCCTCTATAAACTAATATAAGAGCGTTTAGATCACTATTTTAGTATTCTAAACGCTCTTATATTAGTTTACAGAGGGAGTATTTCACATGCCCATTTTCCTGAAACTTTTTCCCAATGGTTGAATAAACTGTATGGTGTAGGTTGCAGAGAACATGAGAATTCAGGATGTTACCTAAACAGATCACAACCACATGATCTTCATAAATGTACCTAAACATATCGTCACCATTACATCTTCATGATGAGATATGCTAAAAGCACAATACAACACAAATAAAGAGGGCTTGCCTTATATAGGTTCTCACAAAAAGGTACTAGAACATCAAGCAATTGATTTGGTTGACTCTTTTATAATCTTTTTTTTTTTAGAATCGACTCTTTTATAATCAATGGACCACAACTGCACTGGGGGAGCTAAGCTGGGGCAAAAGTGTGCGGTGGCCCGCCCAGCCCAAAAACGGAAAATGAGTTACATATGCACAGCCCATCCCGTGAGCAGCCTGACAGAACGAGACTTGCTCTTTGAGGTCTAAAAGTGCCCAGCCGACTGCAGTCCAGCTGCACAGTCGTACTGCGTAGACGGGCTCCAGCAGCCAGGCAGCCGGTCGCAGCACCGAGGGTGATCCATCCCCCAATGCCCCAGGCAGGTAGCACAAGTAATTTCCTCTACTTATCCTAATTGGGCTTCACGGCGTCATCTTAAATTCACAGTAGAGACCTGAAATTCGCAGCCGAGTAATTTGGTAGCATGAATTGTCAAGTCAATTGTTGTTTGCAAGTTTATGAATTGTAATTTAGTTACAACATGACTGGCTATGGGCAAGGCCGGTTAGTGAATAATTAATTTGGTTTTCAAAATAAAACGATATGGCCCAGAATTGAGATGGTTTCCAATATAACCGAGTAGTAACTAATGCATACCGAAAAATACAAATGAGAATTTGAAAAATATATGCTCTTCTTTAGTTGGGCTTGCCCAAACATTTATCTGCAGCTCCGCCACTGCACAATTGTATATTCAAAACTGTACATAAACATATCGTGTCCATTTAATCTTAGTAACCATCCATAAGCTGACGTAGGTTCACTAGAAATTCTCAAAGAAAGTATAACATCCGGTCTTTTTTTAGGTGAACTACGGGGGTCGGGGGCCATTAGCCCTGAACCATTTTGTTTAATGGAAGAATCGTGCTACAATAAGTTACAACGGCAGTACAAACACACACATCACCACTTGAAAAGGGAATGAAGAAAAACAATAACCCCAACTACCTGAGCTAACCACTACAAGCACACTCACCATGAAAGAAAAGGATGTCACAACGTTTGCATTGCCGGAGTGGCCGAAATGATTGGTTAGCCGAGCCCCACCATGACATCCAGCCATTGATGGGTGGACCTTCATAATCACTTACAGTCATTTAATATTTATAGTTGTACCTAACTATATCATAGTCATCATTAGATTTCATAAATACATGAATAGTCATGGTCGTCAGATCTTCATAATTGTAAACATATCACAACCATTACTAAACAGATCATGACTGTTGAATTGTCATAAGTTTATATATGTGTGATAGCATGTGGTTCGGCGCTCATGCTCGCACGAGGATAAGAATATGCGTACACGGAAGAGCAACGCTAGGCTCTGGTCGACCGGCCCAAATTTTTTCCGGTCAACCCGCGTGCGTCGGATTTAATCAATTAGACCCGTTTGATTTGCCTCTCTATCACCATCCTCTCTAGGTAGCGCTTGGTCCTCACGCCTCCCCAGCGTGTTGACCAACAACTCGCGTCCAAGGCGGACTACGCTTGCCGCCGCCCGCGCTTGTCCTCAGTGGCATGCGCTTGCCCGCCGATGGCACCACCCGCACTCATCCCCTCCGGTGGTCGCCTCCCTCATGTCGCTAGCTAGCTCGCCGCTGACCGGTTGCAGCAAAAATCACCCTCGCCATGGTCGCTGGCAAGGAGCACCGGTGCCAGCAAACGGGGACGCCGGGTGGTCCCACCATCACCTGCTGTGTCTCCCCCATCACCTTTGAGTAGTCACAACATCTTCAGGTTCTAACAAATCCAAGCGCTGGTTCGAGCATCCAGCCAGTAGGGGTGTCGCCTTGCAGCTCCAGCGGACCACGGTTCTAGCTCCCGCAGTCCATGGTTGTAGCATCTAGCCGACGGGTCGTCGCTTTGCAGCTCCACCAGGCCGCAGCTGCAGCTCCGTCGGACCATGCTTCCAGCTCCGCCAAACCATAGTTCCAACTTTTTTCGGCTGCAGCCGTAGCACCCCTCGTCAGCACGTAGGCGGCTCGCAGCACCGCCAGACTGTGCTTCCAGCTTTCCGGCCATGGTTGTAGCTCCACCGGACCACGGTTCCAGCTCTGTTCGGTTACAACATCTTGTCATCCCATGGTCGTCGTCCCAGCCACGGCACACTGCCGATGCAACTTCTGATGGGGCCGGGTCCAGCTCCAGCCTCGGCCGATTGACGCACAACAACCGCCAGTTGCAGACTGCGGCGAGTGCATCAAGCCGGCGCAGCCCCACCTCACCCGCCTCCGACAAAGCATCCACCGCCGCCATAAAAAACACCATGTTATGACCGGCATATTAGGGGTTTAGCCCAGTGGGTTGTGGCCCAAGTTATCTTATCATTATTAGGGGCTTAGCCCAAATATCTTATCATTATTTGGATCATTTGCTCACGAGTCAAGTAAACCTCTCTATATAAGGAGATGAGATGTATCAATCTAATCAGGCAAGAAGCAATCATTATTTGCTCGGCTTCCTGAAGGGAGCCGGGAGACCTAACCCTAGCCACCTCTTGCGCCGCCGCCGCCTCTTCTTCATCGCGCCACGGCGCCCCGCCACCGGCAGCCGCGATCGCATCTCTGTCAACCCTCCCCCTTCATGTACAACCTACGCCTTAGACCGGCTAGGATCCTAGCTCCTACCAGTTTGGTATTAGGTAGCTCGATTCCGATCATGTCTGCACCACCACCCAACCCAACGCTTCCCGTCACCACCGCGCCGCTGCCTCTCTCCACCGCACCGCTGGCTCTCCCCACCGCGCCGCTGGACTCCACCGCCGGCACCTCCATCGGCCAGACGCTGCCGCCCTCCACCGCGCCGCCCGTCGCCATCTACTCGCCGGCAGAGATGACCGGGGTCCTCAACGACCTCATCACCGCCGTCCAGGGCATACGCCTCTACCTGGCCGGGCCCTACGGGCAGCCGCCGCCCTTGCAGCCGGCCGCCGCCCTTCCCTGGTACGCGGCCACCATGGCGCCGATCGGGCCTCTACACCACCACTAACCCGTTCAGTCGCCACTCGCCGTCGTCCCCCACTAGCCGCAATGGCTGGTTTCGGATACCGCCGCGCCCCCGACGCCTCACGGGTCCGGGCAGCCGCAACCCCAGCTGCCGGCCCCACCGCTGCCCGCTGTCGCGCCTCAATGGCGACAGTGGCCGGCCCCGGCCCTCGCTGCGCCCCCGATGCTTCTCGGGTCCGGGCAGCCGCCCCAGCTGCCGGCCCCATCGCCGCCGGCTGCCGCGCCTCAATGGCCACAGTGGCCGGCCCCGGCCCTCGCTGCGCCCCCCACACCTCCCGGGTCCGTACCGCCGCAGCTGCCGGCCCCGCCCCCGCCTAGCACGGGGCCCGGGTCACCCACGCTGGGAGGTGTACTGATCCAGCAAGTGCGCTTCCCGCCATCACTGTCCCCAATACCGGCCTGGCTGACCGGATCATCGCCGCCACCCATCTACACGTCGGTTGGAGACCCGCCGGCACCCACTCTGCAGTTCGGCGATCTCTCCGGCTCGGCGGGGCACTCCACGGGCCGCAACCACGCTGATCGGGCACCCCAATCCTTGCTGCTTCGCACCTCCGAGCTAGTCGGCCACGACGCTCCGACTCAGACACCGCCGCGGTTTGCCAAACTGGACTTCACCACTTATGACGGCACGGAGGACCCCCTCAACTGGCTCAACCAGTGCGAGCAATTCTTTTGCGGGCAGCGCACCCTCACCTTGGAGCGTACCTGGCTCGCCTCTTACCACCTCCGCGGCGCGGCACAGACCTGGTACTACGCCCTCGAGCAGGACGAGGGCAGCAAGCCCCGTTGGGAGCGCTTCCGCGAGCTCTGCCTCCTTCGTTTTGGGCCACCGATCCGCGGGAGCCGCCTGGCAGAGCTAGGCCGCCTTCCCTTCACCTCCACGGTTCAGGACTTCGCCGACCGTTTCCAGGCCTTGGCATGCCACGCGTCGAGTGTGACGGCGCAGCAGCGGGCCGACCTCTTCGTCGGTGGACTTCCGGATCACATCTGCGTGGACGTGGAGCTTAGGGGACCCCAGGATCTCCAAACGGCCATGTACTACGCCCGCGCGTTCGAGCGCTGCGCGGTGGCCTTCCAGCAGGAATCACCGTCCTGGGCCGCTGGGTCGCCACCCTTGCATGATGTTCCCGCGCAGGGTCAGCCTACTCAGGCTTCCACGGCACCCCTCGCCGCGACCGCGGCGCGCCCGTTCCGCCGGCTCACCTCGGCCGAGCTACTCAAGTGTCGCCGCCAAGGGTTGTGCTTCAACTGCGATGAGCCCTACACGCCCGGCCACGTCTGCCCGCGACTCTTCTACCTGGAGGCTGCAGACTACATTCCGGAGAACGACGTCGCTACCGACCTGGCTGCCCCAGCTGTCGCGCAGGTGTTCCTTACAGCTCGAGGATGAGCTGTTTGTGCAGGCGGGGAGAAGTGTTATGACCGGCATATTAGGGGTTTAGCCCAGTGGGTTGTGGCCCAAGTTATCTTATCATTATTAGGGGCTTAGCCCAATTATCTTATCATTATTAGGATCATTTGCTTAGGAGTCAAGTAAACCTCTCTATATAAAGAGAGGAGATGTATCAATCTAATCAAGCAAGAAGCAATCATTATTTGCTCAGCTTCCGAAGGGAGCCGGGAGACCTAACCCTAGCTGCCTCTTCTTCATCGCGCCACGGCGCCCCGCTGCCGGCAGCCGTGATCGCATCTCCGTCACCCCCCCTTCATGTACAACCTACGCCTTAGACCGGCTAGGATCCTAGCTCCTACCACACCAGTTCGCCCCATCTCTGTAGCCTCTCCCCCCATGTCTCCTTGTTGTGGCACACAACGGGTCTCAGTCAGGGATGGAGAATAGAGGTGACAGAGGGGAGCATGGTGAAGAAAGTGAGTTTGGTTGGCTGTGAGCTGCAAGCCGACATGCTGCCCGCTAGCGTTGTCGAAGTAGGGGGAAAGAGGATCTGTGATGCGAGCCAAATATAGGATAAGGTAGATGCTCGAGGAAGAAATGGAGCGGCTGAGAAATATCTAGTTTAGAGGATAAGGCAAGGATGGTGCGTTTTCATGTGGGTCCGCTGATATACATATGCGCGTGGAAGGCGACCGGCGCAACATGAGGCCGATCAGCCGACCAGAACGTTTCCCTACAGGAAAACGCATCCCAGAGACCAACTTGCTGATTACAACTCGAGATATAGTGTGGGAAAATGACCCAACTCCTATCCAAACACCTTTGGAATATTCCAACATATAAAAGTATTCAACGCAAACTCAATATATTAGACATCATAAGTGATGGTTTACATGAGACAATTGGGTAATTACACGGTATCCACGTCAACAAATATTATCATATTCAGGTTGCAGTAAACGTGAACATGATGCACAGAAAAGCATACCGTGTGCTTTAGTACTCCAAATGGAAGTTTTACAGATCAGAATGTTACCAAGAATGCATAACACTCGTCCCTTCGGGGGCACCCGATAAAGATGCTTAACATGTGGTTCCTTGATGCACATCATTGGTTGTAAAAAAGGAAAAAAGAATGCATAACACTCCATAACATATGCTTGAACATATCGGATGTCAGATATCGGGTGATATATATAACATTTTTAAAACATTCTTCTTCAAAAATGTCTTTGTAAAAACAAAATCTATGGTGTCAATGCTCTAGCATAACAAATTTATTTCCTAGTTTATGAACTTATTAATTTATTATATTTAAGATAGATTCACAAAATCCTCACTCTAAATTAAGAATAATATGACTATGATAATAAGATGAAGTTGTAAATACATAATCTTTTTTGTCACCGCTTTCAGAGAAATATGTGTTCATCGACGTACTGGTCTATATCAGTGGGCATATTGGGTCAGATATCGGCCATATCGATCGATATTTTGGTCTGTATCGGATGATATGTGTGAAAATAATATTTATAAAATGCTA
Organism: Secale cereale; assembly: GCA_902687465.1. Classification (NCBI taxonomy): domain Eukaryota; kingdom Viridiplantae; phylum Streptophyta; class Magnoliopsida; order Poales; family Poaceae; genus Secale; species Secale cereale. The sequence goes on from LR738712.1 coordinate 68,855,589, forward strand.
TGTTATGTTTATATAAGTAGAACCCCAAAACTGATATATCAAGCATATCAGCCTAGATTTGAAAGCTTGATGGTTTACATGAGACAATTGGGTATTACATGGTATTCACATCAACAAATACTATCACATTCAGGCTATAGTAAACGTGGACATGCTTCATAGAAAAGCACAATGTGCTTTAGTACTCTGAATGGAAGCTTAGAGTTGTACCTAACTATATTATAGTCATTATTAGATTTCATAAGTACATAAACAGTCACAACGATTTGATATTTATAGTTGTACCTAACTATAGGTCATAATTAGATTTCATAAGTACATAAACAATCACATCAATTTGATATTTGTAGTTGTACCTAACTATATATCATTATCAGATTGAAGTACATAAATACTCACTGTCGCCGATCTTCATAACCGTAAACATGTCACAGCCTGCTAAAAAGATCAGTTGAATTTAAGGAGGGGGGATGGGGGATAAAATCTTTGTAGACCATCTCTAGATGTAGCATTTTTGGATAAGAACATATGCACACGAAAACGCATCACAAAGACCAAATTCTTTGTGGGTATAGCTTGGGAAAACGACCCAAGTACTCTGCAAACACGTTTGGATTACTCCAACACACATGTATTCAGCACAAACTCGACATATTAGACATCATAAGTGATAGTTTACATGAGACATTGGGTATTACATGCTGATATCCACATCAACAAATACTATCATATTCAGGCTATAGTAAACATGAACTTGATGCACAGAAAAGCACACCGTGTGCTTTAGTACTTCAAATAAAAGTTTTACAGATCGGAAAGTAGCCGAGAATGGATAACACCCCATATTATGCATACCACTCCATATGCTCGCTCGTACCTTGTATTCTCCTCGAAACATACCTGTAACAAAGTAAGACAATACCCATAGAGAGCACATCTTCTGAAGCAAGCCACAAATTATAATATGGAGTACGTATTTTTGGCCTATCTCACGGGTAGACCTCAAAGACACCTCGAGCTCCAAGTTTCTTCACAATTTTATAATCACTGAATCCTGCCTTCATGAATAGCTCGCTCCAATCAGTTTCATCCCGCTGCCTGCCATTGGTCGTCACCATCATGGCTACATCCACTAGGAGTTCTGCTTCGTATGTTGATCCCGAAGAAGGGTCTACAAGTATGTCGATAACAATCACTTTCCCTCCCTCTTCCCGCGAAGGGATGGCCTTCTTGCATTGAGCAAGGATCTTCACGCAGTCCTCATCACTCCAATGGTGCAGCACAAGCTATATATGTAGGGAAATTTTGATACAACTTTAGTAACAACGTGGAAAAGAGGGAAATTTTTGAGAAAACTTTAGTAATGATAATATTGATTTTTAATTAGTTTGCTATATGTTGTACCTTGACCAACACTGCCTGAGCAGGTGGGACGGACTTGAACATGTCACCGGCCACGTAGTTAACCACACCGTCTGCTGGGACATTGTCGATCACCTGCGGAAGGTCGAGCACGGTGCACTTGATTTGCGGAAAGGCCTCCATGATGGCCCTTGCCGTCGTGCCGTCGCCACCACAGCAGTCGGTCAGGGACTCGAGCCCCTGGAAGATGGTGCCGCACTCCCGCAGGACCGTGAGGAACCCGAAATTGTCATGGGACGCCAGAGCATCGTTGAACACGGCGTCGGTCTCGGGGTCTTGCTCCGCCATGCTCCCGTCAAAGAGGGCTACGCCATGGAGATCCTCGAACGGTGACGCCGTGACATCCTTCGTAAACCAGTCGGAGAGCCCCATGGCAGCCTCAAGGCAGTGCCTCGAGGTTGAGGCGAGCACAACGGACGTCTGGCTCGGGTGGCCATCTACGGCGACATCGTCAAGCAAGAGCCAGGACAGCGGTGTCAGGCGGTAGGTGACCACGTCGGTGCTATTGTCGGCGGTGAAGACACCGGACGTGGCCAGCAGTCGCATGATGCGACGGAGGTAGGGCTGCTTGGCGGGTGGAAGGGACAGCGCGGCGACCAGATCAGGCAGCGATGCCGCGCCGCCCAGTCTATGGATGGTGGTCGGGATGCCGAGCTTGACGATGCACTGGAATGCCATGGAGGTCATGTAGTAGAGACTGTGGCGCCAAAGGTCGGCCTGCCCCTGCAGGAGCTCAGCCTCGGTGGGAACGGTCAGTTGCTGAGCCTGGGCCGCCATTGTTGTTAGCTTGATCACTCTCCCTCTAGCTATTTGGTGAGGTGTTTTCCGTTCAAGCAGTGTGCATCCGTCAGGTACTTTGGAGCGGCACATATATACTGGAGCTACTCACGTGGGGCACGTGCGTCGGTGCTAAGAAGGGCATGGCGATATCACACGTGTCCCGTGCGTGGAAATAAATTAAAAACAATAAAGAGACGCATCATGCGAGTCACCTGATCCATTGAAGTGGATATTTACATTCTATATAAGGTTCTGTGGATGTGTAAGCGTGCACGCCATGCCAGCATCCAGAATCATAAATAACACACATTTGTCCAATTGAAAGAGTCATGCACAATCTTGCAAGGAGAAACTGTCACATCTTTATTGGATTTGATCGTGCCTCCCACTAAGGCCTTGTTGGATTTGATCGTGCCTCCCACTAAGGCTTGTTTGTCGATGGTTGGACTATTTCTTTTATCTCATTGTGTTTAATTGCTTTCACTAAAGGGACCGCTAGGGATCTGATTCACTAGTTCCCCCACCCGCTTCTGACCTACCCAAAAACCTACCCCGTTGTCCGCGCACGTTCCCGCCTGACGCCACCTGCCCACATTCATACCGATGTAGAGCGGCTGCTCTGTGTTGACGCCGGTCCAGAGCTGACGTGACCTCTCGCTGGCTTCAGTATTGAAGCAGCGCGCCAGCTTAGAGCGTCACCCGCGACGTCTCTCCGGTGTCCGCGCCTGTTTAATGCCGAGATGCGTTATTGGATAGGACGGGACAGGACGGATATCTACCATGCCCTTGCAATGCCTCATTTGTTCGTATGCCGTCATTAAATAGGCTTGCCGGTCGATAAACCCACTCCGGCACCGCGCATTGAAGCATCCATACGCATGATCTCGCTGGAGTCTGCTATTTAAAGGCCTCCACACCTGGCTACTCCACGCCACAACACAGCCGCTCCACATCCTCCTCCCTTGCACCACACACCCGTCATGACTATGCATGGCAACGCTCTGTGGGAGAGCCTCTCCACGGAGATGAAGCATGAGGTGGACGCCCTTGCGGCCTCCTGGCACAGCCACTCCACATCCTCCTCCCTTGCACCATACCCGTCATGACTATGCATGGTAACGCTCTGTGGGAGAGCCTCTCCACGGAGATGAAGCATGACGTGGCCGCCCTTGCGGCCTCCTGGCACAGCTGCCATGCCAGGCGGATCGAGTCCGGCATGTCGGCCAGCTCGTCCGAGGTCTCCGAAGACGACACCATGATGGAGACGGGCTCCGATGGCACCACACCGGCATCTGAGCCAGCACATGTGCTTGCCGACTTCACCATGAAGCAGGCGTAGGCTCGCTTCACTGCCGCTGTGGCGGACGAGCAACCTGCACCTGCGCCTATATGTCGGTGTTCCAGTAGGCGCAGGAGGAACAATGGTACAACATGTCCCTCTTGGAGCAGCACCGGCTGGCGGAGGGCCAAACCGATGACTAGCGCCCGAGCGAGGAGGCCATGGCGGCCATGGCCGCGGCGAACCCCAACGTCATCGCGGAGCAGCATGCACTCTACGGGGCCGCCCACGCTCGAGCGGCCATTCGTCACGAACATGCGGCCATGGAGGCACAGCTGCAGGCCACCGCGGATGAGAGCATCGCCAACTACCCGTCCTACACCCCAACGTCAAACTTTTTGGCAGGCCGGTGGCGCAACAACAACGCCAGCACCAACGCCTCCTTTTCCATCATGGACCTCACGTCTACCGGTGACGAGGAAGCCGTGGACTCCTCCGAGAATGAGTAGGGCATGGGAGGCAGCGGGGCCTGGTCCCATGTGGTCCAGTTCGTCTCCCATGTCCTACTCTTCCCCGCTAGCGACCGCACCTACATTGCACGGGTCTTATCACCGGTTGTCGGTGCTAAATCCGGCATATCTTGAGGTAGGGTCTAAATCTAGGCATCTTCGAGTGATGGTAACATGGATACATGATTTTACCCAGGTTCTGGCTCTCTCGAATAGATAATGCCCTACGTCTTGCTCTTGATTGTATTGATACTAGCGATAGTACAGAGTAAACATATCTACCCCGAGATTGTTGTGTATAATCCTAATGATCTGGAATACGATCTATCGACTAGCCTGAACTTGGCTTATATAATGTATCGGAGACCTAGGATAACAAGAGTTTTAGTCGGATATGTGGGTGGAGAGGAGTCCTTGTCTTGGTCACCAAGTCTTGTGGAATCTTCCTCATATATGTCATGGGCTGCCTGAAGTATCCCGTTAGTGAATCACCATGGGGGCCTTCGGCCCGGGAGATGACGTGGTGAGTACCACCCTAGTGTAGGACACTATCAGTAGCCCCCCGAATCGGTCTTCAAGTCGGGGACGCTCCTCGGTTCTTCCGAATTGTTCTTCGTCTTCGGCCATCGGTCTCTAAAGCTTGTTCAACAAATCTTCCCATCTCCGTTCTTGAGGATCGCCGAGGTGAATCCGAAGAGCTCACACACCAGGCATCCGAGGAGCCCCTTTTCAGTTCTCTACCTTTATCAATGCCTTGTTTTTTAACGCCACATATCGGGATTCATAGTTTTTACCGTGCAGTGGTGTCCTCTTGTAGCCGAGTTCTAATGTCGGACTACATGCGAGGTGCCTTTTTGCAGCCAAGCTACAACAACGATCTACATCCGAGGTGTCATAAATTACCTCATTCTTAAAGAACTTGAAGGAGTTCAGCCGAGCTCCAACGCGGATCTGCATCTGAGGTGTCATAAATTACCTCATTCTTGAAGAACTTGAAGGAGTTGGATCGAGCTTATTGCTGGAAAAGCCCTTTATGGAGGCAGGCACTCGTATTCGAGCTTTATGCCGGACTGCTTCCAAGGTGGTGCACCACCTTAGGCTTGGGCTGACTATTTACAGAACATTTTCTTTCGATCGGTGCAATTTATTCTCAGCCGAGATGTATAGCCAAAAGGATAAAACAAAATTGCTGGTCCCAATAGCTCCTGAGACTTAGGTCGATTTGCTAAATCGACCTGAGGATTAAGTCTTTGCTTGACATCATACTTTAGGAATAAAAACGCAGTGTGTAGTAGCCCCCGAGACTCAGGTTGGGTGTGGCTAGGGCTGCAAGAAAAGCTCGAGACTCGTGAGCCGTTCGAGATCAACTCATTTTTTGGCTCGATTCGAGATCGACTCAAAAAGAAACAAATTGCGTTTGAACACTTTACGTAGCTCGATCGAGAAACAAGCCGATCTTGAGCCAATATTGGCTCGCTCGATTTTAGCTAGATAACTCAACATAATATCATTATGTTAAATGATCATGCCATTTATTAAATGGAAATAGGACAATTTGTTACCATATATGATGTCCACGATTTTCCTCTATTTTATTTACCAGCAAATATGAAAGCTTAATTAAGTCCAGAGAAGATTTAGGCCTAATTATGGTACGTTGTTGACTATGTGTAAAATATCCTGTTGTTTTTGCCAAAAGTTCCCAACATATGCACCTATGTTTTCTTATTTTCGGTCCACGAAGACCACCATCTATTGCTAGTTCGGCAAAGAGACCAAGATGAGCTATCCGAGCATGAGATGGCCTTACAAAGGTGGTGTTGTGTCTTTATATATTTGGAATAATCGTTATAAATTTATAATTTTTACCATCTAATTTAACTCAAAACTAGTTCGACATCAACTCGAGATTGTTACAAGCTGAGCGCGAGTCATGTTCTATAGCTCGATATTGAGCTTCAATCAGTTTCAGCTCACTCAAATTTTAATATGAGTTGAGCTGAGCCAACTCCAACTCACTCGAACTCGACCCGTTTGCAGCCCTAGGTGTGCCCGACCAACCTGAGGATCATAATCTCCTCGAAAACCTTATCGCAACTTTTAAATTTACCGCATTGAATCGTCAATGTAGTAGCCCCCGAGACTTGTGTTGGGCAACATGACCAGCCCTAAGATCGTATCTCCTTGGGAACTAGTTGTGTTTTGCCAACACCAAGGTGCAGGTCGGCAGAAAAGGTACCGAGCTGCAGGGCAAAAATATATTTCCTAAACTGAATTATTACGTAGGGCACCTCGGTCAAGAGGATGCCCCGCCTCCCGAAAGAAAAATATATAAATAGGTTAAATGTGCCATAAGTTCGGAAAACCAAAAAAATTTAGTAAAACTTTACGTCTACATTAAATCAAGTTTTTTGGGTGCTAATCCAAAATTGGTCTGAAATTTTGTGCTTCCGCCATGCTTTAACATGGTACATCCAATTTCCTGACTTCAAGTGGGTCAGCCTTCAGCTTAAACCACCTTTCCCGAAGGCGGAGTGCTTCTCTTTTAGGCCATCTTAGTGAACTAAACTCGAGCGGCTTTAGAGAAAAATCAGGCTATCCAGCTATTGACCCCACACTCGCGTCAGGAAAGCGAGTAGTAGAAAAAGATTTTGCAACGATTTAGAAGAAAACATGTGTTATAAAATGGCTCGTATAAATTTAAGAGCCCCAGTTAACATGGGAAAAAGAATTGTTTGTAATGTTTTTAAACTTTGATAGATCCGACATGGTGCGTAATCCTCGACTTGACCGAGATCTCAACGCCCAAGCCCGAGGTGACCGAGCGTGGAGCTTGGCTTGACGAAGTGGAGACGCAACAAGATCAATGTGGCAAGGTGCAGCCCCCAGTCTAGCTAACGTGACGAAGCTGGTCGACTGGTGACGCCAAAGTCTCCGAGGTAGGTTGATGAAGAGGTGGCGAAGCCTCCGGTCTGGCCGAGGTGTTGGAGCAAGTCGACGGGGAGACGTCGGAGCCTCCATGTGAGCCGACGTGTCAAAGCAGGCCAGCATGTTCGATGTTTGCTTGAAGAAGAGGCGTCACGGTGATGCGGACGCATGTCAATATTTGTGGCGCGGTCGCTGTTGACTTGATAAAGCAACCGCACGACAATGACGGTGTGTCCGCCTCGTGTAGTCCGTGGGGTGATGATATTGGTGATGATTTAGAGATGTGATGCCAAACTTTTGGTCGGCTCGCCGGGGTGATGATTTGATGAGGTTGTCCTCGGCTCGACGAGGCGATGACTTGTCTAGCGCAAGTCGGTAGCCGTGGAGCAACTTTGTTGGGCTGGTTTGACACCGGCGCAACGGTGAGGATCGCCTCGAAAACGAATCAAAATTTATGGGTATGTGTTTTAGGAACAAAACACAATGCTCTAGAAAACTTTACTTCAAAAAGGACGTCCTCTAACCCGTTCATGAAAAATATAAACTTGGATCAGATTCATTTTCATGCAGAAAACGAATCCAAAAATTGATGCACTCATCAGATGTTTCCCTGAAGTTTGAACGATCGGATTGAGCTGAAATTTGGAGGGTTGGTTGATATAGGAATTCCACAGCTAATGAACGGTTGGATCTCCTATATAATGTCCGCGATAAATGTTGGACTCCTCACCCTAAGCTTGTCCAAATTCCCGCCCAGATTCAATAGTGCTCTGGTATATCGAAGATTGCCAAAGATTCCGCATAGTTCCACCAAAGTAATCATCAAAGTGATGCTCAAGGAGGCGGGGATAGCGAACACGACTTGTCTAGAAAAAACTGCATGATCGCATGAAGGCAATGTTGACGTTGAGCCCACGAGCTGCATGGACGACTCTTCCATGATCTCGTTTGAGATTTGAGTTGATGATGAAGGCACCTCGTCCGATCATGATGATCCAACACGGAGCATAGTGATGAGTGATATTTTTACACACATTTCAACCTTGTCCAAACCAAGATATATCACTAAAAGAGAGATATTCATTCCGATATTGCCACTAATGACTAATGAACGCAAAAGAGTCCACAAATCCTCTCTTTAATATTTTTTTCACAGGAAATGAGCTAAAAAGGAAATATAGCACGTGGGAGAAAGGAAAGGAAGGAAAATGGAGAAGAAACAAATCACTAGGAGGCGTTAGAAGGACTCCTAAGCAAATGACAATGTTCCATGCGACCGCGAGCGCTCGCATGAGAGGTTGTTTGGCATGGAAACCGAGGCAACTCATCCACCTGAATAACTTTTACAAAGGGGATCGACCCCGTCAAAATGTCGACAGAACGACGAGGGAGAGAGCATATGAGGAGCCTCGGGCACGACCACAAGCCATCCATCATCATCTTCATCCACAAACCCTAGCCGATGCCATTTTCACCTCCATAACCATCTCCACCACCATAGCCCCCTCTCATCTAGTTCATACTTGTAAAATGCACCGCACAAGGCATCTATTGTAAGACATATTGCAATCAATCAATCCCAAGATGTGTTCTTCAATGATTTCTTCTCGCGATTTGATCTCCATGTGTGAATAGTTTGGTAAGGTATGGGGTGAGGTATGAGCCTTGCATCCACATGTATTTGGTGAAGGGATAAATGGTAATCTTTGACACAATGTCTTCTTTGTGTAAAAATAAAATTTCAACGCGAAGTGTCTCTTGTCTTGTCCGCAATCTTCATCCCTGCAGGTACCCAGGATCATGGAGACCAAGCACGGGTGAGGCTAGGAGCAAGGGGACCGTGAAGTGTTATACCGAACATCGATGACAGTAAGGTTTCGTAGGGTAACATGGATCATATCCTTGGGGATTCATGAAGTGTAGTCATTAAATGCCCAAAACTTTTGTCTGATATTTCTATCTTAATTATTGGGGCAACCCAGCAAGACGGATATGGCCTTCGATAGGAAAAATGATTCTTGATGCAGGACTCATGCCGGTCAAGATGTAATTTGGACACATCCCCATTCCGAATGAAGCAAGCACCTCTTGATAGGTGACTTCCTGAGCACAAACTAATATCATTTTTATCCCAACACCAATACGTGGTTGTAAGCATTAAGACCTCATCCCCGTACAATCTTTTTATTATAAGTGTTTGAATCACTATTTGCTTGCTGATCCGGTCAAAAGCTGGATTTGACACTTTAGCAAAAGCTTGCTAGAGACCATCGCTTCAAGGGAATCTTCCTCTCGTGGGTTGGATAACTCAGGGTCACCTCTGGGGAAATAGGTGTGGGATACTTATTTTAGTTCCAATACCGGGTCAACAAAAACGAGATATGAAGCCCTTTTTCTGGCACCATTGCCAGGGAGGAGTTTAGTATTCCTAGTCTTTGTGTGTAGAGTTTTTGTTAAAGTTAATTTTTTGTTTTTTGTCTTTACTTTTTCAGTTTAGTTTTATTTTGTTGCAAGTTTTTTTAGTAGAAAATTCCAAAAAGTTACTATGGCTGGTAATCTTGGGAGTTCTGCTACTCCTAGCAACAATATCATGCGTGAACCAATAACACAACCTAATGTTGCAGCTGCAGAATATGAGATCAAACCAAACTTAGTTTCCATGGTTCAACATGACCAATCTGGAGGCTCTGCTTCTGAAGATGTAGGTATGCATTTACAACATTTTACTGAATTATGCAACATGACACGCATAAAGGATCATGACCCAGATGTTCTGAAACTTCGCTTATTTCCTTTCTCCTCGAGAGGAAAAGCGAAAGAATGGCTTTTAGCTTTGCCTAAAGGAAGCATTACTTTTTTCTATGCTTGTTGCAGCAAATTTTAATCTAAGTTTTGCCCACCTGCAAAAATCATGCAATTATGTTCTCAGATTACATGTTTCAAGCAAGGGGAACACGAGCCACTAGTGCTTGCGTGGGATAGAATGAAAGAAGCTATAACAAACTGTCCCAATCATGGAATGGAGGAGTGGTTAATCCTTCATATGTTTTGTAATGGCTTGATTCATATGTCAAAAACTATGCTTGATACAGCTGCAGGAGGAACAATCATGGGAAATCCCATAGAAGATGTCAAGAAGATACTAGATGATATACAAAAAAACCATGCCCAATGGCATGTTGAAAGTACTACCACCAAGAAGGTGAATGCCATAGAAGAAAATAACTCAGAGTTGACAACCAAGATAGAAGAACTTATCTCTTTGATGAAAGGTAAAGAGGATGTAAATGTCAATGTGATCACTAATGAAGATACTAGTGATGTGAATTTTATTGCCCATAACGGCTAAAACAATAGTTATGCTCCTAAACTCCCTTATCGTAGTAATGGAGGGGCATTAAATAATTGTAATGGAGCTAAAGGTAGCAATAGAAATACTCGTGCAGAAACTCTTAAAAGTTATTTTGCTAGCCTGACTGGGCAGAATTAATACTTCAAGAATACCTTGAAGAATCATGATAACTTACTCGGTCAATTGGCCGATAAGGTCGTTGAGGAAGTCCTGGACTACGAGGTCCTCAGGCATCCGGGCTACATAATACGGGCCGGACTAATGGGCCATGAAGGTACAAGATGGAAGATTCTCCCCACGTGTCCGGATAGGTCTCTCCTTTGCGTGGAAGACAAGCTTGGCATACCGATATGAAGATTCCTTTCTCTGTAAATCGACTCTGTACAACCCTATCCCCCTCCGGTGTCTATATAAACCGGAGGGTTTAGTCCGTAGAGGCATTCATAATCATACAGACTGGACATCTTGGGTTTAGTCATCTCGATCTCGAGGTAGATCAACTCTTGTAACCCCTATACTCATCAAAGTCAATCTAGCAGGAAGTAGGGTATTATATCCATCAGGAGGGCCTGAACCTGGGTAAACTAAGTGTCCCCTGCCTCCTGTTACCTTCGATCCTTAGACGCACAGTTCGGAACCCCCTACCCGAGATCTGTCGGTTTTAACACCGACATTGGTTCTTTCATTGAGAGTTCCACTGTGGTGTCGTCGAAAGGCTTGATGGCTTCATCGATCATCTGCAACAACGCCGCTAGGGAGGATATTTTTCTCCCCGGCCAGATCTTTGTGTTCGGCGGCTTCGCACTACGTGCCAGCTCGCTTGGTCGCTTGGAGCAGATCGACAACTACGCCCCCGGTCACCAGATCAGTTTCGGAAATCTAAACTATGTCGCTGACATCCGAGGAGATTTGATCTTCCCAGGGTTCGCGGCTCCAACCACAGCTTCGGGCGTAGATCCGGAGCACGTCACTCAGTCCGAAGACGGGAGCCTCGAGCCCGCCGGACTATCTGCAGCCATAAAGCCTAGCACTGGAGAACCGGAGACGGTAGCGCCACTGGCAGTTATCGCAAGGACGGACTCCCCTCCGGACACTAGTTGCGAACTCTCGAAGTCTGCGTCTTGTGAGCTTGGCCAAGGAACTCTGGTCCCCAATCCAAATCTCGCTCTTAAACGAGGCTCTGGAGTTGATGCGATCCCTCGCAATCACAGAGGAACCGCTTCCGAATTACGCCCAGCCCGGACTAGGGGCTGAAAATAGGGAACTTTACTTCCCACCCACTACCCACTTCATAGCCATTGTCAAGGATCTAACCGACATGCTCGACTACGCCTCCGAAGACATCGACGGTATAGACGACGATGCCGGAGAGGAAGGACCGAAACCCGCCGTTTACCGGGCGCTGGACGACCACTTCCTAATAGGACGTATACATGGTGGACACACCCAAAGAAGACGACGGCGATGAAAAGAAGGATCCAGTCGAGGAAGAACCTCCTGAGATACCACCAAAGCGCCGACGTCAGCGACACCGCCCTAAATCGCGCCGCGGAAAAGACAGTGATACTGGCACGGGAGAAAACGATACTCTGGAACACACCGAAGAACAAGAAGACACCATCGAACCAACATCCGAACATGATGAACGGGAGGACGGGCAAGTCGACCCTGACGAGCAAGCAGGGAGCGAAGACTCGGAAGACAGTAGCTATGTGCCACTCTCCGAGGATGACATGAGCCTCGATGAGGAAGACTTTATCGTGTCAGAGGAACCCCTTGAACAAGATTGCCTTAAGCGCCAGCTAATAGCCACGACAATAAGCCTAAAAAAGAAGAAGCAACAGCTTCGAGCTGACCAAGAACTGCTCAATGATAGATGGACCGATGTCCTGGCAGCCGAGGAGTACGGACTTGAACGCCCAACAAAAAGCTATCCGAAGCGTAAGCTACTACCCCAATTCGACGACGAAGCGCCACCCGCGCGTAATGCGGCTAACGAACCTGACCGACCGCGACCTCGCGTAAAGGCAGAGGAACAACAGCTTAGGGATACACATATGACCTACGACAGGACCTGTAGAATAGAGAAGGTCAGACCAGCTCCATTTCCGGATCGCGGGGGCGCGCACTAGCATGAGAGGACGGTTACCAATCCTGGCGTGACAAGCAAAACCACGCCCGGGCCGAAAACCGCACACAAACTTCATCCGAACTGCACCATGACGTGGCCCGATATAGAGGCGCCGCACACCCCCTATGCTTCACCGATGAGGTAACGGAGCACCAGTTCTGTAGCGATCACGATCAGAATGGACAGAAGTCTCTGTGTTTTGTGTCATCCCTGGATCGGTAATGCTGACACACACAGTACTTTGAAGGAATTATAACAGAGCGGCAATCACACACTTATTACATCGAATGTCTCAAAAGAGAACTTATTACAAAAGTATGTGGCACAAGGCCATCTAACATGAAACAACGGAAGGCTTGGAAGATAAGTGAGTCCATCAACTCCAACGGCATAGCTGAGTGCATGACAAACGACCTAGCGCACCTTACTCTTCTTCTGAAAAGTCTGCAACGTAACATGTTGTAGCCCGAAACGGGTCTGCACATGGAATATGCTGGCAAGATAACGCAGTAGAGCAAGTAACAGAATAAAGGCTAACACTACATGCATATATGGCTGGTGGAGGCTCTAAGGTTATTTTTGTTGTTGCATAAAGCCAATTTTCCCCTACAACAAAGGAATACTTTCAGTTTTAACTATCATGGTAGTTGAAATATCATTGAGAAGGTTCCTCCAACTCAATCCCAATTAAAGTAATCATTATAACCCACAAAATTAACTTTAGAGTGATGAGATCAACCAATAATTCAAGTACCATATACTCAAGATGTCCATAACCGGGGACACGGCTAATCATGATTAAGTTGTACACTCTGCAGAGGTTTGCGCACTTTTCCCCACAAGACTCCATCTCCTCTATTAGATTTCTCACACTGCATGGTGTTTGAGAAACGGATGACCGAGACACAGTCTTTCAGAAGCATTTACTCTTTACCCCGGGTGGATTGGTACACCTACTTTCCCCTACATCTGCTAGTCCACCACTGAAAGAGCTCACACAACATACTGATACGTCTCCAACGTATCTATAATTTTTGATTGTTCCATGCTATTATTTATGAAGTCTTGGATGTTTAATGGGCTTTATCATTCACTTTTATATCTTTTTTTGGGACTAACCTACTAACACAAAGGCCCAGTCCAGATTGCTGTTTTTTTGCCTATTTCAAGGTTTTGCAGAAAAGGAATATCAAACGGAGTCCAAACGGAAGGAAACCTTCGCGAGAGATATTTTTGGAGAAAATCACACACGGAAAGCATCAGGACCAAGTCAGGGGACAGCTGGGCTGCCCTCTAGGGTGGGGGGCACGCCCCCTTCCCAGGGCGCGACCCCCTGGCTCGAGGCTGGCCCACACGGCCCTCGGTGCCCTCCTTCTTCCTATATATACCTACGTACCCCAGAAACTCCATACGCAGAGAGAAAACCCTAATTACACCATCGTAGTTTCTGTTCACGTGGAGATCCCATCTTGGAGCCTGTTCCGGGAGGGGGATCCATCACGGAGGCCTTCATCATCATCATCATCATCATCGCCCTCACCATGAGTTGTGAGTAGTTTACCACAGACCTTCGGGTCCATAGCTAGTATCTAGATGGCTTCTTCTCTCTCTCTGGATCTCAATACAAAGTTCTCCTCGGTCTTCGAGGAGATCTATTCGATGTAATCTCTTTTTGCGGTGTGTTTGTCGAGATTCGATGAATTGTGAGTTTATGATCAAGGTTATCTATGAAAGATATTTGGTTCTTCTCTGAACTTTTTATGTGTGCTCATAATATCCTTGCAAGTCTCTTCGAATTATTGGTTTGGTTTGGCCTACTAGATCTATAGTTCTTGCAATGGGAGAAATGCTTGGCTTTGGGTTCAATCTTGCGGTGTCCTTTCCCAGTGACAGTAGGGGCAGCAAGGCACGTATTGTATTGTTGCCATCGAGGATAAAAAGATGGGGTTTTCATCATATTGCTTGAGTTTATCCCTCTACATCATGTCATCTTGCTTATGGCGTTACTCTGTTCGTATGAACTCAATACACTAGATGCATGTTGGATAGCGGTCAATGTGTGGAGTAATAGTAGTAGATGCAGGCAGGAGTCGGTCTACTTGTCTCGGACGTGATGCCTATATACAATGATCATGCCTAGATAGTCTCATAATTATTCGCTTTTCTATCAATTGCTCGACAGTAATTTGTTTACCCGCCGTAGAATACCGCTATCATGAGAGAAGCCACTAGAGAAAACTATGGCCCCCGGGTCTATTCTCAACATATCAATCTACATCTACTTTACTTTTCTTGCTTTTATTTGCTGTTTTATTAAACCAGAAATACCAAAAATATAATTATCATCTCTATCAGATCTCACTCTCGTAAGTGACCGTAAAGGGATTGACAACCCCTTATCGCGTTGGCTGCAAAGTTCTTATTTGTTTGTGCAGGTGCAAGGGACTCGCGCGTGGTCTCCTACTGGATTGATACCTTGGTTCTCAAAAACTGAGGGAAATACTTACGCTACTGTGCTGCATCTCCCTTTCCTCTTCGAGGGAATACAACGCAAGCTCAAGAGGTAGCAAGAAGAATTTCGGGCGCCGTTGCCGGGGAGGCTTACGCAAAAATCATATACCAAGTACCTATCAGAAACCCTTCTCCTTCGCATTACATTTATTTGCCTCTCGTTTTCCTCTCCCCCACTTCACCCTTGCCGTTCTATTTGCCCTTCTTCCGCTGTGTGTTTTTTGCTTGCCTTTTGTTTTCTTGTGTGTGTTGGATTGCTTGCTTGTCACTATGGCTCTTCCTTCTAGTGTTGACCCTCACCTCAAAAGGCTGGAGGAGATTGAAAACAATGTTAGACATTTTATGACTATATAATTTGAGCATAATGACTTCTTTAGAAGTGAGCTTAAAAAACAGAAAAAGTTTATGGAGTATATGAATAAAGACCTTGATGATATGTCTAAAGAATTTTATGGCTTGAAATCTCAGTTTGCTCATCTTGAGAACTTAATTGCCCAAATTTCGGATAAACAATCCACCTTGATTAATAAGATGGCTGCTAAACCGGAGGAGCATGAAAATAAAGATGAAGATATGAAAGTTATTGCTGTGTCTCCTATTAGATCCTTGTTTTCTAGTATTAATCTTGATGAAAATAGGATTGGAGATGATTCTGCTTTAAGGTATCCCAATGATTCAGAGTTTTTAGATCTTGATGCTAAAATTGCTAAAAGTGGGAGTGAAGAGATTAAAACTTTGCATAGCGATGAACCCAATACTTTGGATTTCAAGGGATTCAATTATGATAATTGCTCTTTGATTGATTGTATTTCCTTGTTTCAATCCGTGCTAAATACTCCTCATGCTTATAGTCAAAATAAAACTTCCACTAAACACATAGTTGATGCTTTGATGCAATCTTATGAAGAAAAACTTGAGTTGGAAGTTTCTATACCTAGAAAGCTTTATGATGAATGGGAACCTACTATAAAAATAAAAATAAAAGATCATGAATGCTATGCTTTGTGTGATTTGGGTGCTAGTGTCTCCACTATCCCAAAAACTTTGTGTGATTTGCTAGGGTTCCACGAGCTTGATGATTGTTCTTTAAATTTGCAGCTTGCGGATTCCACTATTAAGAAACCTATGGGAAGAATTAATGATGTTCTTATTGTTGCCAATAGGAACTATGTGCCTGTATATTTCATTGTTCTTGATATAGATTGCAATCCTTCATGTCCTATTATTCTTGGATGGCCTTTTCTTAGAACGATTGCTGCAATTCTTGATATGAAGGAAGGAAATATTAGATTCCAATTTCCGTTAAGGAAAGGCATGGAACACTTTCCTAGAAAGAAAATCAAATTACCATATGAATCTATCATGAGATCCACTTATGGATTGCCTTCCAAAGATGGCAATACCTATATCTATCTTGTATCGTGCCTAGCTAGGGGCGTAAAACGATAGCGCTTGTTGGGAGGCAACCCAATTTTTTGTTTTTTGTTTTTGTTGCTGTTAGGGAATAAATATTGCATCTAGCCTCTGATTAGATGTGGTTTCATGTTTTGTTTAGTGTTTGTGCCAAGTAGAACCTTTGGTAAGACTTGTGTGAAGTTTATATGATCTTGCTGTGAAAAACAGAATCGTTAGCGCTCGCTAAAGTAGACTTCAGATTTTACTGGAGCGTGCTTTTTAGTTTATTATTTTTGATGCTGATTGGTAGACAAATTACGCAAATTTACCAATTTAGTTTTAATTTTTTGGAGTTCCAGAAGTAGGCTAACCCTGCAGATTACTACAGACTGTTCTGTCTTTGACAGATTCTGTTTTTCGTGTGTTGTTTGCTTATTCCGATGCATCTATGAGTAATATTGGAGGATATGAACCATAGAGAACCTGGAGTACAGTAGGTTTAACACCAATAAAAACAAAGAATGAATTCCTTGCTGTACCTTTGAGTAGTCGTTTGCTTTCTCTTACTAACGGAGCTCACGAGAATTTTTGTCTAAGTTTTGTGTTGTGAAGTTTTCAAGTTTTGAGTATTGCTTTGATGGACTATGGAATAAGGAGTAGCAAAGGCCTAAGCTTGGGGATGCCCATGGCACCCCAAGTAAATGCAAGATAATCAAAATCCTAAGCTTGGGAATGCCCTGGGAAGGCATCCCCTCTTTCGTCTTCATCCATCGGTAACTATACTTGGAGCTATATTTTTATTCGCAACATGTTATGTGTTTTGCTTGGAGCGTCTTGTATAATTTGAGACTTTGCTTGTTAGTTGCCACAATCATCCTTGCTGGACACACCTATTTTAGAGAGTTAAATATGGCCTAAGAATTGTTAGAACACTCTATGTGCTTCACTTATATCTTTTGAGTTGAATAGTTTTTGCTCTAGTGCTTCACTTACATCTTTTAGAGCATGGTGGTGGTAATATTTTGTAGAAATTGTTGAACTCTCATGCTTCACTTATATCTATTTGAGGGTCTATCAAAACAGCATGGTAAAGTGTTTAGGCTAAAGAAACTAGTCTTCGCATGATAAACATCCAATGTCAATGTAGTAAAAAGTTTCACATCAAGTGCATTGAATAGAAAGAGAAGTTGGATGCTTGATAATTGTTTTGAGACATGAGGATAGTGATATTAGAGTCATGCTAGTGGAGTTATTATGAAATTGAGAAATACTTGTGTTAAGGTTAGTGATTCCCATAGCATGCATGTATGGTGAACCGTTGTGTGACTAAGTTAAAGCATGATGTATTTGTAGAGTGTCAACCTTTGTGTGGAGGTCGGGGGCGCACGATGGTTAACTCCTACCAACCTCCCCCCTAGGGGCATGCGTTGATTGCTTTGTTTTGATGACTTGTAGATTTTTGCAATAAGTATATAAGTTCTTATGACTAATGTTGAGCCCATGGATTATACGCACTCTCATCCTTCCACCATTGCTAGCCTCTCTTGAACCGCGCAACTTTCGCCAGTGCCATAAACCCACTATATATCCTTCCTCAAAACAGCCACCATATTGTTCCTCAAAACAGCCACCATACCTACCTATCATGGCATTTCCATAGCCATTCCGAGATATATTGCCATGCAACTTTCCACCATTTCGTTTATATGACACACATCATATTGTCATATTGCCATGCATGATCATGTAGTTGACATCGTATTCGTGGCAAGGCCACCATGCATAATCCTTTCATACATGTCACTCTTGTTTCATTGCACATACCGGTACACCGCCGGAGGCATTCACATAGAGTCATACTTTGTTGTTTTAGTACCGAGTTGTAATATTTTGTTGTAATGAAAGTGTGACGATCATCATTTTTAGAGCATTGTCCCATGGGAGGAAAGGGTGAATCTATAAAGCCCCTCCGCAAAAAAAAGGTCAAAGAAAGAAAAAAAGAAAGCCCCAAAAAAGAAAAAAAGAAAAAAAAGAGAAAAGAAAAGAAAAGAAAAAAAAGGGACAATTGCTACTATCTTTTTCCACACTTGTGCTTCAAAGTAGCACCATGTTCTTCATTGTAGAGAGTCTCATGCTTAGTCACTTTCATATACTAGTGGGAATTTTCATTATAGAACTTGGCTTGTATATTCCAACGATGGGCTTCCTCAAATGCCCTAGGTCTTCGTGAGCAAGAAAGTTGGATGCACACCCACTAGTTTCTTTTGTTGAGCTTTCATTCATACTTAGCTCTAGTGCATCCGTTGCATGGCAATCCCTACTCACTCACATTGATATCTATTGATGGGCATCTCCATAGCCCGTTGATACGCCTAGTCGATGTGAGACTATCTCCCTCCTTTTGTCTTCTCCACAACCACCTCTATTCCACCCATAGTGCTATATCCATGGCTCACGCTCATGTATTGTGTGAACGTTGAAAGGTTTGAAAAGATAGAGCATGAAAACAAATGCTTGGCTGAAATCGGGGTTGCGCATGATATGTATATTTTGTGTGATAACAAGGGAGCATAGCCAACACTATATGATTTTGTAGGGATAACTTTCTTTAGCCATAGTATTTTGAGAAGACATGATTTCTTTGTTAGTATTGCTTGAAGTATTGTTATTTCTTATGTCAATATCGACTTTTGTCTAGAATCTTTCAGATCTGAACATTCACGCCACAACTAAGAGAATTACATGGAAAAATTATATTGGTTAGCATTCCGCATAAAAAATTCTTTCTTTATCATTTACCTACTCGAGGACGAGCAGGAATTAAGCTTGGGGATGCTTGATACGTCTCCAACGTATCTATAATTTTTGATTGTTCCATTCTATTATTTATGAAGTCTTGGATGTTTAATGGGCTTTATCATTCACTTTTATATCTTTTTGGGACTAACCTACTAACCCAAAGGCCCAGTCCAAATTGCTGTTTTTTGCCTATTTCAGGGTTTTGCAGAAAAGGAATATCAAATGGAGTCCAAACGGAATGAAACCTAGGCGAGAGATATTTTTGGAGAAAATCACGCACGGAAAGCGTCAAGACCAAGTTAGGGGACAACTGGGCTGCCCTCGAGGGTGGGGGGCGCGCCCCCTTCCCAGGGCGCGCCCCGTGCCTCGAGTCTGGCCCACACGCCCCCCGGTGCCCTCCTTCCTCCTATAGATACCTACGCACCCCAGAAACTCCATACGCAAAGAGAAAACCCTAATTCCATCGCCGTAGCTTCTGTTCCCGTGGAGATCCCATCTTGGAGCCTAATCCGGGAGGGGGATCCATCACGGAGGCCTTCTTCATCATCATCATCGCCCTCACCATGAGTTGTGAATAGTTTACCACAGACCTTCGGGTCCATAGCTAGTATCAAGATGGCTTCTTCTCTCTCTCTAGATCTCAATACAAAGTTCTCCTCGGTCTTCGAGGAGATCTATTCGACGCAATCTCTTTTTGCGGTGTGTTTGTCGAGATCCGATGAATTGTGAGTTTATGATATTTGGTTTTTCTCTGAACTTTTTATGTGTGCTCATAATATCCTTGCAAGTCTCTTCAAATTATTGGTTTGGTTTGGCCTACTAGATCTATAGTTCTTGCAATGGGAGAAGTGCTTGGCTTTGGGTTCAATCTCGCGGTGTCCTTTCCCAGTGACAGTAGGGGTAGCAAGGCACGTATTGTATTGTTGCCATCGAGGATAAAAGATGGGGTTTTCATCATATTGCTTGATTTTATCCCTCTACATCATGTCATCTTGCTTAAGGCGTTTTCTCTGTTCGTATGAACTCAATACACTAGATGCATGCTGGAAAGCGGTCGATGTGTGGAGTAATAGTAGTAGATGCAGGCACGAGTCGGTCTACTTATCTCGGACGTGATGCCTATATATAATGATCATGCCTAGATAGTCTCATAATTATTCGCTTTTCAATCAATTGCTCGACAGTAATTTGTTTACCCGCCGTAGAATACTGATATCATGAGAGAAGCCACTAGAGAAAACTATGGCCCCCGGGTCTATTCTCAACATATCAATCTACATCTACTTTACTTTTCTTGCTTTTATTTGCTGTTTTATTAAACCTAAAATACCAAAAATATAATTATCATCTCTATCAGATCTCATTCTCGTAAGTGACCGTAAAGGGATTGACAACCCCTTATCGCGTTGGCTGCGAAGTTCTTATTTGTTTGTGCAGGTGCGAGGGACTCGGGCGTGGTCTCCTACTGGATTGATACCTTGGTTCTCAAAAACTGAGGGAAATACTTACGCTACTGTGCTGTATCTCCCTTTCCTCTTCGAGGGAATACAACGCAAGCTCAAGAGGTAGCACATTCTCAACTATGCCAGAGCCCATAATGGCCTTGTGGCTGCACATGGAAGTTTCTAACATGAATAGTCTTACGATCCCTTTGAGCCTGGGTGCCATTCCATAGGAAAAATCACACGGTTCCTCCGGGATTTCCTAGGACAACACTAGATTCTCCAGGTGCCCTGCAACCAATCAACCCAGATGTGTATTAAAGTAGACACCTTAATTTGAACCATTAATTAACATCTCACATCTGTCATGGATACTGTCAAACCCAAACCACGTCTACGAGCATAGAATGGCAACCTAAGCATAATGTAGAAGTAACTCCCAAGGGTTTGAAAACAATGCAGGTAATAGGTTCTACCTCAATCTACTTCCCAGACCCACAAGTTAAGAGATCCTACTCATGCAATGTGTGAGGGTTTGATCTAATGCATAAAAACTGGGTAGTAAAGGGTATGATCAAAGTGTTACTTGCCTTGCTGATGATTCACAAAACCTAGGGACTCGTAGTAGCACGCTTCGCACTCCGGGAATTCTATCGTAAGCAAACAAAAGCATACATAAGCAACCAAGCAAATATGCACAAGTAAAACTCCACATACGAAGATCTAACCGGAAAGTTCAACTGAAGAACTCCGGTTTGCAAAAAGAATCAAATCAAACAGAGCAACAAAACTCAAACTACGAAAGAAACAAGATCCGTTTACTAGATAGAACTAAAGTCAAATTTCATAGTATCAAAACCATGTTAAAGTTCGTTAAATGGAAAGAGGGTTTCGAGACGAAGATCTAGGTGCTTGAATCGCCTGATTCCGACTTACGAGCGAAAAGATAAACTAAAACGAAGATCAGGGCAGAAATCGCGATCGAAAATAATCGTGGAAAAGCCCCTGAAAAAGAAAACGGGCGAACAGGCTAACGAACGAACGTTCGTTGTCTGTGACTAACGGGCGAACAACGTTCGTTAAAATAAACGAACGGACGCTTTTTAACTAAACCAACGGAAAACCGAACCGATCTAATAAAAAACCAAACTAGGGTTTCGAAAAAAAAACAATCGATTTTTTGAGAAAAACCGACGGCGGCGGCGGCTACCTCGGCGGCTGGGCTTCGGCGTGAACGGCGATGGCGGAACTCCGGCAGCGGCGCTTCGGCGGGCGGCGGCGGCGCGCTTTCCGAGGCGACGACGCGGCTCGGGGTGGGCTAGGGTTCGGCGGCGCGGGGTGGGCTGCGGGGGTGGCCGGATCGGGCTTTAAAGGCACCCAAGTGGAGTGTCCAGGTCGGACACGGCCCGATAAGGCGGTTCACTTTTTTTTTCTAAATAGTCCTAACGCGGCAAAGCGGGCGAAAAAAATACTAAACGGACTCGAAAAATTCCGAAATAAATTTTCACCGTCCTATAATAATATTTAGGACAAAGTGAAATTTTTTCCCGGACCTAAATGCAATTTTGAAAAACGTGCATTTTTCCTATGCAAATAAAATTGCAAATAAATCCGAATAAAATACCAGAATTGATTTTAATATTTTTCCTCCAATATTTCCTTTGTTTTGGAGAAGTCATATTATCTCCGCTCATAGATTTTGTTATGAAATATTTTCGGAGAGAAAAACAATTAAAACCAAAGTGATCGTCGTACCGACATTTGAAAATGCTCAAATATGAAAACGGTAAAATCCCCTACTCTCTCCGTGGGTCCTTGAGTTGCTTAGAATTTCGAGGATCGCAACACACGAATGCAATAAAATATGATATGCAAGATGACCTATGTATAACATTCCAAATTGAAAATTTGGGATGTTACAAACCTACCTCCCTTAAGATGAATCTCTTCCTCGAGATTCGGATTGGCTAGAGAATAGGTGTGGGTGGTCCTTGCGTAGATCATCCTCTCGTTCCCAAGTGGCTTCATCTTCGGTATGGTGACTCCACTGAACTTTGCAAAACTTGATAACCTTGCTGCGGGTGACTCGAATTACATGCTCGAGGATCTTGAGCGGTTCCTCCTCGTAAGTTAGATCACTATCTAACTGAATTGCTTCCAGGGGCACTGTGTCTCTCAGAGGAATATCGGACATCTCAACATGGCACTTCTTAAACTGGGAAACGTGAAACACGTCATGAACTCCTGACAATCCTTCGGGTAACTCTAACTTGTAGGCAACCTCTCCCATGCGTTCCAAAACACGGTATGGTCCTAAAAATCTCGGGGCTAGCTTTCCTTTAACTCCGAAACATTAAACTCCTCGCAGAGGTGACACTCTTAGGTATGCTCTGTCTCCGATTTCATAGACTACTTCGTTGCGCTTCGAGTCTACATAACTCTTCTGCCTAGACTGAGCTACCTTCAGTCTATCTCGAATCAGCTTAACCTTCTCTTCCGACTCTTTGATCAAATCTGGTCCGAATAACTGACGGTCTCCGACTTCATCCCACATCAATGGCGTTCGGCATCTCCTCCCATACAATGCTTCGAACGGTGCCATCTTCAAACTGACATGGTAACTGTTGTTGTACGAAAACTCCGCGTAGGGCAAGTTGTCATCCCAACTAGATCCATAATCTAGCGCGCAAGCTCTCAACATGTCCTCCAGAATCTGATTGACTCTCTCAGTCTGTCCATCAGTCTACGGGTGAAAGGATGTACTGAACTCTAGCCTGGTTCCCAAAGTCTGGTGCAACTGATGCCAAAACTTTGAAGTAAACTGTGTTCCTCTATCTGATACGATGGTCCTCGGAACTCCGTGCAGACATACGATCCTGGTCATGTATATCTTGGCCAACTTCGCACTGGTATACGTGGTTTTCACGGGGATAAAGTGGGCTACTTTGGTCAAGCGATCCACTACTACCCAAATTGAGTCATATCCCGATCGGGTCCTGGGTAATCCGGTGATAAAGTCCATGCCAAGCTTATCCCACTTCCATTAGGGTATCGGCATAGGCTGCAGTAATCCTGCTGGCTTCTGATGTTGTGCCTTCACCCTCTGACATACATCACATACGGCTACATACTCGGCAATATCCTTCTTCATTCCCATCCACCACAAACGTTCCTTCAAATCCAAATACATCTTAGTGTTTCCAGGGTGTATCGAGTATGGTGAATCATGTGCTTCCTGTAGTATCAACTTCCTGATCTCGGCGTTGTTGGGCACATAGATTCGGTCCTCAAACCACAAGGTGTCGTGTTCGTCCTCACGAAAACCCTTGGCTTTTCCTTCACTCATCTTCTCCTTTATTTTGGCAATTTCTTTTTCATCTTTCTGGGCTTCTCGTATCTTTGCCAATAATGTTGACTGAACCTCCAAGGCCGCAACAAATCCTCTAGGAACTATCTTCAAACGAAGCTCCTTGAGATCTTCTGCTAACTCCTTTGGCAACTCTCCATTTACTAAGGTATTGGCATAACCCTTCCGGCTTAAAGCGTCTGCAACGACATTGGCCTTGCTTGGATGATAATGCAACTTTATATCATAATCCTTTATGAGCTCCAACCATCTCCTCTGTCTGAGGTTCAGCTCCTTCTTGGTGAAAATGTACTTCAAACTCTTGTGATCCGTGTACACATCACAACGGTTTCCGATTAGGAAATGTCTCCAGGTTTTGAGCGCATGCACTAGAGCTGCTAGCTCCAAATCATGTGTAGCATAATTCAACTCATGCGGTCGAAGTTGACGAGATGCATAAGAAACAACTCTTCCGTCCTGCATGAGTACACCTCCAAGTCCTAAGCATGACGCGTCGCAATACACTTGGAAATCCTTGTGTATCTCTGGCAAGATCAGCACTGGGGCTGTCGTCAATCGTTTCTTCAACTCCGGGAAACTTTCTTCACACTCTTTAGTCCAATAAAACTTGGTTTCCTTCTTCAACAATGTCGTCATAGGTTTTGCAATCTTGGAGAAATTCTCTATGAATCTTCGGTAATATCCCTTGAGTCCAAGAAAACTGCGGATTTCTCCAACTGAGGTGGGTGCCAACCACTCAGTGACTGCCTGCACCTTGACAGGATCCACTGCTATACCTTCTCCTGATACAACATGTCCTAAGAATCCAACTTCCTTCAACCAAAACTCACATTTGCTAAACTTGGCATACAACTGATGTTCTCTGAGCTTCTCAAGAACCAAACACAAATGCTCCTCGTGTTCCTCTTCGTTCTTCGAGTACACCAAAATATCATCAATGAATACCACAACAAACTTATCCAAGAACTCCATGAAGACCTTATTCATCATACTCATGAAGTAGGCAGGGGCATTAGTCAATCCAAATGACATAACTGTATACTCATATAGCCCATACCTTGTGGTGAAGGCTGTCTTAGGTATATCCTTCTCTCGAATCTTGAACTGGTGGTATCCTGATCGTAGATTGATCTTGGAGAATACTTTAGATCCTTGAAATTGGTCGAACACGTCATTGATCATCGGCAGTGGGTACTTATTCTTAATTGTCACTTCGTTCAGTGCCCGATAATCAACGACCATTCTTAAAGATCCATCCTTCTTCTCGACCAAAAGCACAGGGGCTCCCCAAGGTGATGAACTTCGACGAATAAATCCTTTCTCCAATAACTCCTTAACCTGCTTCTTGATATCCTCCAGATTGTTAGCTGGCATCCGGCATGGTCTCTTCGATATTGGTACGGTGCCTGGAAATAGCTCTATCAAAAAAATCAATGTCCCTATCTGGCAGCATGCCTGGTAGCTCCTCTGGAAATACATCCGGACAATCTCTTACTACAGGCACTTCTTCCTGAACAACTCCCGAGAGAGAATTTACTTGTGTCCTCCTAGGCGAATGCCTAGATACATACTTGATCATTTTCCCCTCCGGGGTGGTAAGTAAAATTGACTTACTGGTACAATCGATGTTCCCTCCATACATCAATAGCCAATCCATACCTAGTGTCACATCCAATCCTTGTGACTCAAAAACTATTAGGTCTGAGGGGAAACATGGCGTCCAATGGTCAATGGCACTTGAAAACATCCTTGACTTGCCATATACTCTGCTCCTGGGGAACTTACTAACTTGGGGGTCTTAAGGACTTGGGTGGGCAACTTATATCTATTCACGAATCCCCTTGAAATGTATGAATGCGATGCACCAGTATCGAAAAGAACTACTGCGGTAAATGACTTAAGCAAAAGCTTACTGACATTTGCGTCAGGCTGCTCTTCAACCTCCTCCACGGTCACGTGGTTCACTTGTCCCTTGTTGAAAGGGTTGGGCTTCTTCCCAGCACTTCCATTGCCATTGCCATTCTTCGCTTCCGGGCACTCCGTGGCATAGTGTCCATTCTTCCCGCACTTGAAACATGTAATGTGACTTAAATCCCTCTTGGCGGGTGTGGATGGAGTAGAGCGGTTCTGATTATTGCTTGCTTCGTTCCCATTCCAATTCTTGGAGCCATTGTGGTTGTGAGAACTCCCTCCATTATGGGTGTGGCTTCCATGGTTATGGGTGTATCCTCCCGAGTTCGGGGTGAAACGAGGCTTCTGCTGGGCTCCAGAATTATTCTTGCCTTGTCCATACTTCCTCTTGCGGCTCTCAATCTGCTGCTGCTTCCCTTCAATCATAAGAGCCTTATCTACCAACTCCTGGTAGTTGTTGAAGGTTGCCACCATCAACTGTATACTCATCTCATCATTCATCCCTTCCATACACTTCTCCTGCTTCGCGACATCTGTGGCCACATCATCAGGGGCGTAGCGAGATAGAGTACTAAACTCATCTATGTACTGAGCCACAATATGATTTCCTTGGCGCAAGTTGCGAAACTCACTCTTCTTCATGCTCATGGCTCCAGTTGAGACATGGGCAGTGCGAAAAGCTTGCTGAAACTGATCCCAAGTGACATTGGCTATGGGGAAAGTGGTTGTGTAATTCTCCCACCAAGCTGCTGCTAGTCCAGCCAATTGATGTGCGGCAAAACGCACCTTCTCAGCATCCTTACAATTCACGGTGGATCAACTCCCTTCCAATCTTGTGTAGCCAGTCATCTGCAACTATTGGCTCAATGCTACTAGAAAACACCGGTGGTTGCAACCTTAGGAAACATGTCAGGTTGTCCACGGGTGGTGGTGGTGGGGGATTGTTGTTGTTGTTGTTGTTGTTGTTGTTGTTCTGATTGTTCTGATTGTTCTGGACAAGAAGTTGCATCAAAGTGTTCTGCTGCTGAATCAACTGAGTGAGCTCAGGGGGAAACTAAAATCCGGGCTCACGTCTCGGAGGCATCTGATGGTTGTAGAGGGAAGAGATTAGAATAGAAATGAGGTCTAGGGGAAAATTCACTACCCATATTCACATGAGACAAACACAAACATATCACACCAATCAATTTCAAGCAAGGGCATACAAAGATTCTAACTAACGTTACAAAAGTGCTCTAAATTCTACTTTATGGGGGAAAACTACTAGTCATAGGGTGGTCATCTAGAAATTTTGATCGGCGGAAGATTCCATGATATCTGCTCCAGCTTCATCTTCATAGTCATCATCACTATCGTCGGGGTCTGAGTCGGTGTCGTCGACGATGATGTAGTCTTCAAAACGAATCTCCTGGGGTTCTTCTTCTTCTTCTTCTTCTCCTCCTGGCACTGGATCTCCCATGAATACTCCTAGCTTCCTTGTCAGGTCGTCATTCGTCTCCACAAGTATTGTCATCTCCTCCTCGTATCCGTCATGTGTAGACTTAATTTCCTCTTCTAGCTCTGAGTTCCTAGTTAACGCCTTCTTCAAATCTATCATGCCTGCGCACATCTGGTGCTCCTGTCGACGAATGTGCTGGTTTAACTCCTAGATGCAAGCTGCAATGGACCTGTCCTTTCGTGTATTGATCATGTCCCATTGCTCATCTCGACGTCCACATATCTGGTAGATAGTGTCCTTCAGCTCCTGCTTGTAGACTTCTCCAATTCGTCCCATGGCAATGTGGGCGGCGATACTCTTACCTAGGCTCTAGGTTGGTGCATCAAATAAAAACTCTACGGGCTCAGTGGATGGTGCGAATGTTCTCCCGTGAATTTGAACTTGAATATTCCATCGCTCCTCTTCTGGTAAAGTGGCTGTGTAGGTCCCGGTGAAGCTTGGTATTCCGATGTTCAGGTACCTAGTGACTTCCTTCAAGTGTCGTCCAAAATGTGTGTCTTCATCCGGTTGAGTGAACTTGTTCCTTGGGTCCACCATCCTACATAGTAGAAAATGGAGAGGAGTCAGAAATGAGTAGAGAAGAGTGACCTAGGGGTTATCTTAGTGGTCGTGTCCTACATTCAGCATGTGCTCTGATACCATCTTGTAGCGACCATGATTCGAATGAACCTAAGTCTCTGTGTTTTGTGTCATCCCTGGATCGGTAATGCCGACACACACACAGTACTTTGAAGGATTTATAACAGTGGCAATCACACACTTATTACATCGAATGTATCAAAAGAGAACTTATTACAAAAGTATATGGCATAAGGCCATCTAACACGAAACATCGGAAGGCTTGGAAGATAAGTGAGTCCATCAACTCCAACGGCATAGCTAAGTGCATGACAAACGCCCTAGCGCACTGCTACTTCTCGGGCTTGCATTGTATTCCCTCGAAGAAGAAAGGGTGATGCAGCATAGTAGCGTAAGTATTTCCCTCAGTTTTAGAGAACCAAGGTATCAATCCAGTAGGAGACCACGCGCGAGTCCCTCGCACCTGCACAAACAAATAAGAACTTCGCACCAACGCGATAAGGGGTTGTCAATCCCTTTACGGTCACTTACGAGAGTGAGATCTGATAGAGATGATAGTTTGATATTTTTGGTATTTTTGGATATAAGAACAGAAACTAAAAGCGGAAAATTAAAGTAGATTGTAGATTGATATGTTGAGAATATACCCCGGGGCCATAGTGTTCTCTAGTGGCTTCTCTCATGATAGCGATATTCTACGGCGGGTAAACAAATTACTGTCGAGCAATTGACAGAAAAGCGAATAATTATGAGAATATCTAGGCATGATCATTATATATAGGCATCACGTCCGAAACAAGTAGACCGAAACGATTCTGCATCTACTACCATTACTCCACACATCGACCGCTATCCAGCATGCATCTAGAGTATTAAGTTCATAAGAACAGAGTAACGCCTTAAGCAAGATGACATGATGTAGAGGGATAAACTCAAACATAGTGATATAAACCCCATCTTTTTATCCTCGATGGCAACAATACAATACGTGACTTGCTGCCCCTACTGTCACTGGAAAAGGACACCACAAGATTGAACCCAAAGCCAAGCACTTCTCCCATTGCAAGAACTATAGATCTAGTAGGCCAAACCAAACCAATAATTCAAAGATACTTGCAAGGATATTATAATCATACATAAAGTGTTCAGAAAAGAACCAAATATTTCTCATAGATAATCTTGATCATAAACCCACAATTCATCGGATCTCGACAAACACACCGCAAAAAGAGATTACATCGAATAAATCTCCTCAAAAACCGAGGAGAACTTTCTATTGATATCCAAAGAGAGAGAAGAAGCCATCTAGATACTAGCTATGGACCCGAAGGTCTGTGGTAAACTACTCACAACTCATGGTGAGGCGATAATGATGATGTAGAAGCACTCTGTGGTAGATCCTCCCTCTGGCGGAGCTCCGGAACAGGCCCCAAGATGGGATCTCACGGGAACAGAAGGTTGCGGCGGTGGAAATAGGGGTTTCTTTGTTGTTCTGATGGTTTCAGGGTACGTAGGTATATATAGGAGGAAGGAGGGCACCGGGGGCCAGAAGGTGTGCCCACGAGGCAGGGGGCGCCCCCCCACCCTCGTGGACGCCACCTCAGCCCTAGTCTGTGGTTCTCAAGTCTCCCGTGCGTATTTTGCTCCAAAAATATCTCTCCCGAAGGTTTCATTCCGTTTGGACTCCGTTTGATATTCCTTTTCTGTAAAACCCTGAATAGGCAAAAAACAGCAATCTGGATTGGGCCTTTGGGTTAATAGGTTAATCCCAAAAATAATATAAAAGTGTATAACAAAGCCCATTAAACATCCAAAACATCATAAATAATAGCATGGAACAATAAAAAATTATAGATATGGCATGAATGTTAAGATCTGAAAGATTCAAGACAAAAGTCTATATTGACATAAGAAATAATAATACTTCAAGCATACTAACAAAGCAATCATGTCTTCTCAAAATACTATGGCTAAAGAAAGTTATCCCTACAAAATCATATAGTCTGGCTATGCTCCCTCTTCATCACACAAAATATTCATATCATGCACAACCCCAGTTTCAGCCAAGCACTTGTTTTCATACTCTATTCTTTCAAACCTTTCAACTTTCACGCAATACATGAGCGTGAGCCATGGACATAGCACTATGTGGAATAGAAAGGTGGTTGTCGAGAAGACAAAAAAGAGGGAGATAGTCTCATATCGACTAGGCGTATCAACGGGCTATGGATATGCCCATCAATAGATATCAATGTGAGTGAGTAGGGATTGCCATGCAACGGATGCACTAGAGCTAAAATTAAAAGCTCAACAAAAGAAACTAAGTGGGTGTGCATCCAACTTGCTTGCTCACGAAGACCTAGGGCATTTGAGGAAGCCCATCGTTGGAATATACAAGCCAAGTTCTATAATGAAAATTCCCACTAGTATATAAAAGTGAGTAAACATGAGACTCTCTATCATGAAGAAGATGGTGCTACTTTGAAGCACAAGTGTGGAAAAGGATATTAGCAATTGTCCCTTCTCTCTTTTCTCTCATTTTTGGAGGGGCTTTCTCTTTTTTTAGCCCCTCTCTATTTTTTTGGGGCCATATCATTTTTTTATTGGCCTTTCCTCAGATGGGACAATGCTCTAATAATGATTATCATCACACTTTTATTGATTTACAACTCGATACTAGAACAAAGCAAGACTCTATATGAATGCCTCCGACGATGTACCGGGATATGCAGTGAAACAAGAGTGACATGTATGAAAAATTATGCATGGTGGCTTTGCCACAAATACGATGTCAACTACATGATCATGCATGGCAATATGACAATATGAAGCGTGTCATATGAACGGAACGGTGGAAAGTTGCATGTCAATATTTCTTGGAATGGCTCTGGAAATGCCATGATAGGTAGGTATGGTGGCTGTTTTGAGGAAGATATATGGTGGCTGTTTTGAGGAAGGATATATAGTGGGTGTATGGTAACGGCGAAAGTTGCGCGGTACAAGAGAGGCTAGCAATGGTGGAAGGGTGAGAGTGCGTAATATCCATGGACTCAACATTAGTCATAAGAGCTCATATACTTATTGCAAAAATTTACGAGTCATCAAAACAAAGCAATCAACGCATGCTCCTAGGGGGGAGGTTGGTAGGAGTTAACCATCGTGCGCCCCCGACCTCCACACAAAGGTTGACACTCTACAAATACCTCATGGTCTAACTTCGTCACATAGCGGTTCACCGTACGTGCATGCTACGGGAATCACTAACTTTAACACAAGCATTTCTCAATTTCATAATAACTCCACTAGCATGATTCTAGTATCACTATCCTCATATCTCAAAACAATTATCAAGCATCCAACTTCTCATCATATTCAATGCACTTAATATGAAAGTTTTTACTACATTGATCTTGGATGTCTATCATGTGAAGTTTAGTTTTATAGCCAAAGCACATTACCATGCTGTTTTAATAGACTCTCAAAAGGATATAAGTGAAGCATGAGAGATCAACAATTTCTACAAAATATAATCACCACCGTGCTCTAAAAGATATAAGTGAAGCATATAGAGTGTTCAAACAATTCCTAGGCCATATTAACTCTCTCAAAAAGGTGTGTCCAGCAAGGATAATTGTGGCAAACTAACAAGCAAAGACTCAAATTATACACGACGCTCCAAGTAAAACACATATCATGTGGTGAATAAAAATATAGCTCCGAGTATAGTTACCAATGGATGAAGACGAAAGAGGGGATGCCTTCCCGGGGCATCCCCAAGCTTAGGCTTTTGGTTGTCCTTGAATTTTACCTTGAGGTGGCTTGGGCATCCCCAAGCTTAGGCTCTTGCCACTCTTTGTTCCATAGTCCATCAAAGCAATACTCAAAACTTGAAAACTTCACAACACAAAACTTAGACAAAAATCTCGTGAGCTCCGTTAGTATAAGAAAACAAACCCCTACTCATAGATGCATTGAAATAAGAGAACAACACACGAAAAATAGAATCTATCAAAAACAGAACAGTCTAGAGTAATCTGTAACTCTCGCATACTTCTGTAACTCCAAAAAAATTGAAATAAATTGGTAAACATGAGGAATTTGTCTATTAATCATCTGCAAAAAGAATCAACTAAATAGCACACTCCAATAAAATCTTGTGACCATTTTAGCGAGCGCTAATGATTCTGTTTTTCACAACACGATCATATAAACATCACACAAGTCTTCCCAAAGGTTCTACTTGGCACAAACACTAATTAAAATAGAAAACCACATCTAAACAGAAGCTAGATGCAATATTTATTCCTAAACAGAAGCAAAAATAAAAAATATAAAATTGGGTTGCCTCCCAACAAGCGCTATCATTTTACGCCCCTAGCTAGGCACGATACAAAGATAGATCTAGTTATTGCCATCTTTGGAAGGCAATCCATAAGTGGCTCTCATAATAGATTCATATGGTAATTTGATATTCTGTCAGGACCCCGATCCTAAGTCACACAGGTCTAGCCTGTAACACATCATATCACTTTGCGGCCTCACGCACGGTATCCCCACGGGTGCCACCTTACCTGGCCCGGGACCGTTTGCGCATTTTGGCACACGTATATGATAGTGTCGCTAGCATCCATATGACAGAGAACCCGGGCCGACATGACTAGTTATAAACCAAAAGTGGCACTAAATTACAGAGACAGGCATACATGACCCAGCAACGAACGTGTCGGTCATCAACGTATGAACCCAAGTCGTAGCAAGCTACAAGGACTTAAAGGAACAACGCGTGACATTTCCCCTAAGGGATAGACACAGGAACGAAGAAGGACACATGCCGGCCAGCCTAAGTGTTCCGGAGCAGTAGCAGGCTACCAAGGCTCAGTGGAAGCACTAGGAGACATTTCCCTGTAAGGTAGGCTACCAAAGGTAAACAACTAGGTGTCGGATCCCACACATAGCAATACACATTACACGTACGCATAACATGCAAGTATGTGCTGTACAACAAGGCATCACAACATAGCTCAACAACTCATATAGATAAAGGCCCAGAAGAGCCATCATAGCATTTATTACAATCAGAGGTCACATGACCCAACATACAGAGCATACAGGCAACGAAAGCATAACATGTCTGAGTACAGACAACTACAAATGAAAAAGGCTGAGAAGCTTGACTATCTACAAGACCCTCCCAAGGGTACAAGATCGTAGCTGAGGTAACAAGCTAAACGTCTAAGTCCACGCGGAACCACTAGCGAGACTGAAGTCTCTCTGCAAAAACATAATTAAGCAAACGTGAGTACAAAGGTACTCAACAAGACTTACATCAGAACTAGCTACATATGCATCAGTATCAACAAAGGGGGTGGTGGAGTTAAACTGCAGCAAGCCAGCTTTGACTCGGTGGCTATCCTAAACTACGACTGCAAGTAACTCTTTTGAGGTGGCGCACACGAGTCCACATATTCACCAATCAATACACCACTATGGATCCGCTCCCGTCTCCCTACGAGAAGGCCATCCATAGCACTCATGCTTATCTTGCGTGTTTTAGAGTATCCACTTTCTCTTGTCTATGAACTGTAGTAGGCAACCCAGAAGTCCATTTCCGCGGACACAGCTATTCGAATAGATTATATTTAACCCTGCAGGGGTGTACTTCTTCACACACGCTCTCACCACTTACCGCCGTTTACACGACATGTACTCGGCAACCTTCAAGCGGAAGCCCAGCGAGGGTGTCGGCCACGACCTGACTAACCACACAAGTCTCTCGTCCAGGTTTATCGCCTATTTGGGTTCCATCCGTGGGGAGATCCGGCCGGGGTGTCGCTCACGGCCCCAAACGATGTGTACAGGGTTCCCGCATCACCAAACGGGCAATCGGTACACCGTGCCACGTACCTGCCGCGTCACAGCCCACCCCGAGGGTCAGCGCTGCGCACGACCTCCAGTAAACTACAAACACCAGAAACTAGTTGCAACTCCTGGACAGAGATCATGTTGATTAATAAGTCGAGAGAGTCAATTAAGGATCCCAATTTGTGGTAGTAGCTGTTTCATGGACCAACCAACACAGAACTCAGTTCCTGAGGACGGCTGCAATGAGACAACGCACCATGTACTCCTACATGGCCTCTCATCGCTACCTTTACCAAATCGTGTTCACACACTTAGCTCACACACATTAGGATATGTTCATCACCATTCCAATTCATCCCCGATGAATCAGACCTGACACAACTCTAGGCAATAGCAGGCATAACCAAAAAGCATGAAAGAGTAGACACAACATGGCTCAAACAACTCCTACTCATACTAGTGGGTTTCAACTATTTACTGTGGCAATGACAGGTCATGCAGTGGAAAGGGGTTCAACTACCGCAGCAGGTAACAGTTGAAGCGTTGTTGTCCTAACGCATTAAAAGAGAGCAAGAGCGAGAGAGTGGGATTATATCGGAATGCTCAATGGGATTTTGCTTGCCTGGCACTTCTGAAGATAACATTGGGTCTTCATCGGTGTCATCGATCACATCGTCGCAACACGTCTACTGAAAGGGGACAAGCACCGGCAAACAGAGAAAGAACACAATCAATCGAATGCACAATATGATGCATGATCATGACATGGCATTATGTTGTGATTTGAGCTAATGCAGCTAGCAACAGGTTAAATGAAGTTGGTTTGAATCCAAGATTCAAATTCAAACTCCATATGTGATTATTTAAATGCCATTTAATTGATTTGACCTGATCAGCAGGTTTAACTTGTTCAAACATGCATGAAAATGCCATAAACAGATTCCTTGGATTTTTCTGATCATTTTTCATATATAAATTATTTTCATCTGAGCTACGGTTGATTTTATATGATTTTTAGAAGTTTTGGCTATTTTTTGAAATAAATAAATCATTTATGATTTATTTAAAATTCCAGAAAATAGATACTGCGTCAGCATTGAGTAAGCATGACGTCAGTAGGGTCAAAGGGCTGCCCTGGTCAAACCTGACCAGTGGGTCCCACTGGTCAGTCTCTCAGGGCTAACTAAACGTTTAAAAACTAAACTAAAGGTTAACAGAGTCTGGGCCCCACGTGTCAGTGACACATCTAACTAACAGGGTTAGTTAGCCTTAAGTTAATACTAACTAAACTGTCAGTGGGCCCAGGGCCCACATGTCAGTGTCCAATCTAACTAACAGAGATAAATAACACTAAATTAAAACTAAACTTTAATTAGTTAAGAGCCTGGGTCCACCTGTCATTGACCCAGGGGGGGTCATTAGTGCCTAAACCAACTGGGCCACGTCAGCGTCGCCGGATTAAGCGCCG
>LR738712.1:68890836-68906537 GCA_902687465.1 Secale cereale
GGGGGGGGGTCATTAGTGCCTAAACCAACTGGGCCACGTCAGCATCACCGGATTAAGCGCCGGCGACCTCACAGCGCGGCGGCGGCTCACCGGAGTGGCGCTAGGGGCAGCGGCTGGGCACGCTGAGGGCACCAGAAGGAAGCCCTCGCTCGCCCGCATCTAGGGGTGCGCATGGCTGGGCGCGGGGGGGCCTGCAGAGGCACCGACGACGAGGTCCGCGGCGGCTGAAGCTCTGGTGGCGACGGAATCATTGAAACGGTGCGCGGGAGGAGCCGAGGTTTGCGCCTACGGTCTGTACGAGTGCTCGCGAACTCATTGGACTTGGTGGTGTGACCAAAAGGTCACCGGGGTGGCGCCGGCGACCAGCCCGAGCGGCGGCGAGCTTCGGCTTCAGTGGAAGTGGTGGCTACGGTGATCAAGATGCATGGGGAGAAGGGGCAAACGACGGAGGGGCTCACAGGGGGTCGGTCGGAGGTCTCAGCAGGCTCAACGGGGGCCGGACGACGTTGGAATCCCGTCGGCGATCTCCCGTGTCCGAGGAAGAAGACGAGGTCGACGACGGCGCTCCAGGGGCTTATGGCGTCGAGCAGCTCGGCGAGGAGGAAGAGAGGAACGAGGCGGAGCTACTGGGCATGCTAGAAGGGCGAGGCGGCAGCTGTGGCTATGCGTGCGGCGAATGGCGGCGACAGCCGTGTTCGGTGGGGGAAGAAACGAAGGAGGGGGGAGCGATCTGGGGAGAGAGGGTGAGGTGCAGGGGGTCCAAGGGGTGCGTGGCGTCCGTTGCGGCGTCGGGGAGGCAGCAAGCAGGCAGGAGGTGGCCGGAGTGCGGCGACCACGCGCCGGCACGCGCGCTCGTCCAACTGGCAAGGAGGAAGACGACAGGGAGGCGGCGGTGGCGGGCTGGGCCTAAACAGGAGCTGGGCCTCCTCATGTGCCAGCTAGGTAGGAAGGCCCAGGTGAGTTACTCTCTCTCTCTCTCTGTTTTTCTTATACTGTTTCTGTTTTCTAATTTCTGCATTTGTTGTGGCTTTATCTAAAATACTTAAACAAGCTCAAAATTCATGAAACTGCTTGAGGCTACTGTTTGGATTATTTCCAACAGTAAACATTTTAGTTTATGAATATTTGGACATTTAAAAATAGTATACAACATTTAAATGCCCAAATGCAAATACTTAAGATTTAATTCAAAAATCCAGAATGGTCCTAGAAATATGTGCAACATTTTTGGCAGAGGTTTTTAATCAATCCATAAATGATGAACTTTTCCAAAGGGAATTTTGGGTTCATTGAAAAAGATTTTAATTTGACCCTAGTTGAATTCATTTAGTGCTAGGGTTTGTCATCCCCATTTCAATTTTCTGTGAAAGTAAACATGATGCACCTGAGGACCAAGCAAGGCAGGCAAGGGCTGGTCTAGGGTTGTGACAACTCACCCCCACTAAACAAGAATCTCGTCCCGAGATTCAAGCGTAGGGTAAGAAATCAGAGGGGACACTAACTAACACAATCTTCATGATCCAAGTGTCCTTCATATGAATTTTGATTGCTTGCATCATGTTGATATTGACATTCTTGATTTCGAGGTCTTCGTCCAAACGGTGATGATGAGAGAAACTCTACAAAATTGATCTTTCGAAAGATCGAGCAACTCAAGATCAACCCATGGAGTGAGACTTTGAAACATCTCTTGAGCTGAGACACGGAGTACACCTCCAGAGGGATGTAGTGAAATAAATGATGAAGGTTCACCTGATGGCAATAATTCCACACCTAAGAAGAGGGTGATCGATACCACAAGACGGGGCACCTTTAGAGAAGGTGACTCATAGAGTTATTCCCTTAAGTGGCAAAAGGAATTACCTTTGATATAGAGATCATTAAAATTCTCTACACCAGCTTGAGGTATTCACAAACGATCGTTTGACGGAGTCCGAAATAATGACATTCTCCATCTAGAATGGATGATGTGGACTGCCTTGTAAAAGACAATGCCAAGGTTGATTTTGCTTATCATCGGAAATGAATGGGACCCATGGTAAAATGGCACATTGGCGGTGCAAGTTGGGAACAAAATGCAAATGCTGGGAATGATTCTAGTAACTGGGAAGAAACCCAACAGTAGAGAGTAAATTGCTCTTTGAGAGGTTACAACATAACCAAGAACACTGGGAGCAATCCCGGTTCGTGTCGAGGATAACACCTAGTGCTTGTGCGTGCTCTCAAGAATTGAGCATTCCCATATTCATCAAGGTTTTACCAATATCTGTGTCAAGGATCCTGGCAACACAACATACTACCATGATGAATAATGATGGATAGTGCAGATGCAATTCACCCTAGCGGAGTCAAGGGGCAAAATCTGGATGATCGACTGAGAGACATTTAGCACTCCGCTTCTAATGTTCTCCTTGGTGTACTAGGTACCACGGTCAATGCTTAAAAGCATCAACATGGCCATCAAGTAAAGGTCGGACTTCGGGAGCACAAAAAGTCCATAAGGAACAACTAGGGAGTAATTCCTACAAAGTCCTTATGGGGCGGTGGCCAATTTCTTCAATCAAGACACTACAACAATAGGTCTTCCGGCTAGGTGTGTTGGCCACGACATTCACTTTACCGGTAATCGAGAGACCAATATTATAGTTCTTGGAAAATGCTCCAACCATCATAGCTGCCTGAGATTCAGTTCTGGTTGGTGTCAGGATATTCCAGACGTCATGTCTGGAAATGAAAGTTTGCAACACAAATCGACGAGATGGCGTTGCGAAATTCTCGGGGAGTGAACTACGATAGCAAGCTCCAAAACATGAGCTAGTTTTGCTACGTACCTGTGAACACGTTGTCCCAGACAAGCATGGCCACGTAGTAGTCTTACAATAAAACACTATCGAGTTCAGGTGGGGAACCATCAACAAGGATAGCGAAGTCCTAACATAAGTCATGATTCTTAAGAAGGAACTTCTTCTCCTTGAACAAATCTATCAGTGGCTTGGTGTGCTAGGGATACATACAGAATGAAGATGATCAGTCTATCAGACCATAGAATACTTCGCACGTATGCATGACTGACTTGGGATGACTCCAGAGGAGGTAAAAACATGCTTTCTCGAATTCACGGCGGCAACTTGCATCGAATGCACATGAATTAGAGGAAGTCACTGCTTTCTTCCGTACATATGCTTCACGAACGGGTCATGAAGATAATGCTTATAAAAGTTTCCAATACTAGCTGGATGTTCAACATAGATCATGGAGAAGATAACAATGTTGCTGATGGGCTCAACAACAATTCATCCAGGTTTCCATATAGATGGAATTCCATGACAATGTGAACAAGTGATAGCATTGGTCAGACCCAAAAGATATAATGGTGTATGCTCAAGGGAACGACCATGAGTAAGACAACATTACGAATATCGTTGGTTCTGATTTGACTTGACGATAACCCATACTCAAATCAAAGTTTGGACAAGACAATAGATCCACAAATGATCACGGGGATCAATTGGAGAAGATATCATCTATCTTCAATACACACACAAGATATCCCTTTGGAGTGAGCTATGTGGGTTAAGCTTTTATCTTCCAACTCTCCAAGTTGTTGTTTAGCTTAACCAACTAGTTCGGGGTATCCAACACAGATTCTTGGAGAAGTGGTGGTTTATAATAAACCAACTTGATCACGAGCTCAACATAACAGTCAGGGAACTACCCGATAATACTTCCGATAAGATATTCGGAAAATCACGAACCACCGACATGTTATTAAGATCGAGAACAATCTTGCTTTTCAGGACAAGACGATATGATCAAAAGGATGAGGGATTTATGCAATCCTAACTCATTGATCAACGAGTGCACCAGAAAAATGGACTAGGTAGCACAGTCAATCTTAGAATGGTGATTAGTAACCAACACACTAAGAATGAAATTGTTGTCCTTTAACCGCCAAGCAACGAGATTGCTAGGGGTATTGATTTCACACATCACAATTCACTTGTCGGTATTCCGGCTACGATAACACGGAGACCGAGGA
This sequence comes from Secale cereale, assembly GCA_902687465.1. Classification (NCBI taxonomy): domain Eukaryota; kingdom Viridiplantae; phylum Streptophyta; class Magnoliopsida; order Poales; family Poaceae; genus Secale; species Secale cereale. The sequence continues at coordinate 68,894,876 of LR738712.1, forward strand.
ATGAACGATAATGGCGAGAAGTATCACCTTATCAAAAGTTCATAGGAGGTGATGCAATTCTCATGACATTCTTGACATAAAGATGGTAATACTCCAGGATAGAACAGTTTAGAAGCTGGATTAGCATTCTTCATCTGCGAAGTACAACTTCTTTGACCCAATCCTGGATATGGATAAGGTACTGGAGTTTGTTTCTCCTAGTCATTCCGAGATAGAATGAATTGACGGATCACAAGAGTAAAAGGCATCGATAAACACGAATGCACAACTACTCCTGACTATCAACTGATAGACGAGGTCATAACACATCTTAAAGGGACAACTCAAAGGAACATATATCTTTCTGAGTTGTGGATGCATAGATTAGTATGTCGAACTAGTTCAACATATTTCTTCCAGATAATCCATGTAGAAAGGTAGAATTGACAGAGTCACAATATGAATGGAGTACTACTCAAGAGCACTCGGGTTGTGATCTTTTGGTTCAGAAGAACTTCTGCCATAATGGTTCATGGTATTTGGAAGAAGGATATACCACGGACCTCGAGGACTATCACAAGGTTACTAATATCCTAAAGGGACAAGCAATACTATCAACATGAAGTAAGTAGAGTGAATCTTGTGTTCAAGAACCCAGGAGTAGAATGCTTACTAACTAAATGGCATCACGGGATGCTTTCGAGAATAATGGCCAGAATCATCACACTGAGGATACAAGGTATAGCTAGATTACTGGTGATCTTCTAAGACAGCTAGGGTCATAATAATGATTCCAACATATATGTCGAGGTAACAAAGTACCTCAACACACCGACTAGTGTGATTAATCTGGCCTAAAAGGACATCGGAAACAGGGAGGAAAGGTTTGCAAATGCATCAGACTATTTAGAAACCTGGGATGACTCGGACAGCATAACGGCTGTAAATGCTCGAAAATACTTTTGAGATCCAAACAAAAGGGTAGCATAACCACTTATCATCATAGAGTCAAGGTTCTGAGACCAACAGTTGAACAAACAGAAGTAGTAGAAACTGAACTGAGGGTTGAATCCACAATAACGTGATCCTGATAAATAGAATGAGAATCCTAGTTCTTAATCCCCGTAGAATAGAAGAAGGTGACTCAGATCGGAAGGTCATAGGGCAAAGGAGTAAAAAGAGCCTTACGTTCCCTTCCACAAACAATTCCCTTACATAACTAAAGAGTTTCTAGACACGACTTCGACCAGTTTGGCTTACTAATCCTACAGGCAGTCAGGCTCTGATACCAATACAAGATCGTAGCTGTGGTAACAAGCTAAACGTCGAAGTCCACGCGGAACCACTAGCGAGACTGAAGTCTCTCTGCAAAAACATAATTAAGCAAACGTGAGTACAAAGGTACTCAGCAAGACTTACATCAGAACTAGCTACATATGCATCAGTATCAACAAAGGGGGTGGTGGAGTTAGACTGCAGCAAGCCAGCTTTGACTCGGTGGCTATCCTAAACCACGACTGCAAGTAACTCTTTTGAGGTGGCGCACACGAGTCCACATATTCACCAATCAATACACCACTATGGATCCGCTCCCGTCTCCCTACGAGAAGGCCATCCATAGCACTCACGCTTATCTTGCGTGTTTTAGAGTATCCACTTTCTCTTGTCTATGAACTGTAGTAGGCAACCCAGAAGTCCATTTCCGCGGACACGGCTATTCGAATAGATTATATTTAACCCTGCAGGGGTGTACTTCTTCACACACGCTCTCACCACTTACCGCCGTTTACATGACATGTACTCGGCAACCTTCAAGCGGAAGCCCAGCGAGGGTGTCGGCCACGACCTGACTAACCACACAAGTCTCTCGTCCAGGTTTATCGCCTATTTGGGTTCCATCCGTGGGGAGATCCGGCCGGGGTGTCGCTCACGGCCCCAAACGATGTGTACAGGGTTCCCGCATCACCAAACGGGCAATCGGTACACCGTGCCACGTACCTGCCGCGTCACAGCCCACCCCGAGGGTCAGCGCTGCGCACGACCTCCAGTAAACTACAAACACCAGAAACTAGTTGCAACTCCTGGACAGAGATCATGTTGATTAATAAGTCGAGAGAGTCAATTAAGGATCCCAATGTGTGGTAGTAGCTATTTCATGGACCAACCAACACAGAACTCAGTTCCTGAGGACGGCTGCAATGAGACAACCCACCATGTACTCCTACATGGCCTCTCATTGCTATCTTTACCAAATCGTGTTCACACACTTAGCTCACACACATTAGGATATGTTCATCACCATTCCAATTCATCCCCGATGAATCAGACCTGACACAACTCTAGGCAATAGCAGTCATAACCAGAAAGCATGAAAGAGTAGACACAACATGGCTCAAACAACTCCTACTCATACTAGTGGGTTTCAACTATTTACTGTGGCAATGACAGGTCATGCAGTGGAAAGGGGTTCAACTACCGCATCAGGTAACAGTTGAAGCGTTGTTGTCCTAATGCATTAAAAGAGAGCAAGAGCAAGAGAGTGGGATTATATCAGAATGCTCAATGGGATTTTGCTTGCCTGGCACTTCTGAAGATAACATTGGGTCTTCATCGGTGTCATCGATCACATCGTCGGAAGACGTCTACTGAAAGGGGACAAGCACCGGCAAACAGAGAAAGAACACAATCAATCGAATGCACAATATGATGCATGATCATGACATGGCATTATGTTGTGTTTTGAGCTAATGCAGCTAGCAACAGGTTAAATGAAGTTGGTTGGAATCCAAGATTCAAATTCAAACTCCATATGTGATTATTTAAATGCCATTTAATTGATTTGACCTGATCAGCAGGTTTAACTTGTTCAAACATGCATGAAAATGCCATAAACAGATTCCTTGGATTTTTCTGATCATTTTTCATATATAAATTATTTTCATCTGAGCTACGGTTGATTTTATATGATTTTTAGAAGTTTTGGCTATTTTCTGAAATAAATAAATCATTAAGAATTATTTAAAATTCTAGAAAATAGATACTGCGTCAGCATTGAGTAAGCATGACGTCAGTAGGGTCAAAGGGCTGCCCTGGTCAAACCTGACCAGTGGGTCCCACTGGTCAGTCTCTCAGGGCTAACTAAACGTTTTAAAACTAAACTAAAGGTTAACAGAGTCTGGGCCCCACGTGTCAGTGACACATCTAACTAACAGGGTTAGTTAGCCTAAAGTTAATACTAACTAAATTGTCAGTGGGCCCAGGGCCCACATGTCAGTGTCCAATCTAACTAACAGAGATAAATAACACTAAATTAAAACTAAACTTTAATTAGTTAAGAGCCTGGGTCCACCTGTCATTGACCCAGGGGGGTCATTAGTGCCTAAACCAACTAGGCCACGTCAGCGTCGCCGTATTAAGCGCCGGCGACCTCACAGCGCGGCGGTGGCTCGCCGGAGTGGCGCTAGGGGCAGCGGCTGGGCACGCTGAGGGCACCAGAAGGAAGCCCTCGCTCGCCCGCATCTAGGGGTGCGCATGGCTGGGCGCGGGGGGGCCTGCAGAGGCACCGGCGACGAGGTCCGCGGTGGCTGAAGCTCTGGTGGCGACGAAATCATCGAAACGGTGCGCGGGAGGAGCCGAGGTTTGCGCCTACGGTCTCTACGAGTGCTCGCGAACTCGTTGGACTTGGTGGTGTGACCAAAAGGTCACCGGGGTGGCGCCGGCGACCAGCCCGAGCGGCGGCGAGCTTCGGCTTCAGTGGAAGCGGTGGCTACGGTGATCAAGAGGCATGGGGAGAAGGGGCAAACGACGGAGGGGCTCACAGGGGGTCGGTCGGAGGTCTCAGCAGGCTCAACGGGGGCCGGACGGCGTCGGAATCCCGTCGGCGATCTCCCGTGGCCGAGGAAGAAGACGAGGTCGACGACGGCGCTCCAGGGGCTTCTGGCGTCGGGCAGCTCGGCGAGGAGGAAGAGAGGAACGAGGCGGAGCTACTGGGCATGCTAGAAGGGCGAGGCGGCAGCGGTGGCTATGAGTGCGGCGAAGGGCGCGATGGCCGTGTTCGGTGGGGGAAGAAACGAAGGAGGGGGGGAGCGATCTGGGGAGAGAGGGAGAGGTGCAGGGGGTCCAAGGGGTGCGTGGCGTCCGTAGCGGCGTCTGGGAGGCAGCAAGCAGGCAGGAGGTGGCCGGAGTGCGGCGAGCACGCGCCGGCACACGCGCTCGTCCTCCTGGCAAGGAGGAAGACGACAGGGAGGCGGCGGTGGCGGGCTGGGCCTAAACAGGAGCTGGGCCTCCTCATGTGCTAGCCAGGTAGGAAGGCCCAGGTGAGTTACTCTCTCTCTCTGGTTTTCTTATACTGTTTCTGTTTTCTAATTTCTGCATTTGTTTTGGCTTTATCTAAAATACTTAAACAAGCTCAAAATTCATGAAACTGCTTGAGGCTACTGTTTGGATTATTTCCAACAGTAAACATTTTAGTTTATGAATATTTGGACATTTAAAAATAGTATACATCATTTAAATGCCCAAATGCAAATACTTAAGATTTAATTAAAAAATCCAGAATGGTCCTAGAAATATGTGCAACATTTTTGGCAGAGGTTTTTTAATCAATCCATAAATGATGAACTTTTCCAAAGGGCATTTTGGGTTCATTGAAAAAGATTTTAATTTGACCCTAGTTGAATTCATTTAGTGCTAGGGTTTGTCATCCCCATTTCAATTTTCTGTGAAAGTAAACATGATGCACCTAAGGACCAAGCAAGGCAGGCAAGGGCTGGTCTAGGGCTGTGACATTTTCTTTCTAGGAAAGTGTTCCATGCCTTTCCTTAACGGAAATTGGAATCTAATATTTCCTTCATTCATATCAATAATTGCACCAATCGTTTTAAGGAAAGGTCTACCAAGAATAATAGGACATTAAGGATTGCAATATATATCAAGGACAATGAAATCTACAGGCACATAATTCCTATTGGCAACAATAAGAACATCATTAATCCTTGCCATAGGTTTCTTAATAGTGGAATCCACAAGATGCAAATTTAAAGAAGAATCATCAAGCTCATGGAACCCTAGCAAATCACACAAAGTTTTTAGGATAGTGGAAACACTTGCACCCAAATCACACAAAGCAAAGCATTCATGATCTTTAATTTTTATTTTAATAGTAGGTTCCCACTCATCATAAAGCTTTCTAGTGATAGAAACTTCTAATTCAAGTTTTTCTTCATAAGATTGCATCAAAGCATCAACTATGTGTTTGGTAAAAGCTTTATTTTGACTATAAGCATGCGGAGAGTTTAGTACGGATTGCAACAAGGAAATACAATCAATCAAAGAGCAATTATTATAATTGAATCCCTTGAAATGCAAAGTATTGGGTTCATCACTATGCAAAGCTTTAATCTCTTCACTCCCACTTTTAACAATTTTAGCATCAAGATCTAAAAACTCCGAATCATTGGGACACCTTAAAGTAGATTCATCAAGATTCATACTAGAAAACAAGGATCTAATAGGAGACACATCAATAACTTTCAGATCTCCATCTTTATTTTCATGATAACTAGAAGAACACGCTTTTATATAATTCTCTTTTTTAGCACGTATCCTAGCGGTTCTTTCTTTGCATTCATCAATGGAAATTCTCATGGCTTTGAGAGACTCATTGATATCATGCTTAGGTGGGATAGATCTAAGTTTCAAAGAATCAACATCAAGATTAATTCTATCCACACTTCTAGCCAATTCATCAATCTTAAGGAATTTTTCTTCAAGCATAGTATTGAAATTCTTTTGCGAAATCATAAACTCCTTAACGCTAGTTTCAAATTCAGAAGGCATCTTTCCATAAGAGTTGTTGTAGGAATTACCATAATTGTTAGAGGAATTACAAGGAAAAGGCCTAGGATTAAAGTTTCCTCTATAAGCATTGTTGCCAAAATTATTCCTACCAACAAAATTCACATCCAAAGATTCATTATTATTTTCAATCAATGTGGACAAAGGCATATCATTTGGATCAGAAGGAGCACTCTTAGCAGCAAATAATTTCATAAGTTCATCCATCTTTCCACTGAAAACACTAATCTCTTCAATAGCATGTACTTTTTTACTAGTAGATCTTTCGGTGTGCCATTGAGAATAATTAACCATAATATTATCTAGGAGTTTGGTAGCTTCTCCTAAGGTAGTTTCCATGAAAGTGCCTCCTGCGGCCGAATCTAGAAGATTTCTAGAAGCAAAATTCAAGCCAGCATAAAAGTTTTGAATAATCATCCATAAGTTCAAACCATGTGTAGGGCAATTGCGTATCATTAATTTCATTCTCTCCCAAGCTTGTGCAACATGCTCATGATCTACTTGCTTAAAATTCATAATATCATTTCTAAGAGAGATGATCTTAGCAGGAGGGAAATACTTAGAGATAAAAGCATCTTTGCACTTATTCCACGAATCCATACTATTTCTAGGCAAAGAGGAAAACCAAGTTTTAGCACGATCTCTAAGTGAAAACGGAAATAACTTCAATTTAACAATATCATTATCCGTATCCCTTTTCTTTTGCATATCACACAAATCAACAAAGTTGTTTAGATGGGTAGCGGCATCTTGATCTTTCATGACAAGATTCAACAAAGCAACATTGATCTCACAAGATTCAGCATCGGTAATAGGAGCAATCGGAGTGCTAATAAAATCATTATTGTTGGTATTGGAGAAGTCACACAATTTGGTATTGTTCTGAGCCATAGTGACAAGCAAGCAATCCAACACACAAGCAAACGAGAAGCAAGCGGACGATAAACACATGGCAGAAGAAGGGCGAATAAAACGGCAAGGGTGAAGTGGGGGACAGGAAAACGAGAGGCAAATAAATGTAATGCGAAGGATAAGGGTTTGTGATAGGTACTTGGTATATGACTTCTGCGTAAGCCTCCCCGGCAATGGCGCCGGAAATTCTTCTTGCTACTTCTCGAGCTTGCGTTGTATTCCCTCGAAGAGGAAAGGGTGATGCAGCACATTAGCGTAAGTATTTCCCTCAGTTTTTGAGAACCAAGGTATCAATCCAGTAGGAGACCACGCGCGAGTCCCACGCACCTGCACAAACAAATAAGAACTTCGCAGCCAACGCAAAAAGGGGTTGTCAATCCCTTTACGGTCACTTACGAGAGTGAGATCTGATAGAGATGATAGTTTGATATTTTTCGTATTTTTGGTTTAATAAAACAACAACTAAAAGCAAGAAAAGTAAAGTAGATTGTAGATTGATATGTTGAGAATAGACCCGGGGGCCATAGTGTTCTCTAGTGGCTTCTCTCATGATAGCGATATTCTACGGCGGGTAAACAAATTACGGTCGAGCAATTGATAGAAAAGCGAATAATTATGAGACTATCTAGGCATGATCATTATATATATGCATCACGTCCAAAACAAGTAGACCGAAACGATTCTGCATCTACTACTATTACTCCACACATCGACCGCTATCCAGCATGCATCTAGAGTATTAAGTTCATAAGAACAGAGTAATGCCTTAAGCAAGATGACATGATGTAGAGGGATAAACTCAAACATAGTGATATAAACCCCATCTTTTTATCCTCGATGGCAACAATACAATACGTGCCTTGCTGCCCCTACTATCACTCGGAAAGGACACCGCAAGATTGAACCCAAAGCCAAGCACTTGTCCCATTGCAAGAACTATAGATCTAGTAGGCCAAACCAAACCAATAATTCGAAGAGACTTGCAAGGATATTATAATCATACATAAAGAGTTCAGAAAAGAAACAAATATTTCTCATAGATAATCTTGATCATAAACCCACAATTCATCGGATGTCGACCAACACACCGCAAAAAGAGATTACATCGAATAGATCTCCTCGAAGACCGAGGATAACTTTGTATTGAGATCCAAAGAGAGAGAAGAAGCCATTTAGATACTAGCTATGGACCCGAAGGTCTGTGGTAAACTATTCACAACTCATGGTGAGGCGATAATGATGATGTAGAAGCACTCTGTGGTAGATCCCCCTCCGGCGGAGCTCCGGAACAGGCCCCAAGATGGGATCTCACAGGAACAGAAGGTTGCGGAGGTGGAACTAGGGTTTTCTCTGTTGTTCTGATGGTTTCGGGGTATGTAGGTATATATAGGAGGAAGGAGGGTATCGGGGGCCAGAAGGGGAGCCCACGAGGCAGGGGGCACGCCGTGTAGGGGGGGGGGGGCACACCCTCGTGGATGCCACGTCAGCCCTATTCCATGGTTCTCAAGTCTCCCGTGCATATTTTGCTCAAAAAATATCGCTCTCGAAGGTTTCATTCCGTTTGGACTCCGTTTGATATTCCTTTTCTGTAAAACCCTGAAATAGGCAAAAAAGCAGCAATCTGGACTGAGCCTTTGGGTTAATAGGTTAGTCCCAAAAATAATATAAAAGTGTATAACAAAGCCCATCAAGCATCCAAAACATCATAAATAATAGCATGGAACAATAAAAAAATTATAGATACGTTGGAGACGTATCACGCAGCTTACTCTTCTTCTGAAAAGTCTATGCATATATGGCTGGTGGAGGCTCTAAGGTTTTTTTTTTGCATAAAGCCAGTTTTTCCCTACAACAAAGGAATACTTTCAATTTTAACTATCATGGTAGTTGAAACATCATTGAGAAGGTTCCTCCAACTCAATCCCAATTAAAGTAATCATTGTACCCACAAAATTAACTTTAGAGTGATGAGATCAACCAATAATTCAAGTACCAGATACTCAAGATGTCCATAACCAGGGACATGGCTAATCATGATTAGTTTGTACACTCTGCAGAGGTTTGCGCCCTTTTCCCCACAAGACTCGATCTCCTCCGTTGGATTTATCGCGCTGCATGGTGTTTGAGAAATGGATGAGTGAGACACAGTCTTTCAGAAGCATTTACTCTTTACCTCAGGTGGATCGGTACACCTACTTTCCCCTACATCTGCTAGTACACCATTGAAAGATCTCACACAACATACTCAACTATGCCAGAGCCCATAATGGCATTGTGGCTGCACACAGAAGTTTCTAGCATGAATAGTCTTATGATCCCTTTGAGCCTGGGTGGCATTCCATAGGAAAAATCACACGGTTCCTCCGGGCTTTCCTAGGACAACACTGGATTCTCCAGGTGCCCTGCAACCAATCAACCCAGATGTGTATTAAAGTAGCCACCTTAAGTTGAACCATTAATTAACATCTCACATCTGTCATGGATACTCTCAAACCCAAACCACGTCTACGAGCATAGAATGGCAACCTAAGCATAACGTAGAAGTAAATCCCAAGGGCTTGAAAATAATGCAGGTAATAGGTTCTCCCTCAATCTACTTCCCAGACCCACAAGTTAAGAGATCCTACTCATGCAAGGTATGAGGGTTTGATCTAATGCATAAAAACTGGGTAATAAAGGTATGATCAAAGTGTTACTTGCCTTGCTGATGATTCACAAAACCTAGGGACTCGTAGTAGCACGCTTCGCACTCCGGGAATTCTATCGTAAGCAAACAAAAGCATACATAAGCAACCAAGCAAAGATGCACAGGTAAAACTCCAAATAAGAAGATCTAACCGGAAAATTCAACTGAAGAACTCCGGTTTGCAAAAAGAATCAAATCAAACGGAGCAACGAAACTCAAACTGCGAAAGAAACAAGATCCGTTTACTAGATTGAAGTAAAGTCAAATTTTACAGTATGAAAACCATATTCAAGTTGGTTAAATGGAAAGAGGGTTTCGAGACAAAGATTTAGGTGCTTGAATCGCCTGATTCCGACTTACGAGCGAAGAGATAAACTAAAACGAAGATCAGGGCAGAAATCGCGATCGAAAATAATCGCGGAAAAGCCCTGAAAAAGAAAACGGACGAACAGGCTAACGAACAAACGTTCGTTGTGTGTGACTAACGGGCGAACAACATTCGTTAAAACAAATGTACGGACAAATGTCCGCTTTTTAACTAAACCGACGGAAAACCAAACCGATCTAATAAAATAAACCAAACTAGGGTTTCGAAAAAAAACCGATCGGGTTTTCGAGAAAAACCGACGGCGGCGGCGGCTACCTCGGCGGCGGGGCTCCGGCGTAAATGGCGGTGGCGGAACTCCGGCGGCGGGGCGGCGGGCTGGCGGCGGCTCGCGGCGATGGCGCGACTCGGGGCGGGCTCGGGTTCGGCGGCGCGGGGTGTGCTGCGGGGGCGGCCTGCTCGGGCTTTAAAGGCCCCCGGGTGCAGTGTTCAGGTCGGACACGGCTCAGTAAGGAGGTTCACTTTTTTATTCTAAACAGTCCTCACGCGGCAAAACGGGCTAAAAAATACTAAATGGGCTTCCGAAATAAATTTTCACCGTCCTCTAATAATATTTAGGACAATGAACATTTTTTCTGGACCTAGATGCAATTTTGAAAAACATGCATTTTTCCTATGCAAATAAAATTGCAAATAAATCCGAATAAAATAACAGAATTGATTTTTATATTTTCCTCCAATATTTCCTTTGTTTTGGAGAAGTCATATTATCTCCGCTCATATATTTTGTTATGAAATATTTACGGAGAGAAAAACAATTAAGACCAAAGTGATCCTCGTACCAATATTTGAGAAAGCTCAAATATGAAAATGGTAAAATCCCCAACTCTCTCCGTGGGTCCTCGAGTTGCTTAGAATTTCGAGGATCACAACACACGAATGCAATAAAATATGATATGCAAGATGACCTATGTATAACATTCCAAATTGAAAATTAGGGATGTTACAAGTTCCCAGAAGGGTTTAAACCCGTGAACATCGAATCATACGATGGCGCAACAGATCCGCAGTATGGATGAAGATTTTCTTCTCCACATTCACATGGCTCGCGGTGATGATCTACACGCCATCAAATACCTTCCCCTAAAGTTTAAGGGGCCAGCCCGACACTGGTTAAACATCCTTCCAGAAAATTCTATTGGGTGCTGGGAAGACCTGAAGGATGCCTTTAGAGACAACTTCCAAGGCAACTATGTTCGGCCTCCAGAAGCCGATGACCTCAGTCACATCGTGCAACAGCCCGGAGAGTTTGCCAGAAAATTCTGGACTAGATTTCTCATTAAAAAGAACGAGATTGTCGATTGTCCAGATGCCGAAGCCCTAGCGGCCTTCAAACATAGCATTCGCAATGAATGGATTGCCCGACACCTCGGCCAAGAAAAGCCAAAATCTATGGCAGCCCTCACGACGCTCATGACCCGCTTTTGCATGGGCGAAGACAGTTGGCTAGCCCGTAGCGGTAATAATACGAGCGATACGGGCACTTACGAAGCTAAAAATTACAACGGCAGTACCCGACGCAACAAGCACAAGTGCCGAAGCAACAATGACAATATCGAAGACACGGCGGTCAACGCCGGATTCAGCAGCTATAAGTCCGATCAGCGGAAGAGGGCATTCAAAAGAAATAGAGAAAGCTCATCCAGCTTGGACTGAATACTCGACCGACCATGCCAAATTCATGACACCCCCGACAAGCCTGCAAACCACACCAACCGAAGTTGTTGGGTCTTCAAACAGGCCGGTAAGTTAAACACTGAACAGAGGGAGAAAGGGTCACCCAGTGAGGATGACGACGACGATGAGCCGCGTGTACCAAAAACAGGGGGTCAGAAGAAATCCCC
>LR738712.1:68915450-69020794 GCA_902687465.1 Secale cereale
GAGGCGCCAGGGGCTGAGGTGCGGCTGCCCTCTCTCCCCCCCACTATATATAGGGGGCCAGGGGGGCGCTGGCCCTAGGAGATCCAATCTCCTAGGGGGGCGGCGGCCAGGGGGGTATCTTGCCCCCCAAGCTAAAGGGAGGCGCCCCCACCCCTAGGGTTTCAACCCTAGGCGCATGGGGGGTGGTCCATGTGGGGTGCGCCAGCCCACTAGGGGCTAATCCCCCTCCCCTACGGCCCACGGGGCCCTCCGGGATGGGTGGCCCCACCCGGTGGACACCTGGGACCCTTCCGGTGGTCCCGGTACACTACCGGTGACCCCCGGAATTCTCCCGATGACCGAAACTGGACTTCTGATCTACACCAGGCTTCCAAGCCGTGGGTTGATAGCCTACTACAAGGGTCTTAAAAACTTGTTGCCACTGTGCGACAGGAGCCCTCGGGTAGCATTGTGAGCTATGCTCGTCGGGTGCCTATGTTTCAGTTGTGCTATGCATCAAACTCTCTTTTGCCCCTTACCATCATGTAGGCTTGATAGGCGGATTACTGAAGTAACCAGAGCTGTGCTCTTATGATGATATTGGCGTAATAGCCGGTCTAAGAGGGCCATAGGAACTCCTTTACACACAGAAGCCCCCATGTGACAAACTCTTATGAAAAAAGCAGCAGATACCCCGCTTTAACGAGGATGCCGGTTTATTATATTGATCATAATATATACATTTCGAACATATGTACATAAAGCGGAGCCTATGGCTCAGGTGTAATAAGACCGAAGATGAGCGATGTTCCACGGCCGTCGGGTCTCCTCCTCCGCGGTGCGTGAGTCCTTGTGTTCTCGAACGTCGACGAGGTAGTATGATCCATTGTGTAGATTCTTGCTGACCACAAAGGGTCCTTCCCAAGGCGGGGATAGCTTGTGCATGTCTGTCTGGTCTTGGATGAGCCGGAGTACTAGATCACCTTCTTGAAACATTCTGGTTTTAACCCGAAGACTGTGGTACCGACGCAGATCCTGCTGATAAATCGCCGATCGAGCTGCTGCCATGTCACGCTCCTCATCCAGCCGGTCCAACGCGTCTTTCCATGCCTTTTCGTTATCAGCTTCAACGTAAGCCGCCACCCGCGGCGAATCATGACGGATGTCACTAGGGAGGACCGCTTCAGCTCCATATACCATGAAGAAAGGTGTGTAACCCGTAGACTTGTTAGGTGTGGTGTTGATGCTCCATAACACATAGGGTAGTTCCTCCACCCAACAACCCGGCGTCCTCTGCAAAGGGACCATGAGCCGGGGTTTTATGCCTCTCAAGATCTCTTGATTGGCTCTCTCAGCTTGACCATTGGACTGGGGATGTGCCACTGAAGACATATCAAGCCGGATGTGCTCTCGTTGACAAAATTCCTCCATAGCCCCCTTGGATAAATTGGTACCATTATCAGTTATAATACTGTGTGGAATGCCAAACCGGAAAATCACCTTCTTGATGAATTGAACCGCCGTTGCTGCATCACACTTGCTGACTGGTTCCGCCTCGACCCACTTGGTAAACTTATCCACTGCCACCAGAAGGTGGGTCTTCTTATCTGGAGATCTCTTAAAGGGCCCAACCATGTCTAGCCCCGAAGTCGCGAATGGCCAAGTAATTGGAATCATCCTCAACTCTTGAGCCGGTATATGAGCACACCATGAGAATTTTTGGCAAGCATCACACTTTTTGACCAAGTCCTTTGCATCAGCGTGAGCCGTCAGCCAATAGAACCCATGACGAAAAGCTTTAGCCACCAATGATTTTGATCCGGCATGGTGACCACAATCTCCTTTGTGAATCTCTCGAAGAATGTCCTGCCTTTGTCCGGTGATACACAACGTTGAAACGCCCCAGATACACTACAATGATGCAGCTCTCCATTGACAATAGTCATTGACTTGGACCACTGGACTATCTGTCTAGCCGAGACTTCATCTTTTGGTAACTCACCTCGGTTCATGTACGCCAGGTACGGGATCGTCCAATCCAGAATAGCATGAAGCACCGCCACCAATTGAGCCTCTGGATCAGGAACAGCCAAATCCTCTTCTGAAGGTAATTTCACCGACGGATTATGCAATACATCCAGGAAGACATTAGGTGGAACCGGTTTACGTTGATAACCCAGGCGGCTTAATGCATCGGCCGCTTCATTCTTTCGCCGGTCCACATGGTCCACCTAGTAACCCTTGAAGTGTCCAGCAACAGCGTCCACCTCTCGACGATACGCCACCATAAGTGGGTCCTTGGAGTCCCAAGTACCAGATACTTGTTGTGCCACCAGGTCTGAATCGCTGAAACATTTAACTCGGCTTAAATTCATCTCCTTAGCCATTCGCATACCATGGAGGAGAGCTTCATACTCAGCTGCATTGTTAGTACAAGGGAACATTAAACGGAGGACATAACAGAACTTATCACCTTGTGGGAAGTTAACACGACTCCAGCCCTCGAGCCCTCCAATTGCCTGGATCCATCAAAGTGAATAGTCTAGTACGTGTGATCCGGTTTTTCCTCCGGCGCTTGCAACTCCGTCCAATCATTGATGAAGTCCACCAGTGCTTGAGATTTGATTGCAGTACAAGGCACATACTTTAGCCCGTGAGGACTAAGCTCAATAGCCCACTTGGCAACCCGATCAGTTGCTTCTCTGTTCTGGATTATATCTCCCAGAGGAGCTGAACTGACCATGGTGATTGGATGGCCCTGGAAATACTGCTTAAGCTTCCGGTTTGCCATGAAGACTCCATATACCAATTTCTGCCAATGCGAGTATCTCTGCTTCGACTCAATGAGCACCTCGCTGATATAGTAAACTGTCTGTTGAACCGGATATTCCTTTCGTGCCTCCTTGCGATCCACCACAATGTCAACGCTTACTGCTTGGGCATTAGCAGCCACGTATAACAACAGCGGCTCATTATCAACTGGTGCAGCAAGGATAGGCGGCTCTGCCAACTGTCTCTTCAAATCCTCGAACACAACATCAGCAGCATCACTCCAGACGAAGCGGTCTGTCTTTTTCATCATCTGATAAAGCGGGATGGCCTTCTCTCCCAAGCGGCTGATAAACCGGCTTAGTGCCGCAATACAGCCCGCCAAGCGTTGGACATCGTTGATGCACGCCGGTTTAGCCAAGGATGTAATAGCCTTGATCTTCTCCAGATTAGCTTCAATTCCCCCGTTTGACACCAAGAACCCCAGGAGCTTGCCTCCTGGAACACCAAAAACACACTTGGCCGGATTAAGCATCATCTTATAGACCCGAAGATTATCAAATGTTTCCTTCAAGTTTGTTATCAACGTCTCTTCCTTCCTGGATTTCACCACAATGTCATCCACATATGCATGAACATTGCGCCCAATCTGTCCATGAAGACAATTCTGTACACAACGCTGATAGGTCGCCTGGGCACTTTTGAGCCCGAAAGGCATAGATACATAGCAGAAGGCTCCAAAGGGAGTTATGAAGGCTGTTTTCTCCTGGTCCTTAACTGCCATCTTGATCTGATGATAACCGAAATATGCATCCAAAAAACTTAAGCGCTCACAACCCGCCGTAGCATCAATGATTTGATCAATACGGGGGAGGGCAAAGGGATCAGCTGGGCAGGTCTTGTTCAGATCTGTGTAATCAACACACATTCGCCAAGTGCCATTCTTTTTAAGCACCAGCACCGGATTAGCCAACCACTCCGGATGAAACACCTCAACTATAAAACCTGCCGCCTAGAGCGTGGCCACTTCTTCACCAATAGCCTTGCGCCTCTCTTCATTGAAGCGGCGGAGAAACTGTTTAACCGGTTTAAACTTGGGATCAACATTAAGAGTTTGCTCAGTGAGTTGCCTCGGTACACCTGGCATGTCAGAAGGTTTCCATGCAAAGATTTCCCGATTCTCACAGATGAACTCGATGAGCGTGCTTTCCTATTTCGGATCCAAGTTAGCACTGATGGTAAACTGCTTGGATGAATCGCCAGGAACAAAGTCAACCTGCTTGGTCTCATCAGCTGATTTGAACTTCAAGGCCGGATCGTGCTCCGTAGTTGGCTTCTTTAACGGAGACATGTCTGCCGGATCAACATTATCTTTGTAAAATTTCAATTCCTCAGTTGCACAAACCGCCTCAGCATAAGCTGCATCACCTTCCTCGCACTCCAAAGCAATCTTACGGCTCCCATGGACCGTAATAGTCCCCTTGTGACCCGGCATTTTGAGCTGCAGATAAACATAACAAGGCCTCGCCATGAACTTAGCATAAACCGGCCGCCCGAACAAGGCATGATACGGGCTCTCAATCTTTACCACTTCAAAGGTCAAAGTTTCCGACCTCGAATCATGCTCATCTCCAAAGGTGACCTCCAGGTCTATCTTATCGACCGGATACGCCGATTTACCAGGTACCACGCCGTGAAAAACAGTGTTGGACTGTCTGAGTTTCTTGTCTATCAACCCCATGCGACGAAAAGTCTCATAATACATAATATTGATGTTGCTTCCTCCGTCCATGAGCACCTTGGTGAACTTATAGCCCCCAACCTGAGGCGCCACCACCAGAGCCAACTGGCCCGGATTATCAACCCGGGGTGGATGATCTTCTCGACTCCACACAATGGGCTGTTCCGACCAGCGTAAATAACGTGGAACCGCCGGTTCAACAAAATGCACTACCCTCTTGTAAACCTTCTGATCACGTTTACATAAGCTTGTAGTGAAGACGTGATATTGCCCACTACTCAACTGCTTCGGGTTACTCTGATAGCCTGATTGCTGCTGTTGCTGCTGATTGCCGTGATTATTATAACCACCCTGGCCGTGCTGCTGGTTATACTGGTTATGCCCGTTCTGATTGCTATGACCGTTCTGGTTACCTTGGAACCCTGAACCGAAGCCACCACCTTGATAACCCGGCCCATGAAAACCAGGGCCTGAACCGCCGGATAATCCGTGATCATACTGAAAACGGTTTCTAAACTCCCTCATAATAAAACAATCCTTCCAGAGGTGTGTGGCTGGCTTCTCCTTCGTACCGTGCCTGGGGCAAGGCACATTCATCTGACGTTTCAGATTAATGTTTTTTCCTCCATCCCGTGGGGGCGGTCTGCCCTTGCGGCGCTGGCCATCCTCCTGTGCATTAGTGTTAGCCACAAAATCTGAACTGCTATCCTCTTTATGCTTACCACTGTATCCTTGGTTTGCCGGATTAGGCTGCGGCGCTTTACCATTCTTCTTTCCTTTCCCTGACCTCTCGTCATCAGACTCCGGATATTTGGTACTATCTGAATCCGCGTATTTCACCAGAGCGCCCATGAGTGTTCCCATGTCATCACAATTACGTTTGAGCCGTCCCAACTTTAGCTTCAGGGGCTCAAGCCGGCAATTGCCTTCTAATGTTATAACTGTTGTATCCAGGTTGATGCGATTGGAAGAATGCAGGATCTCTGACACCCGGTGCACCCAATGGCTCGTTGATTCGTTCTCCCCTTGAACACAGGCAGCTAAATCGACGATGGACATCGGCTGCTTGCACGTGTCTTTGAAATTATTGATAAACCCGCGGCGTAACTCGGCCCATGATCCGATGGAATTGGGTGGTAAGCTCTTTAACCAAGTATGAGCTATGCCCTCCAACATCATAGTGAAGTATTTAGCACACGCCGCATTGTCTACATCCAGCATCTCCATTACCATCTCGTAGCTCTCGACCCACATGTCAGGGGACAGATCCGCAGTGTAATTGGGCACCTTGCGCGGTCCTTTGAAGTCCTTGGGCAGCTGTACATTGCGCAAAGAGGGGGTGAGACATGGCACTCCTAAGGAGCTGGACGTAACCCCCCTGGTTCAACTGTGGTAGATGGACGAACCGGCGTCGGCTGACGGACTTCATACTGCGCTGCTAACTCGGCCTCTCGGCGCTGCCTTCCTTGATCCACCACATCTTGAGCGTTTCCACCTCCTCCCGCCGGGTTATCCCTCCGCGGCGGATTACGATTCCACGCGCTGCTTGACACGGCTGGCTCCTCCAGGTGCCTGCTATAACTCCGGCTTGGGCGAGGGGTGGAGTGAATCCGCTCGCGGCTGTGAGAATAAGCTTGCAGCTGAGTTAAAGCCGTCTCCAGAAACTCCCTAGCTCGCCGTGCCTCCACTGCTATAGGGGATTCTCCTTCAATGGGAAGGGCTGCCAATCGTGAAGCGGCGGCAACTATGTTATCCAATGGGTTGGAGTAGTGACCAGGAGGGGTGGGCACGTACAACGACGGAACGACCTGGCGGGTTGGCTCCGCGGCCTGTGGCTGGAGCGATGCTCCTGTGCCTGGCACTTCTCCCCGGTTTACCCCCGGCTGGTTGCTGGTTCCTGCTCCCGGTGTACTAAAGAGGTTCCTCGCTTTGTAAACCGGCGGTAGGCAAGACTGGCGCCTTCTTCTCATTACGTCGTTTGATGCCGTCTGATCCAACAGAAGCCGATAGGCCTGAGCATCTAGCTCGGCATACCTTGCAATCATCCTAGAGTTCTCAGCAGTCAGGTCTAATTTAGCCTGATGTATTTGACCCCTCACCTTAGCAACTTCCGCATCATGTTGTTCCTTCTCGGCCTGGCCGACCTCCGTGGTTAAAAGTGTTGTCAAAGTGTCGACTAAGGTGGTCAAAACTTGAGCCGGCGGTTGAACAGGGCCTCCGGCCCTAGCTGCTGCTGCCGCTAGGTCTGATGTTAACGCTGCCGCAGTTGAAGACTATTGCACAGATTGTGATCCGGCCATGAAGACTGCAACCCGGTTTGGCTGATCAAGGGGGTCCGGAATACTGTCGCCATCGGAACAGCCCCCAGTTCAGCCATCCTGCAGCAGGTATAAATATTCAGTTTCTCCAATGGATGACTCATCGCCGGAATAAACGACGGTCTCGCCACCAGAGTCCGATCCATCCTCAGCTTGTGCTCCGTGAGCCGCTCCGATAAAGACATGCTTCACGGCGGGCCGAACCCGGGCAGGTCTCGCACGCTGAGCCGACTCGACGATGTTGGGGAAGATGTCTGGCTCAGGGCCCGGTTCGCCGATCTTGCCAATGAAGACATGGATGCCGCTAAAGGGGACCCAGTACCCATACTCAATTGGATCGGCCTCGGGACCCCAGCCTGCATCGTCGATGTAGATCTTGCCGCGACGACTCTTGGTCATCCGGCCCACTGCATAGCCCTTGAGTCCTTCAAAGCTGCCCTTCAAGAACTCGAAACCATCGTGCGATAGCCCCGTGGTGGGCGCCAACTGTCGTGGTTTTGTCACGGCAGATGTCCTAGCAAAAGGACTTAGTCGTGGAGCCATCGCTACGGGTTAGCTTAAAGGGGTTTAAAGCGGACAAGGACGCAAGGGTTTATACTAGTTCGGCCCCTTCGATGAAGGTAAAAGCCTACGTCTAGTTTGGTGTGGTATTGCTAGGGTTTCGATGACCTGGAGCGAATCCGCTTTGCCTGTGTCTCGAGTTGTTGTTCTCTGTCCTTGAACCGTCGCCGGGTCGCCCCATTATATACACAGGGTGACGCCCGGCCCGGTTTACAGAATCTTGAGGCCGGCTCATAAACGTGCCCGACTCGGTCTCTATCTGTCCTATCTTACAATACAAGTTACACGCCGTATGGCAGTTTACACATTACGGGCCCTAACACCTCTTGGGCCATGGATCTCTAGTCTTCTGGAATAAAGTGCCATGCTCCATGTCTCGATGGGCTTCAATATAAATAATTTGCTATAGGCATAAACCGGCCCCTCCCTGGGCGGTTTATACCTAGTAGTAATATCCCTGACAATCGGTATGTGACTCCTCCAATGGTCCAATTAGATTTTTCTCTAGTGCTTTATATATTTTATTTTTTTTACTGTGGTGACCTTGTTCTTGAGCTTGCATGTCAAATTTATATGGTCCAAAGTAGTTTTGATGCATGATATAGCCTCTAGACACTTGTAAGATTAGTTGCTATCAATTTTATTGAGTTTGTTTCACTTTTATTTCGAGTCACTAAAAATTTCAGAAATTTTGAAAGAAAGGAAATGATGAAAATATGGTTGAGAGGCTCTTCAAGCCGGGTTCGAAGGAAAATGAAAATGAAGAGAAGAAGAAGCCCAAGTACAACCTTCCTTGCACCGCGGAGATTCGACTTTGTGAATGGCCAAGCGATGCATTCTCGAGGGCGTCTGGAATTTATGAGGATTTATATTATTTGGCTGAGAATGCAGGCATCACCGACTTCCTCCGTGATAAGTGTGGTCAATACCTCCTACTCACTAATACCTTTGTGCAAAATTTTCACTTTCATGCTAGGAAATCACCACCCATGGTATAATTTTATTTATATGATGAACATAAGGAGATGATGCTTTATGATTTTTGCGAGGTTTGCAAATTACCTTACGAGGGCAGCGTTAGTGAACAACGTCCTAGATATGTGGAAGATTGTATTAACAAAGTTACCGTAGGGGAAGAGAGAGGAGTTTCAGAAGCGAGAGTGGCTAGTTCACATTTTCCTCTTTTACGCTATTCACTATTTGTTGGGAGATGTTTGATTGGTCGTGGGGAGAGCGGAGGCCTTAGTGCCACTGACCTCGCTATTTTGCGCCATGCTTTATGTAACATCCCAAATTTTCAATTTGGAATGTTAAACATAGATCATCATATGCATACCATATTTTATTTGTATTTTGGTTTTGCTCCTAAAAATCCTAAGCAACTAAAGGACCCACGGAGAGAGTTGGGGATTTCAGTATTTTCATATTTTTATTTTCTCAAATATTGAAAAGAGGATCATTTGGTTTTAATTATTTTTCTCTCCGAAATATTTCAATAGCAAAATATATGAGAGGAGATAATATGAATTCTCCAAAATAAAAGAAATATTGGACGAAAAATGTAAAAATGGAATAAACGGTTTTATTGCTATTTTATTCGAATTTAAAAAATAAGTTTTTTTCTTTTCAAAATTGCATTTAGGTCTGGGAAAAATGTTCACTTTGTCCTAAATATTATTAGAGGACGGTGAAAATTTATTTCGGAATTTTTGGACTACGTTTGGTATTTCTTTTAATAGTTTTACTCCGTCCGTAAAAAAAAACGAACTGATCTACGGGTCGTGCCCGAGCCGGACTCTGTCTGCTCAGGCTTTATAAGCCGCCGCCCCGAGGCCCAAAGGCCGAGCCGCCGCCGCGCCCCGAACCCTAACCCTAGCCGCGCCCCGCCGCCGCCAGCCCGCGCCGCCGCCTCGGCGCCACCCGCCGGACCCGATCCGCGAGGTTTCTAAGACACCGTTTTTTTATTAGTTTCAGTTTTTTTTCGAAAACCCTAGATCGGTTTATCTTCAGTTTTTTCCGTTTTTCTTTGGTTTTATTATTTAACGAATGCCCGCTGTTTAGTCTCAGAAAGTGAACGTTCGCAAATTAGTCTTTTATTTTTGTGTTTAATTTTGTCGAGGACTTATCCATGATGAAAATTTTACAAATAGGTCCCTGATCTTCACACCCTCGTAACTTTTTACTCGTTAGTCGGAATTAGATGAAACCAACGCCAATTTCTACGTCTGGATCTTATCTTCCCAGTAGTGCAGCTCAAAGTTGTTTTTGAAAGTTTTAGATTTGAATTCAAACAGTTTTGTGTTTGAACTTTGTTTGATCGTAATTTGAGTTTCGTAACTCCGTTTGAGTTGATTCTTTTTGCAAATCGAAGCTCTTGACATAAACTTTCCGATAAGTCCAAATTCACTTAATTATGGTACTGTTAGAAATTGTTTCTGTTGCAAGAGTGATTCGGTTGTTTTCGAAGTCTTTCGAGTTCTGTTCTTCGATTCTGTGCATGATTGCTTATGTATGCTATTGTTTGATTGCGATAGAATTCCTGGAGTGCAAAGCGTGCTTCTACGAGTCTTTAGGTTTCAGCGATCGTTAGCAAGGAAAGTTCATACTGTCGGCGTCCTGGGAACCAGGGTACCCAGACTTGCCTGTCTGCCGGCCGCGACGCGCTCCTACAAGCGGCCTAGTACGACCCAGCTGATCGACCAGCTATCCAAGACCCTCGCGAGGGGCTAAGCATCGCGAGGAGAACGACGTCAAGAATCCCTCAGGAGCGGCCTCGGCAAGGTGCTCCGGAGCGGCTGAGAATCCAAGGCCAAGCTTGCCTCAGGAGGAGGCAGTGATGTCAGCAGTGACGCACTGCGCCGGCGGGTGCCAGCGTCCGCCAGCGGCGCAGTTGCCATTTCGGTGCAAAGGGGACAGCGCAGCCGTGGGTTCTCGAGGAGCGGGAAAAAGTTTTCCCCTTTGGTGCAACAAGACCAAAGACCGCAAGGACTATAAGGAGGATGTCACCATCGAGCCCACCACCGTGTCACTGCCTGATCCTTTTGCAGGCGAAGACCGCTTTTTTCAGGATAGGAATGTCCTTGTGTTACCCCTAAAAAATGGCCGTTGTGGGATCCCTTCCCGCCTAAACATTTCGGGGGAAGAGGACCCTGGCCGCCTATATAAGTAGCTAGGACCCCCACTATGGAGGGACAAGTCGAACCAAGCCTAGCCAAGTAGAGCAGATCCATACGCTCTGCCACCCCACAAGGAGCAAGAACACTTGCCTCCTGACCCTCCTAAGCTCACCTCCTGAGCTCAGGAACCACTATACTAGTTCGTATTCCAGCCCTCCCGAGGCTAATCCACCAAAGCAGGAAGTAGGGTCTTACACCACACGGTGGCCCGAACCTGGGTAAACTCTTGCGTACACTGTCTGTTGTTTGCTTGAATCCTTTCACCAAGACGAGAGCGAGATGCTAGGTAGACGTGAGTGGGAGAGATCTTCTTTAACGCCCCTGTGTTCAAACTTCTTGGGTTTTGCGGAGCCCTAAATCCGACATTTGGCGCGCCATGTAGGGGGCGTGTCGAAATCTTGCCTCTCCGACGACCTCGTCCCGTTCTCGTCGTCAACTCCGCCCCACAGCCATGGTGGACACACGCCGAGCTCGAGCCGCCCGCGCGCGGCGAACGTCGCTCAGACGGCGCCCGCGGGCAACGGTGCACCGCTCCACCCCAACTCGCCGGTTGCCAACGCCGCCACCGACCCGGCCATCCACGAGCAGCAGGACTCGTCGCTGCCACCATCCGTGCGGCGAGATGGCCGCACGATGACACCTTCACCCTCACCGACCGCAGCGTCGTCCTCGCTGGCCCACCGCGGGCCGGTCTACCAGCAGCCTGCGCTGCTAATGGTGCAGGAGCTCTTGCGCTACCGCCCGACAGATGACCTCTACGACGAGTGGCTCCACCGCATCACCGAGCTCGTCAACGCCGCTGGAGAAGCACCTGCACCAACGCACTCCTCACGTCCTCCGTCGCCTCCGGCGGGGAATGAAGGCCACGGAGTCCCGGCTCCGCCTCCACTCCACGGTGCCGGCCGGGAGGTCCGGCGCGAGGCTTCTCGACGTGAGCAACCCCGCAAGGCCCATGCGCGCGACGTGGAGAGCTACCAGGTGATTCCGCATCCCCATGTAGGGGCTCGCGGCCCCCCTGGCCCGCAGCGCCAAGAACGCGCGCCACAGGAGGTTGCTGCGCCAGCACCCCAAGAACCAGCGCCGCAGGTGCAGGGGGCGCCTGCGATCATGAGCGTGGCTGGGTGTCGCGCCCTAGCTCCTGAGCTACAGCGCCTCGTCTGGCCCAGCAAGTTCAAGCTGGACCTGCCACCGCGCTACGACGGCACCACCGACCCCACGAAGTTCCTCCAACTCTACGAGCTGAGCATCGAGGCATCCAACGGCACCGAGCAGGTCATGGCGAACTGGTTCCCCATGGCTCTCAAAGATGGCGCACGCTCCTAGCTCCTGAACCTTCCCGTGGGATCCATCTCCTCCTGGGAAGAGCTTCACGAGCGTTTTGTCGCCAACTTCCAAGGCACCTGCGACCGAGCCCCAGTAGCTGCTAATGTGCACCGCGTGAGGCAGCAGCCGGGAGAGTCCCTGCAAAAGTACATCCAACGCTTCAACACCATGCGCCTCCAGATCCCAAGGGTCTCGGACGAGGCCATCATCTCGACGTTCTTCGACGGCATCCGCGACATCAGGATGAGGGAGGAGCTCGCCATTCATGAGGACCTGTGCACAGCCCTCGAGATGTTCAAGCTCGCGGCAAAGTGCGCCCGGGTGGAAGAAGGACGCCTCTCCCTCCAGGAGCTGCCTGAGGCGGAGGCGGACGACAAGAAGACCAAGGCCGAAGAATCAAAGCGCAAGGGACCCGTCGTGCTGGCTGCGGAGCCAGAAGTGAAGCGTGGCTGCGGGTACGATGACCTCCCCAGAGACAACCGACCATACTGCATCTTCCACAACGTCCACAGCCACAACACTAACGACTACCAGGAGCTCAGGGCGATGCGTGGCGGGCGCGTCGGGCAATGCCCTGAGTGCGACAACCGCGGCTACGGCCGTGGAGGAGGTCGAGGAGGAGGACGTTGGGATGGCAGGAACTCACGCCAGGGGTGGCGCGAACAGTCTCGTGAAGACCACTGGCAGGAGCAGCCTCGTGACGCCCCCTGGCACGACCAGCCTCGTGAGGATCGCCCTCAGGGCAATGGAGGCCTGCCTCTGCCGCCGCCACCGCCAAGAAGGAACGACAACGACCGCTAGGGAGATGGAGCAGGGGGCTTCCAGGAGCCGCATGCAGTTGCATGCATCTTGGGAGGAGCCCATGCTCCGGCTTCCCATCGCATCTTCAAGCAGTTTTCCCATGAGGTGAACGCGGCGCTTCCCAGGCCTGACGCCGGCGCAAGCTCAGGTGGACCAAGCAAGTCATCGCCTTTGACCCCAATGACCAGCTCAAGTGCACTGCGGCCCCAGGCTCCTCCCGATGCTCTGCACCCCGACCATCAGCAACGTCCTCGTGACCAAGACCCTCATCAACAGCGGAGCGGGACTCAACGTCCTCTCCGTCCAGACCTTCGAGACGCTCCAGGTTGCCTACGATCAGCTCCACCCGATCATGCCATTCTATGGAGTCACGGATGGCTCCACACTCCCGATGGGGCAGGTCCGCCTTCCCGTCACCTTTGGAGACCGTGACAACTACCACACCGAGCTCATCGACTTCGACGTCGCCAACATCCACCTCCCGTACGACGCCATCCTTGGGTATCCTGCCCTCGCCAAGTTCACGGGGGCAACCCATCACGGCTACAACGTTCTCAAGATGCCTGGGAGCGGCAGAGTCATCACGATCGCGTCCGACGAGAAGGAAGCGGTGCGTTCCCTGGAGCGCGCCTACCAGACTGCGGCGGTCGAATGCTCCGACGAGGATGGAGCCGTCCTCGCCCTGTAGACTGCCCCCAAGAAGAAGAAGAACCTGCCCGTCAACGGACCTCAGGACACAGGGGCTCCTGACGGCCCGGCCTCAGGACTCGCGCCTGCTGACAAGGCGCCCTCCACCCTCGCATAGGGGGGCGCGCCCGACGCCCCCCTCGTGACGGGCTCGGGGGCTCTCCTCGGGAGTGTCTCCGGACTGACCGGCGTCTCGAGGGAGGTGTTCGGGCACCACCTGCAAGCGTATCTTGATGCGCGTTTTTGTGAGCCCAGCGTGAAACGCTCAATGCTGGGGGCTCAGGACTTCATCAACCAAGCTACCGAGGAGCTTCAGTACGCAAGACTCATCTGCGGTGGGCGCAAACGCACAACCCCAAGTTCACCTGCTCGCAGCCCGAGCGACCGCTTCCGCGTCTGCGTTGACATCGCGGGCCTCAACCAAGCCGTTTCTCAGGAGCCCTTCTGGCTGACGGCAGTCGGTCGGAGGAGGGCCCTCCCCTGCAGCTACGTCCTTACACTCTTCGGCTTCCGCAACGCAGGTGCCACGTTCCAGCATCTCGCGCAGCAGGCCTTGGGGGCTCGGGAGGCTCAGTGGCAGGCGGTCCGGACGAAGCAAGAACCGGACCCACGCGACCACTGAGAGCCTTCGGAGCCCCTGGGTCTCAGGAGCCCGACGATCCTTGGGAGAGAACCGCATGGCTCGCGTCTTCAGCTACCCCAACTCTTCTTCGACAAGTATCAGGTGATGCTTCAGGTATCCAATCGAGGGGGCCCCTCGGGCTGCATCTTCCTCGAACTGCTGGGGGCTGTCCCCCCGTAGTTATCTCCCTTTTTGCATTATCAAAGCTAGTTGTTCCTTTCCATTCGCATCATCTGCATGCTTGGCGTCCTCACCGCCACTAAGGTCATGAGCCCTAATGAGCCCACTCGCGACCGCCCCATGATTAAGGACTGGCATAGCGTCTGTGCTCAGGTCCGTCCCTGTAGCGTCGCTAAACCCAAGGGCTGAGCTCTGTCTCGCGAGCTATTCCCATGACGTCACCTCCCATGGTCCTTGGTGCCTTGTTCTCACATGGGCTAATCATGGATGGGTAAGTAGGGGCCCGTGGCGGGTGCCTCGCTCATGCGGGAACCGCGCGCTGGTAGTTTTTCGTTTGGATCATTGCATGAGAAGACTATGCACGACGTCTGTGCTCGGGTCTGTCCCTACTGTGTCGACAAATCCAGCGGCTGAGCTCTGTCTCGCGAGCCATTCCCGTGATGTCACCTCCTGGGGTCGCTGGAGCTGCGGCCTTCTCATGCGATACCCTCTAGAAATGCACTCGGCGCAGGTCGACACAACACCTCTCTTTTCACATTTTGCAGAAGAAGACTCACGCGCAACCCGCCTCAGGGTATGGTCTTGTGAGTGATGCGTAAGCTCACGAGAACTTCCTCACAGTCGTTCAGCTCGTCCTGAGGAGGGCCTATATACACCTTGGCTGTCCTACCGTGCAAGCCACGTGTCAGGACAGGGTTGTACACGCCCCGGAGTCTCTCCCAGTGGGAGGCTCCCTCCCACTGTCCAGTGGAAGTACCAAGCTCCGCGCTGGCAGATCCAACCGAGGAGCGGTTATGCCCACGAACCAGTGGAAGCACCAAGCTCCGCGCTGGCCGCTACGACCGAGGCGCGGTTATGCCCACACTCCGCACCAGTGTGGTAGCTCTATGCTCCGCGCTAGTTATAAAGAATTGAGGGCGGCCCCCAGCGATCGCACCAACCTCAAGGAGCTTTTCAGCTCACGACGCTCACAGCTTCTCCTTGGATGGGTGTCGTGAGGGGGGCTAGGCACGGGGGCTATGCTCAGGTCACGCCTGGCAGACGCCACCCTACCAGGTGCCCAGACACCTAGCCTTCTCGCGCCCCCATCCCAGGCGAAGGCTCGTGGGCAAGGTATGGTGCTCGTTCTCCTTCATGAGAGCCGTTCGTACGTCAAAGGGGACCCCTGGGCATCGCGACCCAGGGGCCTAACTAGCCACGTAGCCCCTCATCCCTTGAGTCTAGTTACGACGATAACCCCGGTCATTCGGAGGGCTCAATGGCGATCGAGGTATGCGCGGGGTTGGGCCCTGCCGACGTAGAACACAAACAGGGTCGCTTGAACGTCAAGGGGGACCCTGGGCATCGCGACCCAGGGCCCTCACTAGCCACGTAGCCCCTCATCCCTTGAGTCTAGTTATTAAGATAACCCTGGTCATCCGGAGGGCTCAATGGCGATTGAGGTATGTGCGGGGTTGGGCCCTGCCGACGCAGAGCACCTAAGGAAACATGAAAGGAAGCAAGCATGGAAATCATCTAGCTATTACAATAATACCAAGTTTTTCAAATTCAAACAAAGTTCTTACGCCTCCCCGAGGCACTCACACTTCTCTCTCTGGACAGGAACAGATCAGGCATTACCAAGCGCATCATCACCGGTCTCCACCTCCTCGACTACGGTAGCAGTGGCCTAGAGGAACGCCTCCACCAGCTCCGAGACCCTTGCCCCCAGGGCCTCGGAGCTACCATTGTCACCTCCTCGTGAAGACAGCTAGACGCAGAACCTCGCCTCGAAGGAAGGGTAACAGAAAATCAAGTGCCACCACCACCTGACCATAGGGGATCGCTAAGATAAGTTCTCAACGCCGCATCTACTCGCATACCTACACCTCCATCCACTATAATCGCGAATCCGCTGAAGCATGAAAACCCTTCTCGACGGACTGGTGGGCGGTTTCTTGCACGCCAGGAGGGACCTCCTGAGCATCGCGCCTCGGGAGCTCTTACCGGACCCTGGATCACTCACCTCCTGGCATTGACCACGGCATCGCGACCTGGCATACCAGCGCAGGCTGAGGCCCATGTGGGGAGCGGGTCTCGCAGGCGTAGGGCCCTAAACTACCGCGGGGACCGAAGGAAGGGAAAGTCATGCTTTCACAAAGGGTCTCATGAAGGAGATAAGTTTATAACGCCAGGCAATAACAAAAGTATTACTAGAATCTACACACCTTTCATGAGCCTTCCATGATGTTCCGCAGGAACTAAGCTAAGAAGGTCGCTCTTGAGGAATGCGGCTTGAACTCCTTCAGCAACGACGACGCCGGGAAGACACCATTTCCCTCCGGCGATAGGAGCGGTGACTTGGCGACTCGTAGCTCTCGTCGGAGCTCGAGGCCGTCTCAGGGGTAGCATAACTGGTACCAGAAGAGTCGGAGGCGCAACCAGTGGCGAGCGCCTCGCTGCCCTGACAGCATAAGGAATGGTCACCGGCGAGACCGTTCCCCGCGCCACACGACAGCCGGCGGCCGTCCGCCCCGAAGGCTTTGAAGGTCATCGTGCCCATCCTATCCAGCGTGAAATAAAGAATGTGCCTCCCGGCGGGGGCACAGGCACGGCGCACCACACCCCAACCGTAGGTCATGAAGACCTGGCCAGAGGATATCACCTCCACGTCAGCATACGAAGGAGGAAGGTGACACCCCTCGTGCCTCAGCTACATCGTCACCCGGCCGCGAGCCGGGAGCACTTCTCTGTGGAACGAAGGAGGAAGGATCCATGAATGCGGAGGGGCCCCCGCCCACACGATGAACTTGCGGGTATCATCCTTAGAATGGGACGGCAGCAGGGCGCGAGGAGACGCCCGTCTCTCTGGGCGACTGATGGCGCCACCCCTGTCGCTGTCCCCGCTCCGTCTGCCTGTCGCAGGAGCATACAAGGGAAGCAGAAATCCTCGCGGCGCCTACGTGCACCATGTGCGGGCGTCCGACGGCCTCAGGGACGCACTCGGAGAACTATGGCACCTCTTCTTCGGGGGGAGCCGCTCAGGCTCTACCATCGGGCTCTTCCCCTTCTCCGCGGCTGAGAACCTGTGAATCGGCCCATGGAAGCCCTTGGAGTAGTGGAAGCAGCAGGGATCGGTCTGCAACAGTCAAGTGAGAGGCGTGGTGCCTCACCCCCTGTTTATAGACCAAGAAGATTAACCGGCGGCCACTCACGCGCAGCCGTAATGGCTCCGCCACTCGCGCCAAGGAGTTGTCAAGTCGCACGATTGCCAAGACTGTGTGGGAAGCGGAGTCGTCCACGTCCCGTCCAACTGTCACACGCCAGCCTGGCCCGCAGCCTTTTTGGGGCCCGCGGCGCTTCGTCCTCGACTAAGGATTCGCCCGGAAGCCAACTCCGCACGCGCCTTGGGCCCCGGGGCTACTGTCGGCGTCCTGGGAACCAGGGTACCCAGACTTGCCAGTCTGCGGGCCACGACGCGCTCCTACAAGCGGCCTGGTACGGCCCAGCTGATCGACCAGCTATCCAAGACCCTCGCGAGGGGGCTAAGCCTCGCGAGGAGAACGATATCAAGACCCCCTCAGGAGCGGCTTCGGCAAGGTGCTCCGCAGGGGCGGAGAATCCTAGGCCAAGCTTGCCTCGGAGGAGGCAGTGATGTCAGCAGTGACGCACTGCGCTAGTAGGTGCCAGCGTCTGCCAGCGGCGCAGTTGCCATTTCGGTGCAAAGGGGACAACGCAGCCATGGGTTCCCGAGGAGTGGGAGAAAGGTTTCCCCTTTGGTGCAACAAGACCGAAGAAGGCAAGGACGATAAGGAGAATGTCACCATCGAGCCCACCACCGTGTCACCGCCTGATCCTTTTGCAGGCGAAGACCGCTTTTGTCAGGATAGGAACGTCCTTGTGTTCCCGCTCAAAAATGGCCGTTGTGGGATCCCATCCTGCCTAAACATTTCAGGGGAAGAGGACCCTGGCCACCTATATAAGTAGCTAGGACCCCCACTATGGAGGGACAATTCGAACCAAGCCTAGCCAAGTAGAGCAGATCCATACGCTCTGCCACCCCACAAGGAGCAAGAACACTTGCCTCCAGACCCTCCTGAGCTCAGGAACCACTATACTAGTTCGTATTCCAGCCCTCCCGAGGCTAATCCATCAAAGCAGGAAGTAGGGTCTTACACCAGACGGTGGCCCAAACCTGGGTAAACTCTTGCGTACATTGTCTGTTGTTTGCTTGAATCCCTTCACCAAGACGAGAGCGAGATGCTAGGTAGACGTGAGTGGGAGAGATCTTCGTTCACGCCCCTGTGTTAGAACTTCTTGGGTTTTGTGGAGCCCTAAATCCGACACATACTTTGATCATACATTCCAATACCCAGTTTTCATTGCATTAGTTATATCCTCAAACACTTGCATGAGTAGGACTGGTTACATAATATGATGCTTTGTATTTCATGAGGTAGGAACCCAATGACTTGAAATCAACCAAGGGAATATACGCTTTGTTAGTTATTGCTTAGCCATGCATGTAGATATGGATTGGTATGAGTGATTTCATGAAATATGTGAGTGTAATAACAACTAAGGGTTTCTTAAGGTGGAATTTAATACACATCTGGGTGGATTGGTTGCAGGGCACCTGGAGAATCCAGTGTTGTCCTAGGAAATCCCGGAGGACCCGTCTGATTATCCTATAGAATGCCACCCAGGCTCAAAGGGATCATAAATCTTTCATGCCTAGAAACTTCCGTGTGCAGCCACAATGCCATTATGGGCTCTGGAATAGTTGAGTATGTTGTGTGACCTCTTTCCGTGGTAGACTAGCAGATGTTGCGGATGTAGGTGGTATGGTGTAATGCCCCAGATGTAACACTTTCCAATATGGCAATATATGAAACTTTGGCTTCATCAATTCCATTCTGGGCTCTTCTTTCATTTCGGGTTTCTTCGTTTTGTCGTGTGCGTGTGTGCATTTCATCCATGTCATGTTGTCATGTGCATTGCATTGCATTCATGTTGTCACTTGCATCCGGTCCCACTCGTCTCTTCCCGTTGTTCGTTTCGAGTTCCGACGCTCTCACACGTGCCCGTGGCGTCCCCGAGTACTTCTTTCGTGTGAGGCCGTGTAACGTTCCCGGAATAACGTGAGACTTGTTGTGCGATGTTGTTTTGGTACGTGTAGGCCTCCTGTCAAGTTTCATCGCGTTTGGAGTTCGTTTGGTACTCCAACGGTTAACCTAGTGGGCTAAAAGAACCTCTTCTTTAAGCCCCAAGACCCCTCCACAACAACCCACAAGCCCAGCACAACCCTTCCCATCATCTCGGTCGTCGAATTGTGATTGCGTGGCTGAGAACCGCTCCCCATTTGGAGTCTCCTAGCTCCCTATTGCTATAAAACGTCCACACCCCTCCAATTTTCGGGTAGAAACCCTAGCAACTCCTCCCCGCACCAGCCGGACACGTCCAACCCCGGCCGGACGTGTCCGACTTTCCCCCGCCGCGCCATGTGTCAGCGCACTATTCGTCAGCACCCTGCGCCCACTTCCCCGCCGGCCAGGGCCCGAGAGGCCCGCGAGGGGCCCTCCCAGCCCGAACCGCCGCCGCCGCCAGCACTCTCGCCACCTTCGCCTCTGGTGCTCCCCGCCGCCGTCGGGCGCCTCGCGCCGCCGCGCCATCGCCGCCGATCGCCGCCGTTGACTGCAAGCTCGCCTCCGCCGGATCCCCGCCGCCGAGCACCCACCACCGCAAGGAACCGCCGCCGCCGGCCTCGCCCCGGTCGGATCCGGGCCTCCCTCCGCCGGATCTCGTCGGCGCCGTCCCGTTCCCAGCCACCGGCCGGAGCTGCCGAGCAGCCACCGCCTCGCTCATCCCTCAATCCAGTCGGGATCGAGGAGAGGGACGACGCGCACCCGAGCTAGCCTCCGCTGGGCCCCGCCGCCGCCTTGGGCCGGCCCAGCTTCCCCGATCCGCCGGCCTCCTCCTCCACCTCGGGCTGAGCCGGCAAGGTGAGGCCCAGGCCCCCCAGATCTGGCCCGTGTCGTTTTTTTCCCGCCCGGCATTTTTTTCTTTTTCTCGAAAACTGCTTAATTACCGTTTAGTCCCTGGCATGTGTTATAATGTTGCATGTTTGACCATCTGTAACTTTTTGTGTGCTTATCCAAATGATGCAAGTAATATGTCAAAATGATCGTGGTGATGTGCTCTACGTTTTGTTCCATTGTGGCATGCTTGTTTGAGATCATCAAGATGTCCTAATCTTCGTGACAAGAGTGCTACTTGTTATAAACTGCTGAAATTTGTTATTTTTATGCCATGTTTGAGATGTGATAACTTGATGCATGTTTATCCAAATGAAACAAATGAGATGTCAAAATGTTCCTTGTGAAATGCTCTACATGTTGGTTGCTGTAGCATCCATATTAGGGTTCATATTGCCATGTTAAACTTGGTTGCAAAAGTGCATGTGGCTGTTAAGTTACGAAACATGTTATTAGTTGCTGATTTGTAGTGCTCGTTGCTATTGATGTGTTTGTCCCCATGTCACATGTTAATATGTTTTAGAATCTCCATCATATGGTCTTTGCTGTGGTGCAAACCACTTTACATGATATGCCTTCAGGTTACTTAAACATGCTTGTAAACATGCCATGCCAACATAACTGTTTTATACTTAGTGAAAATTCTACTAAGTCTGGAATCTGGCATATCCTGATGCTATGTTTGCTTGATGCCCTAGTCAAATCCATGCTTGTTTTGGAGTGGCCAATGATCATTCCTTGTTGTCCATGTTATTGTCTATCCATCCATGCCCTCACTTGCTCATATGGGTTGCTGTAGCTTATTTATTTCTTGCTCCCAAGTTGCTATAAAATTATAAATGTCAGGTTTCTAACGTCATGATCAAAATGGCGTAGCTTGTTGCTATTGATCCATGCCTCCTATGGAGTTGCTCCAATGGAGTTGTTTGCTGTAGGATATGTCTACTTCATGTCCATTCTTATTGTCATCATGTTTGAGTGCTGTAGAGTATATATTTCTTGCTCCAAAGTTGCTATGTGGCTGTTAATTTCAGCTTTGCATTGAATCTTGTTTCGTGTGTATGTGTTGAACCGTTGCTCCGTTTTGAGCGTGCCCTATATAAAACTTGTGTGAATTTGCATGTAGAATCATAATATCATGTTGTTAACATGTTTGGAGTGTGTTTGCTTGATGTTTGGGTGCATCTTGCACCGTTGCCATGCTTGTCTTGTTTTGCTCATATCTTCTAGACCGTAGCTCCGAATTAAACAAACTTTATATGAAACTTGACTAGAATTTCGTGTAGATCATCATGGTACATGTTAACTTGCTGTTTAACAACTTTAACTTAAGGTTTTTCAGATCTGGACCAATTTCATTATATGCATATGAGGACTTATCGGATTAGCTATATGTTGATTCCAGCCTCATTTAAACTTGTTGTCTTGTGTTGTTCTTGTGTGCTTCATCCCTTGACATGTATTACATCATAAATGCATCATACTTGCATCATGTTGATTGTGCATTGCACCTTGTTTGATTTTTGTGCTCGTTGTGTTCTTGTGTTGAGTAGAGCCGGGAGTCGAGACCGAGCACGAGAACGAGGTTACTACCGAGGTTGAGTACGAGGAGCCGTCTTACGATCCCATCGACGACTCGACATGCAAGATGACCTGACCCAGATATCATTACTATCTTTGCCTATTGCTAGATGTCTCGCTCTTTAGCTTATTGCCTCGATGCCCATGTTTGTTTGTCAGCCTCCTATTGTAACCATGAATCTCTCTAACCACCCAACCTAGCAAACCATTGTTTGGCTATGTAAGCTTCGCTCATCCCCTCTTATAGCATTGCTAGTTGCAGGAGAAGATTTGAAGATTCTTGCTTCATGTTGAAGTTATCTGTTGGGATATCACACTATATAAACTCTTAAACTAAATCATCTATATACTTGGCAATGGGTGGAAGGCTAAGCCTCTCGCTTGGTGATTTGTTCCACTCATGCCACCCTAGGAACCATATAAACCGGTGTTATGTTCCTTGATTATGCGTTCCTAACACGGTTGGGGTAATGGGACCCTCTCGATAACCCGCTTAGCGCTAAAGCTTTTCCAGCGAGGCCTGACATTGGTACTCCATTTGCCTAACAACTAAAAATTGCCGAGGGAGTAATTAACCTGAGGATTAATTAATCAACCCCCCTGGGCCAGTGCTCGATTTGAGTGTTGGTCCAAACTAGAGCCACTTGTGAAGCCACTCGGCTTGCTGGGGTCTTCGGTATCTGTACGTAGTGCTCATCCGGTAGTGGCCTGAGACTAGATGCGTGCGGCTACTGTCAGGGTGTCGGCACGCCGGGAGGTCTTGCTGGATTAGTTTTACCTATGTCGGAATATCTTGAGCACGGGATTCCGAGAATACTCGGGCCTTCCCACCTTGGAGTGCGACTCCGCAGATCGTGAGCTCGTAATGGGCTAAGTTGGGACACCCCTGCAGGGTTTTGAACTTTCGAAAGCCGTGCCCGCGGTTATGTGGCAGATGGGAATTTGTTAATATCCGGTTGTAGAAAACTTGACACCATGTTCAGAACACACTACCAGCGTGAGTAACCGTGACGGTCATTTTCCGAAAGGGGTTCGGGAAGTGAACACGGTGGGGTTATGTTTGACGTGCTTAGATAGGATCACTTCGTGATCACTTTGACGCTCGTGGCACTTCTCTTCTCGCTCTCAACACGTAAGCTAGTGCTAGTGCTGCTGCAACGTTTTTTCTTTCTTCAGCCTTGTTCCACACCCAAGGCTTAGATAGTTTTGCTACCCGGGAACGGGATTGCTGAGTCCTCCGTTGCTCACAGATTCTACACCACACCAGATGCAGGTACTATGGTGGACTACACACGTGACGGCACCGACCTGTACTGGGACTTCGATGAAGAACGTAGTCGATACTATGTGCACTATCCCGATGATCAGTAGTGGTTGCTACTAGAGGCGATTCAGACCTTGTGGCTTTATGTATTTGGTATCTTTCATTTGGATCTTCGTCCGTAGTCGGACTGTGATGTTATTTGGATGATGATTTGCTTATGTAATGTATTTTGTGACGTGGTGAGTGTAAGCCAACTATCCTTTTGCAATTTCATCCCTATTTTTACATGAGTCGTGCAAAGATACCATACTTGAGATCATTCTAGTATGGGCTTATACCTTTAAGTCGTGCCTCGACACATAGGAGGTATAATCCCATACTGGGCATTACATACGGTCTACCCAGGGTTAAGAGTTAATGCTTCTGAAAGACTATGTCTCAGTCATCCGTTTCTCAAACACCATGTAGTGCGAGAAATCAAACGGAGGAGATCGAGTCTTGTGGGGAAAAGTGCACAAACCTCTGTAGAGTGTACAAACTGATCATGATTAGCCGTGTCCCCGGTTATGGACATCTTGATTATCCTGGTATTTGAATTATGGACTGATCTCATCACTTTACCAATTTGTTGGGTTAATAATGACATTCGTTTGGGATTGAGATGGAGGAACCATACTCAATTGTTCATGAAATAAATTTAACAAAGTAGTTAAATAACTGCATTCCTTTGTTGTAGGGAAAAACTAGCTTTATGCAAAAAATAAACCTTACAGCCTCCACCAGCCAAATATGCATGTAGTTGTAGGCTTTGCTCATTATCATTACAGTGTGTTCTTGCCAGCATATTCAATGTGCTGACCTACATGGCTGCAACATATCATGTTGTAGAGTTTTCGACGAGGATTAAGGTGCGATAGGTCGTTGTCATGCACTCAATGTTTGTCCTGGAGTTGGATGGACTCAACTACTCTTCATAGCTTCCGCAGTTTATTATTCTATTAAATGGCCTTCAGCCATTATCGTGTAATGGATATTGCCTCTTCCAGGATTTTCGATGTAATAAAGTGTGATTGAACCTTTGTTATAATTCCTCGAGTACTGTGCGTGTCAGCATACCGATCCAGGGATGACACTGAGCACAGAGACTTCGGTTCATTGGAATCATGGTCGCTACAAGATGATATCAGAGCACACGTTGATTGTAGGACGCGACCACAAGGATAAGCCATATGATGTTCTTCTCCTTTACTCTACTTCTTCTCTACTCATTCTAATTCTTCCCTATTTCTTCTCTATATATGCCGGACCCAGTAAGCAAGTTCACCCAGCCAGACGATGACACCCCATTCGGAAAGCACTTGAAGGATGGCACTAGATACTTGCACATTGGAATACCAAGTATCACTGGAGATCTCTACGCAACATCGCCGGAAGAGGAATGCTGGAAGATCAAAGTTAGTGTACCTGGGAGAACAATTGCACCATTCATGGAACCACTGGAGTTGGAATTTGACGCACCGACATGGAGCTTGGAAAAGAGGATGGCATCTCACATCACATTTGGACGCATATGTGAAGTCTACAACAAGGACCTTGAAGACACCATCTACCAGATTTGTGGACGTCGAGACCAGCAATGGGAGATGCTTTGTACCAGGAAGGACATATCTATTGCAGCATATATCCAAGAGATGGACCAACATATTCGATTCTACAAGAATCAGATGTGCGCACTTATGTAGAAGACCAACATGGTGATAACTCGGAACACAGAGCTAGAAGAAGAACTAAAGACAGTAAGTGATGGATATGAAGAAGAAATCACCATACTATTGGAACAGAATGAAGCACTAAAGAAGAAGGTTGGAACTGGCACATCAAAGCCAGAACCAGAGATAGGAATTACCATGGAGAACTACATTCTGATAGACGACACCAACAGTGATGAA
Source organism: Secale cereale (assembly GCA_902687465.1). Taxonomy (NCBI): domain Eukaryota; kingdom Viridiplantae; phylum Streptophyta; class Magnoliopsida; order Poales; family Poaceae; genus Secale; species Secale cereale. Next base: position 68,940,416 of record LR738712.1, read on the forward strand.
AGTGACTATGAAGACGAACTGGAGCAGATATCATGGAGTCTTCAGATGAAAGTGATTAGATGACCACCCTGTAATCATTAGTATTAATCCGAGTAGTTAGAATCATTCGCTAGCTATGTAATACGATCTTTGTTTGCTCTTGTTTGAATTGAGTGACATGCTATGAATTGTTTGTCTCATGTGTATATGGGTAGTGATTTCCCCTAGACCTCATTCCATTCTAATCTCTCCCCTCTAAACCCCTCAGATGCCTCCGAGACGTGAGCCCGGATTTGAGTTTCCCCCTGACCTGACCTAGTTGATCCAGCAGCAGGACACTTTGATGCAACTCCTTGTCCAGAACTAGAACAACAACAACAATAACAATAACAACCCTCCTCCACCTCCCCATGACAACTTGACCCGGTTCTTAAGGTTGCAACCACCGGTGTTCTCTAGTAGCACCGATCCCATAGCTGTAGATGACTGGCTTCGTAAGATGGATAGAGAGCTAGCCACTACAGGATGCACTAATGTAGAGAGGGTGCGTTTTGCTGCACATCAGCTTGAGGGACCAGCAGCCGCTTGGTGGGAGAACTACACCGCCATCTACCCACTTGCTGCAATCACTTGGGATCAGTTTCGGCAAGCTTTTCGCACTACACATGTCTCAGCAGGAGCCATGAGCCTGAAGAAGCGTGAGTTTCGCAACTTGCACCAAGGAAACTGTATTGTGGGGCAATACGTGGATGACTATAGGCAGTTAGCTCGCTACGCGCGAGATGATGTGTCCACTGACACCGCGAAGCAGGAGAAGTTTCTAGAAGGACTCAATGATGAGATGAGTATGCAGCTGATGCTAGCCACCTACAACAACTACCAAGAGCCAGTGGACAAAGCTATTATGTTGGAGGGAAAGCAGCAACAGATTGACAACCGCAAGAGGAAGTATGGAGCTGGAAAGTTTAACTCTAGAGCCCAGCAGAAGCATCGCTATACCCCATACTCAGGAGGACAGAACCATCCCACCCATAACCATGGAGGCCATTCTAATAATTGAGGGAATGCACACAACCACAGTGGTGCTAGGAATGGCAATGGGAATGGAGGAAGCAACAATCAGAATCGTTCCACTCCCTCAACACTCGCTAAGAAGGATGTGAGTCACGTTACTTGTTTCAAGTGCGGGAAGACCGGACACTACACCACCGAGTGTCCCGAGTCAAAGAATGGGAATGGCAATGGAAGCTCAGGAAAGAAGCCCAACCCGTTCACTAGAGGATAAGTGAACCACGTCAATGTGGAGGAGATTGACGAGTAGCCCGACACGGTAGTCGGTAAGTTTTCGATTAATGCATTTACTGCCCTTGTTCTTTTTGACACTGGTGCATCGCATTCATACATATCAAGGGGTTTTGTGGAAAAATATAAGTTGCCCACCGTAGCCCTTAGGACGCCCATGTTAGTAAGTTCCCCTGGAGCAGAGTATATGGAAAGCCATGGATGCTACCAAGTGCCATTGACCATTGGAAGACATGTATTTCCCACGGATCTCATTCTTTTGGAATCCCAAGGTTTGGATGTGATCATAGGAATGGATTGGCTATCCAAGTTTGGAGGAAACATCGATTGCGCTAGCAGATCAATTCTTCTCACCACCCCGGAAGGAAAAAGGATCAAGTATGTGTCTAGACACACACCCAGAAAAGAGCATTTGAATGCACTCACGGGAGTTGTTCAGGAAGAAGTGCCAGTCGTGAAGGATTACCCTGATGTATTCCCGAAGGAGTTACCCGGCATGCCACCGGATAGAGACATGGAGTTCTTAATTGACCTATTACCTGGCACCAGACCAATATCTAAGAGACCATACCAGATGCCCGCAAATGATCTGGAGGAGATCAAGAAGCAAATCAAGGAGTTAATGGATAAGGGTTACATACGACAAAGTTCATCGCCATGGGGAGCCCCAGTGCTCTTAGTCGAGAAGAAGGATGGATCATTAAGAATGGTTGTTGACTATCGTGCACTGAACGAGGTTACCATCAAGAATAAGTACCCACTGTCGATGATCAACGATCTGTTTGACCAGCTGCATGGAGCCAAGGTATTTTCTAAGATCGATTTGCGATCAGGATATCATCAGCCGAAGATCCGAGAATAGGATATACCCAAGATAGCTTTTACCACAAGGTACGGGCTTTATGAGTATATAGTTATATCATTTGGTTTGACTAACGCTCCTGCCTATTTCATGAGCATGATGAACAAGGTATTCATGGAATTCTTGGATAAGTTTGTGGTAGTATTCATTGATGATATATTGGTATACTCCAAGAATGAAGAGGAGCATAATAAAAATTTGCATTTAGTTCTCGAGAAGCTCCGAGAACATCAGTTATACGCCAAGTTTAGTAAGTGTGAGTTTTGGTTGAAGGAAGTTGGATTCCTTGGACAATTCATATTAGGAGACGGTATATCCGTAGACCCCGCCAAGGTTGAGGCAGTCACAGAATGGAAGGCACCCACCTCAGTTGGTGAAATTTGCAGTTTTCTTGGACTCGCAGGATATTACCGGAGATTTATCGAGAACTTCTCGAAGATTGCGAAACCCATGACGGAACTGTTGAAGAAGGAGACTAAGTACAAGTGGAACGAAGAGTGTGAGGCCAGTTTTCAGGAGTTGAAGAAACGTTTGGTTACAGCTCAAGTGCTGATACAGATATACACAAAGATTTCCAAGTATATTGTGACGCATCTCGTCAAGGACTTGGAGGTGTTCTGATACTAGACGAAAGAGTTGTGTTGTACGCTTCACGTCAGCTTCGACCACATGAGTTGAATTATGCTACGCATGATTTGGAGTTAGCAGCCGTGGTGCACGCACTCAAAACCTGGAGACATTTCCTTATTAGAAACTGTTGCGATGTATACACGGATCATAAGAGTTTGAAGTATATCTTCACACAGAAGGAGTTGAATCTCAGGCAAAGGAGATGGCTTGAGCTCATAAAGGATTATGACATGAGGTTGCATTACCATCCAGGAAAAGCCAATGACGTAGCAGATGCTCTTAGCCGCAAGAGTTATGTTAACACAATCATTTATGGAGGTTTACCCTAGGAGTTAGTCGATGATCTTAGGGATTTGCATATGGAAATAGTCCCTAGAGGTTTTGTTGCCACATTGGAAATTCAGTCCACACTGTTGGGTAGGATTCGAGAAGCCCAGAAGGTGGACAAAGAGATTGTAGAAATCAAGGAGAGAATGTCCGAAGGAAAGACAGAAGGATTTCGTGAGGATGAATGCGAGACACTTTGGTTTGAAAAGCGTATCTACGTGCCCAACGACCCCGAGATTAGGAAGTTGATACTCGAGGAGGCACATGACTCGCCGTATTCGATTCACCCAGGCAACACTAAGATGTATTTGGATTTTAAGCATAATTTCTGGTGGACCGGAATGAAGAAGGACATTGCTGAGTATGTAGCAGTGTGTGACATTTGTCAGAGAGTCAAGGCTGAACATCAGAAACCAGCATGGTTATTACAGCCATTACCTACCCGAATGGAAGTGGGATAAACATGGAATGGATTTCATCACGGGACTACCCAGGACACGTTCAGGATATGATTCTATCTGGGTGATAGTTGATCGTTTGACGAAAGTAGCTCATTTTATCCCCGTGAAGACCACTTACACGAGTGCCAAGTTGGCCAAGATATACATTACCAGGATCGTATTTCTGCATGGAGTCTCGAGGACCATTGTATCAGATAGAGGAACACAAGTTACCTCAAAGTTTTGGAAGCAGTTGCACGAGACTTTAGGTACTAGGCAAGAATTTAGTACAACCTTTCATCCATAGACAGATGGACAAAACGAGAGAGTCAATCAATTTCTGGAGGACATGCTGAGAGCTTGTGCGCTCGATTATGGATCCAGCTAGGATGATAATTTGCCGTACGCGGAGTTTTCTTACAACAACAGTTATCAAACCAGTTTGCAAATGGCGCCTTTCGAGGCTTTGTACGGAAGAAGGTGCAGAACACCGTTAATGTAGGATGAAGTTGGAGATCGTCAGTTATTTGGACCCGACTTGATCAGAGAGTCGGAAGAGAAGGTCAAGATGACCCGCAACAGACTTAAGGTAGCCCATTCTAGGCAGAAGAGTTATGCCGATACGAAGTGCAAGGAAGTGAACTACGAAGTTGGAGATAGAGCGTATCTTCGAGTATCTCCGCTTCGAGGAGTTAAGCGTTTCGGAGTTAAGGGTAAATTGGCGCCAAAATTTGTGGGACCGTACAAGGTTTTGGAGCGCAAAGGAGAAGTAGTTTACCAGCTAGAGTTGCCCGAGACTTTGTCCGGAGTTCATGATGTGTTTCACGTATCCCAGTTGAAGAAGTTTCACGCAGAGATGGCCGATATTCCGTTACGTGATACAGTGCCCCTGGAAGCAATTCAGTTAGAGAGTGACCTGACCTACGAGGAGAAGCCCGTTAAGACCCTCGAGTTTGCTGACAGAGTTACCCGCAGGAAAGTCATCAAGTTCTGCAAAGTACAATGGAGCCATCACACAGAAGACGAAGCCACCTGGGAACGAGAGGGTGATCAACGCCAGGACCACCCACACCTATTTTCTAGCCAACCCGAATCTCGAGGGCGAGATTCATCTTAAGGGGGGTAGGTTTGTAACACCCCAAATTTTCAGTCTGGAATGTTATACATAGATCATCATATGCATACCATATTTTATTTCTATTTTGGTTTTGATCCTAAAAATCCTAAGCAACTCAAGGACCCACGGAGAGAGTTGGGGATTTCAGTATTTTCATATTTGTATTTTTCTCAAATATTGAAAAGAGGATCGTTTGGTTTTAATTATTTTTCTCTCCGAAATATTTCAATAGCAAAATATATGAGAGGAGATAATATGTCTTCTCCAAAATAGAAGAAATATTGGAGCAAAAATGTTAAAATTGAATAAACAATTTTATTAGAGTTTTATTGCTATTTTATTCGACTTTCAAAGATATGTTTTTTTTTCAAAATTGCATTTAGGTCCGGGAAAAATGTTCACTTTGTTCTAAATATAATTAGAGGACGGCGAAAATTTATTTCGCAATTTTTGGACTCCGTTTGGTATTTCTTTAAATTGTTTTACTCCGTCCATTAAAAAAACGAACCGACCTACGGGTCGTGCTCGAGCCGGACACTGTCCGCTCAGGCTTTATAAGCCGCCGCCCCGAGGCCCGAAGGCCCAGCCGCCGCCGTGCCCCGAACCCTAATCCTAGCCACGCCCCGCCGTTGCCAGCCGCCACTGCCAGCCAGCGCCGCCGCCTCGCCGCCACCCCGCGCCGTCGCCGCCGCCGACCGTCGGAGTCGCTGGAGCCGCCGCCCGCCGGACCCGATCCGCGAGGTAGTTAAGATGCCGTTTTTTATTAGTTTTGTTTTTTCGAAAACCCTAGATTGGTTTCTCTTCAGTTTTTTTCTTTGGTTTTATTATTTAACAAACGTCCGTTGTTTAGTCTCAGAAAATGAACGTTCGCAAATTAGTCTTTTCTTTTTCTGTTTATTTTCATTGAGGACTTATCCGCGATGAAAATTTTACGGATAGGTCCCTGATCTTCAAACCCTCGTAACTTTTTATTAGTTAGTCGGAATTAGATGAAACCAATGCCAATTTCTTCGTCTCGATCTTATTTTTCCAGTAGTGCAGCTCAAATTTGTTTTTGAAAGTTTTAGATTTGAATTCAAACAGTGTTATATTTGAACTTCGTTTGATCGTAATTTGAGTTTCGTAACTCCGTTTGAGTTGATTCTTTTTGCAAATCGAAGCTCTTGACATAAACTTTCTGATAAGGCCAAATTCACTTAATTTTGGTACTGTTAGAAATTGTTTTCTATTGCAAGAGTGATTCGGTTGTTTTCGAAGTCTTTCGAGTTCTGTTCTTCGATTCTGTGCATGATTGCATATGTATGCTATTGTTTCATTGCGATAGAATTCCCAGAGTGCGAAGCGTGCTACTACGAGTCTTTAGGTTTCAACAATCGTCAGCAAGGAAAGTTCATACTTTTATCATACTTTCCAATACCCAGTTTTCATTGCATTAGTTATATCCTCAAACACTTGCATGAGTAGGACTGGTTACATAATATGATGCTTTGTAGTTCATGAGGTAGGAACCCAATGACATGAGATCAACCAAGGGAATATACGCTTTGTTACTTATTGCTTAGCCATGCATGTAGACGCGGATTGGTATGAGTGATTTCATGAAAGTTGTGAGTGTAATAACAACTAAGGGTTTCTTAAGGTGGAATCTAATACACATCTAGGCGGATTGGTTGCAGGGCAGCTGGAGAATCCAGTGTTATCCTAGGAAATCCCGGAGGACCCATGTGATTATCCTATGGAATTCCACCCAGGCTCAAAGGGATCATAAATCTTTCATGCCTAGAAACTTCTGTGTGCAGCCACAATGCCATTATGGGCTCTGCCATAGTTGAGTATGTTGTGTGACCTCTTTCCGTGGTAGACTAGCAGATGTAGCGGATGTAGGTGGTATGGTCCACCCAGGGTTAAGAGTTAATGCTTCTGAAAGACTGTGTCTCGGTCATCTGTTTCTCAAACACCATGTAGTGCGAGAAATCAAACGGAGGAGACCGAGTCTTGTGGGGAAAAGTGCACAAACCTCTGCAGAGTGTACATACTGATCATGATTAGCCGTGTCCCCGGTTATGGACATCTTGAGTATCCTGGTATTTGAATTATGGACTGATCTCATCACTTTACTAATTTGTTGGGTTAATAATGACTTTGGTTTGGGATTGAGATGGAGGAACCATACTCAATTGTTCATGAAATAAATTTAACAAAGTAGTTAAATAACTGCATTCCTTTGTTGTAGGGAAAAACTAGCTTTATGCAAAAAAATAAACCTTATAGCCTCCGCCAGCCAAATATGCATGTAGTTGTTGGCTTTGCTCATTATCATTACAGTGTGTTCTTGCCAGCATATTCAATGTGGTGACCTACATGGTTGCAACGTATCTTGTTGCAGAGTTTTAAGACGAGGATTAAGGTGTGATAGGTCATTGTCATGCACTCAATGTTTGCCGTGGAGTTGGATGGACTCAACTACTCTTCATAGCTTCCTTAGTTTATTATTCTATTAAATGGCCTTCAGCCATTATCGTGTAATGGATATTGCCTCTTCGAGGATTTTCAATGTAATAAAGTGTGACTGAACCTCTTTTATAAATCCTCGAGTATTGTGTGTGTCAGCATACCGATCCAGGGATGACACTGAGCACAGAGACTTCGGTTCATTGGAATCGTGGTCGCTACACTTTACTTCGTGATAGAGCTTTTAGTTTGGGTGCTATGGTTGCTTGACGGTTGAGTTTAAACCATTTGAGGTGTCCTACTTTCGGAGGTATCTATGCCAGCCACCTCGCTGGACGCTTTGAGATACCTATTAGACTTGATGAGAAATAGAAGATGTTGTTACCCACTAAATACTTAGATTATGATAGTATGGTAGCGCACGATTTTATTAAGAAAGATAAGAATTAGAGACTCCTCTACAACCTAGTATTTAGCCAGGACACTTGTGAGACTATTGTGTTGCCTGCTTCTTCTTTGTTCAATATTCATTCAGAGAGGTACACTATTTTTCCTGAGGACATCTACAGATTTTGGGGTCTTCCACAACCCCAAGTACCTGAGCCAACACCAGTCCTTGATCCAGATCAGGAGCCAGTTTTTCAGTGGGAGGCACAGGAGCTCGCCAACAATTGGAACCCCTAAGATCCTCCTCAGTAGCTAGGAGAGGGTTACTTTGATCCGTGGGCATACACCAACTTAGGCGAAGAGCCTAAGCTTGGGGGAGTACGTATTTCTCATCGACATTACATTCATGTTCACACACTTATTCTAGTTGTCGGTGTTCATACTTTTTCATTATATTATCCATGTTTCTTTGGTTATTTTTCTCGTTTTCTCCTCGTGTGTTTGAAAAACTTTGGAAAGCCCAAAAATATTTCTCGCTTCCTTTTGTCTTTTCTTTCTTGCTTGTTCTTCTAGTAGTTTGCGGTATTAAAAGAAAACCCAAAAAGATTTTTCATTTTTCTTTTGTTTGTTGGGAGCTTTCCCGTGTAAATAGTTTTTCTGGTTTTTGTTTCACTTTCTTCAGAATAACAAAAACTCCAAAAACAGTTCACCGTGTTTCTTTGAAATTATTTTTCCTTTTTCTTTGGTTCGTAAGGAGAAGATCACGATGACAATGTTGAGTGTCTCTCATATGCATTATTGTTGATCTATCAAAGAGCCCATATTACCATGTCTTCTCCTTTGAATGAATCTTTCCAGATTCCAGCTTAGTCCAATGCACGTGCACTCTTATTATTATTCAAACCATTCGGTCGTGCAAGTGAAAGGCATTAATGACTATATATGATAAAATGATTGATATGCATAAAAGCAGGTATGAATTCAACCTATTTTGTATTTTTAAATATGATTAGCTCATCGTTCTTGATTCATCCCATTATGAATGAGACATGTTTGCAATGACAATTAGACATTATAGTTACTCATGCCATGCTTAATTAGCTAGGAGTTTATATTGGTTTACCTTGCATGCCAACATGCTTTTTATAATAGTTGTGATGTGGTATGATAGGATGGTATCCTCCTTTGTATGATTCAAGTGGCTTGACTTGGCACATGTTCACGCATGTAGTTGAAACAAAAACAACATAGCCTTCACGATATTTATGTTCATGATGATTTATAGCCTACTCATGCTTGCATTCTATGTTGATTAAACTCAAGGCATGTTCATGACCATTGTGGCTCTCTAGTTGGTCGCTGCTCAATCCTTTTGCCAGCCTTCACTTGTACTAAGTGGGAATACTGCTTGTGCATCCACTTCCTCAAACCCAAAGTTATTCCATATGAGTCCACCATACCTACCAATATGCGGTATTTACCTGCTGTTCCAAGTAAATTTGCGTGTTCCAAACTCTAAACCTTCAAATAATAATCTGTTTTGTATGCCCAAATCGCTCATGTGGTGACTGGGGGCTGTCGGTACCTTCGATGCTAGGTGTGTTATTCTCATGATAAGTGGACTCCTCTTGTCATTCACGAGAAAGTGGCTGGTAACCGGGATGCCTAGTCCCATGCACAAAATCAAATCAATATATAAATAAACAAAGCTCCCCTGGACTGTTGTTGGTATGGACGGCACCCGTTGTTTCAGATCAGCCGTGGAGTGTGATTGTTGGTGGAGGGGGACTAAAAACTTTACCATTCTGTTTGGGAACCACCTATAATGTATTTAGCATGGAACATATTGAGAACTCTTGGTCATTGCATTGACAATGAAAGCATATCGCTCAAAATTAAATTTATCTCCGTTTCAAAAAGCTCGAGCTATGGCACCTCTGCAAATCCCTACTTCCCTCTGCGAAGGGCCTATCCATTTACTTTTATTGTTGAGTCACCATCCTCTGGAGACCACCGTGGTAATTTATATGCTTTGTTTTTAATTGATGTTGAGTATGAGTGTGACTAGATCTCTTTTATCTTGAAATACAATTTCTAGTCAGTCCTTGATCTTCAAGGGTGCTCTGCATTTATGTTTTGTGGTCTCAAAAAGGGCTAGTGAGATACCACCTTGTCATATTATATCATGATTGTTTTGAAAAAGTGTTGTCGTCCGAGATTAATTATTATTGCTCGCTGGTTGATTGTGCCATTGATATGAGTCAATGTGAGACCTAAAGGTTATTGTGAATATGGTTAGTTTATAATCTTTGTTGAAAACCTAAATATTGGCTAGACATGTTTGCAACATCAAGATCAAATAGAGTTTGTAAAAGTTTTTCTTTGTCACTTTCAGTTTGTCAAGTTGATATGTCTCCATTGTATCTACTTTTCCAAACTCTTTCCCCCTTGTCGTGGACTCTAATTTGCAGGATTTGAATGGAACTAACCCAGACTGATGCTGTTTTCAGCAGAATTGCCTTGGTGTTATTTTTGTGCAGAAATAAAAGTTCTCGGATTGACCTAAAAATTTACGGAGAATATATTTGGAAAATGTAAAAAATACTGGCGAAAGAATCAACCAGAGGGGACCCACCAGCTGACCACAAGGGTGGAGGGCGCGCCCTACCCCCTGGGCATGCCCCCTGCCTTGTGGGTCCCACTAAGCTCCACTGACCTCAACTCCAACTCCATATATTCATGTTTAGGGAGAAAAAACTCAGAGAGAAGGATTCATCATGTTTTACGATACTTAGCCGCCGCCACCTCCCGTTCTTCAACGGGATGGCAGATCTGGAGTTCGTTTGGGGCTCCGGAGAGTGGAATCCATTGCCGTCGTCATCATCAACCTTCCTCCATCACCAATTTCATGATGCTCACCACCGCGCGTAAGGAATTCCATCGTAGGCTTGCTGGACGGTGATGGGTTGGATGAGATTTATTATGTAGTCGAGTTAGTTTTTGTTAGGGTTTGATCCCTAGTATCCATTATATTCTAACATTGATGTTGCTATAACTTTGCTATGATTAATGCTTGTCACTAGGGATGAACTTTCTTTGGCCATGTTACTTTGAGAAGACATGATTACTTTGTTAGTATGCTTGAAGTATTATTATTCTTATGTCAATATGAACTTTTATCTTGAATCTTTCGGATATGAACATTCATGCCACAACAAAGAGAATTACATTGAGAATTATGTTAGTTAGCATTCCACATCAAAAATTCTGTTTTTATCGTTTACCTATTCGAGGACGAGCATGAATTAAGCTTGGGGATGCTAGATACGTCTCCAACGTATCTTTAATTTTTAATTGTTCCATGCTATTATATATTTTGTTTTGGATGTTTAATGGGCTTTATTTATACTAATATATTATTTTTGGGACTAACCTACTAACCCAAGGACAAGTGCCAATTGCAATTTTTTTGCCTATTTCAGAGTTTCGCAGAAAAGGAATATCAAACGGAGTCCCAACAGAATGAAACCTTCGGGAGAGTTATTTTTGGAACCGTATCTACCCAGAAGACATGGAGTACACATGAGGGAACGAAGGAGGTGGCCACGAGGGTCCAGGGCGCACCCCCTCCCCCTACGCGCGCCCCCACCCTCGTGGGCCCCCTCTGGCTCCCCCGATGCCCTCCTTCCTCCTATATATATACATGTACCCTGAAAACATCAAGGCAACAGAGAAAACCCTAATTCCACCGCCGCAACCTTCTGTTCCTGTGAGATCCCATCTTGGGGCCTGTTCCGGAGCTCCGCCGAAGGGGGGATCTACCACAGAGTGCTTCTACATCGACGCCATAGCCTCACCAATGAGTTGTGAGTAGTATACCACAAACCTTCAGGTCCATAGTTATTAGCTAGATGGCTTCTTCTCTCTTTTTAGATCTCAATGCAAAGGTCTCTTCGATCTTCGAGGAGATCTATTCGATGTAATCTTTTTGCGGTGTGTTTGTTGAGATCCGATGAATTGTGGGTTTATGATCAGGATTATCTATGAACAATATTTGATTCTTTTCTGAAATCTTTTATGTATGATTATAATATCCTTGCAAGTCACTTTGAATTATTGGTTTGGTTTGGCCTACTAGATCTATAGTTCTTGCAATGGGAGAAGTGCTTGGCTTTGGGTTCAATCTTGCGGTGTCCTTTCCCAGTGACAGCAGGGGCAGCAAGGCACGTATTGTATTGTTGCCATCGAGGATAAAAAGATGGGGTTTATATCATATTGCTTGATTTTATCCCTCTACATCATGTCATTTTGCTTAAAGCATTACTCTGTTCTTATGAACTTAATACTCTAGATGCATGCTGGATAGCGGTCGATGTGTGGAGTAATAGTAGTAGATGCAGAATCATTTCGGTCTACTTGTCACGGACATGATGCCTATATATAATGATCATGCCTAGATATTCTCATAACTATGCGCTTTTCTATCAATTGCTCGACAGTAATTTGTTTACCCACCGTAGAATTCTGCTATCATGAGAGAAGCCACTAGAGAAACCTATGGCCCCCGGGTCTATCTTTATCATATTACTTTACTTCAATTTCTGCTGTCGTTGCTTATTTGCTTGATTTACTTTCTGCTCTTATACCAAAAATACCAAAAATATTATACTATCCTATCTATCAGATCTCACTTTCGCAAGTGACCGTAAAGGGATTGACAACCCCTTATCGCATTGGCTGCGAAGTTCTTATTTGTTTGTGCAGGTGCGAGGGACTCGTGCGTGGTCTCCTACTGGATTGATACCTTGGTTCTCAAAAACTGAGGGAAATACTTACGCTACTGTGCTGCATCACCCTTTCCTCTTCGAGGGAATACAACGCAAGCTCGAGAAGTAGCAAGAAGGATTTCTGGTGCCGTTGCCGGGGAGGCTTACGCAAAAGTCATATACCAAGTACCTATCACTAACACTTATCCTTCGCATTACATTATTCTCCTCTCGTTTTCCTCTCCCCCACTTCACCCTTGCCGTTTGATTTGCCCTTCTATTTGCCGTGTGTTTACCGTTCGCTTGCTTCTTGTTTGCTTGTGTGTTGATTGCTTGCTTGTCACTATGGCTCACCCTATCAATGTTGACCCTCACCTTAAGAGGAGATTGAAAACAATGTTAGACATTTTATTTCCGTGCAATTTGAGCACACTGATTTCTTCAGAAATTAGCTTACAGAACAGAAAAACTTTATGGAATACATGAATAAAGAACTTGATGATATGTCTAAGGAATATTATGGTTTGAAATCTCAATTTGCTCATCTTGAGAACGTAATAGCCCAAATTTTGGACAAGCAATCCACCTTAGTTAATAAGATGGCTGCTAAACCGGAAGTATATGAAAATAAAAATGAAGATCTGAAAGTTATTGACATGTCTCCAATTAGATCCTTGTTTTCTAGTATGAATCTTGATAAAGATGGGACTGGAGATGAGTCTACTTTAGTTAAAAGGCGTCCCAATGATTCGGAATTTTTAGATCTTGATGCAAAAATTGTTAAAAGTGGGATTGAAGAGATTAAAACTTTGCACAGTGATGAACCCACTATCTTGGATTTCAAGGGATTCAATTATGATAATTTCTCTTTAATAGATTGTATTTCCTTGTTGCAATCCGTACTAAATTCTCCGCATGCTTATAGTCAAAATAAGGCTTTTACCAAACACATAGTTGATGCTTTGATGCAATCTTATGAAGAAAAACTTGAATTAGAAGTTTCTATCCCTAGAAAGCTTTATGATGAGTGGGAACCTACTATTAAAATTAAAATTAAATATCATGAATGCTTTGCTTTGTGTGATTTGGGTGCAAGTGTTTCGACAATCCCAAAAACTTTGTGTGATTTGTTAGGTTTCCATGAGCTTGATGATTGTTCTTTAAATTTGCATCTTGCGGATTCTACCATTAAGAAACCTATGGGAAGGATTAATGTTGTTCTTATTGTTGCCAATAGGAATTATGTGCCCGTAGATTTCACTGTTCTTGATATAGATTGCAATCCTTCATGTCCTATTATTCTTGACAGACCTTTCCTTAGAACGATTGGCGCAATTATTGATATGAAGGAAGGAAATATTAGATTCCAATTTCCGTTAAGGAAAGGCATGGAACACTTTCCTAGAAATAAAATCAAATTACCTTATAAATCTATTATGAGAGCAACTTATGGATTGCCTACAAAAGATGGCAATACCTAGATCTATTCTTGTATCGTGCCTAGCTAGGGGCGTTAAACGATGGCGCTTGTTGGAAGGCAACCCAATTTTATTTTCTTTGTTTTTGCTTTTTTTAGGAATAAATATTGCATCTAGCTTATGTTTAGATGTGGTTTTGTGTTTTAATTAGTGTTTGTGCCAAGTAGAACCTTTGGGAAGACTTCTGTGGTGTTTATATGATCATGCTGTAAAAAACAGAAACTTTAGCGCTCACGAGTTTGGTTGTGATATTTTACTGGAGAGTGCTATTTAGTTTATTCATTTTGCAGATGATTAATATAAAAAATCCTCACGTTTACCAATTGATTTCATTTTTTGGAGTTACGGAAGTATTCGAAAGCTACAGATTACTACAGACTGTTCTGTTTTTGACAGATTCTGTTTTTCGTGTGTTGTTTGTTTATTTTGATGAATCTATGAGTAGTATTGGGGAGTATGAATCATAGAGAAGTTGGAATACAGTTGGTTTAACACCAATATAAACAAATAATGAGTTCATTACAATACCTTTGAGTAGTGGTTTGTTTTGTTCTACTAACGGAGCTCACGAGATTTTCTGCTAAGTTTTGTGTTGTGAAGTTTTCAAGTTTTGAGTACAGCTTTGATGGACTATGGAACAAAGAGTGGCAAGAGACTAAGCTTGGGGATGCCCAAGGCAACCCAAGGTAAAATTCAAGGACAACCAAAAGGCTAAGCTTGGGGATGCCCCGGGTAGGCATCCTCTCTTTCGTCTTCATCTATCGGTAACTATACTTGAGACTATATTTTTATTCACCACATGATATGTGTTTTGCTTGGAGCGTCATGTATGATTTGAGTCTTTGCTTTTTAGTTTGCCACAACCATCCTTGCTAGACACACCTTTTGAGAGAGATAAATATGGTTTAGAATTTATTAGAATACTCTATGTGCTTCACCTATATCTTTTGAGCTAGATAGTTTTGCTCTAGTGCTTCACTTATATCTTTTAGAGCACGGTGGTAGTTTTATTTTGTAGAAATTTTTGATCTCTCATGCTTCACTTATATCCTTTTGAGAGACTTTTAGAACAACATGGTAATGTGCTTTGGTTATAAATCTAGTCCTAATATGATAGGCATCCAAGATGAGTATAGTAAAAAACTTTGATATAAAGTGCATTGAATACTATGAGAAGTTTGATACTTGATGATTGTTTTGAGATATGAGGATGGTGATATTAGAGTCAGGCTAGTAGAGTAGTTGTGATTTTGAGAAATACTTGTGTTGAGGTTTGCAAGTCCCGTAGTATGCACGTATGGTAACCGTTGTGTGTCAAATTTGAAACATGAGGTATTTCATTGAGTGTCATCCTTTGTGTGGAGGTCGGGTGCGCGCGATGGTTAACTCCTACCAACCTCCCCCCTAGGAGCATGCGTGTAGTACTTTGTTTTGATGACTTGTAGATTTTTGCAATAAGTATGTGAGTTCTTTATGACTAATGTTGAGTCCATGGATTATACGCACTCTCACCCTTCCACCATTGCTAGCCTCTCTTGTACCGCGCAACTTTTGCCGGTACCATACACCCACCATATACCTTCCTCAAAACAGACACCATACCTACCTATCATGGCATTTCCATAGCCATTCCGAGATATATTGCCATGCAACTTTCCACCGTTCCGTTTGCTATGACACACTTCATCATTGTCATATTTCCATGCATGATCATGTAGTTGACATCGTATTTGTGGCTAGGCCACCATACATAATTTTTCATACATGTCACTCTTGTTTCATTGCACATCCCGGTACACCGCCGGAGGCATTCATATAGAGTCATACTTTGTTCTAGTATTGAGTTGTAATATCGAGTTGTAAATCAATATAAGTATGATGATCATCATTATTAGAGCATTGTCCCAAAGAAAAAAAAGAAAAAAAAGGGGAAGAAAGGGCAAAGAAAAAAGAAAGGCCCGAAAAAATGAAAAAAGAAAAAAAGAAAAGAAAAGGGACAATGCTACTATCTTTTTCCACACTTGTGCTTCAAAGTAGCACCATGATCTTCATGATAGAGAGTCTCTTGTTTAGTCACTTTCATATACTAGTGGGAATTTTCATTATAGAACTTGGCTTGTATATTCCAACGATGGGCTTCCTCAAATGCCCTAGGTCTTCATGAGCAAGAAAGTTGGATGCACACCCACTTAGTTTCTTTTGTTAAGCTTTCATTAATTTATAGCTCTAGTGCATCCGTTGCATGGCAATCCCTACTCACTCACATTTATATATATTGATGGGCATCTCCATAGCCCATTGGTACTCCTAGTTGATGTGAGACCATCTTCCTCTTTTTGTCTTATCCACAACCACCACTTTACTCCACATAGTGCTATTTCCATGGCTCACGCTCATATATTGCGTGAAAGTTGAAAGAGTTTGAAAAAATTAAAGTATGAAACAAGTGCTTGGCTAAAACCGGGGTTGTACATGATTGGAATATTTTGTGTGACGAAGAGGGAGCATAGCCTAACTATATGATTTTGTAGGGATGAACTTTCTTTGGCCATGTTATTTTGAGAAGACATGATTGCTTTATTAGCATGCTTGAAGTATTATTATTCTTATGTCAATATGAACTTTTATCTTGAATCTTTCGGATCTGAACATTCATGCCACAACAAAGAGAATTACATTGAGAATTATGTTAGTTAGCATTCCATAACAAAAATTCTGTTTTTATCGTTTACCTACTCGAGGGCGAGCATGAATTAAGCTTGGGGATGCTTGATACGTCTCCAACGTATCTATAATTTTTAATTGTTCCATGCTATTATATATTCTGTTTTGGATGTTTAATGGGCTTTATTTACACTTTTATATTATTTTTGGGACTAACCTACTAACCCAAGGGCCAGTGCAAATTGCTATTTTTTTTGCCTATTTCAGAGTTTCGCAGAAAAGGAATATCAAACGGAGTCCAAACGGAATGAAACCTTCGGGAGAGTTATTTTTGGAATAGTATCTACCTAGAAGACTTGGAGTACACGCGAGGGATGAAGGAGGTGGCCACGAGGGTCCAGGGTGCGCCACCTCCCCCTGGGCATGCCCCCACCCTCTTGGGCCCCCTCTGGCTCCCCCGATGCCCTCCTTCCTTCAATATATATATCCATGTACCCTGAAAACATCGAGGTGCTACTTCTCGAGCTTGCGTTGTATTCCCAGGAAGAGGAAAGGGTGATGCAGCACAGTAGAGTAAGTATTTCCCTCAGTTTTTCAGAACCAAGGTATCAGTCCAGTAGGAGACCATGCGCAAGTCCCTCGTACCTGCACAAACAAATAAGAACTTCGCAGCCAACGCGATAAGGGGTTGTCAATCCCTTTACGGGTACTTACGAAAGTGAGATCTGATAGATAGGATAGTTTGCTATTTTTGGTATTTTTAGATATAAGAACAGAAAGTAAAAACAGCAAAGTAAAGTAGATTATAGATTGATATGTTGAGAATAGACCCGGGGGCCATAGGTTTCACTAGTGGCTTCTCTCATGATAGCAGAATTCTACGGTGGGTGAAAAAATTACTGTCGAGCAATTGTTAGAAAATCGAATAATTATGAGAATATCTAGGCATGATCATTATATATAGGGATCACGTCCGTGACAAGTAGACCGAAACGATTCTGCATCTACTACTATTACTCCACACATCGACCGCTATCCAGCATGCATCTAGAGTATTAAGTTCATAAGAACAGAGTAATGCTTTCAGCAAGATGACATGATGTAGAGGGATAAACTCAAGCAATATGATATAAACCCCATCTTTTTATCCTCGATGGCAACAATACAATACATGCCTTGCTGTCACTGGGAAAGGACACCGCAAGATTGAACCCAAAGCCAAGCACTTGTCCCAGTGCAAGAACTATAGATCGAGTAGGCCAAACCAAACCAATAATTCGAAGAGACTTGCAAGGATATTATAATCATACATAAAAGAATTCAGAAAAGAACCAAATATTTCTCATAGATAATCTTGATCATAAACCCACAATTCATTGGATCTCGACAAACACACCGCAAAATGATTACATCGAATAGATCTCCTCGAAGACCAAGGAGAACTTGGTGTTGAGATCCAAAACGAGAGAAGAAGCCATCTAGCTAATAACTATGGACCGGAAGGTCAGTGGTAAACTACTCACAACTCATGGTGATGCAATGGTGTTGATGTAGAAGCACTCTGTGGAAGATCCTCACTCCGGTGGAGCTCTGGAACAGGCCCCAAGATGGGATCTCACGGGAACAAAAGGTTGCGGCGGTGGAATTAGGGTTTTCTCCATTGCCTCAATGTTTTCAGGGTATATGGGTATATATATAGGAGGAAGGAGGGCATTGGGGGAGCCAGAGGGGGCCCACGAGGGTGGCGGGCGCGCCCTGTAGGAGGGGACGCACCCTAGACCCTCGTTGGCCACCTCCTTCATTCCCTCGCGTGTACTTCAAGTCTTCTGTGTTGATATCGTTCCAAAAATAACTCTCGTGAAGGTTTCATTCCGTTTGGACTCCATTTGATATTACTTTTCTGCGAAACCCTGAAATAGGGAAAAAACAACAATCTGCACTGGGCCTTTGGGTTAACAGGTTAGTCCCAAAAATAATATAAAAGTGTATAATAAAGCCCATTAAACATCCAAAACATAATATATAATAGCATGGAACAATCAAAAATTGTAGATACATTGGAGACGTATCAAGCATCCCCAAGCTTTTTCCTGCTCGTCCTCGAGTAGGTAAATGATAAATACAGAATTTTTGAAGTGGAATGCTAACCAATATAATTTTCAATGTTATTTCTTTATTGTGGCATGAATGTTCAGATCCGAAAGATTCAAGACAAAAGTCTATATTGACATAAGAAATAATAATACTTCAAGCATACTAACAAAGCAATCATGTCTTCTCAAAATAACATGGCCAAAGAAAGTTATCCCTACAAAATCATATAGTCTGGCTATGCTCCCTCTTCATCACACAAAATATTCATATCATGCACAACCCCGGTTTCAGCCAAGCACTTGTTTTCATACTCCATTTTTTCAAACCTTTCAACTTTTACACAATACATGAGCTTGAGCCATGGACATAGCACTATAGGTGGAATAGAGTGGTGGTTGTGGAGAAGACAAAAAGGAGGAAGATAGTCTCACATCGACTAGGCGTATCAACGGGCTATGGAAATGCCCATCAATAGATATCAATGTGAGTGAGTAGGGATTGCCATGCAACGGATGCACTAGAGCTATAAGTGTATGAAATCTCAAAAAGAAACTAAGTGGGTGTGCATCCAACTTGCTTGCTCATGAAGACCTAGGGCATTTGTGGAAGCCCATCGTTGGAATATACAAGCCAAGTTCTATAATGAAAATTCCCACTAGTATATGAAAGTGAAAAAACAAGGGACTCTCTATCATGAAGATCATGGTGCTACTTTGAAGCACAATTGTGGAAAAGGATAGTAGAATTGTCCCTTCTCTCCTTTCTCTCATTTTTTTGGATGGGCTCTCTTTTTTAGCCCCTCTCTATATTTTCTTTGGGCCATCATTTTTTTTATTTGGCCTTTCCTCACATAGGACAATGCTCTAATAATGAAGATCATCAAACTTTTATTGACTTACAACTCAAAGATTACAACTGGATAGCTAGAACAAAATATGACTCTATAGGAATGCCTCCGTTGGTGTATCGGGATGTGCAGTGAATCAAGAGTGACATGTATGAATGAATTGTGATGGTGGTTTTGCCACAAACATGATGTCAACTACATGATCATGCATGGCAATATGACAATATGAAGCGTGTCATATGAACGAAACAGTGGAAAGTTGCATGGCAATATATCTCGGAATGGCTATGGAAATGCCATGATAGGTAGGTATGGTGGCTGTTTTGAGGAAGGTATATGGTGGGTCTAAGATACCAGAGAAAGTTGCGCGGTACAAGAGAGGCTAGCAATGGTGGAAGGGTGAGAGTGCGTATAATCCATGGACTCAACATTAGTCGTAAAGAACTCATATACTTATTGCAAAAATTTACGATTCATCAAAACAAAGGAATCAACGCATGCTCCTAGGGGGGAGGTTGGTAGGAGTTAACCATCGCGCGCCCCCAACCTCCACACAAGGGACGACACTCAATAAATACCTCATGCTCTAACTTCGTCACATAGCGGTTCACCATACGTGCATGCTACGGGAATCAAAAACTTTAACACAAGTATTTCTCAAATTTGTAATTACTCCACTAGCATGACTCTAATATCACCATCCTCATATATCAAAACAATCATCAAGTATCAAACATCTCATCATATGCAATGCACTTTATATGAGAGTTTTTACTATATTCATCTTGGATGCTTATCATATTAGGACTAGTTTATAACCAAAGCACATTACCATTCTGTTCTAAAAGACTCTCAAAAGGATATAAGTGAATCATGAGAGATCAGCAATTTATACAAAATAAAATCACCACCGTGCTCTAAAAGATATAAGTGAAGCACTAGAGCAAAACTATCTAGCTCAAAAGATATAAGTGAAGCACATAGAGTATTCTAGCAAATTTTAAACCATATTTCTCTCTCTCAAAAGGTGTGTCCAGTAAGGATGATTGTGGCAAACTAACAAGAAAAGACTCAAATCATACATGACGCTCCAAGCAAAACACATATCATGTGGTGAATAAAAATATAGTCCCGAGTATAGTTACCGATAGATGAAGACAAAAGAGGGGATGCCTTCCCGGGGCATCCCCAAGCTTAGGCTTTTGCTTGTCCTTGAATTTTACCTTTGGGTGCCTTGGGCATCCCCAAGCTTAGGCTCTTGCCACTCTTTGTTCCATAGTCCATCAAAGCGATACTCAAAACTTGAAAACTTCACAACACAAAACTTAGCCAAAAATCTCGTGAGCTCCGTTAGTATAAGAAAACAAACCACCACTCACAGGTACTGTAATGAACTCATTCTTTGTTTATATTGGTGTTAAACATACTGTATTCCAACTTCTCTATGGTTCATACTCCCCAATACTACTCACAGATTCATCAAAATAAGCAAACAACACACGAAAAATAGAATCTGTCAAAGACAGAACAGTCTGTAGTAATCTGTAACTTTCGAATAATTCTATAACTCCAAAAAAAATTGAATTAAATTGGTAAACATGAGGAATTTGTTTATTAATCATCTGCAAAAGGAATCAACTAAATATCACTCTCCAGTAAAATCTTGTGACTATTCTCGTGAGCGCTAACGTTTCTGTTTTTTTACAGCAAGATCATATAAACTTCACACAAATCTTCCCAAAGGTTCTACTTGGCACAAACACTAATTAAAACACAAAACCACATCTAAACAGGAGCTAGATGCAATATTTATTCCTAAACAGAAGCAAAAACAAAGAAAATAAAATTGGGTTGCCTCCCAACAAGCGCTATCGTTTAACGCCCCTAGCTAGGCACGGGAATTCAATGATGCTCATATGAAAGATAAGAATTTAAGCACAAAGAGAGCATCATATAGCATGTGAAAATCACATCTAAGTCTAACATACTTCCTATGCATAGGCATTTTATAGGCAAACAAATTATCAAGACAAACAATATCTAGCATATGCAAGGAAGAAGAAAGAAACAAGATCAATCTCAACATGAAGAGAGGTAATTTAGTAACATGAAGAATTCCACAACCATATTTTCCTCTCTCACAACAATTGCATGTAGGATCATAAGCAAAGTCAACAATATAGCTATCACAAAACATATTCTCAACACGATCCACGTGCATACAAAGTTGACACTCTTCTGAAACAGTGGGATTAACATTAACTAAAGTCATGACCTCTCCAAACCCAGTTTTGTCAAAAAATTCATAAGATTGAACATTCTCCAAATATGTGGGATCTAAAGCTGACACTCTTCCAAACCCACTTTCAATATTATTGCAAACATTATCAATCTCATATATATCATGGGGCTTAAATAAATTTTCAAGATCATAAGAAGAATCACCCCAATCATTTTCATTGCAACAAGTAGTGGGCATAGCAAAATAAGAATCCCCAAGCTTAGGGTTTTGCATATTATTAGCACGATTAACATTAATATAATTTACAATAGTACCAATGCAATCATGCTTTTCAATCGTGAGCTATCGTGCACGTCATAAATTTCTTCTTTCAACACTTCATCACAAATTTCAGATTCACGAATTTCAAGCAAAACTTCATAAAGATAATCTAGTGCACTCAATTCACTAGGAATTGGTTCATCATAATTGGATCTCTTAAAAAGATTAGCAAGTGGACGAGGATCCATAATTTAGCAAGCGAAGATGCAAGCTAATAGAGGGCAGATAGCAACACAAGCAAACAGAAAGGCGAACGGAAAAAGGGCGAATAAAACGGCAAGGGTGAAGTGGGGGAGAGGAAAACGAGAGGCAAATAAATGTAATGCGAAGGGTAAGGGTTTGTGATAGGTACTTGGTATATGACTTTTGTGTAAGCCTCCCCGGCAACGGCGCCAGAAATTCTTCTTGCTACTTGTCGAGCATGCGTTGTATTCCCTCGAAGAGGAAAGAGTGATGCATCATAGTAGCGTAAGTATTTCCCTCAGTTTTTGAGAAACAAGGTATCAATCCAGTAGGAGACCACACGCGAGTCCCTCGCACCTGCACAAAGAAATAAGAACTTTGCAGCCAACGCGATAAGGGGTTGTCAATCCCTTTACGGCTACTTAGCAAAGTGAGATCTGATAGATAGGATAGTTTGATATTTTTGGTATTTTTGGATATAAGAACAAAAAGTAAAATAGCAAAGTAAAGTAGATTGTAGATCGATATGTTGAGAATAGACCCGGGGGCCATAGGTTTCACTAGTGGCTTCTCTCATGATAGCAGAATTCTACGGTGGGTGAACAAATTACTGTCGAGAAATTGATAGAAAAGCGAATAATTATGAGAATATCTAGGCATGATAATTATATATAGGCATCACGTCCGTGACAAGTAGACTGAAACGATTCTACATCTACTACTATTACTCTACACATCGACCACTATCCAGCATACATCTAGAGTATTAAGTTCATAAGAACAGAGTAATGCTTTAAGCAAGATGACATGATGTAGATGGATAAACTCAAGGAATATGATATAACCCCCATCTTTTTATCCTCGATGGCAACAATACTATATGTGCCTTGCTTCCCCTGCTTTCACTGGGAAAGGACACCGCAAGATTGAACCCAAAGCCAAGCACTTCTCCCATTGCAAGAACTATAGATCTAGTAGGCGAAACCAAACCGATAATTCGAAGAGACTTGCAAGGATATTATAATCATACATAAAAGAATTCAGAAAAGAACCAAATATTTCTCATAGATAATTTTGATCATAAACCAACAATTCATCGGATCTCGACAAACACACCGCAAAAAGATTACATCGAATAGATGTCCTCGAAGATCGAGGATAACTTGGTATTGAGATCCAAAAAGAGAGAAGAAGCCATCTAGCTAATAACTATGGACCCGAAGGTCTATGGTAAACTACTCACAACTCATGGTGAGGCAATGGTGTTGATGTAGAAGCACTCCGTGGAAGATCCCCCCTCCGGCGGAGCTCCGGAACAGGCCCCAAGATGGGATCTCACGAGAACAGAAGGTTGCAGTGGTGGAATTAGGGTTGTCTCTCTTGCCTCGATGTTGTCAGGGTATATGGGTATATATAGGAGGAAGGAGGACATCAGGGGAGCCAGAGGGGCCCCAGGATGGTGGGGGCGTGCCCTGTAGGAGGGGGCGCGCCCTGGAACCTCGTGACCGCCTCCTTAATTCCCTCACATGTACTCCAAGTCTTCTGTCTTGATATCGTTCCAAAAATAAATCTCGCGAAGGTTTCATTCCGTTTGGACTCCATTTGATATTCCTTTTCTGCCAAACCCTGAAATAGACAAAAAATAGCAATCTGCACTGGGCCTTTGGGTTAATAGGTTAGTCCCAAAAATGATATAAAAGTGTATAATAAATCCCATTAAACAACCAAAACATAATATATATAATAGCATGGAACAATCAAAAATTATAGATACATTGGAGACGTATCACGAGGCAATAGAGAAAACCCTAATTCCACCGTCGCAACCTTCTCTTCCCGTGAGATCCCATCTAGGGGCCTATTCAGGAGCTCCGCCAGAGGGGGGATCTACCACGGAGTGCTTCTACATCAACGCCATAGCCTCACCAATGAGTTGTGAGTAGTTTACCACAGACCTTCGGGTCTATAGTTATTAGCTAGATGGCTTCTTCTCTATTTTTGGATTTCAATACAAAGTTCTCCTTGATCTTCGAGGAGATCTATTCGATGTAATCTTTTTGCGGTGTGTTTGTCGAGATCCGATGAATTGTGGGCTTATGAACGAGATTATCTATGAACAATATTTGATTCTTTTCTGAAATCTTTTATGTATGATTATAATATCCTTGCAAGTCTCTTAGAATTATTGGTTTGGTTTGGGACTAGATCTATAGTTCTTGCAATGGGAGAAGTGCTTGGCTTTGGGTTCAATCTTGCAGTGTCCTTTCCCAGTGACAGCAGGGGCAGGAAGGCACGTATTATATTGTTGCCATCGAGGATAAAAAGATGGGGTTTATATCATATTGCTTGAGTTTATCCCTCTACATCATGTCATCTTGCTTAAATCATTACTCTGTTCTTATGAACATAATACTCTAGATGCATGCTGGATAGCGGTTTATGTGTGGAGTAATAGTAGTAGATGCAGAATCGTATCGGTCTACTTGTCACGGACGTGATGCCTATATATAATGAGCATGCCTAGATATTCTCATAACTTGTGACGCCCCGAGACCGATGCGCCAGGTGTCAGCCAGTTATTCGTCGTCGTTGCCATGTCATCTGCTTGCGTGTTGCATCTCTGCCTCTTCATCATGTGCTTTGCATCATCATGTTTTCAAAACATGCATCCGTCCGAGTTCCCTCGTCCTCTCCGTTGTCCCTTCTGAGCCCAGACACACTCGCACGCGCCCGCGGCACATCCGAATATTTATTTTATGAGTGGCCGGAAAATGTTCTCGGAATGGGGTGAAACTTGGCGTGTGGTCTTATTATTGTGTAGACAGGCCGCCGGCCAAATTTCATCGCATTCGGAGCTCGTTTGACAGCCCAACGGTTAAATATAGCGGCACTAGTAGCCGGTTAAAACGTCGGACGTTTTCGGTCTCCGAAAACCCGCGGGCCTCCCCCTCTCTCTCTCTCTTCTCATCCCGAGGCCTTTTCCCACAGCCCACAAACCTCTTCTAGGCCCAACCTACCCCTTCATCCGACCGGAGCTGTCCGATCGGCATCCGAGGGCTCCAAAAGCCCCCAAAACCCCTAACCCTAGCTACCCTTGCTACATATAGACCACTCCCTTGCCAAATATGGACACCTACTCCTTCCCCTACCTCCCAGCCGCCTCCCACCTCGCATTCCGTGCCCAACCGCTCCGGATCTGCCACTTGTCACCGCCAGATCATCCAGCCACCTCGCCGTTGCCACTTGTTGGCCTCCTATTGGCCAGCGCCGCCAGCCGCGCACCGCCCGACCAACCGGAAGCCGCCGCGTGGTGCCCGCGCCTCCCCACCGCGCCAGGCCCGTCCCCAACCCGACCCGGGCCGGATCTGGGTCCGAGGCCTGCACCGCGCCGCCGCGACCAAAGCACCCATCTGCGCCCGACCCGCTCCTCCTTCCGGTCGATCCCGAGCAGGATCGGAGCGTCGCCGTCGCGCCTCCAGCCGACGACCCAAGCACCTCGCCGCCCCGCACCACCTCGCCGGCCCCGCCACCACTTCCTCCGCCGTTGGGATCCCTGAGCTCCATCGCGCAGGAGCACGGAGGCCGCCGCCATGGACGACCTCGAGCTCCACCGCGCCGGGCGTCGCCTCCAACCACCGGGAACCAGCCTCCCTCACCGGATCCGGCGCGGATCCGTGCCCCGCTGCCCGTTCCTGGCCTTCGCGCTACCCTCGCGCCTCGCCGGAGGTCCAGCCACAGCCGGTGGTGCCGCCGCCGTCGTTCACCTGCTCGGGGACAAGCAGACGCACGCGCAGAACCACATGGGCCACGGCCTTCCCGGCCTGCCGCGTCGGCCGCAGCCCAGCTTCACCGACGGGCCTTTTGCCCTCTGGTGAGAAGCCCAGTCCACCCGGGTTTCATCCCATTACGTGTTTTTTTTTTGTCAGGACGATTTTCCTTTTTTTTCCCATAGAACAGCAGCTTTATAGAAAAGACCCCAACATCATACATTTAATAACTAAATAACCATGCATCTTATGTAAAAACTTTATATATGAAATTTGCTTAGAATTTTGTGTAGATTAATAATATGCCACTTTCACCCCAGTTAAAAATGTTTAACTTGCTGTTTATTTAAATTTGCTGAAATGCCAGGCTAAAATGTTTTATTTCATAACTAAATAACCGTAGCTCGGTATTTAATAAACTTTATATGTAAATGGGGTAGAAAAATGTGTAGAATAACATGATGCACTTTGTTTTGCTATTTAACAACATTAAAATATGTTTTAGGCAGAACAGTACCAAATTCATAAATATGCATATGGGGATTTCCCGGAATTGTTGTTGTTTTTCCGGCCTCATTTAAAATGCCTAAATAGGTCGTTTACTTTTGTTTCACCTCTTGCTATGTTAAAAACATTTAATATTGTCTTGTAAATAAACGAGAGTCAACTAAATAAATAAAATGTGGTGTTTCGTCAATATGCAACTCGTTGCATATTGAGCTCCACTTAACTTGTAGTGCTTGTGTAGCACCCCAAAAATTTAATTACTTTTTCATTAAATAAAATTTGGCTAGAAACAAAAAAAAAATGCTTTTAATAGCTTTTTCAACTCTTGATATGCTTCTGTTTGCACTACAACTATTTTAAATAATTCTGTAAAAATTCCACCAAAATTATGAGGAGTTATGTGATGCCTATGGATCACCTTTCTACAAAAATCCATCTTTGTCCTTTGTAAATTTTGAGTGAACCTTCCTCTTTTCTATTTCTGCCCATTTTCTAGGTCTCAACTACAACCATATTATTCCTTGCTCCAAAGATTCTGAAATTTGGCCATCTCATGGTTCTTCCCACCAAACTCTTAAGTCCAGAAGATCAGATCAATTTATATATTTTTAGTCCACCAAAAACCCCTCTGAATTTTCAGTCCAGAACTGAATTTCAGTAAAACTTGCACTATCAAGTTTTTCCTTTTGCCAAAATAACTCCACCATCATCTATATCATGTAAGGAGACACTACCCTACCAAGTATCACTTCCAACAAAGTTGCCTAGATGGCTCTATCATTCTGTCGAACACATTGAGTGCATGACCAAAACTTTCAACTTTCCAAACCACCATATGACACTTGCTCTTTTTGCCAAAATAACTTGTCTAGCATCCTTTCCATATCAGATAATACCACTCTGCCAAAAACCAGCTCCTTAGGACCATCCTAGGGTAACCTGGCATTGGGTCGAGCACCTGGTGTGCATGCCCAGAGCATGGCCAGGGCACGCGTTTTGCAGGCATTGGCATCGCCCTGTACCGCCCTCCCTGCTGCTGCTCTTGCACGCCAACCTTCCCAGGAAGCTTCACGGGCAAGCCACCGCCCTCGCCGACATCGGTACTTGGCCGCTAGCGCCGGCCAGCCGCCGTTCAGCGCCGCCTCTGACCGCCGCCCGAAGACGGCCACTCCGCCACGTCGCTGTCGGCACCGTCTCGTCTTAATGGCCAACGGCCGCGCCCATCCATAGCTCGCCAGCTCCCCACCGACCCCCTACCGGTCTCGCTGGCCCCCGCCACCGCCCACGCTCGCCATCAATGGCCGCCGCCGGAATCTGCCGTGGACGGCACCACCAAGCCACCCGGCGCCCTCCTAGCCTACCAGCTCGCCCGAGCTTATCCGCGGATGTTACTGAACATACCAAACCTCTACCGGCCTCACCTACCGCCGTAAATCGCCGCCACCGCCATGGCTTCCTCTGGAAGCCACTGACCCGCCTCGCCCGCGCTATAATACCCCACCCCGGGGTTCGCTGCACTCATCACCACCTTTCCCCTCCTCCTGCAAACCCCCCTGAGTAGCAAATCAACCGGAGATGGCCATCTTCGTCGTCTTCGACCACCACGGCCACCGCCACCTTCCGGTTAAATTCGACGCCACCAGAGCCTCCCCCTTCACCATTTCTTCTCCTATAGTCTCCACTGCACTCCACGACTCAGTTCCACTACTTATCTTCACCTGAGATCGATCGTGGGCAAAATCCCTCTTCGAGCTCCGCCGGAGCTTCTCGGGAAGACCTCGTCGCCGGCGACCCCGTCCATTCCGGTGACCAAAGAGGGTGCCCACGTGACCGCCTCAATCTCCCGAACACATCGGTGGCCTCAGATCTCCGAACGGTGCCACCGTTCACCGGCGGCGATCGCCGGAGCCCGCCCCTGTTCTGTCGCCGAGGAGAAGGGCAGGGGAGGACCAGTCAAACCTGACTGGTGGGCCCGCGGGACCCACCGTCAGTGACTGGGAGACACGCCGCGCGGCCTCCCGTGCGGCTGGGCGACTGGGCTCGACCCAGTGGTACAGTGCAGCTAAATAATGCTCAGGGCACACTTCTACTTCTTTCCATTTTCCATTTTCAGCAGTTTTCAAATAATTCCTCAGACACCGTTTCTAATCAAAATTTGATTATTCCAATTTTTGTAGGCTTCTAAAATCATGCCTCATTTATCTAAATTATGTGAACATTTTACTATGCTTAGTTTCTGTTAAATTATTTAAATATTGCTCATAATCATATTTTCCATCTTAGAAATTCCATAAGTAATTCATGTTAGCTCCCAATAAATTGATTCTTTTCTATTATTCCTTAAATATCATCTAGTTTATTTTAGTATTTATTTCAAAAATATTTGAAATACTTTTTAGTGCTGTTTTTGAATTATGTGGTGATTTAGATATTTTTGAAAATAGGAAATGAAGGGGGGATGAATTTTTTCAAACTTGTGGAGTGCTCTCAATAATTCTGCATACTCAAGGCAAGCATCTTGAACACTTGATATGGTGAATGCTTGATAATTGTTTGCTAGTATATTTTTGGCATGGTTTGATGCTTTTAATAGAATTTGCTTATGGGTAGTAAAATAGCATACATGCATGGTCATGTTTTCTCTTGCATGCATATCATATAAGTTCTAACATGCACAAGTTATAAGAACCAGGAGTGTGCTCCTGTTTTGGACGTGCCGGTGGGCACGGGCCATTTTTGATACAGTGGTGTCACGAGATATATGTGAAGCAGGCAAGGGTTGTGGCCCTGTCCTGGTAATACTGTTGAAGGAATACTTGTTTGTGCTAACCACTGCAGGAAAACATAAGCCTCCTGAGTCGACCGTAGATCGAGTCTTGTTCCGGTAACCCCCATACTTGAATCGTGCTGCCACTTGTCCCTGCCACGGGTAGGGTATGGTTTAGTAAGTTGTTAACCCCTTTCCGTGCACACACCGTACAGAGGGCCGCGATAAGGGTTTTCCACGACGGTGGACTAAATCCTTCCATCGGGTCAGGGGGCATGGGTGTCTCCGGCTGTCGTGATGCCGAGAGGGAGTGTACCCTTGTAATCCGCGCGTATAAATAGTGATCCCATGCTCTTGGAGGTTGTAGCCTCTCCGACTTAGAGTTTTTCTGGAACGATGCTTTGGGTGACTCCTGGCATCTGAACGGATTTTCTGGTGTGTGCTGGTCAGGCGTGTTTTCAACCCAAAGACCATAATGGGAATTAGTCAGTGTCACGGTACTGACTAAAGAAATTCTATACTTGTGGGTAAAGAGTACACCCTCTGCAGAGTTTAAAACCTATTCGAATAGCCGTGTCCGCGGTTAAGGATTACAGTCTGGGTTGGTCAAGTGTCGGTCTTAGAGTCGGTCTCCGGAGGAAAATAATTCAGTGAGCTTGATTAATTTTGCAGGATAAGTATTACTGCTATTGATATTATTATATTATTGATGCTATAATTTTGATTATGAACTAACCCGTTGCTCTTATTTTATTTTCCAGAGTGTCTCAGGGGCTGGCTGGACTACCCCGGACACTCGCCTTTATTTTCAAGTCCTTTTGTGGCGTCCCTCGAGTTTCAGGCGGTTCTATCACGCCACTACTCTTGTGGACACCCGACTGGCATTTCTTTTCAAGACCGACCGTGGTGTCACTTGACATCCGACCGGCATTTCTTTTATATTTTATTGATACCAGTATTTATTTTCTGCACTAACCATTATTCACCATGCCATGTTTTAATTCCTGTCAGCATGCATTTAATATAAGTCCATCATGAGCATATGCATATAGTTTAATTCATCATGACCATATAATTGTTTGCTGCATTTGTTATATCTATTGTCCATGATGTTTGCGAGTACATTCAAACGTACTCACAGGCTTGTCCCTGGCTATTTACTTGGCCAGGTTAGGAGTTCCGCGAGGAGTACTACAGCAACGTCCGTGCGAAGCCTAGGAGTGCAACCACGCGAGATAGGAGTTATCCGGGTCAGCTGTTCCTGTGGGAATGGAGCCCCATCGATGTTGGAGATCCACAAGCCAATTCCTTCATCCACCACCGGAGCCATTGTTGTATCATTAAACCTTTAGGGTCTTGTATCAAAATTCTTGTAAATGCTTGGTAATCTGTAACAAGGATGTGTCCACCAGTAACAGTAATCCTGGGCTGGTGATGACACTAGGGGTTAATTTCTGGAATATTGTGTTCCCGAAATCCGGCCCCGACAGCTTGTTTGTGCACTTTGCCATGCCATGCATATTTAAACCGGACATGCATCATACTTGGATGTGCATCGTATGTCATGCTTATGATATGTGTGTTTACCGTGTTGTTTG
The DNA here is from genome assembly GCA_902687465.1 of Secale cereale. Lineage (NCBI taxonomy): Eukaryota > Viridiplantae > Streptophyta > Magnoliopsida > Poales > Poaceae > Secale > Secale cereale. The sequence continues at coordinate 68,971,145 of LR738712.1, forward strand.
CTTCTTTCCGGTTGCTTCTCTTGTTAGCTTCGGTTTTGTTCTGGAGTTGTGAGGATTTCACTCGACTATGTTGCTCCGTCTACTTCATGGACCCGTTCTTCTCCCTTGCGGAATCCCAGGCAAGATGATCATACCCTTGGATACCACTACCATTGCCATGCTTAGTTGTCTCGATGCTATCGTTACATGTCGCGCTACCCATCTTTTATGTCAGCCTCTCCTTGTTGCCATGAAACCTCTAACCTTGACACCTTCCTAGCAAAACCACTGTTTGGCTATGTTACCCACTTGCTCAGCCCCTCTTATAGCGTTGTTAGTTGCAGGTGAAGATGAAGGTCGTTCCAGGAGGGAACGTGTTGTTGGAATATCACAATATCTATAATTATTATTAACACACCTATATACTGGGCATGGGTGGAAGGCTTGGCCTTTTGCTTGGTGTTTTGTTCCACTCATGCCACCTTAGGCCCCGATAAACCGGCATTATGTTCCTTGATTTTGCGTTCCTTACACGATGGGTGGATGGGGACCCCTTGACAGTTCGACTTTGAATAAAACTCCTCCAGCAAGGCCCAACTTTCGTTTTAATTTGCTCATAATAACAACTTAATTAATTAATTAATTAATTGCATAGGGGGTCATGTCCCCGGGTTCTTAATTCTACATAACAGGGGGGGCCAGTGCTGATGGTGTTGGTCCCAAACGGGGGTCCTGCGGGGCCACCACGGGGAAACTCGAGGATTGGTTTTAACTGTAGCATCGCCCATCCGGTTGTGGCCTAAGACGAGATACGCGCGGCTACTATCAGGGTGTCGGCACGCCGGGAGGTCTTGCTGGACTTGTTTTACCATTGTCGAAATGTCTTGTGCACCGGGATGCCGAGCCTGATCGGATTTCCCTAAGATAAGGAGTGATGATATTATATTTATCGCTTAAGCTAATCGTGAGAGCTTGTGATGGGCTAAGTTGGGACACCCCTGCAGGGTTATGATCTTTCGAAAGCCGTGCCCGTGGTTATGTGGCAGATTGGAATTTGTTAATGTCCGGCTGTAGAAAACTTGACAGAGGATCCGAAGTAAAACACACCACCGCGTGAGTAACCGTGACTGTCTCTTTTCACTTTGAGAAGAGAACACGGTGGGGTTATGTTTGATTCGTATGTAGTTCAGGATCTTTAGCGATCACTACTTTTGCGACCGTTTGCGTAGATGCTCATCTTATTCTGGTACTCGTAAGCTAGCCACCATATTATGCTTAGCCGCTGCTGCAACCTCACCACTTTACCTCTTCCTACCCATAAAGCTTTGCTAGTCTTGATACCCATGGTTATGGGATTGCTGAGTCCTCGTGGCTCACAGATACTACAACACCAGATGCAGGTTCAGCCGAGTATGAAGCCGGAGCTGGTTCAGAGCTTCACTGGGAGCTCGATGAAGACAGTGGCCGTATGGTTGTGACGTTTCGACGATCAGTAGTGGTTTCTACTAGGATTCGATCTAGACCTGTGGTTTAACATTATGTTTGGTATCTTGTCTTTTGGATCTTACCCTTAGATGGGCTGTGATGTTTTGAATGATGTTTTGCTTATGTAATGTATTGTGTGAAGTGGCGAGCGTAAGCCAACTATCTCCTTTTGCAATTTAATCCCTCTTTTACATGAGTCGTGCAAAGGTACCAAACTTGCGATCATTCCAGAATGGGCTTATACCTTTAAGTCGTGCCTCGACACGTAGGAGGTATAGTCCCATCCTGGGCATTACATAACTATGAGCTTTTCTATCAATTGCTCGACAGTAATTTGTTTACCCACCGTAGAATTCTGCTATCATGAGAGAAGCCACTAGTTAAACCTATGGCCCCGGGTCTATCTTTATCATGTTACTTTACTTCAATTTCTGCTGCCGTTGCTTATTTGCTTTATTTACTTTCTGCTCTTATATCAAAAATACCAAAAATATTATACTATCCTATCTATCAGATCTCACTTTTGTAAGTGACCGTAAATGGATTGACAACCCCTTATCACGTTGGTTGCAAAGTTCTTATTTGTTTGTGTAGGTGCGAGGGACTCGCGCGTGGTGTCCTACTGGATTGATACCTTGGTTCTCAAATACTGAGGGAAATACTTACGCTACTGTGCTGCATCACCCTTTCCTCTCCGAGGGAATACAACGCAAGCTCGAGAAGTAGCATGTGTGTGTGTGTGTGTGTTCTTGATCCGATCTTGCACGTTTTATACACCTATTACGAGTTATGATCCTCTTACCCCAATGTGACAATGATTGGAATTCTTTCCGGTGATTGCCGTAGTTTGAGGAGTTCATGTATTCACTAAGTGCTAATGCTTTGTTCTGGTTCTTTTTTAAAAGGAGGCCTTAATATCCCTTAGTTTCCATTAGGACCCCGCTACCACGGGAGGGTAGGACAAAATATGTCATGCAAGTTCTTTTCCATAAGCACGTATGACTATATACAGAATACATGCCTACATTATATTGATGAATTGGAGCTAGTTCTGTGTCACCCTAGGTCATAACTTCTACATGATGAATATCATTCGACACCTATCATTACCGATCAATTGCCTACGAGTTCGTTTCATATTGATCCTTGATTCGTTACTTTCGTTACTACTGCTGTTACAATCACAACATAACAGCTATTATTGCCACTGTTACCGTTACTATTATACCGCTTTGCTTCTAAATATTTTGCTGCAGATACTAAGTCTTTCCAGGTGTGGTTGAATTGACAACATAGCTGCTAATACTCGTGAATATTCTTTGGCTCCCCTTGTGCCGAATCAATAAATTTGGGTTAAATACTCTACTCTCGAAAACTTTTGCGATCCCCTATACTTTTGGGTTATCACTAACTTCCAATAAATTTTACCACCTATACTTCTTATATGTGAAGTCATTACTCCCCATGGGATACACATATGAAACATATATAATTTCAGATTTATGATATGGAATTCATTCAACCATTTACTCTTAGGATATAAGTGAACCACACGAGTAAATGACAAACTACTCCAAAAAGATATAACTGAAGATCAAATGAGTAGTTAAGTAAATAGGTAGCTATGTGAAGACTCTCTCTTATTAAAAAAATTCAGATCTAATGTATTTTATTCAACATCAAAGAAAATGAAATAAAATGACATTCCAAGAATAGCACATCTCATGTGAAGAAGCAAAAACTTAGGATACTAACCGATAGTTGTTGATGAAGAAAGGTGTGATGCCTACCGGGGCATCCGCAAGCTTAGATGCTTGAGAATTCTTGGAATATCAACTTGGGATGACCTCGGAATACCCAAGCTTGAGCTCTTGTTTCTCCTTAATTCCTCTTATGTCACGGTTTCCCTAAATCTCAAAAACTTCATCCACACAAAACTCAACAAGAACTCATGAGATAAGTTAGTACAAATCCATGGAAAGCCTTATCATTCTCTACTGTATAAAATCACTAAAATTATAATTCTACATTGCATACTAAATGCCTTTGCATATTTAATACTCCCATTCTCAAATGAATCATTAAACAAGCAAACATATGCAGGCAATGCAATCATAATAGCAATCTGTCTAAACAGACCAGTCTGTAAAGGATTAAGGAAGATCCATACTTATTTAACTCAAACAATTCAAATTTTTTACCACAATGTAGATAATTTATCATTTCATATTGCGTCAAAATTTCATGCTTTTATCACATTCTTACTTTTCTATGGAATTTTCGCAATAGCGATTAACTTTCTGTTTTGAAACAACAATTCATATACTTGCAAATTGTGCATGGTGAAGGCTATCCTTGACACTTTTATTGAAATAAAAAATACAAAACCTTATTCTAAATAACATCAAGCAAATATAAACAAAATAAAATGACACTCCAAGCAAAACCATATCATGTGACGAAAAAATGTAGCTCCAAGTAAGGTTACCGATAATGTTGAAGACAAAAGAGGGGCTGCCTTCCGGGGCATCCCTAAGCTTAGTTGCTTGGATCTTCCTTGGATATTACCTTGGGGTTCCTTGGGAATACCCAAGCTTAAGGTCTTGCCACTCCTTATTTTCCTCATATTGATATCTCACCCAAAACTTGAAAACTTCAATCACACAAAACATAATGGACTTCGTGATATGCATTTGTATAATAAAGAAAATCATGCACTTCGGTACTGTAAAAGAAAAGATTCATAATTTTTCACACACAATGCCTACTGTAACTATCATTTCCACAAATCGTATCACTTAATATAAGCTATGGAAACACTAAAACAAGCAAACTATGCATTGAAAACAGAATCTGTCAAAAACAGAATAGTCTGCAATGATATGGACAACCACCATACTTATGCAACGTTAAAAATTCTTAAAAATTAGGAAACGTAGGAAATTTGTATATAAATCATGCGTATATTTTTTAGGTAATTATCCAGTTCCAGTGATTTATAGAATTTTCTTCACTGGATGCAAAACTTTATGTTTTTGCACAGAATCAAGTCAACTATCATCCATACTACCTCAAAGGCTTTACTTGACACTTTATTGAAGAAATGCTAAAAAACATGATTACTATAGTAGATTAATCATGTGAACACACAAATACAGTAGGTATAAATATTTTTTGGTCTCCCAACAATCGCTAGCTAGGCATGATGGTTTCAATGATGCTTACATAAAGTAAAGAAATGAAACACAAATAGAGCATCATGAATCACAAGGCAAGCACATGTAAGTCTAAACCACTTCTTATTGATACGTCTCCAACGTATCTACTTTTCCAAACACTTTTTCCCTTATTTTGGACACTAACATGCATGATTTGAATGGAACTAACCCGGACTGATGATGTTTTGAGCAGAACTGCCATGGTGTTATTTTTGTGCAGAAATAGAAGTTCTTGGAATGACCTGAAAATCCACGAAGACACGTTTTGGAATTAATGAAAAATATTGGCGAAAGAATTAGCATCACGGGGCCCACACCCTGTCCACGAGGGTGCAAGGTGCGCCCCCCTACGGCGCGCCCCCTGCCTCGTGGCCCCCCTGGGACTCCACCGACCTCAACCCCAACTCCATATATTCACTTTCGAGGAGAGAAAAATCATAGGGAAGGATTCATCATGTTTTATGATATGAAGCTGCCGCCAAGCCCTAATCTTCATCGGGAGGGCTGATCTAGAGTCCGTTCGGTGCTCCAGAGAGGGGAATCCGTCGCCGTCGTCATCATCAACCATCCTCCATCACCAATTTCATGATGCTCACCGCCGTGCGTGAGTAATCCCATCGTAGGCTTGCTGGACGGTGATGGGTTGGATGAGATTTACCATGTAATCGAGTTAGTTTTGCTAGGATTTGATCCCTAGTTTCCATTATGTTCTATGATTGATGTTGCTATGACTTTGCTATGCTTAATGCTTGTCACTAGGGCCTGAGTGCCGTGATTTTAGATCTGAACCTATTATGGTTTCATGAATATATATGAGTTCTTGATCCTATCTTGCAAGTCAATAGTTACCTACTATGTGTTATGATCCGGCAACCCCGAAGTGACAATAATCGGGACCACTCCCGGTGATGAACGTAGTTTGAGGTGTTCAAGTATTCACTAAGTGTTAATGCTTTGGCCGATACTCTATTAAAAGGAGGCCTTAATATCCCTTAGTTTCCAATAGGACCCCGCTACCACGGGAGGGTAGGACAAAAGATGTCATGCAAGTTCTTTTCCATAAGCACACATGACTATATTCAGAATGCATGCCTACATTACATTGATGAAATGGAGCTAGTTCTGTGTCACCCTATGTTATAACTATTGCATGAGGAATCACATCTGACATAATTATCCATCATTGATCCATTGCCCACGAGCTTTTCACATATTGATCTTTGCTTAGTTACTTTTCCGTTGCCACTGTTACAATTGCTACAAAAACTGCTACTGTTACTTTTGCCACTGTTACCGTTACTTCCATACTACTTTGCTACTAAATACTTTGCTGCTGATATTAAGTCTTTCAGGTGTGGTTGAATTGACAAGTCAACTGCTAATACTTGAGAATATTCTTTGGCTCCCCTTGTGTCGAATCAATAAATTTGGGTTGAATACTCTACCCTCGACAATTATTGCGATCCCCTATACTTGTGGGTTATCAAGACTATTTCTGGCACCGTTGCCTGGGAGCATAGCTCTATTCTTTGAGTCACTTGGGATTTATATCTATTGATCACTATGAAGAAGTTGAAAGATGAAAGAACCAAGATTTATCCCTCAGCTAGGAGGGGAGGTAAGGAACTGCCATCTAGCTTTGCACTTGATTCACCCTCTGTTATGAGTAAATTTGCGACACCTACACCTGCTATTGATTCTGATATGTCGCATGTTATTGATGATGCCACTTCTGCTATGCATGATGCTTATGATGAAACTACTTCTATGCTTGATAATACTGTGCCATTAGGTGAATTTCTTGATGAACAACTTGCTAGGGCTAGAGAGAATGAAATTATTGAAAAAGATAATATTGATGAAAGTGATGATGAAGATTCTCCCCCTAGATATGAATTGCCTGATGTGCCTGAGGGTTATGTTATGGATGAAGAAACTGCTAGAGACCTTTTTGCTTGCAAAGATGATATGATCTTAAGAAACTGTTAGCTAAGCTGAGAGAAAAGTCTTTGAATGCTAGTATGAAATATGACCCTGCTTTTTCTACTTCACCTATCTGTATTTCTGATAAGGATTATGATTTCTCTGTCGATCCAGAGTTAATTACTTTGGTTGAATCTGATCCTTTTTATGGCTACGAGTCTGAAACTATTGTGGCACATCTTACTAAATTGAATGATATAGCCACCCTATTCACTCATGAGGAAAAAAATTCATTACTACGATATCCTTAAGTTATTTCCATTCTCATTAAAGGTGATGCTAAAACATGGTTTAAATCTCTTGTTCCTGGTTGTGTGCGTAGTCCCCAGGATATGATTTATTACCTCTCTGCTAAATATTTCCCCACTCATAAGAAACAAGCTGCCTTAAGGGAAATATATAATTTTGTGCAAATTGAAGAAGAGAGTCTCCCACAAGCTTGGGGGAGGCTTCTCCGATTACTTAATGCTTTGCCTGATCATCCTCTGAAGAAAAATGAAATACTTGATATCTTTTATAATGGACTAACCGATGCTTCTAGAGACCACCTGTATAGTTGTGTCGGTTGTGTTTTCAGGGAAAGAACTGTTGAGCAAACTGAATTGTTATTGAATAACATATTGAGTAATGATAATGATTGGACACTTCCTGAACCAACTCCTAAGCCAACTCCGAACAAAATGGGCATTCTATTTCTCAGTCATGAAGATATGCAAGAGGCAAATAAATCTATGAATGATAAGGGTATTAAAGCTGAAGATGTTAAGAATTTACCACCTATTGAAGAAATACATGGTCTTAATAACCCGACACAGGTAGTAAAGGTAAATTCTCTCTATAGATTTGATGAAGGTGATATCCCTCGCAATAATTCTGCTAGCCAGTGCCTGGATGAGTTTGATAATTTTATTGTTAAACAAGAAAACTTCAATGCTTATGTTGGTAGACAATTGAAACGTAATGCTTATATGGTTGAACACTTGAGTGATTATATGTCTAGAGTTAAAGGTGACCTTAAACTTATTAGTAAACATGCTTCTATGGTTACCACTCAGGTAGAACAAGTGCTTAAAGCACAAGATGATTTGCTCAGTGAATTAAATAATAAGAAAAATTATAATGATGTTAGAGTTATGACTAGAGGGGGTAGAAAGACTCAGGAAGCTTTGTATCCTGAGGGCCACCCTAAGAGAGTTGAGCAAAATTCTCAGAGAACTAATGTTGATGCACCCAGTCCTTCCAAGAAGTAGAAAAAGAAAAATGATTGGACTTTGCATGCTTCTAGCGAACCTGTTGTTGACACACCTGAAAATCCCAATGATATTTCTATTTTTGATACCGAAACACAATCTGGTAATGAACATGAACCTAGTGATAATGTTAATGATGATGTTTATGTTGATGGTCAACCTAGCAATAACAATGATGTAGAGATTGAACCTGCTGTTGATCTTGATAACCCACAATGAAAGAATCAACGTTATGATAAGAGAGACTTTGTCGCTAGGAAGCACAGTAAAGAAAGAGAACCATGGGTTCAGAAACCCATGACTTTTCCTCCTAAACAATCCAAGAAAAAGGATGATGAGGATTTTGTGCGCTTTGCTGAAATGATTAGACCTATCTTTTTTGCGTATGCATTTGACTGATATGCTTAAAATGAATCCTTATGCTAAGTATATGAAAGATATTGTTACAAATAAAAGAAAGATACCGAAAGCTGACATTTCCACCATGCTTGCCAATTATACTTTTACAGGTGGAATACCAAATATACTAGCAGATCCAGGAGTACCAACTATATCTGTTTCTGAGAATCCCAATGATATATCTGTTTCTGATGCTGAGACACAATCTGGTAATGACCGTGAACCTAGTGATAATGTTAATGATGATGTTCATGATGATGCTCAACCTAGCAATGATAATGATGTAGAGATTGAACCTGCTATTGATCTTGATAACCCACAATCAAAGAATCAATGTTATGATAAGAGATACTTTGTTGCTAGGAAGCACGGTAGGGAAAGAGAACCATGGGTTCAGAAACCCATGCCTTTTCCTCCTAAACCATCCAAGAAAAAGGATGATGAGGATTTTGAGCGCTTTGCTGAAATGATTAGACCAATCTTTTTGCGTATGCGTTTGACTGATATGCTTAAAACAAATCCTTATGCTAAGTATATGAAAGATATTATTACCAACAAAAGAAAGATACCTAAAGTTGAAATTTCCACCATGCTTGGCAATTACACTTTTAAAGGTGGAATACCTAAGAAACTAGGAGATCCAGGAGTACCTACTATACCTTGCTCCGTTAAAAGAAACTATGTAAAAACTGCTTTATGTGATCTTGGAGCCGGTGTTAGTGTTATGCCTCTCTCTTTATATCGTAGACTTGATTTGAATAAGTTGACACCTACTGAAATATCTTTGCAAATGGCCGATAAATCAACTGATATACCTATCGGTATTTGTGAGGATGTGCCTGTTGTGGTTGCAAACGTTACTATTTTAACAGACTTCGTTATTCTTGATATTCCCGAGGACGATAGTATGTCGATTATCCTTGGTAGACCCTTTTTGAATACTGGAGGGGCTGTTATTGATTGCAACAAAGGCAATGTCACTTTTCATGTTAATGGTAATGATCATACGGTACACTTTCCGAGGAAACAACCTCAAGTCCATAGTATCAATTCTATTGGAAAAATTTCAACAATTACTTTTGGAGGTTTTGAATTCCCTCTTCCTACTATCAAGAATAAATATGATATTCTTGTTGTTGGGAACATGCATATCCCCGTTGAGGTAACCTAGTGTTATTCGAAAATTCTCTGGTTTCATGTTATTCAGAAAGAGTTTGTTAACAAGACTTGATCAACCTTGTTAGTGGATTCCATTTGATGAGCATGAGATGGATGAAGTTAGAAAGCACAACTCTCTGTACCCTCCTTCTACTTTCTGTTATTTAGATTAAATAAAGCAAAAATAGTAATTTCTATCTGTTTTCTGAATTATCCTTGCAATAAAAATACCCCAAAAATAAAAGTTCTCTAAATGTCCTGAAAATGAAATATGATCTTTTGTAGAATATTTAAGAATTTCTCGCACTAAGAACACACCAGGGGGGCCCACCATTTTGCCATGAGGGCACAGGGCGCGCCCACCCCGCCCCCTGCCTCGTGGGCCCCATGTGGACCCCCTCCACTTATTCCAGCACCCACTCACTTTGTCTTCCTCCAGAAAAAATCGTCCCATAGCTCAAACCTGTGTTCTAGCTGATCTTGCTGCTATTTTCGATCTCTTTGCTCAAAGCTCGATTGACGAAAATGTTTTCGGGGATTGTTCTTCGGTATGTGACTCCTCCAATGGTCCAAATATTTTTTGTTCTACTTCTTTATTTATTGAAATTTTTTGCTGCTAAGGTGACCCTGTTCTTGAGCTTGCATGTCAAATTTATATGGTCCAAAGTAGTTTTAATGCATGATATAGCCTCTAGGCACTCATGGGAGTAGTTGCTATCAATCTTGTTGAGTTTGGTTCGCTTTTATTTGGAGTCACTAAAAATTTCAGAAATTATTCAGAGAAAGAAAATGATGAAGGGATTGTTTAGGAGGTCTTCGAGCCAAAGCTCGAAGGATAAGCAGAATGAGAAGAATAAAAAGTCCAAATACAATCTTCCTCGCACCACGGAGGTTTGGCCGTGCGAATGGCCTTGTGATGCGTTCTTGAGAGCCACCGGAATTTACGATGACTTTTATTACTTGGCTGAGAATGTAGGCCTCACCGACTTTCTCCACGACCAGCATAAACAATATCTCCTACTCACTAATATTTCCGTGCAAACTTTTTGTTTCCATGCTAAGAAATCACCGGCTTCAGTGGAGTTTCACTTATATGATGGGGTTAAGGAGATGTCACTCCATAATTTTTGTCGGGTCTGCAAGATACCCTTTGTGGGCAGCATCGAGGAACCACATCGTAGTGATGTTGATGAATTTATTGATAGAATTACTGTACGGGAAACGAGGAAAGTTTCCGATGCAAGAATTACTAGTATAAATTTTCCTGTTCTATGTTACTTTGCGATATTTGCTAGTAGATCCTTAATTGGTCGCGGGAACAGTGGAAATCTTAGTATTCCTGATCTTGTCATTTGGCGCCATGCTTTGTTTCATGATACAACTTTCAGCTTAGGCGCTATTGTTGCTAAACGATTAAGTCTGAACCGTACAAAGGGCCCCATCTTCGGAGGCATCTTTGCTTCATGCCTTGCTAAACACTTTGAGATACCTATTAGGCATTATGAGAAAGAGGAAAAGTTGATGCCCCCTATTTTTCTAGATTATAAGAGTATGGTAGCACATGAATTTATTGTTAAAAATAAGAAGAAGATGCTTAAGTATAATTTGATATTTGATAAAACTCACCGTGAGACTATTACCTTGCCAGCACCCTCTTTGTTTACCATACTTTCAGGCACGTACTTCATCTTTCCCGAGGCCATTTATGCATACCACTTGACCCTTATCGACAGTCTGTTTATCAGTGGGATCCGGAGGAGATCGCCAACCAGTGGCACCCTGAGGACCCTCCTCAGTACACCAGAGAGAGTAGCTTCAATCCGTGGGCATATACCAACTTAGGCCAAAAGCCTAAGCTTGGGGGAGTACGTATATCTCACCGACATTACATTCATGTTCACACACTCATTCTAGTTGTCGGTGCTCATACTTTTTCGTTGTACTATCGATGCTAGTTTATTTCCTTTTCAAAGCCTTCTTCTTGTGTGTTTGAAAAACCTTAAGAAAAACCAAAAAATTAGTTGTAGCTTTTAGCTAGTTTACTTTCCATGCCTGTAGTAGTAGTAATTAAAAGAAAACCCAAATAGATTTCTAATTCTTCTTTTGCTTGTTGGGAGCTTTCCCATGTAAATAGTTTTATTTCTTTTCTTTTCTTTGGGGGTCGAGAGGAGAAGACCATGATGAAAATGTTGACTGGCTCTCATATGCATTATTGTTGATTTAACCAAGAGCCCATATTACCTTGTCTTCTCCCTTGTAGTAAATGCTTGCAGATTCCAGCTTAGTCCAATGCACGTGCACTATTATTAATATACACACCGTTCGGTCATGCGAGTGAAAGGCAATAATGCCGATATATGATGGACTGATTGAGATGAGAGAAGCTGGTATGAGCACGGGCATTCTTGTTTTTGTAAATATGATTAGTTCATCGTTTCTAATTCAGCCTATTATGAATAAAACATGTTTGCAATGACAATTAGAGATTATAGTTGCTCATGCCATGCTTAATTAGCTAGGAGTTTATAATGTTTTACCTTGTGTGCCAACATGCTATTAAAATTGTTGTGATGTGGTATGATAGGGTGGTATCCTCCTTTGAACGATTCGAGTGGTTTGACTTGGCACATGTTCATGCATGTAGTTGAAACAAAATCAACATAGCCTCCACGATATTTATGTTCATGGTGATTTATATCCTACTCATGATTGCACTCATTGTTGATTAATCTTAATGCATGTTCATGAATGTTGTTGCTCTCTAGTTGGTCACTTCCCAGTCTCTTTCTAGCCTTCACTTGTACTAAGCGGGAATACTTCTTGTGCATCCACTTCCATAAACCCCAAAGTTATTCCATATGAGTCCACCATACCTTCCTATATGCGGTATTTACCTACCGTTCCAAGTAAATTTGTATGTGCCAAATTCTAAACCTTCAAATGAAATTCTGTTTTGTATGCTTGAATAGCTCATGTATCAACAAGGGTTGTGTACATCTTCCATGCTAGGTGGGTTATTCTCACGATGAGTGGATCTCCGCTTGTCATTCACGAGAAAATGGCTGGTAATCGGGATTCCCAGTCCCATGCTCAAAATCAAATCAAAATATAAATAAACAAAGCTCCCCCTAGACTGTTGTTGGTATGGACGGTACCCCGTGGATTCAGATGGCCGTGGAGTGTGATTGTTGGTGGAGGGGGAGTATAAACTTTACCATTCTGTTTGGGAACCGCCTATAATGTGTGTAGCATGGGAGATATCGAGATCTCTTGGTTGTTATGTTGACAATGAAAGTATGCCACTCAAAATATTATTTATCTCTGTTTCAAAACTCGAGCTCTGGCAACTCTGCAGATCCTTGCTTCCCTCTGCGAAGGGCCTATCTATTTACTTTTATGTTGAGTCATCATCCTCTTATTAAAAAGCAACAGTTGGAGAGCACCGCTGTCATTTGCATGCATTGCTATTAATTTACACTGAGTATGACTATGACTGGATCTCTTTTACCATGAATTACAATGTCTAGTCAGTCCTTGATCTTCAGGGGTGCTCTACATTTATGTTTTGCGGTCTCAGAAATGGCTAGCGAGATACCATCTTGTTATATCATTTTATGATTGTTTCGAGAAAGTGTTGTCATCCGAGATTTATTATTATTGCTCGCTAGTTGATTATGCCATTGATATGAGTAAACATCAGACCTAAATGTTATTGTGAATTTGGTTAGTTCATAATCTTTGCTGAAAACTTGAATGCTGGCTTTAAATATTTGCAACAAGAAGATCAAACAGAGTTTGTAAAAGTTTTTCTTTATCACTTTCAGTTTGTCAAATGAATTGCCTGAGGACAAGCAAAGGTTTAAGCTTGGGGGAGTTGATACGTCTCCAACGTATCTACTTTTTCAAACACTTTTGCCCTTGTTTTGGACTCTAACTTGCATGATTTGAATGGAACTAACCCGGAGAGACGTTGATTTCAGCAGAATTGCCATGGTGTTATTTTTGTGCAAAAATAAAAGTTATCGGAATGACCTGAAAATCCACGGAGACACGTTTTGGAAGTAATGAAAAATATTGGTGAAAGAAATAGCATCAGGGGGCCCACACCCTATCCACGAGGGTGCAGGGCGCGCCCCCTGCCTCGTGGCCCTCCTGGGACTCCACCGACCTCAACCCCAACTCCATATATTCACTTTTGGGGAGAGAAAAATTAGAGGGAAGGATTCATCGCATTTTACGATATGGAGCCGCCGCCAAGCCCTAATATTCCTCGGAAGGCCAGATCTGGAGTCCGTTTGGGGATCCGGAGAGGGGAATCCCTTGCCATCGTCATCATCAACCATGCTCCATCACCAATTTCATGATGCGTGAGTAATCCCATCGTAGGCTTGCTGGACGGTGATGGGTTGGATGATATTTACCATGTAATCGAGTTAGTTTTGTTAGGGTTTGATTCCTAGTATCCATTATGTTCTAAGACTGATGTTGCGATGAGTTTGCTATGCCTAATGCTTGTCACTAGGGCCCGAGTGCCATGATTTCATATCTGAAGCTCTTATGTTTTCATGAACATATGTGAGTTCTTGATCCTATCTTGCAAGTCAATAGTCACCTATTATGTGTTATGATCTGGCAACCCCATAGTTACAATAATCGGGGCCACTCCCGGTGATGACCTTAGTTTGAGGAGTTCATGTATTCACTAAGTGTTAGTGCTTTGGTTCGGTACTCGATTAAAATGAGTCCTTAATATCCCTTAGTTTACAATAGGACCCCGCTTCCACGGGAGGGTAGGACAACAGATGTTATGCAAGTTCTTTTCCACAAGCATGTATGACTATATTCGGAAACATGCTTACATTACATTGATGAATTGGAGCTAGTTCTGTGTCACCCTATGTTATAACTGTTGCATGAGGAATCGCATCCGACATAATTATCCATCATTGATCCATTGCTTATGAGCTTTTCACATGTTGATCTTTGCTTAGTTACTTTTCGGTTGCCATGTTACGATTGCTACAAAAACTGCTACTGTTACTTTTGCCACCGTTACCGTTACTTCCATACTACTTTGCTACTAAATACTTTGCTGCAGATATTAAGTCTTTCAGGTGTGGTTGAATTGACAACTCAACTGCTAATACTTGAGAATATTCTTTGGCTCCCCTTGTGTCGAATCAATAAATTTGGGTTGAATACTCTACCCTCGAAAACTGTTGCAATCCCCTATACTAGTGGGTTATCACTAATGCATAGGGATTTTGAGATTAAACAATTTACGGCAGGAAGAATCAACTAGCATAGGAAGGCAAAACAAGCAATGCTTTAAAACTTTCAACAAAAAAAGCTTTGAGCAAAAAAAGGAAACTTGATATTATTGAGATATGTTAAAGCATATGTTCCTCTCTCATAATAATTTTTAGTAGCATCATGAATGAATTCAACAATATAAATATCACATAAATCATTCTTTTCACGATGCATAAGCATGGAATTTTTATTACTCTCCACATAAGCAAATTTCTTCTCATTCATAATGGTGGGAGAAAATTCAATGAAATAACTATCATATGACATTTGATTAAAATCAGTATGACACGTTTCATGGTTATTAGTATTATTTATAGCATAGGTGGCATCACAATAATCATCATAAATAGGAGGCATGCTTTCATCATAATAAATTTTCTCATCAAAACTTGGGGGACTAAAAATATCATCTTCATCAAACATAGCATCCCCAAGCTTATGGATTTGCATATCATTAGCATCATGGATATTCAATGAATTCATACTAACAACATTGCAACCATGCTCATCATTCAAATATTTAGTGCCAAACATTTTATTGACTTCTTCTTCTAACAATTGAGCACTATTTTCCTTTCCATCAATTTCATGAAAGACATTATAGAGATGAATAATATGAGGCAACATCAATTCCATTTTTTGTAGTTTTCATTTATAAACCAAACTAGTGATAAAACAAGAAACTAAAATATTCAATTGCAAGATCTAAAGATATACCTTCAAACACTCACCTGCCTGGGAATGGCGCAAGAAAAGAGCTTGATGTCTACTATGCAACCTTTCTTCATGTAGACTCGTGTTGGGCCTCCAAGCGCAGAGTTTTGTAGGATTGTAGCAATTTTCCCTCACGTGGATGACCTAACGTTTATCAATTCGTGCAAGGCATTGGATGAATATGGTCTCTCTCAAACCACCCTACAATCGAATAACGAAGAGTCTCTTGTGTCCCCAACACACCCAATACAATGGTAAATTATATAGGTGCACTAGTTCAGTGAAGAGATGGTGATAGAAGTGAAATATGGATTGTAGATATAGGATTTTTTAATATGAAAATATAAAAATAGCAAGGTAGAAAATAGTAAAATTGAGCAAAAATGGTGTTGCAATGCTTGAAAACAAGGCCTAAGGTTCATACTTTCACTAGCTCAAAATCTCTCAATAATGATAACATAATTGGATCATATAACAATCCCTAAACATGCAACAAGGAATCACTCCAAAGTTCCTATCGCAGAGAACATAAGATGAAATTATTTGTAGGGTACGAAACCACCTCAAAGTTATTCTTTCTAATCAATCTATTGGGCTATTCCTATAAGTGTCACAAACAGCCCTAGAGTCCGTACAAGAATAACACCATATGACACACATCAATCAACCCTAATGTCACCTAGATACTCCAATGTCACCACAAGTATCTGTGGGTCAATTTACGATGTGCATCACACAATTTCAGATTCATAATATTCAATCCAACACAAAGAACTTCAAAGAGTACCCCAAGATTTCTATCGGAGAAAGGAATATGAAAACGTGTATCAACCCCTATGCATAGATTACATCAATGTCACCATGAGAATCCGCAAAGTCGATAACCGAAACATACATCAAGTGAATCAATAAAACATCCCATTGTCACAATGGATGTCCTATCGCAAGACATACATGAAGTGCTCTCACATCCAGAAGATTCAATTCGACATACCAAAACCTCAAAGGAAAAGATTCAAGTCATCACAAGAAGGTAGAGAGTGAAGAATACCATAAGATCCAAATATACGAACAATGCTTGCGGTACATCAAGATTGTGCCAAATCAAGAACACGAGATAGAGAGAGAGAGAGATAAAACACATAGCTACTGGTACAAACCCTCAGCCCCAAGGGTGGACTACCTCCTCATCATGGTGGCCACTGGGATGATGAAGATGGCCTCTGGTGATGATTTCTCCCTCCGACAGGGTGCCAGAATCGGGTCCTAATTGGTTTTTTATGGGTACAGAGGCTTGCGGCGGCGGAACTTCTCATCTAGGGTTCTTTTTGGCGGTTTTGGTGTTTATATGAATTTTTGGCGGAGGTTTTATGTCAAGGGGGTGCTCGAGGGGCCCACAAGCCGTAGGGGTGCGCCCTCGTGGCTTGTGGCCACCTTGTCCACTTCCTGGTCTGGATCCGGTGCTTCGTGGGTCTCTTTTGGTCCATAAAAAATCACCATAAATTTTCAGCCCATTCTGAGAACTTTTATTTGTGCACGAAAAACGACACCACGGTAGTTATGCTGAAAACAGTGTCAGTCCGGGTTAGTTCTAATCAAATCATACCAAAACCATATAAAATTGTTGTAAACATGGCATGAATACTTCATAAATTATAGATATGTTGGAGACAGAGAACTACGGTGGTGTTGTTTTTCGTGCATGGAATGGGCTAAAAATTTACGGTGATTTTTGTGGACAAAAAGAGACCCCCGAAGCTTAGAGGAAAGGCCAAAAGAGCCACGAGGGCACGACAAACCTGGGGGGTGCCCCTTGATGACCCACAAGTATAGGGTATCAATCGTAGTCCTTTCGATAAGTAAGAGTGTCGAACCCAACGAGGAGCAGAAGGAAATGACAAGTGGTTTTCAGCAAGGTAATGTCTGCAAGCACTGAAATTGTCGGTAACAGATAGTTTCATATCAAGATAATTTGTAACAAGCAAGTGACGGTAACTGTAAATAGTATGCAGCAAGGTATCGCAATCGTTTTGTGGCAAAGGACATGCCAAAACGGTTTTTTTATAATAAGCAAAGTGTTGTTGAGGGCACACGGAAATTTCATCTAGTCACTTTCATGATATTGGTTTGATTTGTGTTCGTTTCTTCAATAATTTGATATTTTCGTGAACTGGTGCTTAGGTGTTGTTCTTACTTGAACAAACCTCCTACTTATGATTAACCCCCTCGCAAGCATCTGCAACTACGCGAAAAGTATCAAGATAAACTATAATCACATCATTAAACATTTGGGTCCAAATCGGTCCCTTACGAAGTAGCGCATAAAGTAGGATTTAAGCTTCTGTCACTCTAGCAACCCATCATCTAATAATACTCCACAATGCATTCCCTTAGGCCCAATTATAGTGAAGCATCATGTAGTCAATGTTCACATGACACCACTAAGGGAATCACAACATACATATCATCGAAATATCGAACACATATCAAATTCATATGATTACTTGCAACATGATTTCTCCCGTGACCTCAAGAACTAAAGTAACTACTCACAAGTGATAAACATGCTCATGATCAGAGGGTATTAAATAACATAATGGATCTGAACATATAATATTCCACCAGATAAACCATATAGTAATCACCAAAAGATGGGCACCGGAGGTGGGCCGAGGAGGGCACAACTCACCAGGGCGCACCAGGGGGCCCTAGCACGCCCAGGTGGGTTGTCCCCAGCTGGTGGGCCCCCTATGGTAGTTATTTGCTCCAATAATTCTTAAATAATCCATAAAAATTCTTTGTGAAGTTTTAGCTCATTTGGAGTTGCGCAGAATCGGTGGCCTGATGTTGCTTTTTCGTGTCCAGAATTCCAGTTGCCGGCATTCTCCCTCTTGATGTAAACCTTGCATATTATGAGAGAAAAGGCATTAGAATTACTCAAAAAGGCATTATTATGCATAAAAACATTACAAATAACAATAGGATAACATGATGCAAAATGGACGTATCAACTCCCCCAAGCTTACACCTCGCTTGTCCTCAAGCGAAAGACCAAAATCGAAAAACATGTCCACATGCTTAGAGAGAGAGAGAGAGAGGTGTCGATAAAAACAAAATATGGACATGGAAGCATCATGTATATTATTGTAAAAGCAACAAACTTTATTAAAGCATAATGCAACATAACTATATCATATAATTTCTCATGAGCAAATAACAATTCATCACACTATAGAAGTATAAAGCATAAACTCTATTAAGAACCAACAAACTATGTTCTTAATGAAATTTGCAATTACAATTCATCATCTTTTCAGGAAGGGTCACGTATCAGAGCCTTTAGGCAAGTCCACATACTCAACCATCATATAATATTCTATGATTGCTAACAGTCACCGCATACACATGAGCAAAATGTTTCAACCAGACACATAGAAAGATAGGGGCTTATAGTTTTCGCATCCCAACGTATTCACCTCAAGGGTTTTCGCATCCCACGCTCCACCATCCCCTTGCACTTGAAGACTTCTTGCTCCATAGCTTGAAGCCTGGACTCCATGGTTCCCTTCCCCTTGGGTCCCTGGACGTCTCGGATGTTGACCACCGCTCCTGCATCTTAATGGATTGAGGGTTCTTCATCACCTCCACCAAGCAGGGGTTGATTACCCTTTCGAAGAGCTTGTCCTTGGAGGAGCTCGGAGCGGCCATGGCAATTTAGATCTGTCAGAAAATAGCAAGAAAGAAGAACAGAGGATTTCTCTATGATACGGAGGTCAATAGGTTCGGGAAGTATATATAGATTTTTTATCTTGGGAAACAAGCAAACGGGAGAAAAATGGAGTCCGGAAGGTACCCGAGGTGGGCACAACCCGGCCTGCCCTGGTGTCTTGTGCCCACCAGGGGTGCCTTCCTGGTTGCTTCTTATTTTCCAAATTTTTCTAATATTCCAAAACTGACAAAAAATATTTTTATGGATTTTTCGGAGTCCGTTTACTTATCGTATCACATACCTCCCTTATTTCACGATTCTAGAGGGTTCCAGAAGGTTTCTTTTATATGCTCCTCCGGTGTCATGGTTTGAATAATATTGCTTTCAATATTAATAGGCGTACCTGAGATATATTGTTCGATTCTTTGACCATTGACCACATTCAAGTTTGTACTGAAAGTGCATTATATCGACTAGAGGCGGGTGAATAGGCGATTTTTACAAATTCGTCACTGAGGAAATTCCAAGTGAGGAATTTCCTAAGCAATGGACTACAAGCAGCGGAATAAGTACTCAGGTGCATGCACAACAAAGCAATAGCCTAGTCATCATGATGAAATGAAGCATACACAGAGCACATGTGGCATGAAAATAGGATAAGCAGGCAAAAGACGGAATGACAGAAGAAATATGATTGAGGAAATTGAGAAAGTCTTCAATCAAAGTCTTCAAACAGTAATGATCAATTTCATCAACACATGAATGAGGAAATGAAAGAGTTGAGGAAATAGAACTAGTAGCTCGGTGAAGACAATGATTTGGTAGACCAGTTCCAACTGTTGTGAAAGTTGTATGTATGGTTAGGGCAGTAGGTATTCAAACCCGAGGACACATAGTCCTCACCGTAATCCCCTTGAGCTAAGGTCACATAGACCTTGCCCAATCACTCGTGGTAAGTCTTCAAGGTGACTTCCAAACCTTCACAGACTTGGTCACCCGACGACCCATAATTCCACTTGGATGCTCTAGACCATTGACGCCTAACCGTCTGGAAGATGCACAGTCTTCAAAGGTAACAAACGTCGGTTCCACACAGGAACACTCTCTTCAGTGATGCTCAATCACTTTGTGTTTTAGGTGTTTGGGTTTGGGGGTTTTCCTCACTGATGATTTTCGCTCAAAGTCCTCGGAAGATGGGTTGCTCTAAATTACAACTGTCAGTTTCTCTCGGAGCAGCCAACAAACTAGTGGTTTTAGGGGGCGCCTATTTATATCCAGGGAGCAGCCTGACATGATAATACATAAATGCCATTCAATGATATAACCATTACGTGGATACGATATTTTGGGACAGCTGGCGCATAGAACAGCAACGGCAGAAATTTGAGCTCACAAATTCCTCCGGGCTATCATGTTCCTCACTTGTAGGCAATCCACACTGGCGAATTCCTAACTCCTTAGTCAGAACAAATTCCTCATAGAACAGAAGATCTTCGTCTTTGTCACTGAAGAAACTGACTGAAATGTATGAGATTTCCAATGGCTTCACTCGAAAGGATTGGGTTGTGTAGGCTTTGAGATGAGCATCACTTGGAAAGTGTTTCCTTAGTTTTACCTCGACCCCCTTTAACAATACGGTGTTTCCTATGACTCAAGAAGGAGAAAATGAAACTACGAAAACAAAAATATTCACGCTTCATAACTCTCGCATTAATATCCAAGTCTTCACGGTGACACCAATTTCCTCATTTTCAAAGTCTTCAAGAAAAACAAAATTCTTCAAATGAAGACATTCATTTTTAGGGGTCGACTTTCTTCATAAATATCAAACTCCTCATAGACTTATAGTACCTGTGTACACTCAGAAACACATTAGTCCCTTAACCTGTAAGTCTTCAATACACCAAAATCACTAAGGGGAACTAGATGCACTTACAATCTCCCCTTTTTTGGTGATTGATTACAAATAGGCTAAGTTTTCAACGGGGATAAACATATGGAGTGTAACAACAGATATTGAGGAATTTGATTGCAAGATATAGAATAACTCCCCCTGAAGATGTGCATATTTGAGGAATTTTCTTGGAATAGCAAATGCACATTGTAGAGTAAAATCATGGAGATATCCCCCTATATCTTGTAATTCATGCATGCATTTAACATATGATATGAAGAATTTGAAATGCATGATGAAATATAGTGTCTGACGAAATTCAGCATGCATGCATTAAGGTACTTGAGTAAATAAGCATGCAGAAAGTAGTTTAAAATGTGTCAGACCACCATCGGACTTAAGTTTACAACTCATCACAGCAAACACCTCATAAGAGAAAGAATTGTAACTTAACGAAGAAAATATAGCCCATACATATGACCGGCTTGAAGACTAACTCAAATTTCTCCACCTTTGCCATCGAATGACCAAAAGGGACAAAAATGAGGAATAACGCCCCTGAAGAATATCATCATGATGTCGATGGAGGAGCGCCAGCATTGTTGGGGTCGTCCATTGAGGTAGGGCCTGTCGCAGCATCGTCCAAATCGTCAGCTTCATCCATATCACGTGGTGAAGAAAATGAACTTGTAATCCGCTTAGGAACTTTGACCTTCTTAAATTTCTTCAAAGGTGGCAAAGATCAGTCAAAGTCCTGTTGAAATCCCATCTGCTTGAGGTCTTCATCACCGTAGAGGTGAGAGAATATGGCCCAAGTGCGATCGAAGATTTCATGTGCATAGTAGTGATTCTTCTTCATAGTGTTTTGCGTGACAGTCATGTTTTGAAGAATTGAGCCAAATTGAAGCTTGACCCACTTGTGATTGCGATCGACCTTCCCATGAAGACTTAGAAGAAGCTCGCGATCAGTTAGCACTCGTGGAGAAGTGGCTTGAGGAATAAGCTTTGAAGCTTTTGCGGAAGAGTCTTCGGTTGCAGAGTTGTCATTGGTGGAATAAGATGCAGCTTTGCCAAACTGACCGTCCAATGGATGAGTACCTTCATCAATAACCACAGCTTTGCCTTTTTCATCAACTGAGGAAATAGTCCTCTTGAGGACTTCAATGGGTGGCAAATAGCTGAGGTGATTATGACAATCTGCCTTGTATGGAATTGAAGACCTGGTTCTAATGAATTTCAAATTCCATGGTGCATAAGGCTTCAACTCAAACGGTGACAGTGCAACATTCGCCAGATTCCTCATGAAGAAATCATGATAGTTAATGGGAATCCCATGCATGATATTGAACAACAGATTCTTCATGATGCCAACAACGTCTTCTTCTTCAGAGTTGTGGCCTTTAATTGGACTGAGGGTTTGATAACCCACGAGTATAGGGGATTAATTGTAGCCTTTCTTGATAAGTAAGAGTGTCGAACCCAACGATGATCTAAAGGTAGAACAAATATTCCCTCAAGTTCTATCGACCACCGATATAACCCTACGCACGCTTGACATTCTCTTAACCTAGAACAACTATGAAACTAGAAGTACTTTGTAGGTGTAACAGGATAGGTGTACAAGCTAATAAAGAGCACATAGTACAGAGCATTTTGTCACAAGAAAGTTATTTGTCCCTAGGCAATCGATAACTAGACCGGTAATCATTATTGCAATTTTATATGAGGGAGAGGCATAAGCTAACATACTTTCTCTACTTGGATCATATGCACTTATGATTGTAACTCTAGCAAACATCAGTAACTACTAAAGATCATTACTGCAAAACCCAACCATAGCATTAAAGTATCAAGTACTCTTTATTCCCATACACCATAACCCACTTATCCGTGTTTGTGTTTCTGACACTCACGCAACGCAGACAATAAGCAAACCATGAACGTATTCCAACACCCTATAGCGGCGACCCCTCACGCTTGCACGACATGGAGACCACCATAGGAAAGCACCAATAATAAAACTTGCAACTCAAACCAATCACGAGCATCAATCAACCCATAGGGCAAAACGGATCTACTCAAACATCAGAGGATAGCCATACATCAGAGTTGGTGATGACAGCGGCGGAGTTGTTGGTGTAGATTGTCGTCACGATGATGGCCATGACGGCGTTCCGGTGCCATCGGGAGAGAGGGGGAGAGAGCCCCCCTCCTTATCATTCTTCCTTGACCATCCTCCTAGATGGGTGAAGGGTTTCCCTTCTGGTCCATGGCCTCCATGGCGGCGGAGGGGTGAGAGCCCCTCCGAGATTGGATCTCTCTGTGTGTTTCCTTCTGTTTCTGCGCTCCCAGATTCTGGCCTTTCACCGTTTCTTCAATTCCCGGAGATCCGTAACTCGGATTGGGATGAAATGTTAACACGATTTTTATACGGATATTAGCTTTCTTGCGGCCTAAGAAGGGAACCAACTGCCTTATGGGGTGGCCACAAGAGACCAGGGCACGCCCTACCCCCTAGGGCGCACCCCCATGCCTTGTCGCCGCCTCGGGCATCATCTCATGTTGATTCTTTTTCCCAAGAATCGCATATATTCCAAAAAAAAATCCATAAATTTTTATCGCGTTTGGACTCCATTTGATATGGATTCTCTACGAAACAAAAGACATGATACAAAAACAAGAAGTGGCACTGGGCACTGAACCAATATGTTAGTCGCAAAAATAGTTATAAAAAGTTGCCAAAAGTATATGAAAGTTGTAGAATATTGTCATAAAAAAATCAACAATTATAGATACGACGGAGACGTATTAGCATCCGCAAGTTTAATTCTTGCTCGTCCTCGAGTAGGTAAATGATAAAAAAGATAATTTTTGATGTGGAATGCTACCTAGCATAATCTTGATCATATAATCTAATCATGGCATGGATACTAAGACACGAGTGATTCAAAGCAATTGTCTATCATTTGACATAAAAGAATTTAATACTCGGGCATCCAAACAGACAATGAAGTCTTTCAAAATATCAATGCTAAAGAACGTTATCCCTACAAAATCATATAGTCTCGTTATGCTCCCTCTTCTTAACACAAAGTATAAATCATGCCCATCCCGGTGTCGGCTAAGCAATTCTATTCATACTTTACATTCTTAAACTTTTTAAACTCTTCATGCAATACATGAGCGTGAGCCATGGACATAGCACTATGGGTGGAATAGAAGGTGGTAGTAGACAAAAGTAGGGAGAAAGTATCACATCCACTAGGCAAATTAACAGACTACGGAGATGTCCAGCAATTGATATCAATGTGAGTGAGTAGGGATTGCCATGTAACGGCTGCACTAGAGTTATAAGCGTATGAAAGCTCAAAAAGAAAACTAAGTGGAGGTCCATCCAACTTTGTTGCTCATGAAGACCTAGGGCATTTGAGGAAGCCCATCGTTGGAATATACAAGCCAAGTTCTATAATGAAAATTTCCCACTAGTATATGAAAGTGACAATATAGGAGACTCATGGTGGTACTCTGAAGCACAAGTGTGGTAAAAGGATAGTAACATTGCCCCTTCTCTCTTTTTCTCTCATTTTTTATTTTCTCTTTTTTGTATTTCTTTTTTGGGTGGGCTTCTTCGGCCCCCTCTTTTTATTCAGGCTTCATTGGCCTCTCTTTTTTATTTCCTCACATGGGACAATGCTTTAATAACGATGATGATCACACTTTTATTTACTTACAACTTGATATTACAACTCGATACTAGAACAAAAATATGACTCCATATGAATGCCTCCGGCAGTGTACCGGGATGTGCAATGATCTAGCGTAGCAATGACATTAAAAATGGAGAAGCCATGAAAACATCATACTAGCTATCTTACGATCATGCAGAGCAATATGACAATGATGGTGTGTGTCATAATAAACGGAACGGTGGATTTACATAGCAATATATCTCGGAATGGCTATGGAAATTTCATAATAGGTAGGTATGGTGGCTGTTTTGAGGAAGGGTATAAGGTGGTTTGATGCACCAACGAAAGTTGCACGGTACTAGAGTGGCTAGCAATGATGGAAGGGTTAGAGTGCGTATAATGCATGGACTCCACATTAGTCAAAAATAACTCATATACTTATTGCAAAAAAATTATTAGCCCTTAAAGCAAAGTACTACTACGCATGCTCCTAGGGGGGACGTTGGTAGGAGTTAACCATCGCGCGCCCCCGACCTTCACGCAAAGATAAACAATCAAGATACAATGCACTTCAATTTGGTTACATAGTTAGGAGACCATACGTGGATGCTTCGGGAATCACCAACCTTAACACCAATATTCTTACTAAACCACAATCATTCACTAGTACCTCCCACATATTAGCATCTCTATATCGCAAAACTATTGCAAGGAATCGAACATATCATATTCAGTGATCTACCTGTTTTATGTAGGATTTTATGTCTAACCATGTGAATGACCAATTCCTGTCAACTCTCTAAATATATATAAGTGAAACAAGAGAGTTTTAATTCTTTCTGCAAAAGATATGCCCACGCTCTAATAAATATAAGTGAAGCAAAAGAGCATTCTATAAATGGTAGTATTCTATGTGAAGAGAAACAGGCAACCCAAACTTCAAATGATATAAGTGAAGCACGTGAAGCATTCTATAAAGCCATACTCAAAAGATATAAGTGAAGTGCAAAGAGCATTCTATAAATCAACCAAGGACTATCTCATACCAGCATGGTGCATTATTAAAATAAAAATAAAAAGCACACGACGCTCCAAGATTTACGCATATCATGTGATGAATAAAAATATAGCTCCAAGTAAAATTACCGGTGATCGTTAGAAGAAAGAGGGGATGCCTTCCGGGGCATCCCCAAGCTTAGTTGCTTGGGAGTCCTTGAATAATACCTTGGGGTGCCTCAGGCATCCCCAAGCTTGGGCACTTTCCACTCCTTATTCCTTCATCCATCATGATCTCACCCAAAACTTGGAAACTTCAATCACACAAAACTTCACAAAACCCTCGTGAAATTCGTTAGTATAATAAAAAAAATGCCACTTTAAGTACTATTGAAAACCCATTCATATTTTGTTTTTGCATTGTAGCTATTGTATTATATCTTCTCAATGGCTTATACCACCGATAAAACCGATAGATTCATCAAAACACGCAAAACAATGCATCAAAAACACAATCTATCAAAAAACAGAACAGTCTGTAGCAATCTGAATATTAACCATACTTCTGTATGTCTAAAAATTCTGAAAAATTAGGGGAAAAAATAAAAACATTTGTATAGCAGAACTGTGCAAAAAGTTTCAAAAACATTTGACATTCCAGTAAAAAAATGAAAATTCATGCACTAA
The DNA here is from genome assembly GCA_902687465.1 of Secale cereale. Taxonomy (NCBI): domain Eukaryota; kingdom Viridiplantae; phylum Streptophyta; class Magnoliopsida; order Poales; family Poaceae; genus Secale; species Secale cereale. The sequence goes on from LR738712.1 coordinate 68,997,619, forward strand.
AGCCAAAATTTTTGTTTTTGCACCGCACAAACCAAACAAGCAATCTAATCATCCTAAAGGCAAATCTTGGCACATTATTTTTATAATACAATGGATTTGTAGAAGGGGATAATTATTTTTGTTGAAAAGTTTCTCTAATTAGGATTCACAAAGTTTCCATGGGCACGAACAAAGTTCATGGACACCCCCACTTCAGCGGTGTTCGTCTTTATCACTTTCACCTTTCTTTTTGAAAAAGTTTTAAGTTCCCCACTTTATTTTTCTGTTTTTAAACTATATAAAAGCACACAACAGAATTATATGACTCTCTACAACTTCTGTGTTGTCTCCCTGGCATCGCTTTCTTTAAAGCCATTAAGCTAGGCATAAAGTGCTCAAGTAATGGATCCACCCGGATCCCAAGGTATATCAAAGCCAATTTTCATTAACAATGATTTGTGATTTAGTAGTGAGCACAAAGTAACATATATCATGCTACAACGAAGTCTAACTCTCTTCCTATGCATCGGCATGTCATAAAAGAACAATACATGCACACATAGTAAAGACCGATACATAGCATAAGCAATTTCTTGCAATTTTATTCTGGAGGAAACATAGAGAGGTGGAGATGTAGTTCTCCTCTCATAATAATTGCAAGTAGGAGCAGCAAACACATGCATATTATATCTATCAAAATCATCATGTGTAGTAGTAAAACTAAACCCATCGATATAATCCTTAATTAGCGCAAACTTCTCCGATATAGTGTAGTTGTGAGAATTCAGAAAGATAATAGGACTATCATGCGTGGGTGCAATATCAACAATTTCATGTTTAACATAAGGAACTATAGCAATTTCATCTCCATAAGCATAATTCATAATGGCATCATGGCCACAAGCATAGCAATCATCAAGTTCATCAAAAAGGGATATTTCAAACGAATCAAAGGGATCATAGCAATTATCATAACATTCATCCTTTGGTAAGAACGAAAGGGAAATTAAACACTGTATGAGTTGAATTTACTCTCAATAGAAGGTGGGCACGGGTAGCTAATCCACTCTTCCTCCTTTTGTTCTTCGCTCTCCTCATCACCTTTTTCATCTAATGAGCTAAGAGTGTAATCAATTTCTTCTTCCATAGTTTCCTGCAAAATATTAGTCTCTTCTTGGACAGCGGAGACTCTCTCAATAAGTGCATAATTATCGACATTGTATTCACAATTCTCAGAGCAATATTTCAATATATAAAACAATTCAGGCCTATAAACATCATCATCGAAAGCTTCATACTTTTTAAACAAAAATTCAATTTCATAAGCACCCTTAAAAGCAACAAATTCTTCTATTCTTTACACATCATAGTAATCATATCTACCATTAGCATAAGAATCTAAGGTTTCATTATCATTACATTTGCATGAAAAGGGAAGGTGTGGAGCCTCATCCTAGAGCAACAAGTAAAATCATATCTTTGGCATAAATTTCAAGCATACCAATGCAGTATATGAATTTGATCCCATAATAGTTTCCCTTTTTTAGTCAAGCGATAATCCCTAAAGTATTCACGTTGATCCAACACGTCTCCCATTATATAATTGAATGGATTTTTCTTAGGATTATTAAAGTAGTACATAATATCTTTCACATAATGACCATTGAGGGTTTTAGGAGGTTCCCCATCTCCATGAGTAGCAAGAACACCTAATTGTTTTGGTATTTCGTGTTCCATATTCATAACTAAACATACGGAACAACTTAGAACAACAAATAAAATTTACTTAGTGATAAAGCAAACAAGCACACACGAGAATATTCACCCCACGCTACTGCTCCCCGGCAACGGCGCCAGAAAAAGGTCTTGATAACCCACAAGTATAGGGGAAAGATTTTAGCCTTTCTCAATAAGTAAGAGTGTCGAACCCAATGAGGAGCTAAATGTGTAACAAATATTCCCTCAAGTTCTATCGACCACCGATACAACTCTACGCACGCTTACCGTTCGCTTTACCTAGAACAAGTATGAAACTAGATGTACTTTGTAGGTGTAACGGGATAGGTTTGCAAGCTAATAAAAAGCACGTGAATAAAAGCTAGGGGCTGTTGAGATAAAGGCACACATTAGTTAGTTTTAGTACAAAGCTTTTCGTCACAAGAAAGTTATTTGTCCCTAGGCAATCGATAACTAGACTGGTAATCATTATTGCAATTTTATACGAGGGAGAGGCATAAGCAAACATACTTTCTCTGCTTGGATCATATGCACTTATGATTGGAACTCTAGCACACATCAGTAACTACTAAAGATCATTAAGATAAAACCCAACCATAGCATTAAAGTATCAAGTCCTCTTTATTCCCATACGCCATAACCCACTTATCTGTGTTTGTGTTTCTGTCACTCACGCAACACAGACAATAAGCAAACCATGAACATATTGCAACACCCTACAGTGGGGATCCCTCACACTTGCGCGACACAGAGAGCAACATAGGACAACGCCAATAATAAAACATGCAACTCAAACCAATCACGACCATCAATCAATCCATAGGACAAAACGGATGTACTCAAACATCATAGGATAGCCATACATCATTGGGAAATAATATATAGCGTTGAGCATCATGTTTAAGCAGAGATTACAGCAGGGAGAAGAGGTGTTGAACCACTGCATAGAGGGGGAAAAGTTGGTGATGACGGCGGCGGAGTTGTTGGTGTAGCTTGTCGTCATGATGATGGCCCCGGCGGCGTTCCGGCACCACTGCGACAGAGGGGAGAGACTCCCCCTCCTTCTTCTTCTTCCTAACCCCCCCCCTAGATGGGAGAAGGGTTTCCCCTCTGGTACATGGCATCCATGGCGGTGGAGACATGAGAGCCCCTCCGAGATTGCATCTATCTCGGTTTCCTTCTGTTTCTGCGCTCCCAGATTCTGGCCTTTCACCGTTTCTTAAATTCTCAAAGATCCGTAACTCCGATTGGACTTATATTTTAACACTATATTTATCCAGATATTAGCTTTCTTGTGGCCGAAGAAGGGCACCTTGCACCTTACGGGGTGGCCACAAGGGCCCATGGCGCACCCTACCCCCTGGGGCGCATCCCCATGCCTTGTCGCCGCCTCGGTCATTGTCTAGCGTTGATTCTTTTTCCCAAAAATCACATATATTTCAAAAAAATCTCCGTAAATTTTTATCGCATTTGGACTCAGTTTGATATGGATTTTTTGTGAAACAAAAAACATGTAAAAAAAGAACTGGCACTGGGCACTGGATCAATATTTTCGTCCCAAAAATAGTAAAAAAAAGTTTCCAAAAGTATATTAAAGTTGTAGAATATTGGCATGAAACAATCAAAAATTATAGATACGACGGAGATGTATCAGCGATTTTGTCAGAATGCAGTAGATTGTCCTTGGCCCATAGAGCAAATCCTTCACAAGGAAGGTGGTTCTTGGAGGATGGCCAGCCTTCAAAGGCTTCATCAGCACTTGCATCATATGATTTGGAAGCTCCGGTTCATCATAGATTAGTCTTGCACGTTCAGCTGGAGGACTGACTAGTATGGCATGAAGCAATTCAGAGGCCGGGGCTTTGTACTGAGTGTTCTCAGTCATCCAATCAAGTACCCATGAGTTCACATCAGCCACATCACCAGTGAGGTGTAGAGTGGCATAGAATTGAAGAATTAGCTCTGCATTCCAACCGCTGATGTAAGTGCAGAAACTCAGAAGCCCAACTTTGTGAGGAGCATTCAGGAATGGTTGTAAGCAAGGAATGGATTCCGTGTCAACATGAGGAATTTGACTGTGCTCAAATACCTTATCTTTGTCAAGCAAGAGTGAAGAATATAAGTTCATCTGGCCTGCAGTCCAGAACCTCTTGCATCGACGTCTTGCTGAGTCATATGGATTGAATTCCGTGAAGACATGGTGCTAAGCGAAGAAATTATCAGCCTTGAATTTCTGCCTTTTGGCATGAGAATTTTGTTGCTTGGGCTGAAGATTAACAGTTGTAGACTTCACAGCCTCTTGCTTCAAAAACTCTAGAGCTGCTGCCTGAGGAATTGAAGCTTCAGGTTCTTCAGCAGTGGTTGGATTCTCCATTTCTTCACCTGTCGTAGCTGGAGCTTCTTCAGGAATGGACATAAGTGTTGGTTGACTTTCTTCGAATCCTGTTTGAATTTCTTCAGTTTGCCATGGGACTGGGGAATTTGATGTAGCGGTGTGGTCAAAGGTGGGTTGGCATGAGTGTTTTCCCAATAGTCATCATTCAGCACTGGAGTTGTAGAACCAATGTCCACATCTTCTTCTTCCATTTTGTCAGGACCGGGTTTTCGGGGTATTAAATCCCCAAAAGTGGCCCTTGTGCTCACCAGCCCCAGGATTACTATTAGCTGATGAGGCACCACTTGATACAGAAATTCCAAGTAAAAAAATACAAAATATGTAGTACAAGACCATTCTGGCCTGTGAGTACAACACAAGGTTTCTAGAGGCTGATGGCGGAAGCGGTTTATAGTGCATCGGTGTCTGTGGGACTCCATTTGCCACGGGAACAGCTGACCAGGTTAACTCCTATCCTCGCGAGGATGCTATCACCATTGCGTAGATTCCGGGGCGGACGTCGCAACGCTCCTCTCCATGCAAGAAATCTGGCCAAGACAATAGCGAGGGACATGCTAGTGTGTACTTTGAATGTACTCACAAACATTGCGAACACTGGCACAATATAACAAAAGATAATCATGCTCGGAAATATTCGATGATCCCAATGTTAGTTACGAAATGAGAATCCAGGATGCAAGCAGGTTGTTCATATAAATATGAATATGCAATCAGGGAGTGAAAATAAACATAAGGCATGCCACAGTCGGGCGTCTAAGCGACACCACATAAAGGGCTTATAAGGAAAATAAATAACAAGCACGCCACAGTCGGGCGTCTGAGCGACACCACATAAAGGGCTTATAAGGAAAATAAATAACAAGCATGCCACAGTCGGGCATCTGAGCGACACCACATAAAGGGCTTATAAGGAAAATAAATAACAAGCATGCCACAGTCGGGAATCTGAGCGACACCACATAAAGGGCTTATAAGGAAAATAAATAACAAGCATGCCACAGTCGGCCGTTTGAGCGACACCACATAAAGGGCTTATAAGGAAAATAAATAACAAGCATGCCACAGTTGGACGTCTGAGCGACACCACATAAAGGGCTTATAACTAAAAGAAATGCCAGTGAATATCCAGGAGGTAGAACCATCCCAGGGATACTCAATAACTCAAATAATATAAAGGGTTAGCCCATAATAATAATAATAGTGACAGTCATCATAGGTCACAAGTCATGATCCATGTTTTGGTTTGGTAGACTTCCCTCCGAAGACCGACACTAAGACAGACACTTGACCCATCCCAGACTACAGTCCTAACCTAGGGACACGGCTATTTGAATAGATTTAATCTCCGCAGAGGGTGTACTTTTTACCCATGAGTAACGGATTCCTTTAGTCCATCGGGACTAATTCCGTCTACGGTCTTTTAATTTGAAAACACACCTGACCGCACACACCAGCCTAACTTACCGGTGTCTGGAATCACCCACGACACCCGTTAAACGAAACTCTAAGTGGGGAGGCTACAACCTCGACTAGCATGGGATCGCAAAATCTATAACGCGCGCAAACATGGGAAGCTACCCCCTTCGGCTTCAACCGAAAACACCCATGCCCCCGGACCAGGTGGCATGCCTACCGGATGCAGCCGGTATCTTCCACCATGGCCTCTCTGTACGGTGTGTGCTAGAAAGGGGTTGACAACTTACTGAACCGTACCCTACCCATGGCAGGGACAAGCGGTAGTATGACGCAAGCATGTTGGTTTACTGAACAAACCTCGATCTACGGTCGACTCAAGAGGTTAAAGCATCACTTGTATGACTAGCATAACCAATATGTTCCACTCAACAAACGGAACCACCACTCAACACACCTCACCATGCCATACCGGACACCACCGTCTCGACGAGGGACTAGTGACAAGCTCATGTCTACACAAGACAACGACTTTCCCGGCTTTCTTCCGATAGGCATGAAAGGCTAACGAGGAGGATTACCATCAGAAGCATATTAATTTTCAACAGCAAGGAGTCTACATCATGCACTCATGGTTGTGATCATATCATCACATAGGAAAATGAACGCATCCTTGTCGAGGTGATGTTGTAATCGTATCAAACAACACACCAGAAGTATTGGGCCAGGGTTCAAAATGCTTGCCTTCTAGTTGTGGAGAGGCAGAGTGCATTCCAAAACTTTAGAAAGTTTCTTCCTTCTTCAAAAATCCTATTTAAGAAACTTTAAATTAACACATAGTTTCAAAACTGCACAAAAAAGTTGTTTGGAAAATTTTCAAATAAATATGAAAATAGACTAGACAAAATTTGAGAAGCAGCAGAAAAAGAATCAACTCAATTGGACTTATATTTAAAAAGTTGTAGACAGTCAAAGTTTAGTCAACATTTTGTTTTTAAATAAACCAGAAAAGAAAATGTTTCGGGGAAGAATACGTGTTCGATTCAGGGGAAACGTACTTTGGTGTTTACGCTTCCACTTAAGCCTGCGTGGGCCGACTCTGGGTCACTGACTGTGGGTCCCTTGGGCCCACTGGTCAGGTTTGACCAGTCGTCGCGCCCTCTTCCTCCTCTGTCCGAGCGGGGCGGGGTTTCCGGCGATCGCCGTCGACGAGCCATGCCGCCTTGCGGGGTTTTGAGGGCGGGGATGGATCTGCTAGTCTGGGGCGGTCCTCCCGGTAGTCGCTAGGTCGGCGGGGGTGGAGGGAGTCACCGGCGGCGAGCTCCGCGGCGGAGGTGGACTCGGTTGGATTTGGGGATCCTGTCTATGGTTGCTCCTGGTCGTAGTTGAGAGTATGGGCAGCTCCGCACGAGCAAGGGGAGTCTGGTGGTGGTGCTGGATGGGCGAGGGAGGGTCTTCTCGCAGCGAACGGAGCAGGGGTGCGGTGGCGGCCGAACTGGCCGGAGACGAGGGAGACAGCTCTTCCTCGATGATTGCTGGCCACGGGAGTTCCAGAGAGGTGGCTTGGGGTCGCCTGAGGGCTCGGACGAGCTCGGGGCTCCTATATATAGCAATCGAGGTCGGTTCCGCGGCGGCCGAGGATAAGCTCGTCGGCGAACCGCCGTTCTGTTGCAGCAGGGCAACGTGGAGGCGGCGGGCGCTAGCGGACGAGCTCGTGGATAAGTTAGGGCTGTTCCAGGGGGCAGCTGGCGCGCTGGAGTGGCTCGGGCGGCACCGTCCATGGCAGGGGCGCACTGTGGTCGCCGGCGTGCCGCCAAGGCTGACCTGACGGTGGCGCTGTAGGGCGTTAGAGTGGCCCTGTGCTGTGGGAGGGACCAGGGCATGTTGGCTGCGAGTGGAAGGAACCAGAACAAGCTCGGGGGAGACGGCAGAGGTACGTGGCGACGCGTGCGCACGCATGTGCAAAACGCGAGCTCTACTCACACTCCGGGCATGCAAGGCAACGGCTCGGCAAAATGCCAAGGCCGGCTAGGAGGCTCGGTTGGGGCTGGGGTTTAACAGGTCTAGGTTAGAGACATTTAGAAGTTTAGTGGACAAAGCTACTGGGTCAGTGGATCAAGTTTGTAATCCAAACTAAAAATGATGCCAAAGCTTGCTATGCATATAAGGTGTTCGACAGAATGCCATGAGCATCAAGGCAACTCTTGGGGTGGCCAAAATCTCCACACCAGTGCCTCTTTAGGTGTAGGAGATGGTGACAAGGTTAGTTGGGCAGAACTAGAAACTTGCAAGTGTAAGTTTTTGAGAAAATCAATTTTGGACAGAAGCTAAAAGGCATTATTGCATGGACCAAAAGTGTTCCAAATGGTCCAATCTCCTGGACTTAAGGGTTTTATGGGGAGTACTACAAGTAGGAAAAAGCTCATGGTTAAAAGAGCAAGTTAACACATGGCTACAGTAGAAAATGTCAAACTGGACTAGAGAGCAAAAGAGGATGTTTTGCTCAACTTTTTCAAAGAACACCAATGGGTTTTTGCATAAAATTGATGTAGGGACTTCACATGACATCGCCAAATTTTGGTGGGATTTTTAAATAAATTTATCAAAGGGTTTAGTGCAAATAGAGCTTTGAAACTAATGAAAATTCACTTTAAGTGATTAAGCTCAGGGGGGAAATAATTATGCAAATAAATCCACTGATAAAAGATATGTTTTTCTTGGTAGGGCAAACCAGTCCAATTAATATATTTGAGAAGTTATCACTTGGGGTAAAAACTCCATAATAAAAGAAGGAGTGGTTCTGAAACCAAAGAAAACCCAGAAAATGAATGGTTTAATTTCCTGGCAAAATTTTGATTTATAAAACAAGGTCAATTTTTTTGGGGTTTAACAGGTCTAGGTTTGAGTCATTAAGCGGAGGGGAGTTGATACGTCTCCAACGTATCTTCTTTTCCGAACCCTTTTGCCCTTGTTTTGGACTCTAACTTGCATGATTTGAATGGAACTAACCCGGACTTGACACTGTTTTCAGCAGAACTGCCATGGTGTTGTTTTTGTGCAGAATAAAAAGTTCTCGAATCGTCTGAAAATCAACGGAGAATTATTTCAGAAAATATAAAAAATATCTACAACAAGATACTCACCGGGGGGGCCCACACCATGTCCTCGAGGGTGGGGGGCGCGCCCCCTGCCTCGAGGGCCCCCCGATGCTCCACAGACGTACCCCCAGATCCTATATCTTCCGTTTCGAGGAGAAAAAATAGGAGAGAAGGAATTATCGCGTTTCACGAGACGGAGCCGCCGCCAAGCCCTAATCTCTCTCAGGAGGGCTGATCTGGAGTCCGTTCGGGGCTCCGGAGAATGGATATTGTCGCCATCGTCATCATCAACCTTCCTCCATCACCAATTCCATGATGCTCACCACCGTGTGTGAGTAATTCCATCGTAGGCTTGCTGGACAGTGATGGGTTGGATGGGATCTATCATGTAATCGAGTTAGTTTTTGTTATGGTTTGATCCCTAGTATCCACTATGTTCTGAGATTGATGTTGCTATGACTTTGCTATGCTTAAATCTTGTCACTATGGCCCGAGTGCCATGATTTCAGATCTGAACCTATTATGTTTTCATGAATATATGTGTGTTCTTGATCCTATCTTGCAAGTCTATAGTCACCTACTATGTGTTATGATCCGGCAACCCCGAAGTGACAATAATCGGGACCACTCCCCGTGATGACCATAGTTTGAGGAGTTCATGTATTCACTATGTGTTAATGCTTTGGTCCGGTACTCTATTAAAAGGAGGCCTTAATATCCCTTAGTTTCCAATAGGAACCCGCTGCCACGGGAGGGTAGGCCAAAATATGTCATGCAAGGTCTTTTCCATAAGCACGTATGACTATATTCGGAATACATGCCTACATTGCATTGATGAACTGGAGTTAGTTCCGTGTCACCCTAGGTTATAACTTCTACAAGATGAATTGCATCCGACGTAATTTCCCATCACCGATCCAATGCCTATGAGCTTTACCTATATTGCTAGCTGCTTATTTACTTTTCCGTTGCTACTATCACAAAAACTACAAAAACACTATTGTTACTTTTATTGCTGCTACCGCCACTATCATATTACTTTGCTACTAAACTATCTTGCTGCAGATATTAAGTTTCCAGGTGTGGTTGAATTGACAACTCAGCTGCTAATCCTTAAGAGTATTCTTTGGCTCCCCATGTGTCGAATCAACAAATTTGGGTTTAATACTTTACCCTGGAAAACTGTTGTGATCCCCTACACTTGTGGGTTATCAGGTAACCTAATGCTTTCATGGACATCATCTTGTTTGCAATTCACTCTATGTCCATGGATATCTTTGTTTGTTCCTTGTGGGACTAACCCATGTAGGTATTGAAAGTGCAACTCACTTCTATGCATTTCTCCAAATGATCTACATCAACAATGAGCATCTACATCTTCAACACCTACATGAAGTCATCGTCGACAAAACCCAAGGTTAGTTCAACCCTCTTAGGGGGGATATCACCTCTAGGGGGAGCTTTACTCTAAAGATTGCACTACATCAACTCTTATGGTGTGAACACAACAATGCTTTATGTAAAAGTGGTAACCCCACTTGAGCTTAAACAATGAGTATGACCTACGATCAAATGTTCTCATTTGACTCCTAAGTCAATATACTCATATACAGATGACCTAGTCATCGCCAACTGCTTGATAGATACTAAATTGGCTGTACATGCTTTGCCACATGTTTCATTTGCTATCTTATTGTGTGAGCATGTTGAGTGCATATTTTTCTCATTCGAGGACATCCATTTGTTGCTTTGATTGTTTGGGTTTCTTCTTTTGCCAAATGGATGGACAAGAATGCCTAAGAACCTCCTCTAGCTATCTATGCCTTTCTAGTCTCAAACTCTATTCATGCTACATCACAAAGTTTGATCAAGTCAGATTCGAACCACTCTAAAGTGAGGAGCACTTGGAGTCTCAGATTCGTCATGGACTTAAACTTCCAAAACCTCTTAGTGCATTTCGGTCTGACCGATTCTCTCCTTTCGGTCATACCGAGTTCATTAAGTTGATCTAGGTTTTCAATCTCGGTGCAACCGATTATAACAATTCGGTCTCACCGAGTTGCAATAACTGCCAACAGTTTTGCATGTCAGTGCCACCGAGTCGTTCCAGTCGGTCACACCGACAAAGTCTGGTTATATATACCCACGGGACGAAATTTGCAAAGTTTTCTGAATCCTTCGCCCGCACCTATCCAGCTCTACCATCTCGAGGTCTCCGGATCGTCCTCTTGTTGCCAGCTACTCCTTGCCATTGGTCTCCGCCGCCGTCAACGGAATTCACTCCCGCCGTTGCCAGCATAGCGAACTCATCACCGAGTTAGGGTATGAGTTTGTCCTTTGTGTTTTCCTTAATCTGATTCTAAGCACAAAGTAAATGCCATGAATCCTGCCACGTATGAGATCATCCTGTCCAGTGAAAACTCCGTATAGATTAGTTTTGATTCAAAGTTTTAGGGTTAGGTTTCCGCCGAACTCATCTCGGACTAACCGAGTTGTGGAAATCGGTCTCACCGATTTGTCTTAGGCCATTGCACTTGCACTTTTCAGTCTGACCGAAACTTGCAAATCGGTGTGACCGATTTCCACTCTCAGTGAAACCCTAGCAATCTCGGAGTCACCAAACTGTTTCTCGGTCTGACCGATTTCACTAGTTTAGACTCTCAAAGTTGCTTTGGTGTCACCGAGTTTAACAAATCGGTAGCTTCGAAATGCTTTCTGTAGAAACCCAAAACTAAGATTTTGACTCATTTGTTTTACAAAACTTCTGCAATCTGTGATGCTCATCCACTCTATCTCATCTACATCCATTTACAGGGTCTGCTTGCAGTTTCAAAGATGTCAGAAGGCAGTGACAGTCAGAACAGATCAGAGGAGCAGGCACATATGAGTGAGGGCTCAAGTCCCTCTAATAGCAGCTACTATGAGAGCAGCATAAGCACTCCTAGCAATCTGCCAAAGGCTGCTACCAATTCAAGGAAGAAGAAAACTTCTGATAGTGAGGATGATGATTTTGTGGCTGAAGAGGTCACTTCGAAAATGAAGACTGTCAACAAGGAAGAATCTGCTAGAGTTGTCAAGCCAGTCCTGAACAAGAAGGCCCCTGCCAAGAGAGCTCCAATGTCAAAAGTCAGAGCCTCCACCAAGAAACAATTGCGTTCACTCTTGAAACAAGAGATGATGAGCCACCAGGAACCAAGAAGAGGGCTAGGGAGACCACAACCAGAGTGGTTGGAAAGCCATCTATGAGAGCTGAAGGTTGTGATGATGCTGAAGATGATGTTGATGAGTGTCGGAGATATTGACCACGGGTACCCCGAAGACAGCAAGACGATATACCCAGACATCGGGGCTTGCAAAGCCCCTTAGTCCGACTGCTCAGGCCACCCTAGATGGCCCCCTGTCCGACTGCCCGGGCCGGCTTTCCAGACGGCTGCCCGGGTGCGGACGGCAGTCGGACGGGGCGCCCGCCCGATCAGTCCGACTGCTCCCCGGGCCGACTGCTCCTCCCGGCCGGCTGCCCAGCCAGCAGCCGGCTGCTGACTGCGCCAACCACTCGGCTGCCCGAAATCGACCGCTGCACCTACAAGACCCCGACGAGACGGCCATACCACAGACAAGACGGCTGTACCCGGCACTGTGCACGCATCACCTCATGTCATCATGTATAGTGTCACTTGTCCCTGCGCACTATTTATGAAGTGACCCAGGGAACAAGCTTGACATTCACCATGCCTTGCCCATGCCACCATATAGCTTACATACTAAGCTAGCTACACTATATAAGGCACACATCCATCCATCCACTACTCCACTCACTCACGCATGGAGACTCACACACTCACGGGAGCACACATGCTCGCGCATGGAGACATGCTCTCACGCATGCTTGGCCACACACATTCCGCCACTATGCCACACCCTAGCTAGCTAGCTAGTGGCCACTATCCGCAGTCCAATACAGCTCCAGGAGCACTTTGTATCAGATATACCAGATATACTCACACATGCAGGAGTAGGGGTGTTATCTCTCCGGAGAGCCCCGAACCTGGGTAAACTACCGCGTGCTGTTCGCATACCCTTCCCTGGATATTCCGGCAGCAGTCTTGTCCTCACACGAAGCCACCTTGTGGCATATGTCGTCTTACACCCCCCATGAGAATACCACGACATTTGGCAACCACCGTGGGGCTAGGTGCACCGTCGTCCGGAGACTTGTTCTGGACGGGAACCTTGTTCCTTCCTGGCGAGAGTAGCCAGCCCGGCACGCCCATTGGCGTGGAAACCGGGATGCTTCGCGGCGCTGAGGTCGCATGCGCCGCGAGCGGGCTCGCCGACCTGCTCGGCGGCATCCGGATCCATGACGAACCCTCTCCGGTGGCCGAGCCAGTGGCACCGGAGAGCTTCCTCGTCGAGCTCCTCGACAAGCTCCACATTGTCGATGAGCGCGCCTCTGACGTGGAGTCAGTAGGCTCTTCTGACCCACCGGTAGACATGATCGTCGACCTCGGCGCGGGGCCCGTCAACTCCTTCCCCGAGCACGCGGAGATCATCAATGACCCCCTCCCCGTTCTTCCAATCGGTAGCACCATTAGCACCGTCACGGAGGTGCTCGTCACCGACCACGGCGAGCCATCTTGCAGGACGGGCCCAGACCCGCTCGAGGCCGCTCTGCAGCACCTCGGCGCTCCTATCGCGGCGGGGACAGACGGCGAGGCATTAGAGGCGCTCCGCGTTTCGGTCCTCGACAGCGCCAACAAACTGGCTGCCTCCCGACGACTCACCGAAGCTTACCGCCGCGAGTTGGACCGCGCCATTTGTGGTACACCGGCTGCTCGCGAGCCTAGCCGAGCCAACGCCGTCCGCTATCGCGGCGGGTTGCTGGTAGACATGTTGGGGGCCCCGCGGCCTATGTACCTCACTCCATCGGAGAACCTTAGGGCTACCCAGGCGGCAGTCGATGAGATGGGCCACTTAGAGGGGGACGAGCTTCGTTGCATGACTCAGCGCGCCCGCCAGCTCCTCGACGCTGCTGCCACGCCGTAGGAGGCCCGTCACCGGGCATCAGAGGCCGGCGCGCACGCAGACAACCGCCCTTTTCGGCGGGAGCAAGGAGCCACGTCTCGCTCTCCAACAGTCGGCGCCACCAACCGGCGAGACTCAGAGCCCGCTGCCAGCCGCAGCCGGCAGACTCGCGTCACCATCGAGCGCAACGAGGACGGCCGCCCAAGGGCCGTAGAGCGGCGAGGGGAACTTTCGCATCCTCCTAGGCGGGAGAGGCATGTGTCTCCTCCGCCTGTTGACCACCCCTCTCTGGCGGGCCGTTTGGGACGCCGCGAAGGGGTTGGGGAGAACGATGCCCGACACCGCCTGGACCGTCTGGCTCGGTCCCAGGCGGTTGAAGAAGAAGATGACCTCGGGCCGGCTTGTTTCGGCCCTCGCATCCGCAATGAGCCTTTCCCCAAGGGCTTCTCGCCCCCTAGAGACACCCCCAAGTACAACGGATCAGTGAAACCAGAGGACTGGCTGGTGGATTACTCCACAGCCGTCAGCATAGCTACAGGTAACAGATGTGTTGCGGTGAAGTATGTGCCCCTCATTCTCCAGGGCACAGCTTGGACTTGGCTGAATAGCCTTAAGCCCAATAGCATCAACGGCTGGTTGGACTTCACCGACGCCTTCACTCGCAACTTCACCAGCACCTACAAGCGTCCTCCCAAGCCGCGTCAGCCTTCCCTGTGTGTCCAAGGCCCAGACGAGTCGGCTCGTGATTATCAGACGCGCCGGGCAGAGCTGCGAAACTCTTGTGAGGGAGTGCATGAGGTGCAAGCCATCGAGTACTTCACGGCCGGGTGCAGAGAGGGCACCTTACTTAAGCACTGGCTCCTTTGTGACGAACCAGCCACGTTGGATGAACTGCTAAGCATAGCGGACAAGTATGCCACCGCTGACTCCTCCATGAAGACCGAGCTACAAGTGGATGCTTCTGGCAAGATGACCCCTCCAGCTTCCAAGACGCCGGCAGGAGAGTCCAGCCGGCGCCAGCAGAGAAGCGACCAGAAGCGCAAGGCCCAGGCGCCGGCTGCCAACAGCCGGCTGGTGGCAGCAGTCGACGGCTAGCAGCCAGAAGCTCAAGCAGGACCCAAGCGCCAGAAGGGCGGCAAACCGGTATGGCAGCCGGCCTTCTCCTATTGATCAAGCTCTGGACGCCCCCTGCAAGTTCCACAGTGGCGCGAAGCCTTCCAACCACACAACGCGAAAGTGTCATTGGCTCACAAGAATTGCGAGGGGAGAAGCTCTGCCATCGCCGCCTGCTGGGCAGCCAGCCCCGCCTCCTAATCCGCCGGCAGCCCGCCCTGGCGGCCAGGTCCAAGACGAGTTCCCAGAAGAGAACGGAGCCTATGTTGTCTTCACCAGCCAGACGGACGATAGGCACACCCGGCACCAGCAGCGCAAAGAAGTCAACAGTGTTGCTCTCAAGGACCCGGGATTCATGCATTGGTCTGAAAGGCCTGTTAGCTGGAGCCGAGAGGATCACCCGACTGTCATGCCATCGCCAGGGGCCTATGCCTTGGTCCTGGACGCCACTCTCTCCACTGACAGGCGGGCCTGTCGTTTCTCCCGGTTGCTGGTAGACGGCGGCAGCAGCATCAACATCATGTACTGTCACACCATGGAGAAATTGGGCATCAAAGAAAAGCAATTCAGCCTACCAGGACCGTTTTCCATGGCAGTGTGCCGGGCCTCTCTTGCTCACCGATCGGCAAGGCCAGGGTCGATGTCCTGTTTGGTGATAATATGCACTTCCGGAGGGAGCCGGTCTGGTTCGAAGTGGTGAACCTGGAGAGTCCCTATCACGTGATCTTGGGCCGGCCAGCTCTTGCAAAGTTCATGGCAGTCCCCCATTATTCCTACCTCAAGATGAAGATGCCGGGCCCCAAAGGGATAATCACCATAGCCGGAAACTACAAGAAGTCCATTGCATGCGCAACAGCCAGCAGCCACCTGGCACAGTCCCTTGTCGTGGCTGAGGAAAAGCGCCGTCTGGAGCGGCTGGTGGCAATGGCTGGCGACCAGCCGGCCATACCAGCCGATCCTAGGGAGGCGAAGCCGCAAGGCTCGTTCCAGCCAGCCAAGGACACAAAGAAGATTTCCTTGGACCCATCTCACCCGGAGCGATTTGCTGTCATAGGGTCAAGCCTAGACAGCAAATAGGAAAGCGAGTTCGTCGATTTCCTCCGTGAGAATTGGGACATCTTTGCATGGTCCCCCAAGGACATGCCGGGTGTCCCGACGGATTTCGCCGAGCACAAACTACACATGAGAGAAGATGCAAAGCCTGTCACACAGCCACTGCGCCACCTGTCAGAAGAAAAGAGAAGAGTCATTGGGGAAGAGGTTGCCCGCCTGCTAGCAGCCGGCTTCATCATGGAAGTCTTTTACCCCAAGTGGCTTGCGAATCCAGTCCTAGTGCTGAAGAAGAACAACAAATGGTGCATGTGCATTGATTACACCAGCCTAAACAAAGCTTGCCCTAAAGATCCGTTTGCTCTGCCGTGAATAGATCAAGTGATCGACTCCACAGCTGGATGCGAGCTGCTGTCTTTCCTCGATGCTTATTCGGGGTACCACCAAATCAAGCTTGATCCAGCCGACCGTCTGAAGAGTGCCTTCCTCACGCCATTTGGGGCCTTCTGCTACCTGACCATGACATTCGGCTTGAGAAATGCCAGCGCCACCTTTCAGCATTGCATGCAGAAGTGTCTCCTCAAGTAGCTTGGCAGGAACGCCCACGTTTACGTGGACGATATCGTGGTGAAGACGGATAAGAAAGGAACCCTTTTGGAGGATCTCCAAGAAACATTTGAGACCCGCCACTCAGCAAACGTGAGCAGCAGATCCACGAAGACCAAGCCCTCGTTGTCTCTCAGCTCCCGGAGACGGCGCAGCGCGATGGAAGCGCCTTCGGTGAGGGTGGCAGGCCGGGTCCTCCAGGAGTCACGAGGCTCGGCAGGCGGCCCCGTCACCCACTCCGGCAGGCAGATGAAATCATGCTCGGGGTCGACGTTGGAGACGTAGAAGTATGTCTTCTGCCATTGCTTCACCGACCCCACGAGCTACGGCGCCGGGAAGAAGTTCTTCGTCCCACTGCGCTTCACCGCAATGCACCCCCCGCACTGGGCGGGCACGCTCTGGATGGCGGTGCCGAGCTTCACGTAGAAGAGCTCGGTCCGAAGCTCTATGGTGGGGAGGATACCGAGGCATGCTTCGCAGAGGACGACGAAGGACGAAAGCGTCATCACCGTGTTTGGTGTAAGGTGGTGGGGTTGGATGTGGAAGAACTCCAGGAAGGAGCGGAAGAAATGGCTCGCCGGGAGGACAAATCCGCACGGGAAGTGCGAGCGGAAGACGACCCGCTCGCCTTGCCGCGGGGCCGGCCTGATCTCCGCCACCGGCGCCAGGCGCATGGCGACCCTGTTGGCTGGGGGCAGCTTCCGTGACCGTCGGAGGACGTCGATCTGCTCCTGAAGGACCTCGCTGCCGTCCCACTGGCCATGGTGTCGGGGAG
This sequence comes from Secale cereale, assembly GCA_902687465.1. NCBI lineage: Eukaryota > Viridiplantae > Streptophyta > Magnoliopsida > Poales > Poaceae > Secale > Secale cereale. The sequence continues at coordinate 69,014,807 of LR738712.1, forward strand.
GTGCCGGAACGGACATGGTTTGGGCGGCGGCTCACTGCGACGACGACGAGAAGAGCAAGGAAGAAGAAGCAGGATGGGGGAAGTGAGCGAGAGAACGGTGCCAGCCCTCTCCCTCGACCTATATATAGGCCCAGGCGGCAAAGCCGAGGGGGCGGGCGTGAGATTAACTGCTCCATGCCCCGCACGACCCCCGCTTTTTTGCATCTAATCTGCGCGCATTAAATGCGCGTGGCAGGGTAATTGATTACCCCTGCCATTATGGATCCGCGCGGGGACCGAGGCCCCATAGTGGCGGGCCCCGGCCCACTGTTACGTCCTGTCACGCGCGTGGGCTGGCAGGCCGACAAGACAGGACTGTGACTCGCGGGAGCTGCCAACGGTCGGCGGGCCTGCTCGACTGCCTGCCGACCAGGCGGTGCCTTCCCCCCGAAGATTCTAAGACGACGGTTCGGCTGCTGGAGGCCGGCTCCATTCAGCGTAGGGCCGGCTGCCAGCAGATGGATATCCACGGAAGACAGGTGAAAGGCGTTAAGCCTACTTAAGGAGGGAAGCTGCTGGAACCCCTCGGCCCTCCAGCGCCCGCCGCGGAGTTCCACCAGCTTCGGGGACTACTGTGGGAGATATTGACCATGGGTACCCTCGGCGACCACCCTTGGTATTTCAAGACAAATAAACAGCTGCCTGGTCCATCGCGGCTGTCTGCTCATCGGGCCGCCTCCTAGGGTAGCCTGCCCTAGGAGCCGGCTGCCAGCAGGCGGCAGGGACCCAACGAGCGGCGACACCCACACCTCCAGCTAGCAAACGGTCCCATATCCCTCCCTCGGGACGCGTGCTAGGGGACCCCCACGCAGCTGGGGCATGGCTACAGGTGAGCATGTCCTTAGAAGATCTATAAGGGCGTGGCTACAGTGAACGTGTACCTTATGAATATCTCCTAAGCGGCGGGTCACTGTAGCCATGTTGCACGTGACCAAGCACCGGTTAGAGGAGGCCACGATCCCACTACCCACAGACGCCATGGCCAGCAGGCGGCTGGCCCCATTGGTCAGCGGGTAGCTCATAAACGAGCCACCCCTGGCAGACGGCCAGGGGAGATGGCCGCCTGGTAGCAGGCGGCAATTCTCACCCTAGAAGTCCGAGCCTCATCAAGATGACAGGACAGGGCGTGGCGGCAGCGTACGGCAGGAGACGGCGGCACTGTAGCCACTTCCCTCTTGACAAGGCTGTCATCAGCAGAGGCGCATCTACAGCGAAAGACAATCACATAGGGCTCGCAGGCAGCGGGCCCCAGCAGGCAGGCGGCAAGGCCGGTGCCAGAAGACACTGACAGTTGGGGCCCACACCGTCGAGATTACCATTGCACCCCCGGGGGGTAGGCCTATATAAACCCCCCAGGGTCCTCCATGAGGAGGGGTTAGAAGGTTACGAGATTGAACCCTAGAAAAGAGATAGGAGGTGGGCTAGCCTTATTCATCTTCTTCCTCTAGACCGCACAGCTCGAGGAGCAACCTTGTAGCTACCATAGTGATATCGGTCATGACGCGGAGCCCCCGCAGAGCAGGACTAGGGGTGTTATCTCCTCGGAGAGTCCCGAACCTGGGTAAGATCCGTAGGCGTCCTAAGTTCCGCTTTATCCCGCTTCCCGAACCCGGCGACGTTCTTTTGACCCCATGCATGATAAGCCATCCGTTGGCATATGTCGTTCCAAAACCCCGACATTTGGCGCCCACCGTGGGGCAAGCTGCTGCTGGTTTCGCAGTCCGGGCGGGACCCTTTTCGCCATCCTCACCGTGGTGTCGCCATCGTCTCTCCGGCCGCCCTCGGGGACTCGACATCGACTCGACCCCGGGGCGGCCGCACGGAGCAGCGCGTCCCCGTCGTTGACTTCGCCATCTTCGTCAGCTCCGAGACGTCGCCGCGGTCTCTCCGACGGTGCTCGGAGGCTCGACGTCGACATGCCACCGGAGCGGCCGCGCGGAGCGGCGCGTCCCCGTCGTCGGCTTCGCCATCTTCGTCAGCTCCAAGATGTCGCCGCTGTTTCTCCGATGACGCTCGGAGGCTCGACGTCGACACACCCCCGGAGTGGCCGCGAGGGGCGGCGCGTCCTCGTAGTCGGCCTCGTCATCTTCGTCACCACTGCCGCGGCCTCGCCATCGCATCCCGGACGGCCCTCAGGAGCTCGACATTGACTCGCACCCGGGGCGGCCGTGTGGCACGTCGCGCCCTCGCCGTCGACCTCGACACCATTTTCCTCCGCGTTCCTTGGGCGCGTCGTTCATCTCGTCGACGCCTTCATTTCTTTGCTCCTCGAGCTTTGCCTCCATGCGCAGGCAAGCTAGCTGCATCCGTTCCTGTGCATACACGCGCCTGCTAGCAAAACCAAATGTTTTGGCTGCATGCATGCTACATTAGCTAGTTAGCATGGCATGGCTCGTGTGCACACAGGCGGCTGGACGTCCGCTGCACCCTCGTCCATCTTGGTGCTCGCATGCTCCTCCGCTGACCTCCAAGCCGCCCACTATACGCTGCTCCGCCTGCTGCCTCCCCTTTTCTCGCATACGCCCACAGCTCAGCGGCGCGCTCGGGCAGGAGCGCTTGACCCCGCGTCTGCTGCGCCGACTGCCCTCTTCGCCGCGTCGCTCGTGCAGCTCCGCCCCTGCATCTGGCTCTCCTGCCTATAGCCCATGTCGTCGCGCTCGCGCATCTGCTCCACCGCGCTCCTGGCCGCTGCTGCCACTGGCCGTCGCCGGCACTCACATGCCCGCGCGCCTGTGCACCTCCTACCCCGCGGGCATCAGTCGGCTGCCTTGCCATGCGCCGGTCTGTCCGCCTGCTCGCGCGTGCCCGGCCTCCGATGGGTCCTGCGCACCTGCACCCTGCGTCATCTTCACCGACGGTTGCTCGGCCTCCCCGCAGCCGGCCTCCGCCTGGCCGTCCTCTCGTCCTCGCCTCTGCCATCGGCCGTCTCCGCCCTAAGCCGAACGGTCGGCTCCGCCGCCTGTCGGCGACCTGGCCGCCTGCCGACTCCGGCAGCTCCGCCCGCCACCGGCTCCCGTCTCCCGGCCCACGGTTGAGCCGGCTCCGCGCGGGACCGCCCTGCCGCTTGCCGGCTATGCGGTCGCGCCACAATCCGGACTCCGACTCCCGCGCCTCACCAGTCGGCCGGTCCTACTGCACCGGCCTCCGCATCCAATGCCTGCCCCAGGCCGGCTTCCCTGCGTCGCCTCGCCTCGCATCGGCCAGCTCCCCGTCGCCGCGCGGGTCGGCTCCGCCTCACTTTCACCGGCTGCTCCCGCGTTCGGCTGCGCCCCGCGAGCCGCCGCCAGGTCCCGCTGCAGCCGCCTGCTCTGGCTGCGACCTGAAGAAAAGGGCAGAGACAAAGGTCGGGCCGGGTGCCGGCAAACAAAAAAAAAAGAGAACAGAGAGGCGCCCGCTGGGTCAACACAGCGGTCGGTTGAAAAAAAAATATCCAACTACCCACCCGGCTGGGAACAGAAAGCAAAAGAAAGATCCGGCTGGAGGAAAATAAAGGGCCGACTGTCCAGCAGGTGGAGATAAGAAAAGAAAAGATGCTGGTGGATGAGAAAATAAGGAAAGTGTCCGTCCGGCTGTCAGTAGCCGACGGATGAGAAAATAAGGAAAGTGTCCGTCCGGCTATCAGCAGCCGACGGATGAGAAAATGAGGAAAGTGTCCGTCCGGCTGCCAGCAGTCGGCGGATGAGAAAATGAGAAAAGTGTACGTCCGACTTTCGGCAGCCCGCGGACGAGAAAATAAGGAAAATGTCTGTCCGGCTGCCAACAGTCGCCCGGAGGAGAAAAAGAAGAAAACAAGAGATGCCTCAGTCAGCCCACTTGCATTGCCGCTCCTCCGGCGGCCCCGCCTGCCCGCGTCAGCGTCCGGTCCGCTGTGCCAGGCCGACCCGGCTGCCTCGAGGCATCGCCAACTGTGCCAAGCCGGCCCGGCCGCGTGCCGCCCGCCGCCTGTCCGGCCGGACCTGACCGGCCAGGCCCCCCTTCGAGCACCCGGAGGCTCGAAGACTTCACCCAGCGGGTGCACCAGCGTGCTCCGCCAGCGCTGAGCCGCGCCGGCTGTCTTTGACAACCTTCGTCTCGACTGCGCGACAAAGCGATGTGAGCTCATCACCCGCGTACTTTTTGCACCGTGCAAACGCGGATAACCTCGAGCGACGCTCAGAGGGCTATCTCCGCATTTTTATGACAGTTGCACTACTATTCGCCCCGGCGCCAGCCAGAGCTGGCCTGGGGGCTGGTCCATTGGCCTGAGACGTTCGTTCCCGCAGACGGCTTAGTAGCGTGCGCGGTACCAAAGGCCTACACTTAGCCACAGACCACAGAGCGGTTGTCCGGCTAGCAAGAGCAGACGCTGGAGGCCACCCACGGGAAAAAACGTTCGGGGGGCAGCTATCTCCGCATTTTATTACAGCTGCACTACTGTTCGCCCCGGTGCCAGCCAGAGTTGGCCCGGAGGCTAGTCGATTGGCCTGAGACGTTCGTTCCCGCAGACGGCTTAGTAGCGTGCACGATACCGAAGGCCTACTCTTAGCCACAGACCACAGAGCGGTTGTCCGGCTAGCAAGAGCAGATGCTGGAGGCCAACCCACGCGAAAAACGTCCGGGAGAAAATGGTTCGGGCGACTCGGTCGTTTGAATTATGATTACTTGCTTGGTCGAATCTGCTCCCAGAATCTAAGTACTGTACACTCCGCTCCGCGGCCTACTCTCAGCCACAGACCACAGAGCGGCTGTCCGGCTAGCGCAAGGAGAAGCCAAAGAGCGGAGGGGACATGAAAAAGATTGAAGGGGGCTCAGACGAAACCGAGTCTGCACCCTCCGCATAAAAGTTGTAATGCTAAAAGCAAACATTTGATATATTTGCATGGACTAACTTTGTCTTTTCCATGATCATTTCCGTGGGGAACCCACCCCCTCGCTCGGAGGCTCGGAGGCTACAACCAGTGGGTGCGCTTGCGCGCCCCCACCGGAAGCAAGCTGTGCTGGCTGCGACCCGCAGCCGGTCGTCAACAAGCATCTTCTACATCAACAAATGCTAAAGAGCCTCCGCCCAACTTTTCCAAAGTTGCCCAGAGGCTCGGGGACTACTGTCGGAGATATTGACCACGGGTACCCCAAAGATGGCAAGACGATATACCCAGACATCGGGGCTTGCAAAGCCCCTTAGTCCGACTGCTCAGGCCGCCCCCAGACGGCCCCCTGTCCGACTACCCGAGCCGGCTTTCCAGACGGCTGCCCGGGTGCGGACGGCAGTCGGACAGGGCACCCGCCCGATCAGTCCGACTGTCCCCGGGCCGACTGCTCCTCCCGGTCGGCTGCCCAGCCAGCAGCCGGCTGCTGACTGCGCCAACCACCCGGCTGCCCGAAGTCGACCGCTGCACCGACAAGACCCCGACGAGACGGCCATACCGCGGACAAGACGGCTATACCCGGCACTGTGCACGCATCACCTCATGTCATCATGTATAGGGTCACTTGTCCCTAGGCACTATTTATGAAGTGACCAAGGGGACAAGCTTGACATTCACCATGCCTTGCCCATGCCACCATATAGCTTTCATACTAAACTAGCTACACTATATAAGGCACACATCCATCCATCCACTACTCCACTCACTCACGCATGGAGACTCACACACTCACAGGAGCACACATGCTCGCGCATGGAGACATGCTCTCACGCATGCTTGGCCACACACATTCCGCCACTATGCCACACCCTAGCTAGCTAGCTAGTGGCCACTATCCGCAGTCCAATACAGCTCCAGGAGCACTTTGTATCAGATATACCAGATATACTCAGACATGCAGGAGTAGGGGTGTTATCTCTCCAGAGAGACCCGAACCTGGGTAAACTACCGCATGCTGTTCGCATACCTGTCCCTGGATATTCCGGCAGCAGTCTTGTCCTGACACGAAGCCACCTTGTGGCATATGTCTTCTTACACCCCCCCC
>LR738712.1:69020938-69059577 GCA_902687465.1 Secale cereale
CCCCCCGTGAGAATACCATGACAATGAGCCTGTTGCACCTGCTGCAAAGACTCAGATGTTGATGGGGGATGCCATCAAAGCCAGGGCTGCTCCATCTAAGCCCAAAGCTGCCTCCAAAGCTTATGCAGCCAAGAGGTTCACTAGAGACATTCCAGCAGCTGAGAAGAACAAGGCCCCAGTGCCAGATATTCTGGAGGAGGAGGAAGATTTAGATAAATAATCCTCAGATGATGATGAGTCTATGATGCTCAAAAGACTCAAGCCAAAGATTCCAGATCATAATGATGCCCATCTTGTTGCTAAGAACATGAAACTGAGAAAGGATGCAAGTCTGAGAAAATGGAGACAGACTAATCCATATGCCACAAGGAGAAAGACTGCTGTGGACTATAGGTTTCACACCAAGGAACAACAGGATTTCTATGGGACAGTGCTGTTGGACGAGAGGCCCATTGTCTGTGACATGAAGTGGTTTGATTGGAAGTACATCGATAAACATGTTGATTTCTTTCCAGGTGTTCATGAGAGCTTCAGGCAAAATGAAGTTGAAAAGTTTGTGGGAAAGAAACTGACTAGATGGAATGATGAGATGATCATGCAATTCTACTCCACTTCTCATTTCTATCCAGATGGTAGGATCATATGGATGACTGAAGGTACAAGGTACCAATCAACTGTGGATGAATGGGCAAGTTTGATCAATGCTACCAAGGAGAATGAAAATGACACTGATGTGTATGCCAAGTCCAGGATGGATCCAAACTCTATGGCAAATATGTACAAGCCAATTCCTGACAAAGAAGTGAAAACTCACAAGTTTGGCTCCATATATCATCTGTCGTCTGAATTGACGACAATCAACACTATACATAGGCACACTTTGTTGCCCAAGTCAGGAGATCATAGAATGATCCGAGGTCACTCCATCAACTTGCTCCACATGTTCGATGTTCCCGAGAAGTTCAAGGTCATGAGTCTGATTGTAGATACTATCAAGAGGACAGCACCTGACCAGAAAAGGTCTTGTGGATATGCCCCTCACATTCAGATGCTTATCAACTCCAGGGTGGAGAAAGGGACATATTTCCTTGACACGAGGCATCTTTGTCTTAGGCCAGATTTCGAGGACAATGAAGTTGTCATGGATGCATCCCATCCTACTTCAGTTGAGGGCCAAGAGAAGATTGCTCAAGCAAAGGTAGCCAAGCAAGCAAGTGCTTCTGGAGCTCCTAAGACCAAGCATGATCAGCTCAATCATCCGCTTGAGGCCACTCTGAAGGTTGAGAAGAGTTTGGCCAACTTGACTCACAATCAAGCAAGCCTTGAAAGGATCATTGAGACAAAATTCTATGATCTAGATGTGAAGGTCACGGAGATCCAAGCTATAGTGGAGAAGCTCAAGGAAGAGGCTGCGGATAGAGAAACGGCAGATGGCTTTCAAAGAGTGCCAAGAGGGCTGAGCTGCAGTGCCCATGGCTGACACTAGAGCAACTACATCAGCACCTGCAGCCACAGCATCAGTGCCACCTCCAGTTGCCACTCCACCAGCTCCAACAACTTCCATAGATGCATTCATCCTTGGAGTCCTATCGACGCCTCCTCCCGAAGATCAAGCCTAGAGAGACGCATACACTATGCATTTTCAAGCTTTTTGGTAACTTGTTGCCAAAGGGGGAGGGGAGAAAGTGTATAGATCATAGGCTTCAAGAGAGATAGCAAGGTTTGCTTCTTTTGCCTTCTTTGGTTTTTTGGTTGAACCTTATTTGTGTGCTTGATTGATACTCTATGTTTATCTGTGTGAGATACTTGTATGATCATGTGTTTGATCATATCATACTTTAATGCTTTCTTAAATGATGCTATTATTTATCTCTCATATATGATCATTCACTTTGCCTTGGTGATAAGTGCATATTTTACTTTTTATCATGTTGAATGCTCCACCAAGATGTATGTGACATGGAAGAGTAACCCATGATCCTAATCGATTGTGCATTTGCATTCAAAAGCAAAATTTAAATAATGCACAAATTTTGGGGGAGCTCTTGCTTATCACATACTTCTCAAAGCGACGATATAATAAATTCTTATGATCATTTGTTGAAGCTTTGATCTATATGTTGTCATCAATTACCAAAAAGGGGGAGATTGAAAGTGCAACTATCCCTAGGTGGTTTTGGTAATTCCTAACAACATATAGCTCATTGAACTAATGCTCTTTCAAGATGATCATTTTAGAAAGTTGAATGACTGGCATGGCATGGACTAGGAATGTGGACGCCTCAAAATGCAAGGACACATATTGGCTCAAGCTCAAGACTCTACATTTTCATTTTAGTGATCCAACATCACATTGAGTCCATAGGAAAAGCCAATACTATTAAAAGGGGATGAGGTATTGCTTAATGGCTTGCTTGCTCAAAATGCTTAATGATATGCTCAAAAAGTCCTCAACCACTTTCTCATATCCACATATGTCCCAAACCAAAAGTCAAACTCGGCCACACCGATTTGATTTAGCCGATGCCACCGAGTTCATTTGATATAGCCATAGCCATAGCCAGAAACCCTAATCAGTTCGGTCTCACCGATAGGGATCTCGATCTCACAGAGATGGGATTGCAAACTCTCTGTTTCCCTTCATAATGTTTCGATCTAAGTGAAGTGAGCGAACGGTCCCACCGAATTCGCAATGCAAACTCTATGTTTCCTTTTTGTAACGTTTCGGTCTCACCGAAATGAGCGAATCGGTCCCACCGAGTTTGCTTGACCAACTCTATGTTTGCCTATTACAGAAATCGGTCTCACCGAGTTGATGTGATCGGTCTCACCGAGATTATGTTATGCCCTAACCCTAATGAAATCGGTCCCACCGAGTTGATCATGTCGGTCCCACCGAACAGCCTAACGTTCACATTCGGAACTAAATCGGTCTGACCGAGTTTCATGATTTGGTCCCACCGTGTTTGGTAAATTGTGTGTAACTGTTAGATTTTGTGTGGAGGCTATATATACCCCTCCACCCCCTCTTCATTCATGGAGAGAGCCATCAGAACGTGCCTACACTTCCACTATTCATTTTCTGACAGAGAACCACCTACTCATGTGTTGAGACCAAGATATTCCAATCCTACCATATGAATCTTGATCTCTAGCCTTTCCCAAGTTGCTTTCCACTCAAATCTTCTTTACACCATATCCAAATCTGTGAGAGCGAGTTGAGTGTTGGGGAGACTATCATTTGAAGCACAAGAGCAAAGAGTTCATCATCAACACACCATCTATTACCTTTTGCAGAGTGGTGTCGCCTAGAATGGTTAGGTCTCACTTGGGAGCCTCCGACAAGATTGTGGAGTTGAACCAAGGAGTTTGTAAAGGCAAGGAGATCGCCTACTTCGTAAAGATCTACCCTACTAAAGCAAGTCCTTCGTGGGCGATGGCCATGGTGGGATAGACAAGGTTGCTTCTTTGTGGACCCTTTGTGGGCGGAGCCCTCCGTGGACTCGCTCAGTCGTTACCCTTTGTGGGTTGAAGTCTCCATCAACAAGGATGTACGTTAGCACCACCTATCGGAACCACGCCAAAAACATCCGTGTCTCCACTTGCGTTTGCACTCTCGAAACCCCTCCCTTTACCTCATATGCAATGATTTACTTTCCGCTGCTACAATTCTAGAATTGCATGTGTAGGAACATTGCTTGACTTGTGCTAAATTGCTAAAAACTATCAAAATGTAAAATTGGGAAAAGGCTAAGTTCTTATTTGGTCAAGTTGTCTAATCACCCCCCCCCCTCTAGACGTACTTTTGATCCTACAATCACAAGCAAACATAACTGCTAAAAATTATTTTCAGTAGTAGCATAGTTTCTTTGTGCACTGTCTAGAGTTTTACTTGCATAGTGAATAACATTCAGTTTCTTATCTACTCTATGTCCTAGAACAGCACCAACAACATAATCAGTAGCATCACACATAATTTCAAATGGCAAGTTCCAATCAGGTGGTTGAACAATAGGTGCAGAAATTAAGGCTCTGTTGAGTGTTTCAAAGGCTTCTACACAATCATCATCGAAAACAAATGGAATATCCTTTTGCAAAAGATTTGTAAGAGCCTAGAAATTTTAGATAAGTCTTTGATAAATCTCCTATAGAAACCAACATGACAAAGCAAACTTCGAATACCTTTAATATCTTTAGAACATGTCATTTTCTCAATTGCATCAACCTTAGCTTAGTCCACCTCAATACCTCTTTTAGAAATTTTATGGCCCAAAACAATACCTTTGTTAACAATAAAGTGGCACTTCTCCCAATTCAATACAAGATTAGTTTGCTCACATCTCTCAAAACTTGATCAAGATTGCTTAAACAATCGTCAAAATACTTCTCATAAACAGAAAAGCCATCCATGAAAACCTCAACAATATTTTCACAAAAATCAGAGAATATAGCAGTCATACATCTTTGAAAGGTAGCCGGTGCATTGCATAAACCAAAAGGCATACGTCTATAAGCATAGGTTCCAAAAAGACAAGTAAAAGTGGCCTTTTCTTAGGTCCTATTTGGTTCGGCTATGGATTTCTAAAAGCAGCTGTGAAAAATCTGCTGTGGAAAAACAACTGTGAAAAATCTGATGTGAAAAAGATGTAGGCCATTTGGCAAACAAGCTGATACAGCTTTTTTGGATTTTGACCCGCAGCGGAATCAGATTTTGGAAAGCACGTCCTGGGTTGCTTCCGCTTTTGGTTCATATTTTGGCAGCGGATTTCTGGAATCGGATTCTGCTGGGTTCGCCCTTTGGTTCAGATTCTGCTACGCGGCAGCGGAATCCGTCGATAAAAGCTGAACCAAACAGGGCCTTATAATCAAGTTGTGAGACAGGTATTTGAGAGAAACCAGAATATCCATCAAGAAAGCAAAAGTGTGTGTTCTTAGATAATCTCTCGAGCATTTGATCAATAAAAGGCAAAGGGTAATGACTTTTTCTAGTTGCTTTGTTTAATTTTCTCAAATCAATTACCATTCTATAGCCTGTAACAATTCTTTGTGGAATAAGTTCATTTTTATCATTAGGAACAACACCAATACCTCCCTACTTAGGGACACAATGAACATGACTTACCCATCTACTATCAGCTATGGGATAGATTATACCTGCTTCCAGAAGTTTTAATATTTCTGTTCTTACCACTTCTTTCATCTTCAGATTTAAACGGCGTTGGTGATCAATAACGGGTTTAGCACCTGGTTCCATATTAACCTTATGCTTGCATAGAGTGGGACTAATGACCTTAATATCATCAAGAGTATATCCAATAATAGCTCGGTGCTTCCTCAGAATTTTCAATAACCTTTCTTCTTCATGTTCTGAAAGGTTAGCACTAATAATAACATAATATATATTTTTCTCATCAAGATAAGCCTATTTCAAAGTGTCAGGCAGTTGCTTTAATTCAAACACAGGATGACCTTTAGGTGGAGGAGGACCTCCTAGAGTTTCAATAGGTAAGTTGTGCTTAAGCAGAGGTTGTTGTTCAAAGAAAATTCTATTTATTTCATTTCTCTCATGCATATGCAATTCATTTTCATGGTCTATCAAATATTGCTCTAAAGGAGCAATAGGAGGTACAACAATAGAAGCAAGACCAATTATTTCATCTATACTAGACAATTCTTTTTATGAGGTTTTCTACTAAACTTGGAAAAAATTAAACGCATGAGACTCATCACCAAAGATAACACCGACAATTTGTTTAGTCCAGTCTATAGTAGCATTGATGATGCTCAAGAAAGGTCTACCAAATATTATGGAACGAAAGTCATCTTATGGGAAACCAAGGACAAGAAAATCAGTAGGATATTTTGTTTTCCCACACAAGACCTCAACATCTCTAACAATCCAAAGTGGGGTGATGGTGTCTCTATTGGCAAGTTTAATAGTAACATATATGTCTTCTATTTCAGTGGGTGCTATGTCAATCATGATTTCTTGATAGAGAGTAAAAGGAATATCACTTACGCTGGCACCTATATCACATAAGCCATGGTAATAATGATCTCCTATTTTAACAGAGACAACAGGCATGCCTACAACAGGTCTATGTTTGTCTTTTATATCATGTTTAGCAATTCTTGCTGCTTCACCGATGAGGTAAATACCATGCCCATCAACATTATCGACCAAGAGATCCTTAACCATAGTAACACTAGGTACTACTTTGATTTGTTCCGGGGGTTTAGGTGCTTTAATATTACATCTATGGACCACAGTTGAAACCTTAGCATGCTCCTTTATCCTAACAGGAAAATGTGGTTTCTAAATATAAGTAGTAGGAACAACTGGATCAACATTGTAGATGATAGTTTATTCTTTAGAAACTACTGGTTATGCGCTTTCTTCTTTATTAGGGGGATGTTATTTAAACCACTTCTCTTTAGGGAGATTAACATGAGTAGCAAAAATATTCACAAAAAGAGGCTACTATCTCAGAGTCAAGTCCATACTTGGTGCTAAACTTTTCAAAAACATCAGTATTCATAAAAGATTTAACACAATCAAACTTAAGCTTAATACCTAACTCTTTGTAACACCCCTAGTGTCATGCTACAGTAACATCATGTTAAAGGTGCCACATCATAATAATTAATTGTTGCTAATAATCACTTTGTTCCAAACCGACCTCAAATTCAAATTTAAAAGACATTTCAAATTATTATTTTTCTCAAACAATAAAACTAAAATGTTTGCATTATTCTATCAATTCTCTGGTTTGGTTTTCATGATGAAACCAACTTCATTAGACTCACACATAAATTCCTAGGAAATTAATAAATGCTCGAACAGTAGATAAAATGTTTTTTTGAAATAAACAAATGTATAAACCTTCCCAAATAAAATGGAACCTTGTGTGTAGCACCCAAAATGTTGTATTTGAATTATAGGTGCAGTATCTTGTAGAACTAATATCATTTAGTGCCAAAATAAATAGAAAACTAAGACAAAAGGTTAGACAGAAAAAGGAAATGAGAAAGTGATGTTGTGCACTTTGGCCCGTATGAACAGTGCAGCCCAAGCCCACCATCGGCCTCTCCCCTACCTCTATACTATACAGAGGGGAGGCAGCATGGCCATGGCGGCCATCCGCCGGTCGTGGCTACTTGCGTGGAGGCCATCCGACCCCTCCCAACGTCCTACATGACCCCGAGCAATCCCCTTGGACAAACCCTAGGCCGCACTCGCCCTCATCTGGCTTGATCTCCTCCTCTGTTTGACGACGAGCGCTTCCATCGCTGTCACCGCGTCAATCCCGCGACCACTAGCCAGCCTGCACCGTCCTGGCATGTCCACGAGCTCTGCCTCAATCCTCTACTTTGACTACACCGAATAGCTCGAGCTGGGCGCCTCTACATTGCTGGGATCGAGCGCTCATTCCTCTTCGGTCGCCGGCGCGCCACCGCCCAACTACTCTACTCCCACCACCCCGGCCTTCCCCGAGCACGCCTACGGCTCCGCGGTGACCTCCTCTCCCACCTCCCCCTATTTCCCCTTTGAATCCATCATCGGTGATGTCGTTCCCCACGTGACGCCGCTCACCATGGTCGGAACTCGTCTGCGCACGCACGCTCTCTGCTTTGCCTCTAGAGGTTGCTCCTTTGTACTGATGCTGCTTGCCGTCGCTGGCCACCGCCACTGCTGCCTCGCCCCACCTACGCCTCAGGCCCGTGCGTCCCCACTCGCTGCTACCTCCTGCTATTGCCGCGGCTGCTATCGTCGCGCACCATGTTGGGCCCCTGCTCACCGTCCGTGCCCGCGCCACCCATTCGCTGGTCGTCGCCCGCCCTGGCCGGAGCCGCCCCCATCCACGCACTCCACGCGCGTGCCCTGCTGCGCCTGACGCCGTCCTGCGACCATGGCCGGAGCTCCATGTACGCGCATGAACTGCCACTGATGCTTTGCTATGGCGCTGCGCCTGCTGCCGCTCGTGGCTTCCCCAGGAGCTGCCTTCGCCAGCCGCGAGTTGCTCCACCGACGGCCTCGCTGCTGCACTTGCCCACTGCCTTCGTCTACTGTCGCCACTGCTGCTCATTGTTCCATGCGACCGCCGCTGCCTGCTGCTATCTTCGTACAGCTGCGCCGGTGCCCTGGCCGCCTCGTGTGGCTCACCTTCTCCCACCTTGGCCAGCCGGCGGACCACCCTCGCCTTCACCTTGTAGCTCCTCTGGCCGCGTTCGATGTAACACCCCAAAAATTTAACCATGTTTTGTTAATTAAAATTTTGCCAGGGAATTAAAAATTTTCATTTTTGCTGAATGTCCCTTTAGATTCCAGGATCATTCTTTTCCTTGTATGTTGGAGTTTTTACCTCAAGTGAAAACTTTCCAGCTAATGATTGACTCTCATATTCACCCTTTAAAACTTTTCTTATATCAGTAGAATTAATTACCTAATTTTCTTCACTATAAATGTTTTCCCTTAGTTTTAGGGTCCCATTTGAACTGCAACCACTTGATAAATTTGTCTAAAATTCCAAACAAAATTTGGAGATGTCATGTGATGTTGTTAGATCCCTTTTATGCAAGAATATATTTATTTCAATTAATATTTTGAGCTCCACACCAGATTTTCAAATCTGGTCCAATGGGCAAATTTGCACTACAACCCCTTTAGATACTCCTTTAATGCTTCCACCAAAATTATGGGATGTTCATAGGAGTATGTTATTCAACTTTATGCAAAAACCCATTTAGGTCCTTTGGAAAATTTGAGTGAACCAGCCTGTCTTTCATTCTGGTCCAATTGGGTATTTTGCACTGCAACCCTCGTTTATTTTGCTCTAGTGCCCTTGAGCTTCCTCATGCTTATAGCCCTTCTTGCAAAACCCTTAAGTCCAGAAGAGTGGGCCTATTGGGATATTTTTGGTTCATGAAGCAATGCCCTACACTTTCTGTCCAGATCTGAAGATTTGCAAAACTTGCACTAGCCTGGTTTTGCCCGACCAGCTATGCCATCATCACACCCTCCTAAAGAGACCCTGATGTGGAGATTTTGGCCACCATAAGAGATGCCCATACGCCCATGCATTCTGTCGAGCACCTTGTGTGCATGGCCAATGTTGGCATGGTTTTTAGGTCACATTGTGGACTTGAACCCCTGACCTAGCAGCCATGTCCACTAACCTCCTAGCTACCTCTAACCTAGGTCTGTTGATTTGTATTGGCATCCAAGCAGGTTTGGCCGACCTGGCATTTCGTCGAACGAGTGCCGTGTGTGCCCAGAGCGCGGCCAGAGCGTGCGTTTTGCACGTGCCGCGCCCGAGCCGCCGCGCCCCTGGCCTATCCCCCCGAGCTAATCCAAACCTTCTGCAGCTCGCAGCATAGAGCCAAGCCCCGACCGTACTCTCTCGCAGGCACCACAGCGCCTCGCCACGTCTGCGGCAAGCCAGGAGCTAGCCGCCACCGCCGCCTGCTGTGGTCGGTGCCGTACGGGCCACCTGGCGCGCCCCCGAGCACCCCACACTGCCGTGCTCATCCACAACTTCGTCGTCAACCTCTGCAAGCTCAAACAGCCAGTCCCCACCTCCCCTGCTCTGCAATAGTGCCGCCGCTGTCGTCCTTATCCTCGACCACCGTCGAACCGACCTTGATCACCTATTTAAGGGTGCCCCGAACCCCTCCGCAGCCTCACACAGTCTCGAGCCACCCCGCAGAGCAACACCGTAGCAGCCATTCGTCCCCGGGAAGTTCTCTTCTTCATCTCCGGCGAGTACGGCCGCCGCCGCACTCCAGTCCAATCCGTCGCAACAAGCGCCCCTCCCGTCTAGCCAGCACCACCGTCCGACTCCCTATGATCCCGCGGAGCCGCCCATCACCACAAACTGGATCGGGAGCCACCGTAGTACGAAGCCCCAAATCCACCCGAGGCCACCGTCCGCCGCGAGGCTCATCGCCGTCGTTTTCCTACACCTTCGTCGCCCACTCGACCACCGGGAGGACCGCCCCAGCCCGGCGGATCCACCCCTACGCTCGGACACCCTCAAGTAACCGCCGTTCGCCGGCGTTGATCGCCAGAACCCCGCCTCGGTTCGGCCAGAGGAAGAAGGAGGCGGGGGGCGACTGGTCAAACCTGACCAGTAGGCCCCCTGGGCCCTCTGTCAGTGAGCCAGCGCCAGCCCACGCGGGCATAAATGAAGACGCAAAACCCCTAGTACGTCTCCCCCACTCCGAAAGCATATTACAGTCGAAACGTTTTCCTATTTCTGTCTTTATTCTAAAAACAGAGTTGACTGATCTTTGACTGGCAATATCTCCTTAAATATTAATCCAATTGACTTGATTCTTTTTTTTGTTGCTCCCCAAATATTGTCTAGTTTATTTTCATATTTATATGAAAATTTTCCAGACAATTATTTTGGGTTGTTTGAGTCTATGTATTGATTTCTTATTATTTCTTTTAGGATTTTGAAGAGGGAGAAAACTTCCAAATTTTTTGGAATGCATTTCTCCTCGCCTCTACTTGAAGGCAAGCATCTTGAACCCCGTTATAATATACATTATGTGTTCTTTGCTAAAGCATATGAACTCCATCAATATACAAAAAAATGGAGTAACGTTATTTCATGTGGAAGTCATACTCTTGCATATCTACATATGGTGAAAAATCTTTTTCTGTTATGTATGTGATTTGGGTGACAGTAACCACTTCTCATGCCACATATGCCTGGTAATAGTTCGGATGGAGTCCGAAGGAAGGTTGTGTTCCGGTGAACCGACCACGTGACTGATATCTCATTGCGGCGAGGGTGTGCAGTAAGGCAAGATGTAGCATGAGGGGTGGTGACCCTGTCAGGAAACTATGAAGAGCATTGTGATACCAACCATATAGGGAATACATGAACCTCCTGAGTCGACCATAGATCGAGTCTTGCTCCAGTAAACCCCATACTTGTTTCGTACTACCACTTGTCCCTGCCGCTGGTAGGGTACGGTTTAGTCAGTTGTCAACCCCTTTCTTGGCGCACACCATACAGAGAGGCCATGGTGGAAGATACCGTGTGCATCCGGTAGGCAGGCCACCTAGTCAGGGGGCATGGGTGTTTCTGGTTGGGACCAAGAGAGGGGACACCCCTTAGAGCGTGCGATAGAAATTTGATCCCATGCTACGCGAGGTTGTTGCCTCCCCACTCAGAGTTTGCTTATCAGGTGTCGTGGGTGATTCCAGACACAAGTAAAGTTAAGCTGGTGTGCGCAAGTTAGGTGGGTTCTCGACTAAAAGACCGTAGACGGAATTAGTTCCAATGGACTAAAGAAAACCATTATTCGTGGGTAAAGAGTACACCCTCTGCAGAGATATCAAACCTATTCGAATAGCCGTGTCCATGGTTAAGGACTACAGTCTGGGATGGGTCGAGTGTCGGTCTTAGTGTCGGTCTTCGGAGGAAAACTACTAGATCGGAACATTTACTATGATCTGCGATATGTGGTAATCCTGATTATTATTGTGGACTAACCATTTGTGTTATTTGAATAAATGAGTATCCCTCGGACGGTTCTACCTCCTGGATATTCACCGCGACTCATTTAATTTCCTTATAAGCCCTTTATGTGATGTCGCTCAGACGTCCGACTATAGCATTTTGTTATTTATTTCTCTTTATAAGCCCTTTATGTGATGTCGCTCAGACGTCTGACTGTGGCATTTTGTTATTTATTTCTCTTTATAAGCCCTTTATGTGATGTCGCTCAGACGTCCGACTGTGGCGTTTTGTTATTTACTTTTCTTATAAGCTCTTTATGTGATGTCGCTCAGACGTCCGACTATGGCATTTTGATATTTACTTTTCTTTATAAGCCCTTTATGTGATGTCGCTCAGACGTCCGATTGTGGCATTCTTGTCCTTTATTTTTTTTCCTATAAGCCCTTTCTGTGGTGTCGCTCAGACGCCCGACCGTGGCATGCTTGTTATTTATTTTATTATCACTCTCTGATTTCATATGCCTTTTCCTACGAATGTCCTACTTGCATTATAAACGGTCGCATCATTAATATCATAGTGATCATCTATTATTCCCGAACATGTTTATATCTCACTCATGTTCATAATGTTTGCGAGTACATTCAAAGTACTCACTGGCTTGTCCGTGGCTATTGTCTTGGCCAGATTCCTTGCGTGGAAAGGAACGATGCGATGACAGCCCCGGAACCTATGCTAATGGTGATAGCAGTCTCGCGAAGATAGGAGTTAGCCTGGTCAGCTGTTCCTGTGGGAAATGGAGTCCCATAGTCATCGACGTATCTCAAACCGCTTCCGCCATCTGCCACTAGAAAACTTGTGTTGTACTCACAGGCCAAGATGGTCTTGTACTACATACTTGTACTTTGCTTGGAGTTTCTGTAACAAGTTGGTGCCTCGTCAGCTAACAGTAATCCTGGGGCTGGTGAGCACAGGGGCCGCTTTTGGGAAAGTAATATCCCGAAAATCCGGTCCTGACAAACTTGGTATCAGAGCCAGGTTGACCATTGGCTAATCCTATCTTAGCCCGGTCAAAAACCTAGGTAACCCAACCCACCAGAGCTTAACCAAACCCAGGCCAAGCTTCTCGCATAAGATACCCGCACAGAGGGTCGACACCTTTGGTAGTCGGTGCCCAACCTATCAGTCTAGCCTGTCGATCATCGCCAGTGACCGACACCTAAACAGTTCCCTTCGCAAGCATGCGAAGGAAGACTCCATCCTTTCCTATAAATAGGACGCGCTAACCCCCAACCCAACACAGCCTCTACCCCCATACCGAACTATAATGCCAGGACCCATCGTTCACAATGAAACCACAGCAACCAACCTTGGAGGTTTTGTGACCGTGCTCGCAAACCTCACCCGTCGTGCCTTTGCGTTAGAAGAGCCCCCAAAATATGTTGTGTACCAAGACTCCATGGGCGGTGAAAGCCGTCAATTCTGGGCCACTGTACACATCTACGGTAGGGGTCTGTCACCAGAACGCCCCTACAGGTTCACCGGAAGGACAACTTCCTTTGAGCCGCAAGCTATCCAACTAGCTGCTCGAGAAGCTATAGTTCAACTCCGGCACCTGTCGCCCAGAGTTAACTATCGCTCGTTCTACTACTACCCCAGTCGTAACAGGTATGGTAGACCTCCCCGAGTTGCGAGCGGAGACCACGAGACGGATCCTGCATTATTGCATCTGGTACGCTATGTTAGTGTGCTCGAGGAACTGTTCGATCAAATCACCCTTGATCTGATCGCAGCTCGTGGAGAACTGCTTCGCCGAGCCCCGGCAAGAGGACGAGACGAGTCCGGCACCGACAACCCAGTCGTGTTGTTCGGACAACCAATCGAGTCCCCGAGGCCTGCCTCGGTCATTAACCAGAATGCCTTGGTGTCTCCAGAGGTGATGCGTCGCCTGTTTGGCACACGCTCCAACGGGACTGTAGCCAATAATCCCCACGAGGGTCATCATCACTGCCCTGACCCTGCACCCCCTCAGCCACCTCCAGCCAACACCAACGATGAAGCTCTTGGAGAAGCTTCAACATCCACAAGGCAAGGCCGCTTGGATATAAACGAGGTTGATTAGATCACCCGAGTAATGCCAAGCCTTATCTAGTCCACATCCCGTGGTGAAGTAACCTGTATGCCATTATGTATATAGAGTTTACTGTTGCGCCTTTATAGCCCCCGTGCATAGTTATGACAGTGTACGATTGCATTTTGTCTTTTTCCGAGTGTGACTTCCTAAGCACCTCACCGGCAACCCCTACAATAAGCACGTCACTTTGCGAAATGTGAGTACCTGTAGAGTTGACCCCGACCCCATAAAGCGAATCCAACAAAATAGATGCCCCTCACCATAATCCTATAAACCAGCCCGGTTGCTATATATAGGCCGCAGTGTAACTTTGACAAGCATCCCTTACCTGGTGCCCTGCCCTCACAACCTTTTCCTTCACCATGCCAATCCCTAGTATTTATCTGAGAACTCCAGAGGCATCCGTAGGTAGTTTCGTGAAGATATTGTGTGATTTTACCTGCAGTACCATGAGCGCTACCCGTCCACCCCAGTATGAGCTGCTCAAATCAAGGATCACACCTTCCACCTCGAAATATTGGGCAGTGGTACACATCCCACCTGCAAACCCAAACCAAGACCCCACAGAGGTTTCCTTCATGGGGAAATCCATGCCAACTCCCCAGATGGCCATAGAGGCTGCCGCTTGTGAAGCGCTTGCTCCCCATCGATTTGCGGTGCCCTATGCCAGCGAACGAGGGTATTATTACTTTCCAAGCCGCGCAGCACCCGGAGAAGCAGCATCTTTTCCTGGTGGGCGAATTGAGAGAGACCCAGTGCTAGCCAACCTTACACAGTATGTCATCGCGCAAGAGCGTCTGACCCATCGGATAATGGGTTATCTCTAGAGCCTCGCCGATTTAAATCCTCGGATCGCCATCGGCAGACCAATGAGGCTCGGGCAGGAGAAGCACATCCATCGACTAGTCAACCCGCTCCCACCAATAGAAGAAGAGTGTCCCCTAGCACCAGAGACCTTTTCCCAGGACCCTGTTCGTTTACCATTTATGTTTTAGACGTAACTGCTATGTGGTTATACCCGTATCTTTTTATGAGAACTGTGTGTTGTATCGTGTGTTAATAAATATTCCCTGAGTTGTTACAACATGTCCATCTACATAACGTAGATATTTTTATTTCATCACGCAACACCACAACAATAGTAATACAACTCCGGCCACACCACCTGGTGCACTAAGTTGCTATTCCTCATACACCGGCTTCATCTAATTAACCACCTCTCGAGCGCACTACAGTCTCTTGATGAGAGACCCGTGGAGTTTATTCAAACACTAATTGCCTACCGCGCACTAACCACCGTTAGCACCCGACACCTAATCCTCGTGATCGCCGCCGCCTCGAAGAGCTAGCACTCGAGCCATAGCATCACGACGATCGTCGAGGATCATCGCGCACAAGAGCACGGATACCCCCAGCAATGCCGCCAACCCCACGCACACTAGGATCATGCACCAGTCCGGCATCACCTCCGCCATTAGAGCCTCGACTCGAGCTCCTGCAAACACAAATGGAGGAGAGTGAAGAAAGAAGAAGAAGCGAGGCCAGGAAGAAGGAGCACCTCAGTCATTTTATAACTCGAGATCGGCGTACGGTGGACGGAGTCCACCAGCGCCGCTCGTCGCTCGACCTCCGGTGTTCGGAGGCGAATCCGCTAGCAGTGACGACAGCACGCTGGCCCGCGAGGTGAGTGCACGCTGCACCGGCAGCTAGCGCGCCGCGCACTACGACAGTACGACCTAGATGCCCTACGGGCTAGCCGTCGCCGGTGGAGAAAGCGCGGGGACGCGCGCGAGAGAGAGGAGAAGAGAGAACCGGAGGTAGAAGAAGAGGCTGACAGTGGGTCCAGGCCCCACCTGTCGGCCAGTGAGAGCACTGTGCTCTCGGGTGCAACCAGCATAATTTAAATTTAGAAATTTTTATTTCTAAATTTACTATAGCCCAGAGTAGGAATATCTCGTTTTCCACGACCGTAGATTTTTCCATACCACGCCAGTGTTTAACACTGCCGTTTACGCCACTTTTGCCCATGCACTGTTGTGACATTTACTTACACTATTAGAGCGGTTAATTTTAGTGTTATCCTTTTTGTGGCAGTAGAAGTTTTAAGCAACCCCTAACAAATCTCGAGGTCGAGATTTTTTCTTAAGGGGGGTAGTGTTGTAACACCCCAAAAATTTAACCATGTTTTGCTAGTTAAAATTTTGCCAGGGAATTAAAAAAATTCATTTTTGCTGAATGTCCCTTTAGATTCCAGGATCATTCTTTTCCTTGTATGTTGGAGTTTTTACCTCAAGTGAAAACTTTCCAGCTAATGATTGACTCTCATATTCACCCTTTAAAACTTTTCTTATATCAGTAGAATTAATTATCTAATTGTCTCCCTAATTTTCTTCTCTATAAATGTTTTCCCTTAGTTTTAGGGTCCCATTTGAACTGCAACCACTTGATAAATTTGTCTAAAATTCCAACCAAAATTTGGAGATGTCGTGTGATGTTGTTAGATCATTTTTATGCAAGAATATATTTATTTCAATTAATATTTTGAGCTCCACACCAGATTTTAAAATCTGGTCCAATGGGCAAATTTGCACTACAACCCCTTTAGACTCTCCTTTAATGCTTCCACCAAAATTATGGGATGTTCATAGGAGTATGTTATTCAACTTTATGCAAAAACCCATTTAGGTCCTTTGGAAAATTTGAGTGAACCAGCCTCTCTTTCATTCTGGTCCAGTTGGGTATTTTGCACTGCAACCCTAGTTTATTTTGCTCTAGTGCCCTTGAGCTTCCTCATGCTTATAGCCCTTCTTGCAAAACCCTTAAGTCCAGAAGAGTGGGCCTATTGGGATATTTTTGGTTCATGAAGCAATGCCCTACACTTTCTATCCAGATCTGAAGATTTGCAAAACTTGCACTAGCAAGTTTTTGGTTTTGCCCGACCAGCTATGCCATCATCACACCCTCCTAAAGAGACCCTGATCTGGAGATTTTGGCCACCATAAGAGATGCCCATATGGCCATGGCATTCTGTCGAGCACCTTGTGTGCATGGCCAATGTTGGCATGGTTTTTAGTTCACATTGTCGACTTGAACCCCTGACCTAAAAACCATGTCCACTAACCTCCTAGATACCTCTAACCTAGGTCTGTTGATTTGTATTGGCATCCAAGCAGGTTTGGCCAACCTGGCATTTCGTCGAACTAGTGCCGTGCGTGCCCAGAGCGCGGCCAGAGCGCGCGTTTTGCACATGCCGCGCCCGAGCCGCCGCGCCCCTGGTCTGTCCCCACCCGAGCTTATCCAAACCTTCTGCAGGTCGCAGCATAGAGCCAAGCCCTGACCGTACTCTCTCGCAGGCACCACAGCGCCTCGCCACGTCTCCCGCAAGCCAGGAGCTAGCCGCCACCGCCGCCTGCTGTGGTCAGTGCCGAACGGGCCACCAGGCGTGCCCTCGAGCACCCCAGACCGCCGTGCTCATCCACAACTTCGTCGTCTACCTCTGCAAGCTCTTCCAGCCAGCCCCCACCTCCCCTGCTCTGCAATAGTGCCACCGCCGTCGTCCTTATCCTCGGCCACCGTCGAACCAACCTTGATCACCTATTTAAGGGTGCCCCGAAAACCTCCGCAGCCTCATACAGTCTCGAGCCACCCCGCAGAGCAACCCTGGAGCAGCCATTCGTCCCCGGGAAGTTCTCTTCTTCATCTCCGGCGAGTACGGCCGCCGCCACACTCCAGTCCAATCCGTCGCAACCAGCGCCCCTCCCGTCCAGCCAACACCACCGTCCGACTCCCTATGATCCTGCGGAGCCGCCCATCACCTCAAACTGGCTCGGGAGCCACCGTAGTACGAAGCCCCAAATCCACCCGAGGCCGCCGTCCGCCGCGAGGCTCGTCGCCGTCGTTTTTCTACACCTCCGTCGCCCACTCGACCACCGGGAGGACCGCCCCAGCCTGGCAGATCCATCCCTGCGCTCGGACACCCTCAAGGAACCGCCGTTCACCGATGTTGATCGCCGGAGCCCCGCCTCGGTTCGGCCAGAGGAAGAAGGAGGCCGGGGGCGACTGGTCAAACCTGACCAGTAGGCCCCCTGGGCCCTCTGTCAGTGAGCCAGCGCCAGCTCACGCGGGCATAAGTGAAGACGCAAAACCCCTAGTACGTCTCCCCCACTCCGAAAGCGTATTCTAGTCGAAACGTTTTCCTATTTCTGTCTTTATTCTAAAAACAGAGTTGATTGATCTTTGACTGGCAATATCTCCTTAAATATTAATCCAATTGACTTGATTCTTTTTCTGTTGCTCCCCAAATATTTTCTAGTTTATTTTCATAATTATATGAAAATTTTCCAGACAATTTTTTTTGGGATGTTTGAGTCTATGTATTGATTTCTTATTATTTCTTTTAGGATTTTGAAGAGGGAGAAAACTTCCAAAATTTTTGGAATGCATTTCTCCTCCCCTCTACTTGAAGGCAAGCATCTTGAACCCCGTTATAACATACGTTATGTGTTGTTTGCTAAAGCATATGAACTCCATCAATATACAAAAAATGGAGTAACGTTATTTCATGTGGAAGTCATACTCTTGCATATCTACATATGGTGAAAAATCTTTTTCTGTTATGTATGTGATTTGGGTGACAGTAACCACTTCTCATGCCACATATGCCTGGTAATAGTTCGGATGGAGTCCGAAGGAAGGTTGTGTTCCGGTGAACCGACCACGTGACTGACATCTCGTTGCGGCGAGGGTGTGCAGTAAGGCAGGATGTAGCATGAGGGGTGGTGACCCTGTCAGGAAACTATGAAGAGCATTGTGGTACCAACCATACAGGGAATACATGAACCTCCTGAGTCGACCATAGATCGAGTCTTGCTCCAGTAAACCCCATACTTGTTTCGTACTACCACTTGTCCCTACCGCTGGTAGGGTACGGTTTAGTCAGTTGTCAACCCCTTTCGTGGCGCGCACCGTATAGAGAGGTCATGGTGGAAGATACCGGGTGCATCCGGTAGGCAGGCCACCTGGTCAGGGGGCATGGGTGTTTCCGGTTGGGACCAAGAGGGGGGGACACTGCTTACAGCGCGCGATAAAAATTTGATCCCATGCTACGCGAGGTTGTAGCCTCCCCACTCAGAGTTTGCTTATCAAGTGTCGTGGGTGATTCCAGAAACAAGTAAAGTTAAGCTGGTGTGTGCAAGTTAGGTGGGTTCTCGACTAAAAGACCGTAGACGGAATTAGTTCCAATGGACAAAAGAAAACCGTTATTCGTGGGTAAAGAGTACACCCTCTGCAGAGATATCAAACCTATTCGAATAGCCGTGTCCATGGTTAAGGACTACAGTCTGGGATGGGTCGAGTGTCGGTCTTAGTGTCGGTCTTCGGAGGAAAACTGCTAGATCAGAACATTTACTATGATCTGCGATATGTGGTAATCCTGATTATTATTGTGGATTAACCATTTGTGTTATTTGAATAAATGAGTATCCCTGGGACGGTTCTACCTCCTGGATATTCACCACGACTCATTTAATTTCCTTATAAGCCCTTTATGTGATGTCGCTCAGACGTCCGACTATGGCATTTTGTTATTTATTTCTCTTTATAAGCCATTTATGTGATGTCGCTCAGACGTCCGACTGTGGCATTTTGTTATTTATTTCTCTTTATAAGCCCTTTATGTGATGTCACTCAGACGTCCAACTGTGGCATTTTGTTATTTACTTTTCTTATAAGCCCTTTATGTGATGTCGCTCAGACGTCCGACTGTGGCATTTTGATATTTACTTTTCTTTATAAGCCCTTTATGTGATGTCGCTCAGACGTCCGATTGTGGCATTCTTGTCCTTTATTTTTTTCCCTATAAGCCCTTTCTGTGGTGTCGCTCAGACGCCCGACCGTGGCACGCTTGTTATTTATTTTATTATCACTCTCTGATTTCATATGCCTTTTCCTACGAATGTCCTGCTTCCATTATAGACTGTCGCATCATTAATATCATAGTGATCATCTATTATTCCCGAACATGTTTATATCTCACTCATGCTCATAATGTTTGCGAGTACATTCAAAGTACTCACTGGCTTATCCCTGGCTATTGTCTTGGCCAGATTCCTTGCGTGGGAAGGAACGATGCAATGACAGCCCCGGAACCTATGCTAATGGTCATAGCAGTCTCGAGAAGATAGGAGTTAGCCTGGTCAGCTGTTCCTGTGGGAAATGGAGTCCCATAGTCGCCGACGTATCTCAAACCGCTTCCGCCATCAGCCAGTAGAAAACTTGTGTTGTACGCACAGGCCAAGATGGTCTTGTACTACATACTTGTACTTTGCTTGGAGTTTCTGTAACAAGTTGGTGCCTCATCAGCTAATAGTAATCCTGGGGCTGGTGAGCACAGGGGCCGCTTTTGGGAAAGTAATATCTCGAAAATCCGGTCCTGACATTCGGTCGTGGCCAAGGCGAGCATGCATCTGCCCGAGCCATGGCCCAAGGCCACTTCACGTATTGGCCGGCCCTCTCTCTCCAGGTTAAGGGCTAATCCCCAACAAAAGCACCCCTTGATTAGACTATTATATGTTTAAGGTTAGCTATACCCTATGACATGTGGCCCTCTATTTTAAATTAGTTTAGTTAATTCTCTTTTTGCACATGGGCAAATGACAAATGGGCCCCGCTTTGACCCTGTTGACTAGTCAACCCTGACTGGTCAACTGTTGACTTTGACCCTGGCCCCACTGTCTTACACATTGTAACACCCCGAGAATCATGCTACAGTAATCCCTATTGATGGTGCCATGTCATCACTCCTACTATTGCTAATCCTCATTTGCCTTCGAACTCAATTCAAATTCAAATTAAAAAAAACAAGTGAATTTTTATTTCTTCAAACTGTTAAGGAAAATGTTCAATGGGTTGAAAATATTCCCTATTTCTCATGTAGGAGCCAACCTCTTTTGAATATTTAAAGCGACCCTTACCTTTTAAAACTAAATCACCAGTAATTATTTGAATCATTTTCAGCTTAAACATATAGTAAACTTTTCAAAATAATTTGGAACCTTGTGTGCTGCTTCAAAACCTTGCATAGTATTTATGTGCTAAGTGGCACTTTGAACTATACTCATTTATTAGTTCAACAAAAATACAAAACTGTAATGAAAAACAAATCAAAACGAAACAGAAATTTAAGCAAATACTAAAAGGCCCACCCTGCTGGGCCGTGGCCCAGCTGGCCATGAAACACTAGTAGAAAACAGGGCATTGGTCCAGCCCATTAGCCCCGGTTCAATCTAGAACCGGGTCCAATGGGGGTACTGGACCCGATTCGTGAGCCCAGGGGGCCGGCCGGGCCACGTGGGCCATTGGTCCCGGTTCGTCTGGACCTATTGGTCCCGGTTGGAGCTAAAAACCGGGACCAATGGCTCTTGCTCCTGGCCCACCACTATTGGTCCCGGTTGGTGTTATGAACCGGGACCAAAGGCACCCCTTTAGTCCCGGTTTGTAGCACCAACCGGGACCAGTGAGTTGCCTATATATACCCCCTCACTCAAGAGCAGAGCTCACTGCTCTGTTTTTTTTTCTGGCCGAGGGGGAGAGGGGTTAGTGGTGCTCTAGCTCACCTCCTATGCACACAACGTGTTCGGTGGAATGCCCGAGCCACACAAGTTAAGCTTTTCTCCTCTCGAAGCTCTATTTTCTCCGAGATTTGTCTAGGTTTAGCGGTCCGTCACGTCCCGTCCCCGTCTTCGCCGCCGTCGATCGCCCCCGCCGATCTCGTCACCGGCACCACCGTGGTGAGCCTCTTGTTATGTCCATGCTTTTCTTACTTTTATTATTGCTTTAGATAGATATTTGTCTAATTTTCTTACGTTTATTATTGCTTGTTATTATATAGTGCGATGGTTTTGATATCCGCCCACGTGGGCCCTCGTCCGGTCTACGATTCGGATGTGGTATATTATCTTTAATTTATAACTATTTGTTTTAGTGTTTATGATAGTTATGCCGACCAACCTGACATGCATAGATGTTTTATTATGTCTAGGAGGTAGTTGAACCGGAAATTCCAACCGACCCTCTTGTGGAGAGGTTAAATTTAGTTGAAGAGGAAAACATTTCGTTAAAGAAAAAATTGGAAAAAATGGAGGAGGAGAAGATGGAATTGGAGTTGCATGTTGCGGAAGTTATCGATGATCACAAGATCAAGATGGACCCTATTGTCGAGACGTTAAATTTAGTTGAAGAAGAAAACAAATTCTTGAAGGAAAAAAATTGTGGACGAGAAGATGATATTGGAGTTGCATGTTGCGGATGTCGTCGATGATCACAAGATCAAGATGGATGCAATGCGGTTGAAGATTAAAAAGATTAGAAAATATGCCATTCATACCGAGGCTTGGTATCATTATGCCGTTGGATCAATTGTTACATTGGTTGCGATTATGATAGCATTTGTTTTCGCGTTGAAATGTTTTACATAGTTTCGATGTGTATGGAGAGCTCTATGTTGTTAGATGAGAACTATATATGTATGTACTTTGGTTTTAATGTGATGATGAACTTTTATCCATTTGGTCACTTAATTATCTATTTATGATGTTCTGTAATGGTTTTTGACACACTTAATTATATATAAATGCACGCAGATGAACCGGCAATGGATGTACGGTGACAGACACACCTCCGAGTACATTAAGGGCGTGCGTGAGTTTCTAAATGCGGCTGAGGCAAACAAGCAGAATGGTTTTATGTGTTGTCCATGCACTAAATGTGTGAATACGATGTCTTACTCTAACCGGAAAATCCTTCACTCCCACCTGCTTTACAAGGGTTTCATGCCACACTATAATGTTTGGACGAGGCACGGAGAAATAGGGGTTATGATGGAAGACGGCGAAGAAGAAGAGTACGATGACAACTATGTGCCCTCTGAATACGGTGATGCTGCAATGGGGGGAGCTGGTGAAGATCAAGAGGAACCAGACGATGTGCCCAATGATGCTGCAACGGGTGAAGCTGCTGAAGATCAAGAGGAACCAAATGATGATCTTCGCCGGGTCATTTTCGATGCAAGGACACAATGCGAAAGTCAAAAGGAGAAGCTGAAGTTCGATCGCATGTTAGAGGATCACAAAAAAGGGTTGTACCCCAATTGCGAAGATGGCAACACAAAGCTCGGTACCGTACTGGAATTGCTGCAGTGGAAGGCAGAGAATGCTGTGGCTGACAAAGGATTTGAGAAGCTACTGAAAATATTGAAGAAGAAGCTTCCGAAGGATAACGAATTGCCCGACAGTACATACGCAACAAAGAAGGTCGTATGCCCTCTAGGATTGGAGGTGCAGAAGATACATGCATGCCCTAATGACTGCATCCTCTACCGCGGTGCATACAAGGATCTGAACGCATGCCCGGTATGCGGTGCATTGTGGTATAAGATCAGAAGAGATGACCCTGGTGATGTTGATGGCGAGCCCGCCAGGAAGAGGGTTCCTGCGAAGGTGATGTGGTATGCTCCTATAATACCACGGTTTAAACGTTTGTTTAGAAACAGAGAGCATGCCAAGTTGATGCGATGGCACAGTGAGGACCGTAAGAAAGACGGGAAGTTGAGAGCACCCGCTGACGGGTCGTAGTGGAGAAAAATCGAGAGAAAGTACTGGGAGGAGTTTGCAAAGGACCCAAGGAACGTATGGTTTGCTTTAAGCACGGATGGCATTAATCCTTTCGGGGAGCAGAGCAGCAATCACAGCACCTGGCCCGTGACTCTATGTATGTATAACCTTCCTCCTTGGATGTGCATGAAGCGGAAGTTCATTATGATGCCAGTTCTCATCCAAGGCCCTAAGCAACCCGGCAACGACATTGATGTGTACCTAAGGCCATTAGTTGAAGAACTTTTACAGCTGTGGAATGGAAACGGTGTACGTGCGTGGGATGAGCACAAACAGGAGGAATTTGACCTAAAGGCGTTGCTGTTCATGACCATCAACGATTGGCCCGCTCTCAGTAACCTTTCAGGACAGACAAACAAAGGATACCACGCATGCACGCACTGTTTAGATGACACTGAAAGTATATACCTGGACAAGTGCAGGAAGAAAGTGTACCTGGGCCATCGTCAATTTCTTCCGACCAACCATCAATGTCGAAAGAAAGGCAAGCATTTCAAAGGCGAGGCAGATCACCAAAAGAAGCCCGCCATGCGTACCGGTGATCACGTACTTGCTATGGTCAATGATTTACACGTAATCTTTGGAAAGGGCCCCGGCGCACTAGCTGTTCCGAATGACGATGAGGGACACGCACCCATGTGGAAGAAGAAATCTATATTTTGGGACCTACCCTACTGGAAAGACCTAGAGGTCCGCTCTTCAATCGACGTGATGCACGTGACGAAGAACCTTTGCGTGAACCTGCTAGGCTTCTTGGGCGTGTATGGAAAGACAAAAGATACAGCTGAGGCACGGGAGGACCTGCAACGTTTGCACGAAAAAGACGGCATCCCTCCAAAGCAGTATGAAGGTCCTGCCAGCTATGCTCTTACGAAAGAAGAGAAAGAAATCTTCTTTGAATGCCTGCTCAGTATGAAGGTCCCGACTGGCTTCTCGTCGAATATAAAGGGAATAATAAATATGGCTGAGAAAAAGTTCCAGAACCTAAAGTCTCATGACTGCCATGTGATTATGACGCAACTGCTTCCGGTTGCATTGAGGGGGCTTCTACCGGAAAACGTCCGATTAGCCATTGTGAAGCTATGTGCATTCCTCAATGCAATCTCTCAGAAGGTGATCGATCCAGAAATCGTACCAAGGCTAAGGAGTGATGTGGCACAATGTCTTGTCAGTTTCGAGCTTGTGTTCCCACCATCCTTCTTCAATATCATGACACATGTCTGTAATGCCCAGGATGGGACTATACCTCCTACGTGTCGAGGCACGACTTAAAGGTATAAGCCCATCCTAGAATGATCTCAAGTTTGGTATCTTTGCACGACTCATGTAAAAGAGGGATTAAATTGCAAAAGGAGATAGTTGGCTTACACTCGCCACTTCACACAATACATTACATGAGCAAAACATCATGCAAAACATCACAACCCGACTACGGGTGAAGATCCAAAAGGAAGATACCAAAACAACATAAAGCCACAGGTCAGGATCGAATCCTAGTAGAAACCACTACTGATCGGCGAAACGTCACAAGCATACCGCCACACTCATCATCGAGCTCCCAGTGAAGTACTTGAACCAGCTCCTGCATCGAACTCGGCTGAACCTGCATCTGGTGTTGTAGTAACTGTGAGCCACGAGGACTCAGCAATCCCATTCCCGGGTAACATGACTATTTAAGCCTTGGGTGAGGATAAGGCTGAAGAAAGAACGAGAGGTGAAGGAACAACAAGAGTCTGCAGCAGCAACTAGCACTAACTTACGTAATAGAGAGCGAGAAAAGAAGAGCATCGGTCGAAAGGTGATCACGAAGTGATCCTAGCTAAAGCCGGTCAAACATAACCCCACCGTGTTCAACTCCCGAATCCCTATTCGGAAATTGACAGTCACGGTACACACGCTGGTAGTGTATTGAATCATTGTGTCAAGTTATCTACAACCGGATATTAACAAGCTCCCATCTGCCACATAACCGCGGGCACGGCTTTCGAAAGTTCATAACCCTGCAGGGGTGTTCCAACTTAGCCCATCATAAGCTCTCACGATTAGCTGAAGTGATAAATATAATATCATCACCCCTTATCTTAGGGAAAATCCGATCAGGCTCGGCTTTCCAGTAGCACAAGTCATTTCGACAATGGTAAAACTAGTCCAGCAAGACCTCCCGATGTGTCGACACCCTGATAGTAGCCGCGCGTATCTCGTCTCAGGACACGACCGGATGGGCGATTCTACAGGACCCAATCCTCGAGTTTCCCCGTGGTGGTTCTCGCAGACTCCCCGTTTGGGACCAACACCATCGGCACTGGCCCCCCCTGCTATGTAGAATTAGGAATCCTCGGGGACGCGACCCCCTATGCAAATTTAATTAATTAATTAAGTTGTTATTATGAGGCAAATAGTACCAAATGTTGGGACTTGCTGGAAAAGACTTAGCACTTAGCGGTTTATCAAGGGGGTCCCATACACCCCAACCGTGTTAGGAACGCATAATCAAGGAACATAACACCGGTTTATACGGTTCCTAACGGCATGAGTGGAACAAAACACCAAGCAAAAGGCTTAGCCTTCCACCCTGCCAGTATATAGATGATTTCATTTTAAGCATTTATATAGTGTGATATAACCCAACCAAACTTCAACATGAAGCAAGCATCTTCAATCTTCACCTGCAACTAGCAATGCTATAAGAGGGGCTGAGCGAAGCGTACTTAGCCAAGCAACGGTTTGCATAGGTAGGGTGGTTAAACAGGTTCATGGTTACAAGTAGGAGGCTGACAAGAAAGACATGGGCATCGAGGCAAAACTATAGAGCGATACTCTAGCAATAGGCAAAGATAGTAATGTTATCGGGGTTCGGTCATCTTGCCTGGGATTCCACAAGGAAGAAGAACGGATCCACGAAGAAGACGGAGCAACAGACGAGAGAATCCTCACAACTCCGGAACGAAACCGAAGCTAACAAGAGAAGCAACCGGAAAGAAAGAAAACAACACGGTAAACACACAATCATAAACATGGCATACGATGCACATCCAAGTATGATGCATGTCCGGTTTAATTATGCATGGCATGGCAAAGTGCACAAACAACACTACAAGTTAAGTGGAGCTCAATATGCAACGAGTTGCATATTGACGAAACACCACATGTTATTTATTTAGTTGACTCTTGTTATTTACAAGACAAGGTTAAATGTTTTTTTAGCATGGCAAGAGGTGAAGCATAATAAAACTACACTATTAAGACATTTTAAATGAGGCCGGAAATAACAACAACAAATCCGGAAAATCCCCATGAGCATGTTTAGTAATTATAAGCAAACAACAATTAAACATTTTAGTGTTGTTAACATGATGCGGATGACATGAACAAGTATGCAATTTTATTAAAAGGTTGACAATTAACAAGATATGAAGCATTTGTCACCGTGGTGGAAAAAAAAGGTGCCACGGCAACGATAACCAAAATGATGCAACGCAACATCTCGGTTCCGGTAACTCGTTGAGAGTCCGGGCAAAAGAAAGATGGCGTGAGCGGGACAAACGAGATGAAAGGTGGGGCGATCCCGTTGCCGGGTTTTCACGAGTCGGTGACGAGGCAACCGAGGAACACGCCAAACGGACGAAACGGGCACGGAGCACACACGGGAAACATTTCATACAACACAACAAGCATCTCACGGGTCATCGGCTCGGGTTATACCTTCGAAACACTCGTTTCGGGACGGTTCGAGATCATCGAGGGACGTAGTGGAAGTAGTGGTACACGGCCGTAGAGGAAGAAGTCGTTCTCGCGAGTCGTGGTACACGTCCGGGTCATGAAGAGGTACTTGCCGCAACACCGGGCGTAGTCGTACACGGTCTTGCCGGTCTCGGACTCGGTCGTAGTTGTACACGGTCGTAGACGTTCGGGCGACGGTAGACGTTCGTAGATGTACATGTCGACGGTAGTGGTACTTGTCGGGATCGTCGTCGACGTAGGGGTACATGTTCCGTAGTTGTACTTGAGGGTCTTTGACGACGTAGTCGTTCACGATTCGTAGACGTACTTGCATCGGAGGGGTACTTGCTGCCCCAAGTTATTTGCTGGACAAAACAAAACGCAAAACCGAACGAAAAAGTAGCACAGCAGCAGCAACTAGGCGCTCGCGAGCAGCAGTACAAACAAAACACGGCGGGAGACGGGGCTTGCAGGGGCGCTGCAGAAGACGGGCGCGGTCGAGCTGAAGATGGAGGAGGGGCCTCTGGCCGACGCTGGACGAGGCAACCGAGGTGCTGCTGGTCCTGGCGAAGCGGTCGGTGAGGAAGGAGCCTGGCCGCGTCGAGCTTGGGACGGCCGGAGGGAGACGACGAGGGAGGCCACGGCGAGCTTGGCGACGAAGGGGAGGCAGGGGACGGGCGGAAGGGCCCGCGCGGCGCGAGGCAGTGGGTCGACGCGAGGAGGAGGCAGAGCTCGGGGAGCTCCGGCGCGGAACGGGCGACGGCGCCCTGGAAGGAGACGGAGGCAGGGCACTGGGGAATTGAAGGAGAACGGGCGCTGCTCGGGCCTGGGGCGCTGCGGGAGCTCGGCCTTGCTCGGGGCCGAGGAGATGGAGGGAGAGGTGCGAGGCGAAGGGGGCGTGCGAGAGGGAGGCAGAGGGCGAGGGGATCGGGCTCTCGGGGGAAACGAGGGAGCTTCGGTCGCGAGCGGGGTCGGGCAGAGCGACTGGCGGCGGACGAGGGGATGGAGAGGGAGTGCGGGACTCGGGCTAGGGTTTAGACTGGGGTGCGGGCTGGGAAGAGGAGAGGGAGGCCTGGCTGCGAGCTGGGCCTAGAGAGAGGCTGGGCCAAAGGAGAAGGAGAAGACGGGCCAGGAGGCTGCTGGGCTTTCTTATTTAACTGATTTGGCAGAAAAAAATAAAAGAGAGAAGAAAAGAAAGAAGAAGGAGGAGGACAAGAATTAGGACAAGGTTAACTTTTCTCGGGCTCGTAAAAATGAGCACGACCGGAGAAAAATACAAAAGGCCAGATCGGAAAATAATTCAAACATATTTGAATTTAATTCAAATAGGTTTGAACTAAGACGTGATTATAGAAGTGTCCAAAAATGTTCAAATTTTTGGAGGAACCTCGAAACAACGGAAAAGAAATTAGGGAAGGTTTTTGATGGAGAACTCGAAGTGAAAAAGACATGGGGAAATATGCAAGTGTGTTACGGTGATCCCAAACAATGGAATATTTTTAATATAGCTCCCTAAATATTATGAGGCTTTTATATGTTATAAAGAGAAGTCATCTTCCCTCGATTTAAATGGACCGAAGGTCCACACAATTTATTTAGGTTGAGATGCAAAAAATTAATATGACATGATGGCATGATGACATGATGCAATGCAAAAAAATAAATAACACAAGCACAATCGAAACACACGGGAGACCCCGGAACATCTGGAATCTTCGGGAATCTTCTGGAATCTTCTGGGACGTCGGTCTCGGGCGTCACAACTCTCCCACACTAACAGAGGATCTCGACCCGAGATCCTAGAGATATCACCGGGTAAAAACGGAAAAGGAAGAGGTAAAACAAAGTTGCTTCTTTGACAGACGAGTGAAACCAAAAAACCTTGAGAGGTTGAACAAAATGAAAGAAGAATGCAACGGAGATGAACGAAGATGAAAACACTCCGTTGGAAAGAGTAACAAGGAACATAATGAGAACCTTGTAGGTTGAAAGACATGAAACAAGAGCTCATGGACGGAAGGAATATGAAACCGCAACGGTATAGCCAAGGAATAAGAATGACAGAATTCGGACAGCACTCCATCTGAAAATGGAAGGAATTAACAAGAACTTGAGGAGATGGAATGATACTTGATGAAAACAACAACATATTGCCTCCGAAACAATTAAAAGAATGGCACAAGGTTAAGAAGGATTCAGACAGCACTCCGATTGAAAAGAGAGGCAAAACTAATAAGATGAGGGATCTAGAATGGAGAATACAACACTCCGGTTAAAGATAGGCAATGGAAAGAACATGATCTCGATAAAAACGAGATGATGGTTAAAGAGAGCAATATCACAAAACCTCCGGAATGAAAGAATAGAGAATATAGTTCAATGAAAGAAATGAACGGAGAAAAGTATGACAACTTCTCTCAAAGTTAAATTTGAAAGAGCATCCTTACGAAGAAGGGTTGAATGGGGTTGATGGAAAATCAACAACGAAAAGAATGAGGTTCATGTGGGCTTATGGAAAGCATCTCAAAATTAAGAGGTGACAATCAGCCACTCACAGAAACGAAAACAATTGATTTGATTGAGATCAACAAGGAGATGATAAACTTATTCACCGGAATGATTAATGAAGAACTTGGTTCATTAATAAGCACCATAATACAACAATCCTTAGGGAAAGCTTTTAGGTGAATTATAAACCAAGATAACTCCAATGAATAAATTGAAAGGTTGGAAAGATCTCCTGAACAAAGAAAAATGATGGTTTTAAATATCTCATTCTTGACAACTCGTGAATCATAAAACATGAAGGAATTGACAAAAATGACATAACATCATCTGAAAAGATAAGGTAGAAAGAATTGCATTCGGAAAGCATGAAGAAGAATACTTGAGCTCTAACAAGAATCTTGATGAAAACTTCGAGGATGAATTAAAACATGATGAACCACCATGAAGAACTCCGGTAACAAAAGGATGAGAAGTGAAAGATGAAAAGAATAAGATTCAAGGCCTGCGATGAATCAGATGGAGCTTGAAATGATATAATTAAAACAACATGGATCTCCGGAAAACAAGATGAAGAATTTAGAACCGAGAATAAGATGAACAAGCTCCAGACAAAAGAATTAAATCACCTTGAAGGAATAAGAATAAGAATTATGGCATGCATCTCCTTCACCAATTTAAATTGATGACAACCAAAGTATTTGACATACTACTTATTCTTGTTGCAAAGAATTAAAGAGAGATCTCGCACAAGCTTGGATAAATCTACAACAAGGCACCGGTAGGATTGTGAAAAGAACAAATGAATTAACGATAACAACGGAAGGGTAACTTGAAAGAACCACCGTAAGAATATAGAGACGAACGAAGAGATATCAATGAAGAATATTTGGAGGACGAGGTTGAAAACTGAGAACGAATAAATCTTCTGAAATGATGGCCTTCGGAGGAACACAAAGAAAAGAATGCATGAAATGCTTCGGATGGGTATAAAGGAATTCCTCACAATCTGAACAATAATGAGGATGGCATGGAGCTAGAACCACGAATCTTCAAGAAGACGGGCCAAGATTAAGAGAAACACTTCTCCGGTCTCTAAATGTTGAGAATGAAGACGAGAAATGCCATGAAGAATTGATGAGCACTCCGGATTGAAGAATTGGAAGATTGAACCAACGAAGAAAAAGAATTTGAAAGCGATCTTGGAGAAGGCATGTGACTGATGGAAATCATTCTTACGTCACACTTTAAAAAGAATTTGAGTATAACTCCAGAAAAATAGAAGAGTCAGGTAAGATCCTGGGAAAAGACCTGTGGGTTAAGGCCCACTCAAAGAAATCACCGTTGAAAAGATTGCTTAAGAGATATGGCACCGGTTGAATTAAATGGCTTGAATAAGATGATAATCCTCAAAATAATTTGACAGGATTAAGAATGGAATTATGAATCTTCAGCACTCCGGATATGAATAGCAAGAGGAGAATGATTAATTGGTGCACCGGAATAAGAAAGCATTGTGAAATGAGGAAAAAGGATAAGATCAACACCGAAATCTTGAATTACATCCACCGGCAGAATTCGAGAACAAAAGAATAATGAACTTGGAAGCTCTTGAGCATCTTCACGATAATTCACCGGATAAGAACATTGAAGGAAAAGAATGAAGAACCATCACAAGAATAAAATGGATACTTCATCTGAGAATTTCTGGCTCCAAGAAGAAAAAGGGTGGGAGGGTGGGGAAAACAAAGACAACTTGAGAAGATTGAAACAGACAATCGTCAGATTACCCAACGGCGTCCGTATGGAATAACTTGAAAAGAAGGGACACCGGTTGAAAAAGGATTAACAAGACAAGCTCGATGATCAAGAAGGACTAGCACTCCCATAGAAATATGAGAATACCGATTAAGAAAGGTATGGAATCAACATTTGACATCGAAGCAGCTCGAGTACCAGAATCAAACAAAAACAAAGGGTAGATGTGTTGCAGCATCATCTTCACAATATCATCCGAACAGAGAATTGAACGAATGAA
This sequence comes from Secale cereale, assembly GCA_902687465.1. Classification (NCBI taxonomy): domain Eukaryota; kingdom Viridiplantae; phylum Streptophyta; class Magnoliopsida; order Poales; family Poaceae; genus Secale; species Secale cereale. Next base: position 69,052,475 of record LR738712.1, read on the forward strand.
TTCCGCAGGTACGTCCACTAGTCGAGAAGCCACTTGGAAGAACAAAAAGAAAATAAAAAGGAACAAGGAACAGATAGAACAAATACAAGATAGAAGTTTCGTCCGACATTTTCGTGCTGAAAGCTCATGGAACGTGTTACAAAAGGGTTTTGCAATCCCCGGATCAGCATAGCCAAGGACCCTTTAAGATGCAACTCCCGATCAGAACAAGTCCATAAACCACTTCACTCAATGTAGAACCCCAAACTTCATATCGAGCATCCGTTGGAAGAATGCCTAGAACTACTGGATGAACCCACCTATAGATTTCCGAAAGTTTCCAGTTATGCAATCAGGTGTTGGGGATACAGGGGAAGCACCGCGCAATCAACTCTAAACCTACATCCAGGTGTATCCATCCTTCAACACATAACCAGTCTTTCTCGGAAACTGTTTACCTCGGACCTTCGAAACGCATCCACTATACAAGCTATGGCAATACTCTCGAACTACCTCCCCAGTACTGGGTGATGTCGGGGTTATCTTGCCACTGGCCGTATAGGAGAGATTTTCGATGTCGGCCGTCTTAAGTATCCTAGTACTGCCGCGATGGATTTGTGACGACAACACCTCGGAGCTCAACTCCCCGGGACACTGCCACAACCCCTAATGTCAGGAGGCATCGAGAACAATGTTCTCGTCACAAAGACATCGAAACAATCCAAATAATACTCGCGTGATCCTAAAAAAATTTGGTGCAATTTTTGAAAGTAGAAGAGGCAAGAGTAATCGTCAGGAGTCCTCACCAGAGTGAAAAGGGATGAGGAGCAAAAGAAATCCTACTCTCCGATATATATATAGGACTCAAAACATTTTCAAGTGTGTGCCTAGACTCAACCGTCAACGATTCGATCAATCAGAGGGGCTTCTAGGTCGGAGAAGGCTCTGAATACCAACTTGTAATGCCCAGGATGGGACTATACCTCCTACGTGTCGAGGCACGACTTAAAGGTATAAGCCCATCCTAGAATGATCTCAAGTTTGGTATCTTTGCACGACTCATGTAAAAGAGGGATTAAATTGCAAAAGGAGATAGTTGGCTTACACTCGCCACTTCACACAATACATTACATGAGCAAAACATCATTCAAAACATCACAACCCGACTACGGGTGAAGATCCAAAAGGAAGATACCAAAACAACATAAAGCCACAGGTCAGGATCGAATCCTAGTAGAAACCACTACTGATCGGCGAAACGTCACAAGCATACGGCCACACTCATCATCGAGCTCCCAGTGAAGTACTTGAACCAGCTCCTGCATCGAACTCGGCTGAACCTGCATCTGGTGTTGTAGTAACTGTGAGCCACGAGGACTCAGCAATCCCATTCCCGGGTAACATGACTATTTAAGCCTTGGGTGAGGATAAGGCTGAAGAAAGAACGAGAGGTGAAGGAACAACAAGAGTCTGCAGCAGCAACTAGCACTAACTTACGTAATAGAGAGCGAGAAAAGAAGAGCATCGGTCGAAAGGTGATCACGAAGTGATCCTAGCTAAAGCCGGTCAAACATAACCCCACCGTGTTCAACTCCCGAATCCCTATTCGGAAATTGACAGTCACGGTACACACGCTGGTAGTGTATTGAATCATTGTGTCAAGTTATCTACAACCGGATATTAACAAGCTCCCATCTGCCACATAACCGCCGGCACGGCTTTCGAAAGTTCATAACCCTGCAGGGGTGTTCCAACTTAGCCCATCATAAGCTCTCACGATTAGCTGAAGTGATAAATATAATATCATCACCCCTTATCTTAGGGAAAATCCGATCAGGCTCGGCTTTCCGGTAGCACAAGTCATTTCGACAATGGTAAAACTAGTCCAGCAAGACCTCCCGGTGTGTCGACACCCTGATAGTAGCCGCGCGTATCTCGTCTCAGGACACGACCGGATGGGCGATTCTACAGGACCCAATCCTCGAGTTTCCCCGTGGTGGTTCCCGCAGACTCCCCGTTTGGGACCAACACCATCGGCACTGGCCCCCCCTGCTATGTAGAATTAGGAATCCTCGGGGACGCGACCCCCTATGCAAATTTAATTAATTAATTAAGTTGTTATTATGAGGCAAATAGTACCAAATGTTGGGACTTGCTGGAAAAGACTTAGCACTTAGCGGTTTATCAAGGGGGTCCCATACACCCCAACCGTGTTAGGAACGCATAATCAAGGAACATAACACCGGTTTATACGGTTCCTAACGGCATGAGTGGAACAAAACAACAAGCAAAAGGCTTAGCCTTCCACCCTGCCAGTATATAGATGATTTCATTTTAAGCATTTATATAGTGTGATATAACCCAACCAAACTTCAACATGAAGCAAGCATCTTCAATCTTCACCTGCAACTAGCAATGCTATAAGAGGGGCTGAGCGAAGCGTACTTAGCCAAGAAACAGTTTGCATAGGTAGGGTGGTTAAACAGGTTCATGGTTACAAGTAGGAGGCTGACAAGAAAGACATGGGTATCGAGGCAAAACTATAGAGCGATACTCTAGCAATAGGCAAAGATAGTAATGTTATCGGGGTTCGGTCATCTTGCCTGGGATTCCACAAGGAAGAAGAACGGATCCACGAAGAAGACGGAGCAACAGACGAGAGAATCCTCACAACTCCGGAACGAAACCGAAGCTAACAAGAGAAGCAACCGGAAAGAAAGAAAACAACACGGTAAACACACAATCATAAACATGGCATACGATGCACATCCAAGTATGATGCATGTCCGGTTTAATTATGCATGGCATGGCAAAGTGCACAAACAACACTACAAGTTAAGTGGAGCTCAATATGCAACGAGTTGCATATTGACGAAACACCACATGTTATTTATTTAGTTGACTCTTGTTATTTACAAGACAAGGTTAAATGTTTTTTAGCATGGCAAGAGGTGAAGCATAATAAAACTACACTATTAAGACATTTTAAATGAGGCCGGAAATAACAACAACAAATCCGGAAAATCCCCATGAGCATGTTTAGTAATTATAAGCAAACAACAATTAAACATTTTAGTGTTGTTAACATGATGCGGATGACATGAACAAGTATGCAATTTTATTAAAAGGTTGACAATTAACAAGATATGAAGCATTTGTCACCGTGGTGGAAAAAAAAGGTGCCACGGCAACGATAACCAAAATGATGCAACGCAACATCTCGGTTCCGGTAACTCGTTGAGAGTCCGGGCAAAAGAAAGATGGCGTGAGCGGGACAAACGAGATGAAAGGTGGGGCGATCCCGTTGCCGGGTTCCCACGAGTCGGTGACGAGGCAACCGAGGAACACGCCAAACGGACGAAACGGGCACGGAGCACACACGGGAAACATTTCATACAACACAACAAGCATCTCACGGGTCATCGGCTCGGGTTATACCTTCGAAACACTCGTTTCGGGACGGTTAGAGATCATCGAGGGACGTAGTGGAAGTAGTGGTACACGGCCGTAGAGGAAGAAGTCATTCTCGCGAGTCGTGGTACACGTTCGGGTCATGAAGAGGTACTTGCCGCAACACCGGGCGTAGTCGTACACGGTCTTGCCGGTCTCGGACTCGGTCGTAGTTGTACACGGTCGTAGACGTTCGGGCGACGGTAGACGTTCGGGCGACGGTAGACGTTCGTAGATGTACATGTCGACGGTAGTGGTACTTGTCGGGATCGTCGTCGACGTAGGGGTACACGTTCTGTAGTTGTACTTGAGGGTCTTCGACGACGTAGTCGTTCACGATTCGTAGACGTACTTGCATCGGAGGGGTACTTGCTGCCCCAAGTTATTTGCTGGACAAAACAAAACGCAAAACCGAACGAAAAAGTAGCACATCAGCAGCAACTAGGCGCTCGCGAGCAGCAGTACAAACAAAACACGGCGGGAGACGGGGCTTGCAGGGGCGCTGCAGAAGACGGGCGCGGTCGAGCTGAAGATGGAGGAGGGGCCTCTGGCCGGCGCTGGACGAGGCAACCGAGGTGATGCTGGTCCTGGCGAAGCGGTCGGTGAGGAAGGAGCCTGGCCGCGTAGAGCTTGGGACGGCCGGAGGGAGACGACGAGGGAGGCCACGGCGAGCTTGGCGACGAAGGGGAGGCAGGGGACGGGCGGAAGGGCCCGCGCGGCGCGAGGCAGTGGCCGCGGGCGGCCTGTCGACGCGAGGAGGAGGCAGAGCTCGGGGAGCTCCGGCGCGGAACGGGCGACGGCGCCCTGGAAGGAGACGGAGGCAGGGCACTGGGGAATCGAAGGAGAACGGGCGCTGCTCAGGCCTGGGGCGCTGCGGGAGCTCGGCCTTGCTCGGGGCCGAGGAGATGGAGGGAGAGGTGCGAGGCGAAGGGGGCGTGCGAGAGGGAGGCAGAGGGCGAGGGGATCGGGCTCTCGGGGGAAACGAGGGAGCTTCGGTCGCGAGCGGGGTCGGGCAGAGCGACTGGCGGCGGACGAGGGGATGGAGAGGGAGTGCGGGACTCGGGCTAGGGTTTAGACTGGGGTGCGGGCTGGGAAGAGGAGAGGGAGGCCTGGCTACGAGCTGGGCCTAGAGAGAGGCTGGGCCAAAGGAGGAGAAGGAGAAGACGGGCCAGGAGGCTGCTGGGCTTTCTTATTTAACTGATTTGGCAGAAAAAAATAAAAGAGAGAAGAAAAGAAAGAAGAAGGAGGAGGACAAGAATTAGGACAAGGTTAACTTTTCTCGGGCTCGTAAAAATGAGCACGACCGGAGAAAAATACAAAAGGCCAGATCGGAAAATAATTCAAACATATTTGAATTTAATTCAAATAGGTTTGAACTAAGACGTGATTATAGAAGTGTCCAAAAATGTTCAAATTTTTGGAGGAACCTCGAAACAACGGAAAAGAAATTAGGGAAGGTTTTTGATGGAGAACTCGAAGTGAAAAAGACATGGGGAAATATGCAAGTGTGTTACGGTGATCCCAAACAATGGAATATTTTTAATATAGCTCCCTAAATATTAGGAGGCTTTTATATGTTATAAAGAGAAGTCATCTTCCCTCGATTTAAATGGACCGAAGGTCCACACAATTTATTTAGGTTGAGATGCAAAAAATTAATATGACATGATGGCATGATGACATGATGCAATGCAAAAAAATAAATAACACAAGCACAATCGAAACACACGGGAGACCCCGGAACATCTGGAATCTTCGGGAATCTTCTGGAATCTTCTGGGACGTCGGTCTCGGGCGTCACAACGTCCTAGTTCATCTAGTCGACGAGATTGTCATTCTGGGGCCCGTATTTCTACACAATATGTTCCCCTTTGAGAGGTTCATGGGAGTCCTAAAGAAATATGTCCGTAACCGCGCCAGGCCAGAAGGAAGCATCTCCATGGGCCATCAAACAGAGGATGTCATCGGGTTTTGTGTTGACTTCATTCCTGGCCTTAATAAGATAGGTCTCCCTAAATCGCGGTACGAGGGGATACTGACTGGAAAAGGCACGCTTGGAAGGGACTCAATAATATGCAGGGACGGATATTCTTGGTCTCAAGCACACTACACAGTTCTACAGAACTCTACATTGGTGACCCCGTATGTCGATGAACACAAGAACAGTCTGCGCTCCAAACACCCGGAGCAGTGCGACGACTGGATTACACGTGAACACATCAGGACTTTCAGCAGTTGGTTGGAAACACGTCTCAGAGGTGACAACACTGTTTGTGATGAGTTGTACTTGTTGTCCAGGGGACCATCTTCGACTGTATTGATTTACAAAGGATACGAGATAAATGGGAATACATTTTACACGATTGTCCAAGATCAAAAGAGCACCAACCAAAACAGTGGTGTCCGCTTTGATGCAACAACCAAGAGGGGAAAGGACACATATTATGGTTACATAGTGGACATATGGGAACTTGACTACGGACATGATTTTAAGGTCCCTTTGTTTAAGTGCAAATGGGTCAATCTGTCAGGAGGCGGGGTACAGGTAGACCCACAGTACGGAATGACAACAGTGGATCTGAAAAATCTTGGATACACTGACGAACCGTTCGTCCTAGCCAATGATGTGGCACAGGTTATCTATGTGAAGGACATGTCTACCAGACCGAGAAAAAGAAAAGATAAGGAAGCGAATACATCATACGATGAGCCAAAGCGCCACATAGTTCTTTCAGGAAAAAGGGACATCCTGGGAGTGGAGGGCAAGACAGACATGTCTGAAGATTATGAAAAGTTTCATGAAATTCCTCCCTTCAAAGTCAAGGCTGACCCAAGCATCCTGATAAACGATGAAGATTATCCATGGTTACAGCGCAATAAGCAAATGACACAAGCGAAGAAAAAGTGAAGAGTTTTTTCCGCAACTATTATGATGATACCATGCCAACTTTGCAACAAACGAGTATGATACCATTGTCGGTTTGTACTATTCAAATTTCAATACTACTTGCACTAACAGAGAAAGTTTGTAATTGGTTTTACCATAAAGAATTAAAAAAATAAAGCAAATAACAAAAGAAAATAAATAATGCAGAAAACAAAATAAAAAAACTTGAAAAAAAAATAGCAACAATAAGTATTTTGTTGTAAGTATAAAGAAAATAAAATAAATAAAGCAACAAAGAAAATAAATAAAGGAAGTAAAATAAATAAAGCAACTCTAAATACAGCAAAAAAACAACTTAGAAATAAACAAAGAAAATAAAATAAATAAAGCAACTCTAAATACAGCAAAAAACAACTTAGAAATAAATAAAGCAAAAAAGGAAAAAAAAATTGGGCGCTGCCCAGTGAGCCTGCAAGGCCTATAGCACAGGATCCACCTGTACTATAAGGCCCGGCAAGCTCACAGGGCAGCGCGCAGAGTTAGGCCCAGAAGCCTGCATTTGAGAGGAGCTCGAGAGGGTGGGAGCAGCAGCCCTTATAAACCACTCTCGAGCTCCCTCAGCTAGCGAGGTGGGACTAAACATCCCACCGCACCCGCGCCAGCACAGGGCCTTTGGTCCCGGTTGGTGACTGAAACCAGGACTAAAGGGTGGCATTAGTCCCGGTTGGTGGCTGCAACCGGGACTAATACCCCCCTTTAGTCCCGGTTGCTGCCACCAACCGGGACT
>LR738712.1:69067759-69192046 GCA_902687465.1 Secale cereale
CTCTTGATCCCGATCTGGATCGGTAAGAGGATCGAGCCCGATGCCCCCCTTCTCCAACGCAGTCGCTGTGCGCCACCTCGCCGACGCTCGAAGCTACGGCAACACGCATCGTCCGTACGCGTGCCCTCTTGCGCATGCTCTCTTCTGCGTGCTCCTACTCCAGCCCATCCCGCGCACCTGAGCCACCCCCTGGACACGGGCCTGAACCCGTACGGCGTCGCCAGCTCCATCCGCCGCTGACGCTCGCCAATGCCGCACCCCCCTTCGGCTACAAGCCGCTCGCCCGGCCGGCTCCCCACGCATGCACTGTCGTGCGTCGCCGCGCCCTTGCCTCGCCCCTGCTAGCCGCCGCGGGCACCCAGCGCCCGCCCCACCTTCTGCTCGCCCGATGCCGAGGCCTCCGCCCCGGCTCCGTCCGGCGCGCCCGCCTCAGGCCTCCGGCTGCCGCTCAGCTCATCCCGCACCCACCACCAGCGGTCGGCCTCCCCGCGGTCGTGGCCCTCGCTGGCTGCCGCCCGGTTTCGCCCCACTGCTGCCTTGCTGTCTCCCCACGCCGTTGCCGCCCCTATACTCCGCCCCACAGCCACGCCGGCCGCCACCTAGCGCCACCATGCTCCGGCCTGCCCTCGCCTTCCACCGCAGACTGTCGCACGCCCGTCACCGCTGCGCCACGGCTTGCACCCACCGACGCAGTCGCGCCCTTCTGGGCGGGCTTCCCGTCGCCCAGACGGGTCTGCCTCGCCCCTGCGCCCATTTGCCCGTCACCCGGATGGCGCCCCGGGCCATTGACCAAGGGCCCCCACACCTCCCGTGCCGCTCCCACGAGCGGCCCGGGCGGAACCTTAAATCGCGATGCCACCAGTCCTCCCATCCCGCCTCCCCTCCCCCTCAGCGGCGCCAAAGGGACGACGATGTGCAAAGCCTGGGCGTGTCGGCGGCGGCAAGGTTCTCCCCTCCTCTCCAGGCTCCAGGCGGCGCGGGACGCCCAGATCTGTCGCGGAGGTCCTCTCGCGAGCGTGGCCGTCGCGTGGCAGCGACGGGCGGGGGTGGCTCTGGAGAGGCGTGGCGCACACGTGGTTCTCATTTGGGTGGCATGGCGTGGCCTTGCTCCAGGTGGCGCGGGGCACGACGGCGGCGTCGGGGGGCGGCGGTGCTGTGCTCCGGGCGGCGTGGCGCGACGTCGTCCGGCCTGTGGCGCCATGGTGAAGCCCTGGTCGGCGTCGGGTCGGCTAGCCGGTAGCCCTCCCTTACGCTGATCCGAGGTTCTCGGGGCAGATCTAGCGCGTCGGACGGCTCCCGGTCGTGTGCTGCGGAAGGCTGGTTCACCGCGGGATGCACGACGGAGGTCCCCTGGATCTGCACGAGGGGAGCAGCAGGAGAGTGGATGTGGGTGGTGCGCTGAATTCGTGCGAGGCGGCAGCGCATGCCCAGCCATGGAGGCGGCGGTGCTGTGAGGCTCGGCTAGGCAGGGCCCTAGCGGGCAGCGGGCGCCCGACGACCTACGTGTGAGGTGCCGGCGGTGATGCCTCGGTGAAGTTGGCATCGAAGTGTGGTTGATGGTGCGGGTCAGATCCACCTGTGTGGCAGTCCCTAGGTGCGGGTGAAGGCAACCGCGACGGATCTGGTCCCTGCATTGTTTGGTGGTTGCTGCGGTTCCAAATATGTTGAAGGCGGTGGCTTGAGGCGTGCTTCCTCGGTCGTGATGTGTGGCTCTGACTGCAAGTGGCTGCGGTGTTGGCAGTGCGAGACATCTTTCGGGGCTGGCCGGAATCTTGGAGGTGTGGAAATGTGCAATGCTACATATGAAAATTCTGTTCGACCTTGGTTGGACCGGCATCGATGGCACCCGTGGGTGTCATTCCCCTTCCTGGAGGCGTCACCGAGTGTAGCGCCATTTACCACGTTGCCTTGTATCGGCAAACATCTCCGGGGCGAAAGCCTTGATTCAAAGGATCGGCATGATGGCGGCGTCTTCTGACGTTATTTCTCTGTTGGAAGCATCGTGCTGGGAGATAAGAGGCCCTATGTTGCGCTCCTCCGACGTGCACCGCTTGCTGGATCGTTTTTCTCTGGCGCTATGTACGGTCGTCGCTGGCTCTACCAAGGAAGCTGGAGTTGTTGTTCTTCTGCGGTCACCGGCGTCGGTCGAGACGCGGTGAGGCGTCGGTTTTGGGTAGGATCTTGTATGTCGTAGTTGTGTAGTCATGTGTGGTTGTCCTTGTTGGGTGTGGAGTTGTGCTACGCTCGTTGTTCGCAGCGAGAGGTAGATGTGGTTGTATGGATGTATTTCTCTCCTTCTATAAAGCTAAGGTACGCAATTTGCGTACCATCAAAAAATTTTAAAATAATTAATTACTTATTTAATTAATTAAAGAATTAATTAACGTAATTAATCTTGATTAACCTAACATAATCACTAATTAAACTAATTAATCTGTTTTAGTTAACATCAGTCAATGACAATGGGTCCCACCTGTCAGGTTTGACCAGTCAACGGGTCAGTTGACCTGCTGACGTCATGGTGATGTCATTCTGACTCCACCTTTCACTATTCTGGATAATGTTAGATTTAAATAAATAAATAAATTCAAAATGGTTAAAACCTTAGAAAATCATATAAAATAAATCGTAAATCGAATGAAAATGTTTTATATATGAAAGTTGCTCAGAACAACGAGACGAATCCGAATACGCTGTCAGTTCGTATGCCACATGCTCCTAGTATAGCGAACATGTAACTTCCCCCCTCCGATTCATTTGTCCAAAAACATGAAACACCGGGGGTACTTTCCCGGATGGTATCCCCCTTTCCTGTTATCGTGTAGCATGGCGTTAGAACACCCTGGCTTTACTTGTTGTCGTGCCATGCATCCGTGTGCTCGTATTTACTGTTTCTTCCCCCTCTTCTCTCCGGTAGACTTCGAGACTGCCGCCGATGCTGCCCATGTGTTCGACCACGTCAACGACGACACCTCCTTCTCGTCTGAGCAACCAGGCAAGCCTTGATCATTCCGATATCGCCCACTATCTTCTCTCTTATGCTTGCATCAGAACTGCTACTGTTTTTGTATGATCGTATTCTGATGCATAGCCTGTTGTTGTTACCTGCTTTCATACCTTACTTGTTTATCCTAAACTGCTTAGTATAGGTCAGTTGAGACCCACCAGTGACCCCCACCTTGTCCCTGTTGCCCCCGCTGGATTATCAGAAGACCTGATCAACGGGATCGAAGATCAGGACCCGGCACCGCACATCACTTTCCCCTTAGTTGCCCGACACTACTGGGTTACTATCAAGTGCCGAGGGTGATACCTCATTAGCACTTCTGATGTTAACCGTGTAGGTTAGTTCATCGGTTTTGTTCATCGAGGGTGATTCCTCCTTCTCCACTCCCGATAACGACACTATCGTGCAACTCCTCAGGAGTGGACCTCGAGGGTGATTCCTCCTTCGTCCACCTTGACGATTACATCAGGTGGAATTCCATCGAGGGTGATTCCTCAGGGTTCTCCCTTGGTGTTAGACACACAGTTACTATGATTACTATAACTTTACACTGAACCATGTTACTAAAGACGGGTCGGCCCTGAGGGGTACTCACGCGAGCTTAATTGCCCGGGAGATATATACGAGGTGTGGCCGGGCATTCTTAGCCCTTGCCGCAAGTCCTCGAGACGGGGCGATGGGGTCACATGATCGTGAGTCTCTGCTCGTTACCGCGCGTTCCCAAGAGACTAAACGGTTTGGATATTTGATCCGAGGGGCCTCTGGCCTGATATCGCTAACAATCACGTGGGCATAGTATGGGCATTCTGCATCGTATGCATCAGCCAAAGCTTAATTGACGTCATGTGACTAAGCGGCGCGCTCCGGGTTGGACTGCATGAGCACCTGCCTTTTTAAGGAGGTAGCCTAGGTCTGCTCACCGGCCGCGTAGGCAACGTGGAGGAGTTCCCGGGGCGATGGCCCATGACCCTTGGGGGCATAGGTTTAGTCCGGCGTGCTATTTGGCCAAGGCCGGGCATTAGGGTTGGGAAAAAAGCTCGAAGCTCGCGAGCTAAACGAGCAACTCGTGACTCGGCTCGAATCGACTCAAACTCGAAGAATAACGAGCTGGGTAGAGCTTTAGTTTAAGATCGTTTATAGAGCGAGTTAAACGAGCCAATCTCACGAGTACTCGTGTAACTCGTTAGGCTCAGTACGAAAGATCAGCCACTTCCAATCTAAAAAAAGATCAGCCACTCAGCATCCCGCATCCCAGGCGTACAACACAAGGCCCAGCCATTTAAGGCCTTAGCCGCCAAAGAGACTCGTGCGTTACATGGAAATTACAATTGTTGGTGATGTGTATGCTTAATATATACATAATCATTTTTATCACATTAGAGGTTTTATGTTCATATCTTTAACGAGCTTAACAAGCTAAACGAGACAGCTCGCGAGTTATACGAGTCGAGTTAATCTTGGGTTTGAGCTCGTTATAGTAACGAGTCGAGTTGAGCTAGCTCGTTAACGAAACGAGCTCTAGCGAGCCGAGCCGAGCTGGCTTGACTCGACTCGAATTCCAGCCCTACCAGGCATGACCTGATGGTGTGTCCGGTCGGAGTTAAGCGAGCGTGGTGGGTAAGTTGGTGCACCCCTGCAGGGAAGAAAACATCTATCGATAGCATGTCCTACGGTAACGGACGCTCGAAGTTGTTTCCCGATCGATACAACTAGAACTAGATGCTGAGGCATGAATTGGATATGTGGTCCCGGGAGTTGAGAAATGATCGCGGGGCCTTGACAACAATATAAATATGACTTATGTTATACTACTCTACTCCGTCCTCTTGCTGCAAGGCGGTGGTTTCCAGAAGATGCTAGTCTTCGATAGGACTAGCTTCTCCCCCCCTCTTATTCTGGCATTCTGCAGTTTAGTCCACAGATACTACCCCTTTTCATTGATACCGATGCATATGTAGAGCAGATCCTTGCTTGCGAGTACTTTGGATGAGTACTCACGGTGGCTTTGCTACCCCTTTTCCCCCTTCTTTCTTTTTTCTGGTTGCTGCAACCAGATGGTGGAGTCCAGGAGCCCGATGCCACCTTTGACGACTGCTACTACCCCAAGGGTGCCTACTACTATGTGATGGCCGCCGACGACCAGGAGTAGTTAGGAGGCTCCCAGGCAGGAGGCCTTGCCTTTTCGATCATGTTGCTTTTGTGCTATCCTTCTTAAGGCAAACTTGTTTAACCTATGTCTGTACTCAGATATTGTTGCTTCCACTGACTCTTGTGTATTCGAGCTCTCGAGGCCCCTGGCTTGCAATATAAAGCTTGTATTCCTTTATTTGTGTCTAGAGTTGTGTTGTGATGTCTTCCCGTGAGTCCCTAATCTTGGTCGTACACATTTGCGTGCATGATTAGTGTACGGTCAAATTGGGGGCGTCACAAGTTGGTATCAGAGCCGACTGCCTATAGGAATCCCCCTTTCCAACTACTTGGTCGAAGTCGAGTCTAGTCATTGCAAAAGTTTTACTAACATGGTTGTGTGGCTTACGGGCCTACGTTGCCATTGGGTGGTATTAGGATCTTTTATTCCTCATCTTTACTCTAGGACTCCGATCTCTCTTCTATTCAGGTTAAATGATTTTGCTAAAATCTAACTTTAGGTTCTCAAAAATACTTTCTCCCAGAGAGCCCCTTCAGTTAAGATGGTCGCCTGCTTCATCAGAAGATTTTGGAGATAATATTCGATGTTTTCTGAGATTTTTCTAGCCCCTGCCTTTTGCAATTCCTTACCATAGTTTTATCCATATGGATAACGACTTACACTTGTCATTCATACAATGAATTCTCCGCTGCTCTTGTTATTACAAGGTACCCCAAAACATCTTCCTATTTCGTATATCGATTATGCCACTTCTTTGAAGTTCATTGCCACATGAATAGCGTTATGGATAATTCCTCGCATTTACCGAGTATCGGCTCATCCCCATTCATGTGTTTCACTAGTCTCAGAAATATCATTCGACCTTCGAAAAATCCTGAACAGCCTATTGCTCTTAAAATTCTTGCTTGCTTACAACATGGTTAACCCCATAAGCTTGGTAATCTTATTGACATCCTTTGTCATTATCATTTTGAGTCCGTTGATTCAACATGTCGTGAATGCTCGCAATCCTAGATCCTAGAATTCATCCTTCCGGCTCAGACGTCATGTTGAACATGAGCTAGTTCTCGACCAATCAAATTGTCGTCTATTGCACCAATAAGCCTACTCAACTTGTCAATCCATAATCAGAGTGTTTGCTCCTGATCCCTTGAATTAAACATCCTAATTCCTTCGCATTTGAGATTTGAATTAGTCAGTTATTTCTATGCTCCAATTCCTTTGCATCATTTCTTCCTCTGGTTGTGTGTCGATGCTCACATCAGCTCCATTATGGACGGTTCGACCTTTGTAGAATTATTATCTCACATTGTCCTTCATATTCCATAACTTTCTGAGTCTTTCCTCAGATACATAATGCCTTTGGTAAATTGTATCCTCTGCTTTGTCAACCATGCTCTACTATCGAGCTTGCGATAAGTACTCCTAAAAGTTTGTGGTATATGTTCCTAAGATGCCCTGATGGGTTGAACCTATACCCCATAAAGCCGTGTGGACCCGAAAGATTTCACGGGTCTTACTCATCTGGTATTTCTCCAGGTAAAACTTTCAACACTAATGCCATTTTAGAAACAAGTAGTGAATGAAAGGTTATACATTGAAGAAGTGGGAGTCAACCTTGAACTTTTTGTTCATGCCCATGGACATGGTGTAGATATTATCATTAAGGCTTCTCTTAAAATTAATTATCCCCTCGATATAAGTTCATCTTATATCAGGGATCTGGCCTTTTCCAATCGTGGTTCCGACCATGCTCACCTTTAAATACCATTTCTCAGACAAGTTAAACAACTTGTCCTCTGCAGGTCAATGCACTTGTCCAACCTCTATTATGATCCACCTTTGAGTATTACCCCGTAGTATCTCGATAATGTCACAGAACCATATTACTTCTTATGAGTTCTCCATTTTTGTGTTACATTTTCACTAACTCCAATTTTCCTCGGGTTCTGGGTTGTTTGACACTCAAGGATACCGATAACTGAATCGAGTCCGCACCATGGCTAAACAAGTCTTAGTAATCTTCTTTACTTACGAGTTTAATACTCCATCATGTCATACCTAGCCTGATCTCCTACATCATTATCGTACTAATTTTAACTGTGCTACCTGGCCCTTCTTCTCGGAGCAAAATTTTCGACGATGAGCTAAGCTTACGTCAATTTTCCTCATCATATCATTTCGCCTTGAACAACAGATTTTGAGTTTGTGTCGTACCCTTGGTTCCATTAACCTTTCACTTCATCATTCCTTTGACTTGATGTCCTCACCGATCGATTACATCTTCATGAAATCTCTCGAGAGCTGTGTCGTGATCATTAGCGATATTCTGAGCTCTTCCAAGTTATCAATCGAATTCACAATGAGAAATACCATCCTTCCCTCGATGATTTGAGTTATCATCGACAACATTATTTCCTTCCCTCCAACACAAACTTGTTCATGTGTCGTGTTATACCTTGAGATCCTTGCTATCCAACATTTGTTCTTTACCTTGCAGTTTTACCATCTATTAGGTCAAGAATGTCGTGAGAATGTCACAACCACATAAGAATTCTTGATACAGGTGAGGGAGTCCTGGATTGAGGGCTCCTTATGTGGCCGGATAACTCGTTGTGGGCCGGACTGGTGTCCCGTGAAGATCATCGCTAAAGACTGTCTCCCGTATCCGGATAGGACCCCTGTGTGCGTATAATGGCAGGTTTTAGGTTCGGGTGTAATCTTTCCTTCCTCTACAAGATGGTCATGTACAAACCCTAGGGCCCTCCGGTGCATATATAAACCGGAGGGTTTAGTCCGTAGAGGCTGAACAACAATAGCCGATTCATAGCAATCGCCCTCGTTAGACTTCTAGGGTTTAGCCATTACGATCTCGAGGTAGATCAACTCTTGTCATCATATTCATCAAGATCAATCAAGCAGGAAGTAGGGTTTTACCTCGATCGTGTTACCATCGACCCACAGATGCATAGTTTGGGACCCCCTACCCGAGATCCACCGATTTTGACACCGACATTGGTGCTTTCATTGAGAGTTCCACTATGTCGTCGATCGAAGGACCGATGGATCGCTTCGTCATCAACGACGGCACCTCCGCCGACGGGATCTTCCCTCCCGGCCAACTTTTTTGTTTGGAGGCTTCACGCTCTGTGCCAACACAGAAGGCCACCTCGAGCAAGTTGAGAGCTACGCCCTTGGCCATTAGGTCAGTTTTGGAAGCTTGAACTATGTTGTTGATATCCACGGAGACTTGATCTTCGACGGATTCAAGCCCATGGCGACCGCTCCCTGCCACCACGATGAACATGACCTAAATCTGTCATCGGACCACATCCAGGGGATAGCACTTGTAACTGCTCTGGACCTAGATTTGGAGCAGATCGCATCACCTGAGGACGGGAAACTCAACTTCGCCACGGAAGCCGCAGACTCACCAGCGCTGGAGCCGCACATACACCCAACCTTGAGCGGGATCTGTGTTACCGGAACTTCGGACATGTCTCCAGCTACAGGTTCCAAACCATGTGCATCTGCGTCCCTCGAGCCTGATCAGGCGCCTATCATCGAATTCAGCTCCGCAGATATCTTCCGGCACTCACCTTTAGGTGATGTGCTAAATTCATTAAAATCTCTCTCTTTAGCAGGGGACTCATAGTCGAATTATTTCCGATTCGAACTGGAGGCTGATGATGGAGAATTTCACTTCCCACCCACCACCCACTTGGTAGCCATGGTCAAATATTTAACCGATCTACATGACTACGCTTCCGAAGACTTCGAAGGGATGGACCTCGAAGCCGAAGTAAATCTAGACCAAAACCCGCCCGTAACCGGGCGATGGACAGCTACGTCCTCATACGATGTATATATGGTGGACACACCTAAACAAAAGGAGGAGGACGGCGATAATGATCCCACAAAGGATAAGTCTGTCGACGAACATCCCAAGCGTCGGCGTCTGAAGCGTCGATCTCGATCCGTAAAGGGAAAGATAGCAACACTGTCACTGACGACGGTGATAATCCGGACCAAGGCGATGACCCCGCAGATCCAGCGATGGAGCAGGACGAGCGAGAGGAGAGCGAACACAGTCCGGGACCGCTATCTGATCACAGCGATGCCAAAGACAACAACTATCAACATGTCTTCGAAGAGTATGTTAGCCTAGGCGACGACGAATTCATCGTCCCAGAAGAACCCTTAGAACAAAAGCACTTCCATCGGAGGCTTATCACCACCTCTAGGAGCCTGAAAAAGCTGCAGCGGTGGCTTAGAGCCGCACAGGATACGCTCAATGATAGATGGAAAAAAGTGCTAGACGTTGAGGAAAAATATGGCTACAATCGCCAAACAAAGAGCTATCCTAAGCGTAAAATGCTGCCAGAATTCGACGATGAGACTATTGCACCTATACCGCCGAAGAACAATACCACCAATAAGCCGGACCGACCACCTCGTGGACAGGACAGAGTGGCTAGCAATGGCGTACACAAGACCGCACCCCCTCCCCTTAAAGGAAAGGAGGCCACGGCTCAGGGCCAGAAACACAATCTACGTGAGGACCTGAACAGAAAGGCTGGCAAAACCAGATCCATCTACGGATCCAGGGACCATGCTCCCACACGGGACGGTGGCTATCAAGCCAAATATGCCAGTTCAGAGCCAATACCGAACATCACAACCGTCGAACCTACGCCACGACATAGCAAAATACAGGGGGGGGGGGCGCACACCTTTTGTGCTTCACCGATGAGGTGCTGGATTATGAATTTCCAGAAGGGTTTAAACCCATAAATATCGAGGCGTATGATGGGACGACGGATCCTGCTGTCTGGATAGAATACTTTATACTTCACATCCACATGGCTCGGGGAGATGATCTCCACGCCATCAAATACTTACTCCTGAAGCTGAAAGGACCAGCTCGGCACTGGCTGAACAGCCTCCCAGAAAACTCCATTGGAATTTCGAAAGAACTTGAGGATAATTTTCGGGCCAAATTTCAAGGGACCTATGTCCAGCCCCCGGATGCTGACGATCTAAGTCACATAATCCAACTACCCGGGGAGTCAGCCCATAAGCTTTGGAATTGGTTTCTCACTAAGAAGAACCAAATCGTCGACTGTCTGGATGCCGAAGCCTTAGCGGCCTTCAAGCACAGTGTCCGGGACGAATGGCTAGCTAGACACCTCGGCCAAGAAAAGCCGAGGACAATGGTAGCCCTCACTACACTCATGACCCATTTTTGCACGGGCGAGGACAGTTGGTTAGCTCGTAGCAGCACCAGCGACCCTGGCACATCCGAAGTCAGGGATGGAAATGGAAAGCCGCGAGGTAACAAAAATAAACGTCAAAATAATGCTGGAAGCCTAGATGATACAGCGGTAAATGCCGGATTTAGTGGCTCCAGACCCGGTCAATGGAAGAAACCATTTGAAGGCTACAAAGATAGTCCATCCAGCCTGGACAGAATATTAGACAGGCCCTACCAGATCTATGGCACCCCGACTAAACCTACGAAACATACCAACCATTGTTGTTGGGTCTTCAAGAAGGCCGACAAGCTCAACGCCTAACACAAGGGAAAGTGACCTCAGAGCGAAGACGAGGATGAACCTCGCCAGCCAAACACAGGGGGACAGAAGAAATTTCCACCGGAGATCAAAACAGTGAACATGATCTATGTCACGCATATCCCAAAGAGGGAGCGCTAGCACGCACTCCGAGATGTCTATGCCGTTTAGACTGTTGCCCCCAAATTCAACCCATTCTCGGCCTATCCGATCACCTTTGATCACAGGGATCATCCGACTAGTATCCGTCATGGGGGTTTGGCTGCCTTAGTGCTCGATCCAATAATCGATGGATACCATCTCACTTGAGTCCTTATGGACGGCGGCAGCAGTCTCAATGTGATATACCAGGACACTGTCCGCAAGATGGGGATAGACCCGTCAAGAATCAAGCCAAGCAGCATGATCTTTAAAGGAGTGATACCAGGCGTAGAAGCCCGTTGTACGGGCTCTTTAACATTGGAGGTCGTATTCGGCTCTCCCGGTAACTTTCTAAGCGAAGAGCTAATCTTCAACATAGCTTCGTTTCGAAGCGGCTATCATGCACTACTCGGAAGAACAGCCTTCGCCCGCTTTAATGCAGTGCCGCATTATGCTTATTTAAAGCTCAAAATGCCTGGACCACGTGGTGTCATCACGGTCAATGGAAATATGGAGCGCTCTCTCCGTACGGAGGAGGACTCTGCGGCCTTAGCAGCCGAAGTCCAAAACGGCCTATTCAAGCCGAACAGCTCATTGGTCATTAAGACCACGGACACAGCTAAACGTGTCCGCCATACGCCTCAGTGCGGCAGCTCAGATGAACCTGAGCTCGATTAGCAGCTACGCCCCCATCGACCGCCCCATAAGGTGGTAGCATAGGTGCCTCGTATACAAAATTATGCCCTTAAAATTCCTTGGGCGGCGCTGGGGGCACACTGCATACAAATAGTCCATAGTTTGGCTCGACCCTATTCATACTCTAAAATTATCTTTCATGGTTCATTAAACGAACCAGCTTTGTTTACGGCCACATTGGATTCTTTTTTCCAGGTTTTTTTTTACAGATGGCCATCACACTTCCCCCTTCAAGGACACATAAAAAGGAGAAAACGGCGCAGACGTGCAGCAGGGCCCCGCGTTAAGGTTTCTGTTTAGATTAAGACCTTCTGTAAACCTTTTTTCTCTTTTTTGTTTTATACTTTTCTGGCATGTAAAATTTCCAATGAAGTTATCAGCATTATCTGTAAGTATACGGCTCACCGTACTAGAACGGGATATTATAGAAGCAGCTTGGTTCATATTGTGTTTGGAGTTTTATTCTCTCACCACATGTGTTCTCTCCCCACATCAGATTGCCACATGTGACTTGACACCAGGGTCCATTACCAGGGGCTGTATTCAGCCCGGTATATGTTGAAAAGTCCGAACACCTATAGGGGAGTGTTTGGCGTCCTGGATATTGCTTTATATGCATCAGTTCTGAATCATGTCTTGGGTCAATAGTTGGGTTGCCTGGCTCCTGTGCTTACCCCTACGTTTCCGATTGCTCGGCTAGGGTGTAAAGGGAGAACTACTGTGATTGTACTTCTAGTTCGTCTGGTCAAGTACCTCAGTAGAGAAAGCCAAAAACTGACTGTCATGATAGGCGAGAATCTGGTCTGCGATCCGGCGATTTAGTGTCATACTACGATCGATGGAGATCTACCCCATGTTATATGAAGGGTTGGTTTTTTTCCCAGCCGTGTACAAATGGATACCTTAATTCGGAAACACCATATACGCACCAGGGGCTAGTACTTAGTCCCACTTGTCAAACTCCTATGGCGAAGTGAAAGCAATAAAGCCGCATAGTCTGATTGCCTGGTTCGCTCCTCATACACCTCCTACATGGACCAAGACGTTGGATAAAGAGTGTTTATGCATATGACCGAACGCCCCAGTAATATTTACATGGGGGCTGAAGCCGACGACTGGAAACTTTCAGATTTATATAAACGGCCGCATAGGAGGTAAAAGTCGCTCACATTATAATAGCGGAAAAATTGTATATACATCAGTTCATAAGCTTAAGTCTTTACAACCGAATACAACTACTCAAAGATAATATCCTTTGAGCACTGGCCTTCCACAAGGCGGGCTCCTTCTATGACTTCCTCAAAGTATCTCTTCGGCTTGCGGTGCTCCTTGCCTTCAGGCGGGCTAGCAGTGGCTATGTCGTGCGCCTTCATCTTCGCCTAGTGCACTTTCACACGGGCGAAGGCCATCCGAGAACCCTCTATGCAGGTGAACACTTCAACGCGTCGACCAGCGGACTCGCTTCGACGAGCCGCTTTACCAATCCGAAGTAGCTACTTGGGATTGGCTCAGCGGGCCACAGTCGGACTATCAAGTCCTTCATGGCCGAACCCGCCATGTTGTGCAGCTCGAACAGCTGCTTCATCTGGTCGTTGAGGGGCACCAGATGTTTTGGCGCATTGAGCTGCGGCAAGAACAACTTTTTCGTGCTATTCCCCTCCTGGGCTCGGAAGTATTGGGCGGCGTCAGCACTGCTCCTAGGGAGATCCGCAAACACGCCTGGAGAACTCCATAACCGTGTCAGCCCAATGTACTTCCTCCCTCCGAAGATGCTCTGCAAGGGAAAATTCATACCAGATGCTATCTCCCTCGCCTGCTTGATTTCCTCAAAGATGATGCGCAACTCGGTTCGTGCCTCCTGGGCAGCTTTGACTGCTGCAGTGAGCTCGGATGCTTGTTCCGAAGCTTTTTCTTCCAATGCCTCGCATTTGTGAATAGCATCATTGAGCTCAACTTCAACTTCGGACACTCGAGCCTCGTGCTTTTTGCACGCGGCCTTTTCATTTTCTATATCGGCAACCACTTTGTCTG
This sequence comes from Secale cereale, assembly GCA_902687465.1. Taxonomy (NCBI): domain Eukaryota; kingdom Viridiplantae; phylum Streptophyta; class Magnoliopsida; order Poales; family Poaceae; genus Secale; species Secale cereale. Next base: position 69,081,357 of record LR738712.1, read on the forward strand.
CGGCTGCCCTGCTCTCCTCAGCCTCCTTCTTGGCCTTTGTGAGGTCGCCCTTGAAGGCCTCGAGCTCAGTGGCGCCAATTGTTCAATACAGAATATCGCAAAGAGTTTATACTCAATTAAAATTATTAGTCTTCTTGACATCTCAATTTTCCAAATCCGCATACCTTGTGTCTCATCCAAACGCTGGTTGCCGCAGTCGAGGTCCACGTTGGCCTCTGCTAGCTTCCGATTTAGTTTGGCAACTTCTGCAGCTTGTGTAATTGCCGCAACTAATGAAGCCTATTCAATTGCAAAAGCATACAGTTTAGCTCTATAATATGCTATATTATGGATACTTCGTCTGATTCTGTTCAGAATCACGCAAAGCCTCAGGGGCTACTGGCTATATATGTGCATATAAAATAAATAAAGTTCCGTAAAGAACATTACATTGCATACCTCGAAGCCTGTTAGTAGGATGTTGAAGGCTACATTCGGTCCACCTTTGACGGACTGAATCTTCTTCATCACCGCACCCATTATGGCGCAGTGCTCCTCCATGACGAAAGCACTTTGTAGTGCTCCCTCCAGAGGGTCCAGCGCCTCCGAATTGACACCGGGCGACGTAGGAACGGTTGTATCCTCCCCCGCCTTGGGGGTTTGGTCTTCAGACTCCGAAGCCGGACTAGGCTCCGGATCAGTATTCGGCAGGGCCATGGATTGTTTGGTCCTCCCGTCTTCCGTCTCCATGGGGACTGTTTCCCCATGGTCAGCAGCAGCCGAGGTGTTACCCTCGGTCACCTTATCACCTGCCCCGCCCCATCTCCTTGAGTAGGAGGCGCATGCTGGGAGGTCACATCGGTGTCCCCGCGGGCCACGGGCGATGGAGCTCGGACTAGCGGGTCGTTCTCTGTCTCTCCAGACGGTAGAGAGTTCCCCTTCGATAAGGAGGTATTGGGGTGTGCTTGGGGAGGGCTGTAGGTCAGCAGGTGAGAATTACTTAAAAAAAGCATTAATATGCTGAATAAACAAAGTACGGTAATTAATATATCCGAACAACTTACGTTTCGGCTAGGGGCTTCTCCATAGGCTTCACCATGAAGCTGTGTTCGGACGATGAGTTCGAACGGGCGGGGAGGTTTAGCCTCCTTCGGGGTACGGACTTGCCTACATCAGCAAGGGCCGCCCTCTTCTTCCCCTTGCCCTGGGCGGGGGATTCTTCTGCATCATCATCCTCCTCCTCTTCGGAGGAGAGGATGTTGATCTCCTCGGACTTCGCATCCGCAGGGCAAGGGCCGCTCTTGGCCTCCTCGCTCTTCTTCTTGGGCTTCTTGTCCGGCACCTTGTACGGCGCCGGAACCAGCATCGCCAACAGTTGAGGCATGTCTGGGTCTTCTAGCAAAGGGGCCTGACACTTGATCCGAACTGCCTTCTTCGTCCAGCTCTGTATATCACGTAAAAACTCCAATTCCTATTATCATTACAATAAGGAGGGAATATATGTTCGGCGGAATTTCTGATTACCTCTACTGCGGTAAACGCAGTGCTATAGCCCGAGTCCTTAGTTTCCTTTGGCAACTCCTTCTGGCCCTTGAAGAGGTACTTCCAGATCTCTGCGTGCATGGAGCCGTATAGATGCCTCAAGGGTCGGGCTCCTGCCGGATCAAACTCCCATAGAGAGGAGTCCCGGCGTTGGCAAGGAAGGACAAGTCGGGATAGCATTACCTGAACCATTGTTGTGAGCTGGTAGCCTTTGGTGATCATGCCGGACACGCGGCCTAGGAGTGTCGTCACCTCAACCTGAGACCCCCAGTTTGGACTCTTATCGGTCTAGGAGGTTAGCCTCTCCGGGGGTCCAGATCTGAAAGGATGCGCCACCGCCCCTTTGGCGTCGCGGGGCTCAGTGATATAGAACCACTCCTGCTGCCAATCCTTGTTCATCTCCATGAACGACCCCTTTGGCCAGGTTGCATTCGGGAGCTTGCTTATCATAGCGCCCCCGCAATCCGCATGTTGCCGATCCACCACCTTCGGCTTCACATTGAAGGTCTTGAGCCATAGGCTGAAGTGTGGGGGAACGCGGAGGAAAGCTTCACACACCACTATGAAAGCGGAGATGTGAAGGATTGAATTCGGGGCCAAATCATGGAAATACAGCCCATAGAAAATAGTAGACCCCATACAAAGGGGTGAAGAGGGAATCCTAGCCCCCTAACGAAGTGTGAGAGGAACACAACTCTCTCACTGGCCTCCGGGACGGGAATCACCTGACCCTGGGCGGGGACTCGGTGCGCAATGTTGCCGTCGAGGTAGACCGTGCTCCGGAGATCCTTCACGGTCTTCTCAGTAACCGTGGAAGCCTCCCACTTGCCTCTGGCGCCGGATTCAACCATTGTCGGGGAAGGAAGTGGTGGTTGAGGAACTGAGAGCTGCGGGTGCAAGAGATGAGGATGCCGGGGCTAGGATGATTGGAGAGCTAGGGCTTGAGGGAGGCGTGGGGCTGATGGAAGGGATTGATATCCTTTTATAACACCATGAATGCAGAACGTCCCCCCACTTTAGCCATAAACCTCGCCGGTTCCCAAAGTGGTCGTGTGTAATGCGAGGTTTGGATGCTCACATCACATTGATAAGGATCCCATAATAGGCGGGCATGATCTCTGTTCTGATAAGACGTGTCAGGGGGGTTATACCTCGAAACGCGAAACTAGGACCAAGTAAAATGGTTCGATATGTTAATGGGATGGACGCGACGCTTCACCAAAAAGTTGTTAGTAAAGACACACTATTCGTTTTCTTTCAATGCCTTGCCCTCGAGGTTAAGGGTTGTACTAACCATGCAGAGCCGTACACAGTACACTCCTTGTAGAAGATAGTGCCTCGATATGTTCGGAAGAAGGAACCCGCCTTGCAATGCCAGAGACAATACGAAAGCTGAACTCATCATCATCGAAGACAGGTTCAGGGGCTACTGAGGGAGTCCTGGATTGAGGGGTCCTCATGTGGCCGGATAACTTGTTGTGGGCCGGACTGGTGGGCCATGAAGATCATCGCTGAAGATCGTCTCTCGTATCCGGATAGGACTCCTGTGTGCGTATAATGGCAGGTTTTAGGTTCAGGTGTAATCTTTCCTTCCTCTGCAAGATGGTCATGTACAAACCCTAGGGCCCTCCAGTGCATATATAAACCGGAGGGTTTAGTCCGTAGAGGCTGAACAACAATAGCCGATTCATAGCAATCACCCTCATTAGACTTCTAGGGTTTAGCCATTACGATCTCGAGCAAGGTTGTCAGAATCGCGATTTTGAATCGGATCGGAGGTCCAATGGTAGGATCGCAAATCGTAGAATCTTCACTATCAGGATCGTAAAAACGTAGATTCTATGAACTAAAATCGTAGAATCAGAGTGGTTTGCTTGGATCGTAAAGTCGTAGAATCGTATAACAGAATCGTGATTCTGACAACCTTGATCTCGAGGTAGATCAAATCTTGTAATCATATTCATCAAGATCAATCAAGCAGGAAGTAGGGTTTTACCTCGATCGAGAGGGCCCGAACCTGGGTAAACAATGTGTCCCTTGTCTCTTGTTACCATCGACCCACAGACGCATAGTTCGGGAACCCTACCTGAGATCCGCCGGTTTTGACACCGACAACAGGTGATACTTCTTGCCATATCCGTTCATCCCTTGGTCCCCATGTTGATTCTAACAGGAAATGCAACAATTGAAGTATGACGTGCGAATTCGAAACTTCTAGCGACCCTATTGCTTTGAAGTGAATGGTCGATAGTCTCATTCTCGGTCTTTTGGATATTGAATCACCATTATAGCATTCATCGTGCTACTTAGTCCATTTTTCAGGTGCACGTTCCATTCAATGTTTACTTATGGATGTTCTCCTCTAACATACTGCGGTATGTCCAATGTTATCATCTTGTTCACTTAAGTGTGGAAATCCATGTTTATGGAATTCTCGATGAATTGTTGCTAAGCACGTCAGCCACATCTTCATCTTTTCCTTGCTGAAAATGTAAGACTTATTCTATAAGTTGTTCCTGATGGATCCTTTGTGTATTCTAAGTCTGATCTTTACCCAATGACCATTTCGGTGCTATCTCGAAGCATGTCTGTGGTACTCCAAAGATCCACAACAACATTGTAAGCGTAATGCTAAATGTTTCTTGATCAACTATCCAACATTGTTGTGTGGGTACATATCATAATTCTTCTTACCCCTTTTATATATATGGTCATGACTTTGATCTCCTGACACGTATATCATGCCCTCCTTAATCTTGGGGATGATTTACTCCTATTCATTGTGTTTAAACACATTTTCCTTTACATATGTTTCTTTAACCTTTCTTTGATCTACATATAATCTAAGCAGTAATAATTTTCTGCTTATGTAAACACCTTGGTGTACAAATCTGTCAGTAAGACCCTGTTACTATTGTTGATAACATTCTGGTAACCACCGATAGACGAGAACTTTGCCTATTGGTCTGCCTCGTTTCAACGAGCAGGAAAATGGTTCTCTTCGTCCCTCCCACTTGGTACCAATGTTGTTGCGACATAACTGACATGATATCCTCTAACATGCCTTGCTTACATGATCGTGTAAGACATCACCGCCCTTCCTATTGTTAACCCACATGGTGGGCCCATAACCCATAGTTCCACATAATCAAAACCCGACTCTCATGTACACCCCCCGTTTCCAAGGTTATTCCTCACGCTTGGCTTCGTGTGCAATTCACGAGCCACCTTCCTAGTGATCTACTCTGGTATCAGAAGCAATACCTATTCATGTCGCTCTTAACCCCTTTCACCCTCTATTTAGGCATCGAACGATTGCGTTCCTATTGAAACTTCTCGTGGTACCTTCTTACTTTGCTCTCGACATTTTCTTAAGTTTCTATTCGACGGTTACTTTTAGCCACCTTCCCTGATGTTATCTACCAGATAAGCGACCTTGTAGAGACCCGTTCTTCCAAAGTAAACCCTTGTCCCTTCTTAAGTATGGTGAAGTTCCGGAAGGAAGAACGACAACATCATCATGATACATCGATGTGGAGAAATGAAGACATCAAGGACATGGATCAACCTCTTCGAGAAGAGCATCCAAGACCGAAAAGATTCGTTAGAATTTCGTAACCAACTCTTCTCCCCTAACTCCACCTCTTAATCTTGGGACGAGATTTTTTGTAGTGGAGGAGATTTGTAACACCCCGAAAATCATGCTACAGTAATCCCCTGTTGATGGTGCCATGTCATCACTCCTACTGTTGCTAATCCTCATTTGCTTTTGAACTCAATTCAAATTCACACTCAAAATAAACAAGTCAATTTTTATTTCTTCAAACTGTTAAGGAAAATGATCGATGGGTTGAAAATGTTCCCTAACTATTTCTCATGTAGGAGCCAACCTCTTTGTAATATTTAAAGTGGCCCTAACCTTTTAAAACTAAATCACCAGTAATTATTTGAATCATTTTCAGCTTAAACAAATAGTAAACTTTTCAAAATAATTTGGAACCTTGTGTGCTGCTTCAAAACCTTGCATAGTATTTATGTGCTAAGTGGCACTTTTTAACTATACTCATTTATTAGTTCAACAGAAATACGAAACTGTAAAGAAAAAAAATCAAAACGAAACAAAAATTTAAGCAAAGACTAAAAGCCCCACCCCCCTACTGGGTCGTGGCCCAGCTGGCCACTAGGCCAGGCCCAACCGGCTACCCACCCCGTCATAACCCCACTAGCCCAAACCTTAACCTAACCACACCCCGTCCCCCCCTACTCGCTCGCCTCTCCCCCTCTCCCTCCTCTTGATCCCGATCTGGATCGGTTCGAGGATCAAGCCCGACGCCCCCCTTCTCCAACGCCGTCGATGTGCGCCACCTCGTTGACGCCTGAAGCCATCCCCGACGCCACCGGACCCCGTCGCCACTCCGCATGTCGTCCACGTCCCCCTCCTCGACGCCCGCTGCCTTAGTCCATGCGCCTCACCGTGAGCTCCCTCCCTCTCCCATCTCAAACTCTGAGCGTCCCCGTGTGCTCACCGCATGCGCCTGCCACGCTTCGCCAGCACCCCGGCGCCTTGCCTCGCCCAGCGCTCGCAGTCGCTGCTGCAACGAGGCTGTTGCTACTGCTCCGCGCGCGTGTGCTTGCCCGACTGCAGCGACCCGCACTGTCTGCATGCGCGCCCTCTTGCGCTTGGCTTCTCATGCGTGCGCCTACTCTAGCCCATTCCACGCACCCAAGCCACCCCCTAGACGCGTGCCTAAACCCGTCGGGCCTCACCAGCTCCGTCCGCCGCTATCGCTCACCGGTGCCGCACCCCACCCCCTTCGGCTACAGCCCGCTCACCCGGTCGACTCCCCACGCGTGCACTGCCGTGCGTCGCCGCGCCCTTGCCTCGCCCCTGCTCTCCCCCGTCCGCACCCAGCGCCCGCCCCGCCTTTTGCTCGCCCACTTCCGAGGCCTCCGCCCCGGCTCCGTCCGGCGCGCCCGCCCTAGGCCTCTGGCCGCCGCTCACCTCCTCCCACACCCACCACCAGCGGCAGGCCTCGCCGTGGCTGCGGCCCTCGCTGGCCACCGCCCGGTTCCGCCCGCTGCCGCCGTGATGTCTCCTCACGCTGGCGATGCCCCTGTACTCTGCCCCACGGCCGTGCCCGCCGCCACCTAGCGCCGCCCCGCTCCGGCCTGCCCTCGCCTCCCACCGCAGACCACCGCACGCCCGTCACCGCTGCGCCGTGGCCAGCGCCCACCGACGTGGTCGTGCCCTTCTGGGCGGGCTTCCCGTCGCCCAGAAGGGTCTGGCTCGCCCCTACGCCCGTTTGCCCGTCAGCCGGATGGCGCCCTGGGCCACTAACCAAGGGGCCCCACGCCCATGTCTTAAAATAAGAATTAAAAATAATAATAATTAAAATAATTAATTAATTAATTAATTAAAGAATTAATTAACTTATTAAACTAATTAATTTGTTTTAGTTAACATTAGACAATGACAGTGGGTCCCACCTGTCAGGTTTGACCAGTCAACGGGTCAGTTGACCTGCAGACGTCATGGTGATGTAATGCTGACATCACCTTTCACTATTCTGGATAATATTAGATTTAAATAAATAAATAAATTCAAAATGGTTAAAATTTAGAAAATCATATAAAATAAATCATAACTCGAATGAAAATGTTTAATATATGAAAGTTGTTCAGAACGACGAGACGAATCCGAATACGCGGTTCGTTCGTCTAACACATGCTCCTAGCATAGCGAACATGCAACTTCCCCCCCTCTGATTCATGTGTCCGAAAACACGAAACACCGTGGATACTTTCTTGGATGTTATCCCCCTTCCCCGGTATCGTGTAGCACTCTGTTAGAACACCCTACCTTTACTTGTTGTCGCGGCATGCATCCGTGTGCTCGTATTTACTGTTTCTTCCCCCTCTTCTCTCAAGTAGACTTCGAGACTGCCGCCGATGTTGCCCCTGTGTTCGACTACGTCAACGACGACCCCTCCTTCTCGTCTGAGCAACCAGGCAATCCAACCCCCTTGATTATTCCGATATCGCCCACTCTCTTCTCTCTTATGCTTGCATGAGAACTGCTATTGTTTTTGTATGATCCTATTCTGATGCATAGCTTGTTGTTGTTACCTGCTTTCATACCTTACTTGTTTATCCTAAACTACTTAGTATATGTTAGTTGAGACCCACCAGTGACCCCCACCTTGTCCTTGTTGCCCCAGCTGGATTATCAGAAGACCCGATCAACGGGAACGAAGACCAGGACCCGGCACTGCACATCACTTTCCCCTTAGTTGCCCGACACTACTGGGTTACTATCAAGTGCCGACGGTGATACCTCATCAGCAATTCTGATGTTAACCTTGTAGGCTAGTTCATCGGTTTTGGTCATCGAGGGTGATTCCTCCGTCTCCACTCCCGATAACGACACTATCGTGCAACTCCTCAGGACTGGACCTCGATAGTGATTCCTCCTTCATCCACCTTGACGATATGATCAGGTGGAATTCCATCGAGGGTGATTCCTCAAGGTTCTCCCTTAGTGTTAGACACATAGTTACTATGATTACTATGACTTTACACTGAACCATGTTACTAAAGACGGGTCGGCCCTGAGGGATACCTGCGCGAGCTTAATTGCAAGTGATGTGTAGTCGGGTTGACCTGGAAGGTGCCCGCAAGATAAATACGAGCCATGGCCGGGCATTCTTAGCCCTTGCTGCAAGTCCTCGAGACGGGGCGATGGGGTCATATGATCGTGAGTCTCTCCTCATTACCACGCGTTCCCAAGACACTAAACGGTTTGGATATTTGATCCGAGGGGCCTCTGGCCTGATAGCGCTAACCATCACGTGGGCATAGTATGGTCATTCTGCGTTGTATGCATCAGCCGAAGCTTAATTGACGTCATGCGACTGAGCGGCGCGCGCTGGGTTGGACTGTGTAAGCACCTGCCTTTTTAAGTAGGTAGCTAGGTCTGCTCACCGGTCGCCCACGCAACGTGCTGGAGTTCCCGGGGCGATGGCCCAAGACCCCTGGGGGCATAGGTTTAGTCCAGCGTGCTGACCTCTCTATTAAGCCTAGGTAGGGGTGCGTCGTGTCGTTTTGGCCGAGGCCGGGCATGACCCAGTAAAGTGTGTCCTGCCAGAGTTAAGCGAGCATGGTGGGTAAGTTGGTGCACCCCTGCAGGGAAGAAAACATCTATCGATAGCCTGTCCTACGGTAACGGACACTCGCAGTTGTATCCCGATCGATACAACTAGAACTGGATGCTGAGGCATCAAATGGATATGTGGCTCCAGGAGTCGAGGAAGGATTCTGGAGCGTTGATACAACAACAAAAATATGACTTATGTTATACTACTCTACTCCCTCCTGTTGATGCAAGACGCTGGTTTCCAGAAGATGCTAGTCTTCGATAGGACTAGCTTCTCCCCCTCTTATTCTGGCATTCTGCAGTTAGTCCACATATACTGACCTTCTCATTGACATCGATGCATATGTAGTGTAGATCCTTGCTTGTGAGTACTTTGGATGACTACTCACGGTTGCTTTGCTACCCCTTTCCCCCCATATTTCATCTTTCTGGTTGTTGCAACCAGATGGTGGAGTCCAAGAGCAAGATGCCACCTTTGATGAGTGCTACTACCCCGAGGGTGCCTACTACTACGTGACGGCCGCTGATGACCATGAGTAGCTAGGAGGACCCTAGGTAGGAGGCCTTGCCTTTTCGATCATCTTGCATTTGTGCTAGCCTTCTTAAGGCAAACTTGTTTAACCTATATCTATACTCAGATATTGTTGCTTCCGCCAATTATTATGTATTCGAGCTTATGCATTTGAGCCCTCGAGACCCTGGCTTGTAATATAATGATTGTATTATTTTATTTGTGTCTAGAGTTGTGTTGTGATATCTTCCAGTGAGTACCTGATTTCGGCCGTACACGTTTGCATGCATGATTAGTGTACGGTCAAATCGGGGGTGTCACAAGTTGGTATCAGAGCCGACTACCTGTAGGAACCCCCATTTCCAACTCCTTGGTCGAAGTTGAGTCTAGTCTTTGAAAAATTGTTTTACTAACATGGTTGTGTGGCTTACGGGCCCACGTCGCCATTGGGTGGTATTAGGATCTTTTATTCGTCATCTATACTCTGGGATTCTGATCTCTCTTCTATTCAGGTCAAATGATTTTGCTCAAGTCTAACTTTAGGTTCTCGAAAATACTTTCTCCCGGAGAGCCCCTTCAGTCCAGATGATCGCTTGCTGGACCAGAAGATTTCGAAGATACTCTCTGATGTTTCCCCGAAACCCTTGTGCCCTTCACAGTTGTAATTCCATATGGATAAATCCCTATGGATAGCTGCATACACTTGTCGTCCATACCTTCATTTCTAATTGTTCTTGTTATTACAATTTACCCCTAAATAATCTTCGTTGTCCCTAGAGTCCTTTGAGCTTACTACCTTGCAGTTCCTTGCCGCATGAATACTCCTACAAATAATTCCTTCCACTTTTGATGATTTGTTCCTTCCTAGTTGTTCTTGTGATTCACAAGACACTTTGAAATGCTATTCGATCTTTCGATAATCCTCTGCCAAATTTTGTTCTGCTCGCATTATGGTTACTTTCCATACGTCTAGCAATATTCATTAGTATCCTTGGTCATCGTCATCTTGAGCCTTTGATTCGAGTTGTTGGTGTATGGTCTCAAACTTCAGTCAAAACTAGAATTCGTCCCTTCGTCTCAGACGTCATCCCAGACATGAGCGGGTTCTCAACAAACCAAACCTTAATTGATTGTCGATATATGTCTATGCAACTTACTTATCTTTTGATCAGAGCATCTGCTTCTGATTTTCTAATTTGAAAATCATGATTTCTTTGCAGTTAAGCATCAAATCATTTAGATGTTTCCATAATTTGTGTGAGCCCGAGGATTATGCGGGTTATATCTTTTGACATTTCAACGGATAAATTTTCAACTATACAACTTCTTCAAAGACGAGAACTGACTGAAAGGTTATGCATTGAAGAAGTGGGAGTTGACCTTGAACTTTGTGTTCATGCCCATGGACACGATGTAGATCTTATCACCCATGCTTCTTTTAAAATTAATCATCCCCTTGGTATAAGTTAATCTTGTGTCCGACCATATTACTCTTCTTTGATCCCATTTCTCGGACAATTAAAGTACTTGTATTCTACAGATCAATACCCATGTGCAATCTCTATTCTACTCTACCCTCGAGTATTACCCCTAGTATTTCGAGGATATTATGCCATTGCACGACATCTTATGAATTTTGATGAAGTAATACCATTCCCCGTCGTAGTCACTCCACGGGTTCTGGGTTGTTGTCAGCCGAGAACACCTTATAGTGAATCGAATCCACACTGTGATTCAATACTCCCTGTACTCTGTTGTTGGGAAGCTTAATACTTCATTATGTCATTCCTAGCCTAATCTGATGCATCACCGTCGTGCTAATTTTAACTATGCTACATGGTCCTCCTTCCCCGAGCACAAATTTCGACGATGAGCTAAGCTTACATCGATCTTCTTTGTCATATCGCTTCACCTTGAACATCAAGCTTGATTCTGAGTTGGTGTCGTATCCGTGGTTCCTATAACCTTTTGCTTTAACATTCCTTTGTTTGATTTCATCGTTGATCGATTGTATCTTCATGAGAACCCTTGAAAACATGTGTCGTGATCATCGTTAACATTTCGACTTCTCCTAAGTTGTGAATCAAATTCATGATTAGAAATACTATCCTTAACCCTTGATACTTTGTTCTGTCATCGATAACATTCTTACTTTCCTTCCAACATAGACTTGGCCATGTTCTGGTTATACCTTGCATTTCTTGCTATTCTTGGAATGGCTCCTAGTATATTTCTTGTGATCTTCATATCTAATCTTTACTTTAACACCATATCATTACTACCCTAAAGCATGATTTTGGGTACTCCGAACATGAACAATAACAATGGAAGTGTGAAGCTAATTGTTTATTGATCAATTATCCAAACACTATTGTATGGATAACGTCATGAGTTTGTTTGACCCTTTGTCTAAATGATTATGTACTTGATGTCCAGTCAAGTATGTCAAGCTCTGTTTGTCTTTGGGAAGGATATACTTGCGTGATCACATTATCCTTTCCTTTGGTATGTTTATTCTGATAATCACAATTTTTCATTTCCATCGTTTTGTTTAACCTTTCTTGTTATCTACATGATATAAGCAGTAATATTTCCCTGCTTATGTCAACACCTCGGTGTACCATCTTGTATAGTGTAACCTTGATAGTATTGTTGATGACATTTCGGTAACCATCGATGGACAAGAACTTTGCCTATTGGTCCACCTCATTTCAACGAGCAGGAAAATAGTTCTCTGTGTCCATCGCCCTTGGTACCTACTTTTGTTGCCAACATAACTGACAGACTATCCTTCGACAGGCCTTGCTATCATGATCATGCAAGATGTCAGCGCCCTTCCTATATTTAACCCACATGGTAGGCCCATAACCCATAGTTACACAGGATTGTAACTTGACTCTCCTATACATCCCGCATTTCAAGGTTATTCCTCACGCTTGGCATCGTGTGTAAATCATGAGCCACCTTCCTAGGGATCTATTCTGGTATCAGATGCAACACTTATTCTCCTTGCGTTGAACCCCTTTCACACTCCGTTTCAGACATCGAACGATTATTTATCTGGTTGAAACTTATTATTGTATCTTCTTACTTTACTCTCGATGTGTTTCATTCGTTCAACTCGAGAGATACTCACCAGTTCATTCATGGGATAACCCCCAGATAATTACCCCTTATAGCATTCTATCGTTGTCAAGATGCCCCTTACCTATTCGTAAGTACGATGGAATTATTGAAGAAAGGACGGCGACTTCATCATGTGACCTGGAGCAGAGGAATGATGACATCAATGCAATGGATCGACCTCTTCGAGGAGAGCAACCAAGACGAGAAGATCCGTTAGAATGCCCTAACCAGAACTCCCCCTTACACCACCTCTTAAATCTCGGGATGAGATTTCTTGTAGTGGAGGAGTTTTGTTACACCCCGGGTGTCATGCTACAGTAAACTCCTGTTAAAGGTGCCACGTCATAATAATAAATTTTTGCTAATAATCACTTTGTTCCAAACCAACCTCAAATTCAAATTTAAAACACAGGTCGCATTATTATTTTTCTCGAATAGTAAAACTAAAATGTTCGCATTATTCTATAAATTATCTTGATCCATTTTCATGATGAAACCAACTTCATTAGACTCACACATAAATTCCTAGGAACTTAATAGATGCTCGAACGGCAGATAAAATGTTTTTTTGAAAATAAACAAATGTATAAACCTTCCCAAATAAAATGGAACCTTGTGTGTAGCACCCAAAATGTTGTATTTGAATTATAGGTGCAGTATCTTGTAGAACTAATATCATTTAGTGCCAAAATAAATAGAAAACTGAGACAAAAGGCTAGACAGAAAAAGAAAATGAGAAAGTGATGTTGTGCACTTTGGCCCGTATGAACAGTGCAGCCCAAGCACATCACCGTCATCTCCCCTATCTTTGTACTGTACAAAGGGGAGGCAGCATGGCCGTGGCGGCCATCCGCCGGTCGTGGCCACTTGTGTGGCGGCCATCCGACCCCTCCCGGCGTCCTACCTAACACCAAGCACTCCCCTTGGACAAACCCTACGCTGCATCACTCCGTCAATCCCGCAGCCACTAGCCAGCCTGCACCGTCCCGGCATGTCCATGGGCTCCGCCTCACTCCTCTACTTCGACTACACCGAATGGATCGAGCTGGGCGCCTCTACATCGTAGGGATCGAGCGCTCCTTCCTTTTCGGTCGCCGGTGCACCACCGCCCAACTACTCTGCTCCGACCACCCCGGCCTTCCCCGAGCACGCCTACCGCTCTGCGATGAGCTCCTCACCCAGCTCCCATGTTTCCCCTTTGAATCCATGGTAACCCTCAACCGTAAGGGATCGAGATAGTCTTCGTGGGTAAGAATAACCCAATTTATTGATTCGACACACGGGGAGCCAAAGAGTATTTATAAGCTTTGACAGTTGAGTTGTCAATTCAACCGCACCTGAAATATACTTACTTGCAACAAAAGATAAGTGGTAACAGTGATATGATAGTGATGATAGTGATAGTAAAAGTAAACAGCAAAAGTAAATAGTAAAGGTAAATGGCAAAAGTAGCAACTAGTAACCAGCAGGATTTAAAACACTGTAGGCTAGGGAGATGGATGGTTGGGCGCTGCATGGATGAGATATATCATGATTCTAACTTGGGGCACGGCACACGGAAAAGTAATGATCATCTAGGCAAATATCAAACATTAGGCATGTATCCCGTAGGTAGTTGTACGTGCTTGCAATAAGAACTTGCACAACATCTTTTGTCCTACCATCCCGCTACGAACGGGACCAAAAGGAACTTATGGAGATTAAGGTGCTCCTATCAAAGAGCACCGGAACAAAGCAATAAACTCAATGGATACATGTAATCCTCAAACTACGGACCATCCCCTTTGGTGTCCCAAGCTGTCACTTTTGGGATCGCCGGTTCCGAACCGTAATAGGTGCAAACAACTCATAGATAGGATCAAGAACACAAATATATTCATGCAAACACATAAGGTTCAGATCTGAAATCATGGCACTCGGGCCCTAAGTGACAAGCATTAAGAATAACAAGTTGAAGCAAAGATGATAAACACCATAGTAGATGATAGGCAACATGCCCCCAACGATCTGACAAACTATTACATGATCTAACTCATCCAATCCCTACCATCCCCTTCGCCTACAGCAGGGGATTACTCACACATGGAAGGAGAAGTCGTGGAGGGATGATGGAGTGGTGATGATGATGACGATGGCGACGATCTTCCCTCTCTGGAGGCCAAATCAGCCTCCAGATTAGCCCTCCCGAAGAAGAACAGAGGGTGGCGGCGGCTCCGCGACGAAAACTGCGAAAAGAACTTCTGATCTGGGATTTCTCGGTCACGAGCTAAAATACGGGTCGAAGTAGGGCACCAGGGGAGGTGGGGCCCACCCAGGCGACCCCCTGGCGCGGCCAGGGGGTGGGCCGCGCCACCAGGGCGCCTGGGGCCCCCCTGGCCTCCCTCTGGCCCCTCTTCTGGCTCCGGGTTCCTTTGGGTTCGTGGATTTCTGTGATTTTTCGTGGAATTTTCTGAGATACCTAAAAATCCGTTTTCCTGCACACAATAAAACCATAAAGGCAACTTTGCTGAAAACAGCGTCAGTCCGGGTTAGTTTAGTTCAAATCATGCAAGAATGAGGTCAAAACAATATCAAAAGTGTTAGGAAAAGTAGATACGTTTGAGACGTATCAACTCCCCCAAGCTTAGCATATTGCTTGTCCTCAAGCAATTCAGTTCAACGAACTGGACGCGACAAAGAAAACTTTGACAAACTCTTTTGCTTCGTTAGATGTATATAAGCATGTACTACGAAAAGAGTCTAGCAAGTATTGAAACAGTACTATGAGGACAATGCACGGAGCAATCCTTCTTTCAAGTGACCAATCACAAATACCAAAAAGTAAATAATATATTACTGAAAATCAAGACAAGATTACATTGCACATAGCTTGAGCATATTAGGGTGGTATCTCGCTAGCCTCCATGAGTGAAGCAAAACATAAATGCAGAAACTCCTCCAGAGTTTTAAAGGAGACTAGAACTAAAAATTTCAGAATAAATAATATCACAAGCATGCAGAAGACAATGTAATACTTTGGGACAATGCACATTACACTCAGAATGACAATTATGCTCTCCTAGTTGGTGCTTTGAAGAAAGAAGGTGGAGACTCTTGAACCGTGGCTTTTGTTGGCAAGGTTGAAAACCTGTGGTCGGAAACAAAAACTAAACATGTACCAGAGCTCTTGGTTTTAAAAACAGAGGTAAAAATGTTTTTGAGAGGTGCATATTTCATCAGCGAATGCTAGCAGATAACTCAATCACTTCTTGAGATGGACAAGTTTCGAGGAACGGCTCCCGCATGAGGACGATCACATCCTCTTAATCTCCTTTGTTTATCACTGCCAAAGTTTTCTGATTTCTCATGAACAAAGCGTGAAGGAGGGTTTGTTCGTTGTATTATCTTTTATGAGCCGGGCGCACTCTATGCCAGTTCCTTCTCGTATTATGGGTTTGCACATTAGACATGCAATCCCGGGGTGAAACTTGTTCAACTCAAAAAGATCATGAATTAACTACTACTTCCTCATGAGCTAAAACAGAGGCACAAAAAGAGAAATGCTTTTGATTAATTTCGAGATGGTACACGAAAGTCTTTGTTAGGAATGGCAGGTAAATACCATGTATAGGAAGGTATAGTGGACTCATATGGCATAACAGGTTTTAAGGATTTGGATGCACAAGCAGTCAGTCCGCTTAGTATAGGTGGAGGTTAGCAAAAGACTGGGAAGCGACCAACTAGAGAGCAATAACGGCCATAATCATGCAGAGCGACAAAGCAACATTGAATCGGGCATGAAAGTGATATAACTATTCTGAAACTCAAAGATCATCAAGGCATAGCAGACTTTTTAGTCTTAAACATGTGTATACATGTGCCAAGTCAATCCAAAAATTCTCTAAAGGGAAATACCACCTTAGTATACCAGACTATGAACAGTGCAATGCATGTAAATCATTTCAATAACACATTGTATACTCTAGCTATTCGAGCCTAGCCACAATGAAAGCATGAACCACTGGAAGAGCATTGTAAACATAGCACTATGTCGCTACAAGCTGGTCTCTAGATCATAAGTACAGGCATATGTACAAAAGTAGAAACAAGAAGAGTTCATACCGGTCTTCCTTGTTGCTTCCCTTCAGTCGATCGTCATTACTGCCTCGTCACTTGCACGATCGAACGTAGGAAATATAATTAAATGCCATCACGGACTCGAGCTGAACTCTGAAAACAAAGCAAACTAAAGAGAAAAAGGAAATATTTTTGGATTATTTCAAAGGTTAAACGAAAGCAAAAGAAAGAGAAAATATTTTTATTGTTTTTTGCAAAGAGAGGAATAAAGAAGAACGGGCAAAAACTTCGAAAAGATCAAAGCGAATAAAACGTATAATACAATGGAAAGATGAGAGGGGCACGTACTCCCCCAAGCTTAGGCTTTTGGCCTAAGTTGGTAGCAGCTACTGCCCCCAGGAGCCTCCTGCTCCGGGGGTATGGTAGTGAGTCCAAGGGTCGTAGAAGGATGCTGGCGCGTACATCGAACTCCTCGGAGTCTCCCACGAGGAAGGGTCCGTGCGCCAAGCAGAGGAAGACCCTTCACCAAACTCGGTGGCGGTTTCTTCCTGAAAAGGTGGTAACTCACCGTGCTCCTCCTCGTCGGGCACAACCCCCTCCATGGGGTTATGAAACCGATGCTGGGCCATGAACTCATCGAACTGGATAACATCAAAGGACCATCCGTTCCTGCGAGAAAAATCAAACAAAAGAGGTGCAGCTAGACGGATCTCGCGTTCCGCGGTAGTTCCGAAACGCAAGATATAAACAAGATTATCAAGCTCAGAAGCCATGGTAACAAACTTATGCCTTTTCATAGCAGCAAGATCAAAGCTTAAATAAGTAAAAGGATTATCATCAGGGTGTGGGGTGCCTCCAAGATGTTCTAAGATAAGTGTGGCATAAACGCCACCATATAAGTCTCCCTTGTTACCGTTCATAGCAAGGCGTCGAGCAATTAAGGCACCCAGATTATAATCAGATCTCCCTGAGAGGGCTGCTGCCTGGATAGCAATATCCGGCGCAGAAGTGTTGCTCGTGTTGTCACAAGCTAACACCCCTCTAGCAACATAATATGCAAAATACCTGAGGTGAGGAAATAAGATGCTGGAGATCTTTGACCGACGAATATCCCTCGTAACCATGCTGCAGAGAGAGTTGAAGACGGTTTTCAGCTCGGAGGGCTGAGAGGTCATCCTAGCCGTCCTCCCAACGTTTGGCACACCTATTATTTCACAAAACTTTCCCAAAGGCATGGTGATAAGATGATTGTAAATTTTAAACTCAATAGAACCTGAATCAGGATTATATCTAAAACTGTTAATGAAACTGGAGGTGAGTTTTTGATACTGAGTAACACGGCACGTGACGAGCCGTGTCAGACCTGCATTAGCACAAAGATTATAAAACTCATCCTTGATTCCCGCAGCTTCAAGGAATTCATCACATGGAAACGTCATAGCACGTGCTGGACTTGTGTCTTCCAACAACTCCAGGGGCACATGATCTTCATTATAGCTCACCCGAGCAGTCGAGGGTGAAGCTGCGGCTCTAGTAACTCGATCGGAGTGTGTGGGCCTCCTCTTCTCAAGCCACCCCTTTGCCCTTCCTAACAAACTCATTTCTGAATTTTTTGACAAATTACAAAAACAAGGATTAAAACAAGGTGGGTTAAGGCAAACTACTCAACTCACTTGCCCAAGGCATAAACTTGCATCAAAACATGGAAAATAACTTTCTACACATGCATGCAAGCTCATCTATACAGCACCAAGAACTACTAAATACTCACAAATGAAGCCACCAATCAGAAATCTAATTGGAGGGGTGGATGAGTCACATACTAGGGAGTATTTGCTCAAAATCTCAGCTCAAATGATAGGCTGTAGAGAGAGATCGAAGAATCGCCTCCAAGAGCAGCAAGAACGCAAGAACAAGTGCAGAACTCAAGTTTTTGGAGAGAAAGAGAGAGGGAGGAAGAAGACTTACCTGGAGGGGGGCCTTGTGGGCCCCAGGCGCCCTGTGGGCGCGGCCAGGGGGCAGGCCGTGCCATCTGGCCGCCTGGACCACTGGTGGGTCCCCCTGGCTGGCCCTAGGTCCCTCTGGTTCACTCCCGTCGTGGAAATTTTTATTTTAATTTTTCTGGATTTTTTCTGAAAACTTCACTGTTGAAAATTTTTTGAAGTTCAAAAAGCTGCATAACTTTCTGAAAACTTAAAGCAGTGAGTAGTATTGTGAAGCTTCAAAACATAAACACTTGGTACAGCAAGTAGAACAAAAACTAAAAACAAATGAAAACATAACAAGCTCAACTTTTTATCTATATAAAACACGTTTGCTAGTAAGGTTGATCAAGTCTTACCAACAAACAGGCGATATATAGAGCAAAAAGTCTCACCTCTTACGAAGTAATCACTGAACCTTTACTTTGATGGACATTGTCCCTACCATGATAATTTTGTATTTGTGATGCACATGTAGTGGACAGTCCCATTCTCCAATCTTCACGGTCTCGATATTCTCTATAGAGTTGAGGCCATGCCTCCTGTCGATCTTCTTTGGAAAATACACCGTGTGTTCTTTATCATTCACATTGAAAGTAACATTCCCTTTATTGCAATCAATAATAGCACCTGCGGTGTTAAGAAAAGGTCTACCAAGAATAATGGACATGCTCCCATCCTTGGGCATGTCAAGCACAACAAAATCAGTAAGAATCAAACAATTAGCAACTTCTACAGGAACATCCTCACAAATACCTATCGGAACGGCGGTTGACTTGTCAGCCATATGAAGGGAGATATCTGTAGGAATTAGTTTCTCTAAACAAAGCCTCTTGTAAAGAGAGAGAAGCATAACACTCACTCCTGCTCCAAGATCACACAAAGCAGTTTTGACATAATTATTCTTTATGGAGCAAGGAATGGTGGGTATACCTGGATCACCGAGCTTCTCAGGAATCTTGCCACTGAAAGAGTAGTTAGCAAGCATAGTAGATATTGCTTCATTAGAAACTTTTCTTTTATTAGTGACAATATCTTTCATATATTTTGAATAAGGAGGTAACTTAATAGCATCTGTCAAAGGAATTTGAAGAAAAAGAGGTTTAATCCACTCACAAAACTTATTGTAATGCTCTTCTTCTTTAGATTTGATGGACTTACCTGGAAAGGGCATGGGTTTCTGTATCCATGGTTCTCTTTCCTTCCCATGTTTTCTTGCGATGAAGTCTTCTTTAGTGTACCTCTTACGTTTGTCAGGTGCTTCTTCTTCTCGAGCTTCAGGCGGATCATTCTTCTCATTATCCTTACCTTCAGGTTCAGCACCGTCTTCAGTCTCAGCATCGGAGATGGATACACTGTTGGGATCAACAGCTGGCTCTTCATCTGTAATAAGATCATTGGAATTGTCAGCCTCCATATGTTTCTTCTTCTTCTTTGGAGAGCCAACAATTTCTTCTTCCTGCATTTGAGAATCTTGCTCGATTCTCCTCTGATGCCCCTCTGGATAGAGAGGATCTTGAGTGCTAGTTCCTCCTCGGGTCTTAATTCTAAAGGCCTGCAAATCATCTTGTTTGGCATTATTAGCAAGCAAATCTTTATGCACATTAGAAATTTGTTCAAGCTGAGTTTGAACCATATGAAAATGCTTCACAAGACATTGAACATCATTAACTGTTCTACCTAGAACATCAAGCAAACTTTTGATAGCAAGGGAATTATCATGCAACTGACTTTGTATCCTCTCATTAAAATGATTTTGTTTCATGATAAAATTATCAAACTCATCTAAACATTGATCAGGAGGCTTACCATGAGGGATGTCACTTGCGTTGAAATCTAAAAGAGAGTGTACCTCTACGATAGGAGGGTGAGTGGTAGGCTCACACAGCTTCTCAATAGGGGGTAGATTCTTCACATCTTCAGCTTTAATACATTTCTCTTTAATAGACTTCTTTGCTTCTCGCATATCTTCGGGGCTTAGAACAAACATGCCCCTCTTCTTTGGTGGTGGAGGTGGTTCAGGGACGGACCAATCTTCATGGTTTTTGGCAATCCTGCCCATCAAATCTTCTGCATCTTCCGGCGTCCTTTTCCTGAAAACACAACCAGCACAACTGTCCAAATAGGACCTGGATTCATCAGTTACACCAGCATAGAATATATCGATTAATTCGTTCTTAGGGACTTCATGTCCTGGTCTAGCCCGAATCAGACCGCAGTACCTCCCCCAAGCTTTAGGGAGGGACCCATCCTGCAACTGTTTAAAGTTATAAATTCTTTGTAAAGCAGCATGTTGCATGTGAGCAGGAAAGTACTTATCAACAAAAGAGTGAGCTAAGTCTTGAGGACTCTTAATGGAACCGCATGGGAGTGAATCATACCATGCTTTAGCACCTTCTTTCAAGGAGAAAGGAAGAAGCTTGGTCACATAAAAGTATCGTATCTTCTCATCCGTGGTAAACAAGCCACCCAACTCACCGAGTTTAGTCAGGTGTGCAATAGCATCATCATTTTCTCTGTCATAAAAGGGGTCAGCTTCAACCATAGTTCTAAGTGAAAGATCAACAGAGAAATTATAATCAGGATCATCAATGCATATAGGAGATGTAGCAAATTCAGGATCAGGAACGGTTTTGTTCTTCAAAGAGTGTTTTTCAAACAGCTTCTTAATAACTTCAGGGTCAGAGCCAGAAAACTCTGTCAGTTCCCTGCATAAATCTTCATCAAGCATATAGTAATCATCATCAAGGATTCTCTCCTTGAGTTTACTCAAATCAGGATAATCATAAGTTTCACCAATAGGGTAGCGAGTAACAGGAATTTCAATTCCAGACTTTTTTGCAGCAGCAGCGATCTGTTTCTCAAGAGCATAACCAAGCGAACTAATATCATCAATAGTAGTAGAAGCATCATCAAGAGTATCGGACATAGTAACAGTTCAGTAGGAGCATCATATGGTGGCGGTGAGGCAAACTTACTCATAACAGAGGGTGAATCAAGTGTAGCACTAGTGCTCAGAACAGTACCTCTTCTTGTAGTGGATAGTAAGATCGGAACCTTGGGGTCTCCTTTCTTACCCATAGCGGATGAAGTGCAGCAGGTAGGATACTTCAAGTAGACTTGTAAATATTGCTATGCTCCCCGGCAACGGCGCCAGAAAACGGTACTTGATAACCCTCAACCGTAAGGGATCGAGATAGTCTTTGCGGTAAGAATAACCCAATTTATTGATTCGACACACGGGGAGCCAAAGAGTATTTATAAGCTTTGACAGTTGAGTTGTCAATTCAACCGCACCTGAAATATACTTACTTGCAACAAAAGATAAGTGGTAACAGTGATATGATAGTGATGATAGTGATAGTAAAAGTAAACAGCAAAAGTAAATAGTAAAGGTAAATGGCAAAAGTAGCAACTAGTAACCAGCAGGATTTAAAACACTGTAGGCTAGGGAGATGGATGGTTGGGCGCTGCATGGATGAGATATATCATGATTCTAACTTGGGGCACGGCACACGGAAAAGTAATGATCATCTAGGCAAATATCAAATAGTAGGCATGTATCCCGTAGGTAGTTGTACGTGCTTGCAATAAGAACTTGCACAACATCTTTTGTCCTACCATCCCGCTACAAACGGGGCCAAAAGGAACTTATGGAGATTAAGGTGCTCCTGTCAAAGAGCACCGGAACAAAGCAATCAACTCAATAGATACATGTAATCCTCAAACTACGGACCATCCCCTTTGGTGTCCCAAGCTCTCACTTTTGGGATCGCCGGTTCCGAATCGTAATAGGTGCAAACAACTCATAGATAGGATCAAGAACACAAATATATTCATGCAAACACATAAGGTTCAGATCTGAAATCTTGGCACTCGGGCCCTAAGTGACAAGCATTAAGAATAACAAGTTGAAGCAAAGATGATAAACACCATAGTAGATGATAGGCAACATGCCCCCAACGATCTGACAAACTATTACATGATCTAACTCATCCAATCCCTACCATCCCCTTCGCCTACAGCAGGGGATTACTCACACATGGAAGGAGAAGTCATGGAGGGATGATGGAGTGGTGATGATGATGACGATGGCGACGATCTCCCCTCTCCGGAGGCCAAATCAGCCTCCAGATTAGCCCTCCCGAAGAAGAACAGAGGGTGGCGGCGGCTCCGCGACGAAAACTGCGAAAAGAACTTCTGATCTAGGATTTCTCCGTCACGAGCTAAAATACGGGTCGAAGTAGGGCACCAGGGGAGGTGGGGCCCACCCAGGCGACCCCCCGGCGCGGCCAGGGGGTGGGCCGCGCCACCAGGGCGCCTGGGGCCCCCCTGGCCCCCCTCTGGCCCCTCTTCTGGCTCCGGGTTCCTTCGGGTGCGTGGATTTTCTGTGATTTTTCGTGGAATTTTCTGAGATACCTAAAAATCCGTTTTCCTACACACAATAAAACCATACAGGCAGCTCTGCTGAAAACAGCGTCAGTCCGGGTTAGTTTAGTTCAAATCATGCAAGAATGAGGTCAAAACAATATCAAAAGTGTTTGGAAAAGTAGATACGTTTGAGACGTATCAATCCAACACCATAGATACGCGCTGCCGCTCACCATGGTCGGAACTCGTCCGCGCACGCACGGTCTCTGCTTTGCCTCTAGCGGTTGCTCCTTCGTACTGATGCTGCTTCCCATTGTTGTCCATCGCCGATGCTGCCTCGCCCCGCCTCCGCCTCAGGCCCGTGCGCCCCCACTCGCTGCTACCTCCTGCTATTTGTTTGACCA
This sequence comes from Secale cereale, assembly GCA_902687465.1. Lineage (NCBI taxonomy): Eukaryota > Viridiplantae > Streptophyta > Magnoliopsida > Poales > Poaceae > Secale > Secale cereale. Next base: position 69,104,481 of record LR738712.1, read on the forward strand.
AGTGAATAGTAGGAAAGGCTCCTGCTGCATATATATTTCTATCTCACATAAATGTTACATAGTTACAATGGAGGGTGCGGGGACACCCATAGAGGGGGGGATAAAAAGAACAAGTGTGTAGTAAGAGTCTAAGCTAGAGAGTTTACAAAGGCAGTAATAAACAGCTATTTTTTCTGAGGTGTCCTATGGATCAGGGCACGAAAATCAGTCTTTAACCTATGTCTCCGGGATGCAATTGTGGACTTGATCCTTCTGAAAAAAATTATTCTTTCTCTCTTTCAATAAACTCCACGCAGCCACGAAGAAAATATCCATGAATATGGCTCTGGCATGATTTTTTTTGGCAACCTCAATAAGTTGGAATATGTTGGTGTGCTGCGTCCAGTTTATGTTCAAGATCCCCCAGCATTCTTTGCTGAATTCGCAGTGAAAAAAAAAGATGTTCCACCGTTTCCTCCACATGAGTTTCACAAAGCAGACAGTCATAGTTATTTCCAATCTCAACATGTTATGTGTGTTGAGCCTATCAAAGTGCATGAACCATCCGAAGACTTTTAGCTTGGGAGTATTGGAAGACTTCCACAGCCATTTGTAGGCATGATGTAATTCGATTTCTCTCAAGTGGTATGCATAATATTCTTTAGTCCGGAACTCCTTTTTCCCTAGACATAGGACCATACGTCATGTGTTTGGCCCGAGATATCCGTGTTGATGGTCTCTTGTTGGATCCGTCTCACCTCATCACGAGTTTGGAGTGATAGGGGGAGGTGAAAAACCGTTTGTAAGTTCGTGGTTTGGAGGAAGTCTTTAACCGACATGTCTTCTGCGGACGTGAAGGAGAACGCCCGAGGGAAAACCTCAAAAAGTGCATTTTGAGTCCAGCAGTATTTCCAGAAGTGAGCCATGTCGCCGCGGCGAATCTGGATCAACGAAATCCCTCTGAAAATGGGATTGAGTTGCATTACTTCGCGCCACCAGAAAGATCCACACGGTTCTGCAGCATGGGGGATGGTTGAGCTGTAGTATGTTTCCCATATTAATTGAACCCAAGGGATGTCATGTCGGTTATAGGATTTGTGCAAGAATTTGAGGAGCATTGCATCATTTTCACTCCATCATCGGTTTGTTTTCTTCGAAGACATTGGCGTCGAATCTTGTCCAATTGTTCTACAATTTTTGGGTGGAATCTAAGAGTTCCCATGGTGAAGATAGCCAATGACGTAACTATCTAGTTGATCAATGCCAGTTTCCCTGCATATGACATCAGGAGCATATTGGCTGTTATCTTCCATTTGGCCTTGTATACTATGGGGGTGAGGTCTTGTATGGATGGTTTGGTTGTTCCCAGAGGCAGACCTAGGTATGTGAACGACATGGAAGTTGTTGAGCAGCCAAAGATAGATGCTAGGCTTTGGCAAAGCTCCGGAGATGTGTTGATCGACACAATTGTGGATTTCCAAAAGTTGAGGCGTAGCCCAATGGATTAAGCATAATCAGTGAGGAGCTCCTTCATCAAGCGTGATTGTGTGGTGCATGCCAGCATAATTATCAACGTGTCGCCGGCATATTGAATCACTGGGAAGTCCGTCGCATGGTCAACATTGAATGGGTGTTGAAGAAGTTGTTTGCGCATAGCATCATTAATTGTCGCTTGTAATAACTCTGTTGCTAGAACAAATATCAAAGGAGAGAGTGGGTCACCCTCGCATACACCACATCTGCACCACATCTGCATGGGAATTGCCTCCCCGGGACACCATTAAGGAGCACTGATGATTTACCAGAGTTAAAGATGCTTTTAATCCACTTGATCCATCTGGCATTAAAGCCCATTTTCTCCATAACATGTATCATGGCTACATGATCAATCATGTCGAACACCTTTGCAAAGTCGAGCTTGAGTAAAATGATTGGCTTCTTTGAGCCTTGGCATTGGTGAATGAATTCAAATGCTCATGTGAGGGAGTCATGAATGGATTGCCCTTTTAAAAACCCATATTGGTTTCGATGGACTAGACGAAGTATAACCTTTTGGATTCGGTTGGCCAGCAGCTTAGTTAGAATCTTCAGGCAACAATTGAGTAGTGTGATAGGTCGATAGTCATTCACTGTCTCTGGGGAGTTGGTTTTGGGAATCAATGTGATGTGACCGTAGTGTAAGATTTCAATGTTGAGTGAGCCTGCATGGAATTTAGAACAAAGGTTATAGAAGTCATGCTTGATGATTGGCCAGCATGCTTTCATAAACGCTCCATTGAAGCCATCTGGGCCAGGAGTCTTGTCAGGAGGCATTTCTGTCTCAATTGCATCAATTTCATCATCCGTCAATGGCAAAGTAAGTCGATCTAGGTCAGGGTCCGAGTTGATGAGCTCGTTCAGATCAAATTTCATATGGTGGGGATGGGAATTGCCTAGTCGATCTTTGAATGAATTAAACAGAATGGATTCCTTCCCAACACGATCTTCCACAACCGAGCCATCAGGAGTTTTTAGATTTGCAAGATAATTTTCCCTGTATCTTTCTATAGCAGCAGCTTGGAAGAACTTCGTATTTTCATCACCAAATCTTATCCATCTGATCGTACAACGTTTTTTTGCAGTATTCCTTCTGACAGGAGAGCAGCTGTAAAAGGTGTCTTTTAAGTATCTTCCTGAAGTTGGATTCAGGGACAGTCAGGTTTCGTTTCTCTTCGATAGTGTCCATTTCAAGAATTGACTTGTTGGTGTTCTCAATTGCAATCGTTGGGCAAGAAATTTGTCAGCTCCACTTGCTAAGGCGTGTCTAATAGCATTAAGCTTTTGGAAAATACTTGTTGCTGCATTTTTTTACCATGCTTGATGGGCTTATTCCAAGTGGCCGCAACGACGTCCATGAAACCAGCATGAGCTATCCAAAAATGTTCAAAGCGAAACATTTTAGATTTGGGGATGTTGGTCTGAATAATAACATTGCAAGGGACATGATCTGAAATCGGGCGACCAAGAGGTCTAACCATTGTATTGGGGAAGGTTAGCGTCCAGTTCAGCGTAGTAAAAAAACAATCAAGTTGCTCTAGCAGTGGATCCTGTTGTATATTACTCCTCGTGAAAGATCCTCCTTTAATAGGTAACTCAATTAGTTCTTGGGAACGAATGAAGTCATTGAACAGGAACATGTCTTGCACATCACCTCTAGGTTTGTTACGATTGTTAGGCGATCTAATATAATTAAAGTCTCCTAGTAATAACCATTCTTCATTAGAAGACAGAATTAGATCAAACAACCATTTAGTGTATGCGTCACGCCGCTCTCCTTGGCAGGGCCCGTATATGTTAATCAATCCCCATTTATGTGCTGATTGATTTGAAGTAAATTGAATACCGAGGGCAAATGGTTCAGAAATGATGACATCCCCAAAGAAGAGAGAGCCATTCCAAATTGTTATAATCCCCCCAGAAGCCCCTTGCGATGGAATGTAAGCAAAATGATCGAAACATTTTGGACAAATAGATTTAAGCATGGCAGCATTAAAAGTCGACATTTTGGTTTCTTGTAAGAAAATAACGGCGCATCCACTCGAGGTAATCGCGTTCGAAAGGGCTAGTTGCTTATCTGCAGCATTAAGACCGCGTACATTCCAGCAAAGCACATTTCAAGTGCTCAAAAGTACCATAAAAGTAAATAGAAGCAGGGAAATTATGACGAAGAGGACGGAGTCACTTCGAGCTCCATGGCAAGTGCATCTTCACTGAGTTCATCTTATGGAATAGCACAGAGCTGCACCCCCACTGCTTGCATTGTTGGGATAGGTGTTGGTGGTGGGATCTGCACCTCTGCTGCTTCACTTCTGCATTGTAGGGTGGAGTTCAGAGCAGAAGGGACTTCCCTGTTCTTTACCTTTGATTTGTACTGGCGAGTATCAGTTGGTTGTTGAATTTTGAAGCCATCATACTTATTGTTCCTTGTGCTTTTGCGGAGATTTGAGCAGTCAATAGGAGCTGGAGCTTTCCCTTTGCGCTTGTTGTGGCTAGGAGTAGCAGAAGCAGAGGAACTGTGCTCATGCACAATTCTGTCATTGGTGAGAGCATGCAGCACAGCAGTGGACGCGTTCAGTGCAAGCCCAGCAATGTGAAACTCTGCATTATTGTCCTCATGCACTAGCTCCAGTTGAAGGCTGGGAGCCAAGACGTCAGTCCTCGAGTCATTCATTCCCTGATTACTCTCCACCTCCATAATTGAGATATCTTCAATGACAACTGAAGGGGCAACACGGCCAGAAGAGTTCGGTAACTATTGAAACTGAAGACCATCAGTGGTTTGAGAGATTCTAACAGTAACCTCCAGGGCGTCCTGTCTCATACCATAACCATTTGACCAAGGACCCAAAGAGGCAATGGCAGGTCTCAGAGCTTCAAAGATAAAGCTGTTAGGCTGCTGCCGAGGGAGGATAGGGTCATTGAGGAGTATTGCGAGCACTTCTTCTCCCTGGGTGGACAGACCAAAGTGTACTCCACCAAAATGAACCCTGGCGTTAACTGCAACTTCTTCAGTAAGGTGTTGCATAGTGCTGGGAACCAGAGGCAGTGCGTCAGTGTTTGAGAAGGCCAGAGCTGAATCTACTGAGCTGGTATCATCTGATACAGTAATGGAGTCTTTCCATGCTTGGGATGCACTGTCAGTATCATTGTCTTTAGGAACAATTCCATGCTGCACCGTCAAACCCTGGGCAGCAAGCCATGCCTGGTAATTCATAAGGTGAGGTGGGAGTGGTGGGGGTGGAGGTGCAGGTCAGGCTCCCCATCCAGCAGCAACTTGAACATCTCCCTCCATATCAGAATCCTCATGATCGGCATTGGGAGGAGCAGCATTTTGCATAAACCAATTATGTACTTGCTGCTGATACAACTGCCCATCAGTGAGATCGGGCCCAAACTAAGGGTGGGGATTGCCATCTGGAGGAGGTGGTTCTTCACCCGCTGGTGGTACTTCAGGGAGTAGTGCATTCCAGTCATTACTGTGAAGGATAGTTACCTGCACTGTCCAACAATACTGCACACCTCCCAACTGCGAGACCACAAAACTTTTGGGGATCAGTCGCATATGAATAACACGAGCACGGAGTAAGATGAACCTTATGTCCTTCCTAGGATTATACCAAGAGACTAAAGAACCATAACCACCAAGAGATTTTTTGATATAATACTCAGTTTGATAATCATACGGAAATCTGAAGTACATCAACCACAGCTCTGGTCCATACGTGGTGGTACGCCTATTGAGTGCAGCATTATGAGGAACAAAGGTTACGAGTAACTCTTCGTCTTCAAGCTCGAGGGGAGTTGCCACGGTAGTATTGATACGTCTCCAACGTATCTATATTTTTTTATTGTTCCATGCTATTATATATTATGTTTTGGATGTTTAATGGGCTTTATTATACACTTTTTTTTTGGGACTAACCTATTAACCCAAAGGCCCAGTGCAGCTTGTTGTTTTTTGCCTATTTCAGGGTTTCGCAGAAAAGGAATATCAAACGGAGTCCAAACGGAATGAAACCTTCGCGAGAGTTATTTTTGGAACGATGTCAACACAGAAGACTTGGAGTACACACGAGGGAACGAAGGAGGCGGCCACGAGGGTCCAGGATGCGGCCGCTCCTACAGGGCACACCCCCACCCTCGTGGGATCCCTCTGGCTCCCCCGATGCCGTCCTTCCTCCTATATATATCCATGTACCCTGAAAACATCGAAGCAATAGAGAAAACCCTAATTTCACCACCGCAACCATCTGTTCCCATGAGATCCCATCTTGGGGCCTGTTCCGGAGCTCCACCGGAGGGGGGGGGGGGATATTCCACGGAGTGCTTCTACATCAACACCATTGCCTCACCATGAGTTGTGAGTAGTTTACCACAGACCTTCGGGTCCATAGTTATTAGCGAGATGGCTTCTTCTCTCTTTTTGGATCTCAATACCAAGTTCTCCTCGGTCTTCGAGGAGATCTATTCGATGTAATCTGTTTGTGGTGTGTTTGTCGAGATCCGATGAATTGTGGGTTTATGATCTAGATTATCTATGAGAAATATTTGGTTCTTTTCTGAATTCTTTTATGTATGATTATAATATCCTTGCAAGTCTCTTCGAATTATTGGTTTGGTTTTGCCTACTAGATTTATAGTTCTTGCAATGGGAGAATTGCTTGACTTTGGGTTCAATCTTGCGGTGTCCTTACCCAGTGAAAATAGGGGAGGCAAGGCACGTATTGTATTGTTGCCATCGAGGATAAAAAGATGGGGTTTATATCATATTGCTTGAGTTTATCCCTCTACATCATGTCATATTGCTTAAAGCATTACTCTGTTCTTGTGAACTTAATACTCTAGATGCATGCTGGATAGAGGTCGATGTGTGGAGTAATAGTAGTAGATGCAGAATCATTTCGGTCTACTTGTCACGGACGTGATGCCTATATATAATGATCATGCCTAGATATTCTCATAATTATTCGCTTTTCTATCAATTGCTCGACAGTAATTTATTCACCCACCGTCGAATTATGCTATCATGAGAGAAGCCACTAGTGAAACCTATGGCCCCCGGGTCTATTCCCAACATATTAATCTTCAATCTACTTTACTTTGCGTTATTTACTTTCTGTTCTTATATCCAAAAATACCAAAAATATCACACTATCCTATCTACCAGATCTCACTTTCGTAAGTGACCGTAAAGGGATTGACAGCCCCTTATCGTGTTGGCTGCGAAGTTATTGTGCAGGTGCAAGGGACTCGCGCGTGGTCTCCTACTGGATTGATACCTTGGTTCTCAAAAACTGAGGGAAATACTTACGCTACTGTGCTACATCACCCTTTCCTCTTCGAGGGAATACAACGCAAGCTCGAGAAGTAGCAAGAAGAATTTCTGGCGCCGTTGCCGGGGAGGCTTACACAAAAGTCATATACCAAGTACCTATCGCAAACCCTTATCCTTCACATTACATTTTTTGCCTCTCGTTTTCCTCTCCTCCACTTCGCCTTTGCTGTTTTATTCGCCCTTTTTTCCGTTCGCCTTTTGTTTGCTTGTGTTGGCATGTGCTCTCTATTAGCTTGCATCTTCGCTTGCTAAATTATGGATCCGCATCCTCTTGCTAATCTTTTTAAAAGATCCAATTATGATGAACCAATTGCTAGTGAGTTGTGTGCACTAGATTATCTTTATGGGGTTTTGCTTGAAATTCATGAATCTGAAAATTGTGAGGAATTGTTAAAAGAAAAAGTGATTCACGATAGCTCCTTAAATAAAAAAGCATGATTGCATTGATGTTATTATAAATTCTATTAATGTCAGTTGTGCTAATTATATGCAAAACCCTAAGCACGGGGATGCTAGTTTTGCTATGTCTACTACTTGTTGCAATGATCATGATTGGGGTGATTCTTCTTATGATCTTGAAAATATATTTAATCCCCATGATGAATGTAAGATTGATAATATTTGCAATAATATTGAAAGTGAGTTTGGAAGAGTGTCAACTTTAGATCCCACATATTTGAAGAATGTTCAATCTTATGAATTTTTTGATAAAAGTGGGTTTGGAGAGGTCATGACTTTAGTTAATTTTGCTCCCACTATTTTGGAAGAGTGTCAACTTCATATGCATGTGGATCGTGTTGAGAATATGTTTTGTGATACCTATATTTTTGAATTTGCTTATGATCCTACATGCAATTATTATGAGAGAGGAAAATATGGTTGTAGAAATTTTCATGTTACTAAATTACCTCTTGTTATGTTGAGATTGCTAGTTTTTCTTTCTTCTTCCTTGCATATGCTAGAAATTGATTTCCTTGATAATTTGTTTGCATATAAAATGCATATGCATAGGAAGTATGTTAGACTTAGTTGTGTTTGTCACATGTTTTATGATGCTCTCTTTGTGCTTCAATTCTTATCTTTCATGTGAGCATCATTGAAATCTCATGCCTAGCTAGGGGCGTTAAACGATAGCGCTTGTTGGGAGGCAACCCAATTTTATTTTATTTGTTTTTTCTTATGTTTAGGAATAAATATTGCATCTAGCTTCTGTTTAGATGTGGTTTTGTGTTTTAATTAGTGTTTGTGGCAAGTAGAACCTTTGGGAACACTTGTCTGAAAAACAGAAATGTTAGCGCTCGCAAGAATAGTCACCAGATTTTACTGGAGAGTGCTATTTAGTTGATTCTTCTTGCAGATTATAAATAGACAAATTCTTCACGTTTACCAATTTATTTCAATTTTTTTGGAGTTACAGAAGTTTTCTAAAGTTACAGATTACTACAGATTGTTCTGTTTTTGAAAGATTCTGTTTTTCGTTTGTTGTTTGCTTATTTTGATGAATCTATGAGTAGTATTGGAGGATATGAATCATAAAGAAGTTGTAATAAAGTAGGTTTAACACCAATATAAACAAAGAATTAGTTCATTACAGAACCTTTGAGTGGTGGTTTGTTTTCTTATACTAACGGAGCTCACAAGATTTTTGGCTAAGTTTTGTGTTGTGAAGTTTTCAAGTTTTGAGTATGGCTTTGATGGACTATGGAACAAAGAGTGGCAAGAGCCTAAGCATGGGGATGCCCTAGGCACCCCAAGGTAAAATTTAAGGACAACCAAAAGCCTAAGATTGGGGATGCCCCGGGAAGGCATCCCCTCTTTCGTCTTCATCTATCGGTAACTATACTCGGGACTATATTTTTATTCACCACATGATATGTGTTTTGCTTGGAGCGTCATGTATAAATTGAGTCGTTGCTTTGCCAAATTCATCCTTGTTGGGCACACCTTTTTTAGAGAGATAAATAGGCTTTAAAATTTGATAGAACACTCTATATGCTTCACTTATATCTTTTGAGCTAGATAGTTTTGCTCTAGTGCTTCACTTATATCTTTTAGAGCATGGTGGTAATTTTATTTTCTAGAAATTGCTGATCTCTCATGCTTCGCTTATATCCTTTTGAGAGTCTTTTAGAACAGCATGTTAATGTGCTTTGGTTATAAAACTAGTCCTAATATGATAGGCATCCAAGATGAATATAGTAAAAACTTTCATATAAGGTGCATTGAATATGATGAGAAGTTTGATACTTGATGATTGTTTTGAGATATGAGGATGGTGATATTAGAGTCATGCTAGTGGAGTAATTATGAATTTGAGAAATACGTGTGTTAAAGTTTGTGATTCCCGTAGCATGCACGTATGGTGAACCGCTATGTGACGAAGTTAGAGCATGAGTTATTTATTGAGTGTCAACCTTTGTGTGGAGGTCGGGGGCGCATGATGGTTAACTCCTACCAGCCTCCCCCCTAGGAGCATGCGTTGATTGCTTTGTTTTGATGACTCGTAAATTTTTTCAATAAGTATATGAGTTCTTTATGACTAATGTTGAGTCCATGGATTATAGGCACTCTCACCCTTCCACCATCGCTAGCCTCTTTTGTACCGCGCAACTCTCGACGGTACCATACACCCACCATATACTTTCCTCAAAACAGCCACCATACCTACCTATCATGGCATTTCCATAGCCATTCCGAGATATATTGCCATGCAACTTTCCACCGTTCCGTTCATATGACACGCTTCATATAGTCATATTGCCATGCATGATCATGTAGTTGACATCGTATTTGTGGCAAAGCCAGCATCACAATTCATTCATACATGTCACTCTTGATTCAGTGCACATCCCAGTACACCGCCGGAGACATTCATATAGAGTCATACTTTGTTCTAGTATTGAGTTGTAATCTTTGAGTTGTAAGTCAATAAAAAGTGTGATGATCATCATTGTTAGAGCATTGTCCCATGTGAGGAAAGGCCAAAAAAAAGAGATGGCCCCAAAAAATAGAGAGGGGCTAAATAAAAAAAAGGGTGAAAGCCCCTCCAAAAAAATGAGAGAAAAGAGAGCAGGGACAATGCTACTATCCTTTTCCAGACTTGTGCTTCAAAGTAGCACCATGATCTTCATGATAGAGAGTCTCTTGTTTTGTCACCTTCATATACTAGTGAGAATTTTCATTATAGAACTTGGCTTGTATATTCAAACGATGGGCTTCCACAAATGCCCTAGGTCTTCATGAGCAAGCAAGTTAGATGCACACCCACTTAGTTTCTTTTGTTCAGCTTTCATACATTTTTATCTCTAGTGCATCCGTTGCATGGCAATCCCTACTCACTCACATTGATATCTATTGATGGGCATCTCCATAGCCCGTTGATACGCCTAGTCAATGTGAGACTATCTTCCTCCTTTTTGTCTTCTCCACAACCACCACTCTATTCCACCTATAGTGCTATATCCATGGCTCACGCTCATGTATTGCGTGAAAGTTGAAAGGTTTGAAAAAATTGAGTATGAAAACAATTGCTTGGCTGAAATCGGGGTTGTGCATGATGTGAATATTTTGTGTGATGAAGAGGGAGCATAGCCAGACTATACGATTTTGTAGGGATAACTTTCTTTAGCCTTGTTATTTTGAGAAGACATGATTGCTTTGTTAGTATGCTTGAAGTATTATTATTTCTTACGTCAATATAGACTTTTGTCTTGAATCTTTCGGATTTGAACATTCATGCCACAACAAAGAGAATTACATTGAAATTTATGTTGGTTAGCATTCCACATTAAAAATTCTGTTTTTATCATTTACCTACTCGAGGACGAGCAGGAATTAAGCTAGGGGATGCTTGATACATCTCCAACGTATCTATAATTTTTTATTGTTCCATGATATTATATATTATGTTTTGGATGTTTAATGGGTTTTATTATACACTTTTATGTAATTTTTGCAACTAACCTATTAACCCAAAGGCCCAGTGCAGATTGTTGTTTTTTTGGCCTATTTTAGGGTTTCGCAGAAAAGGAATGTCAAACGGAGTCCAAACGGAATGAAACCTTCGCGAGAGTTATTTTTGGATCGATGTCAACACAGAAGACTTGGAGTACATGCGAGGGAACGAAGGAGGCAGCCATGAGGGTCCAGAGCGCGCCTCCTCCTACAGGGCGCGCCCCCCACCCTCATGGGCCCCTCTAGCTCCCCTGATGCCCTCCTTCCTCCTATATATATATATATATATATATATATATATATATATATATCCATGTAGCCTGAAAACATCGTAGCAATAGAGAAAACCCTAATTCAACTGTCGCAACCTTCTGTTCCCGTGAGATACCATCTTGGGGCCTGTTCCAGAGCTCCGCCGGAGGGGGGGGATCTTCCACGGAGTGCTTCTACATCAACACCATTGCCTCACCATGAGTTGTGAGTAGTTTACCATAGACCTTCGGGTCCATAGTTATTAGCTAGATGGCTTCTTCTCTCTTTTTGGATCTCAATACCAAGTTCTCCTCGGTCTTCGAGGAGATCTATTCGATGTAATCTTTTTGTGGTGTGTTTGTCGAGATCCGATGAATTGTGGGTTAATGATCAAGATTATCTATGAGAAATATTTGGTTTTTTCTGAATTCTTTTATGTATGATTATAATATCCTTGCAAGTCTCTTCGAATTATTGGTTTGGTTTGGCCTACTAGATCTATAGTTCTTGCAATGGGAGATGTGCTTGGCCTTGGGTTCAATCTTGCGGTGTCCTTTCCCGGTGACAGCAGGGGTAGCAAGGCACGTATTGTATTGTTGCCATCGAGCATAATAAGATGGGGTTTATATCATATTGCTTGAGTTTATGCCTCGACATCATGTCATCTTGCTTAAAGCATTACTCTGTTCTCATGAACTTAATACTCTAGATGCATGCTGGATAGCGGTCGATGTGTGGAGTAATAGTAGTAGATGCAGAATCATTTCGGTCTACTTGTCAGGGATGTGATGCCTATATATAATGATCATGCCTAGATATTCTCATAATTATTCGCTTTTCTATCAATTATTCGACAGTAATTTGTTCACCCACCGTAGAATTCTGCTATCATGAGAGAAGCCACTAGTGAAACCTATGGCCCCCGGGTCTATTCTCAACATATTAATCTCCAATCTACTTTACTTTGTGTTATTTTCTTTCTGTTCTTATATCCAAAAATATCAAAAATATCATACTATCCTATCTATCATATCTCACTTCCGTAAGTGACCGTAAAGAGATTGACAACCCCTTATCGCGTTGGCTGCGAAGTTCTTATTTGTTTGTGCAGGTGCGAGGGACTCGCGCGTGGTCTCCTACTGGATTGATACCTTGGTTCTCAAAAACTGAGGGAAATACTTACGCTATTGTGCTGCATCACCCTTTCCTCTTCGAGGGAATACAAGGAAAGCTCGAGAATTAGCAGGTATCTCGCATGAATGCATCCACAAATCCAAACAGGCCAACTCCGAAAGGATGATCACTAGTCTCCGTAGTGAAGAGTTGAGATTCATGTAGCAGACCTTGGATGGTGTTGCGGATGGTGGCACGGAGATGCAGAGGGACGTAGTGGCTGGTCTCCGCCACCGCCAGGAAGTCATGGTTGAGGGGGGCACCGGGTTGACCACCATGCCACTGCGGACGACTTGATCAACCGGACCAGGTTCCACCACGAAGCCAGGTGGGAGGAAGGGGACCGGGTTGAAAGGATAGTTCGCCATGGCCGAGGGATTGTGGGAGGTGGGTGAAGCAGGAGAGGAAGGTGGCGAATGCAGGATTAGTGTGGCAGGCGGTGTGGTGGCGTTTGAAAAAACGAAGCGGAAGGTGGAACGTGAGGGGTAGAATTGGAAGTTTTAGATTTTGGGACCCACTTCCAGCGTTTTTCCCATTGCAGCTTGAGACAAACACTATCCGTATGTCCATAAAATCCACATTCCACACAGTGAGAGACCTTTTTAGGCTCCTGAGTGAACGGGTATTTTCCATAAAACCCAGACACACTAATATCCTTTCCATTATTTGTACTCGTAGCCATATAAATCCGCATATATTTCCTTGTAAAAGGGCAGTGTCTTGCCTTATGGTACGGAGTCAAGCAATTAATGCAAATAACCCGAGCTATGCAGTTGATGCGATTATGTCCCCATTGGAGGCATTTGGCGCACAGAAAAGGCCAATTAATAGCCAGATTCTCAATCTCCATTTCTGAGTATTGGGCCTGGGCCAAATCGATCTTATGCTTAGTTTGTAGTTGGGGGGGCCACGAGCTGTGCGGTGGAGCATATCGGAAGGCCAACTTTAGGAAACAGTGTGGTGGGGACGGATAATGGGATTTAATTGGAAATTTGAAATTTCCCAAAGTAATAAAGTCTAGGGGCTAAATTCCACCAATTTCTCATGCAATGAATACTTTTCCATAAGTGCCCAATAATTAACCGCTGCCTGAGATTGTGGGATAGTTATAGGTACTGCTGGTGTAGTATGAACAATATCCAATGATTTTTGTACTATGAAATTGTTCACCGACTCTTTGATCCAGATTCCTGATGCAGATGTAGAAGCTTCCGCAGCATGTGTATTCAAAAAAACCATCTTATCCAAAGAGTCCCGCAGGTCTCGCGTGGGTTTGTCAAGAGCAGAGCCATGCTTCAAGAATTTCAGAGAGGATTTGATAGCAATAGGATGGTGGTTTGAAAGACCCAAAATTTTCTCATCGGCATGCCAATGTGTAGAGTAAAGATCAGCTTTGGCAAAATGCCCTTTAAAAAGGTGGAAATGACATATGAAATCCGGCCAAATGCGGTCTCTAAGCCCATAAATGAAATGCCCAACTTTAGCCACTGAAAACCGGAAAGATCAGGCGTTGAGTAGAAACACATTGAATCCAGAGCTAACGCCTCCAATACAGCATTGTAGAGAAAGCCCTACGGAATCCACCGAAAGGTTGAAGGAGGCCGAGGAGAAAGAAACCACCAAAAAGAACTCCTTGGAATCTCTTAATGCGGAGAAGTGAACAGTAGATCCAAACCTTCGTCTCACCTGATCTGTAAGGGCAAGGCCTGGTGCAAAATTCCAGTGTAGGAGTCCATCCATGTTGATCAGGATGAGAATTCGCCATGGTAGCATTGGGTGGAAAGGTGGGTGAGGTGGAGAGCCATTCTGCTGTTGCCGCGGCTGCCGTCGTCGCGCGCTATGTTGGGCCCCTGCTCGCCGTCCGCACCCGCGCCGCCTGCTTGCCAGTCATCGCCCGCCCTGGCTGGAGCCGTCCCCATCCACGCGCTCCACGCGCGCGCCCGGCTGTGCTTGATGCCGTGACGCGATCGTGGCCGGAGCTCCATGTACGCGCAGAAAATGCTACTGATGCTTTGTTGTGGTGCTGCTCCTGCTGTCGCTCGTGGCTGCCCCAGGAGATGCCTTCGCCAGCCGCGCATTGCTCCGCCGACGGCCTCAGTACTGCACTTGATCGCTGCCTTCGGCTACTGCCGTAGCTGCTGCTCATTGTTCCATGTGACTGCTGCAGCCTGCTGCTACTGCGTATAGCTTTGCTGGTGCCCTAGCCGCCCCGTGTGCGCCATGGCTGTGTCCCTCACCTGCTCCCACCTCGGCCAGCCGGTGCACCACCCTCTCCCTCGCCCTGCAGCTCCTCTGGCCGCATTCGGTCGTGGCCAAGTCGATCATGCACCCGCCCCAGCCATGGACCAAGGCCACTTCACGTACGGGCCAGCCTTCTCTCTAGATTAGTGGCTAATCCCCAATAAAAACACCCCCTGATTAGACTACTATATGTTTAAGTTTAGTTGTACCCTATGACATGTGGCCCTCTATTTTAAATTAGTTTAGTTAATTCTCTTTGACCCTGCTTTGACCCTTGCCGTAAGTCCACGAGATGGGGTGACGGGGTCACATGATCATGAGTCTTTGCTCGTTACCTCGCTCTCCCAAGACACTGATGGTTTGGATATTTGATCTGAGGGGCCTCTGGCCTGATAGCACTAACCATCACGTGGGCATAGTATGGGTGTTCTGCGTTGTATGCCTCGGCCGAAGCTTAATGGACGTCATGCGACTAAGCGGTGCGTGCCGGGTTGGACTGCATAAGCATCTGCCTTTTTAAGGAGGTAGCTAGGTCTGCTCACCGGTCGCCCACGCAATGTGCAAGAGTTCCCGGGGCGATGGTCCCAGACCCCTGGGGGCATAGGTTTAGTCCGGCGTGCTGACCTCTCTATTAAGCCTAGGTCGGGCTACGGTGTATCGTTTTGGCCAAGGCCGGGCATGACCGTGTAAAGTGTGTCCCGCTGAAGTTAAGCAAGCGTGGTGGATAAGTTGGTGCACCCCTGCGGGGAAACAAACATCTATCGATAGCCTGTCCTATGGTAACAAACACTCAGAGTTGTATCCCGATCGATACAACTAGAACTGGATGCTGAGGCATGAAATGGATATGTGGCTCCGGGAGTCTAGGAAGGATCCTGGAGCGTTGATACAACAACATAAATATGACTTAAGTTATACTACTCTACTCCCTCCTGTTGATGCAAGACGGTGGTTTCCAGAAGATGCTAGTCTTTGATACGACTAGCTTTCCCCCCTCTTATTCTGGCATTCTGCAGTTAGTCCACAGATACTATCCTTTCCATTGACACCGATGCATATGTAGTGTAGATCCTTGCTTGCGAGTACTTTGGATGAGTACTCACTATTGCTTTGCTACCCCTTCCCCCCTTCTTTCTTCTTTCTGGTTGTTGCAACCAGATGGTGGAGTCCAAGAGCCAGATGCCACCTTTGATGACTGCTACTACCCTGAGGGTGCCTACTACTACATGACGGTCGCCAACGACAAGGAGTAGTTAGGAGGACCCCAGGCAGGAGGCCTTGCCTTTTCGATCATGTTTCTTTTGTGCTATCCTTCTTAAGGCAAACTTGTTTAACTTATGTCTGTACTCAGATATTGTTGCTTCCGCTGACTCTTGTGTATTCGAGATTATGCAGTCGAGCCCTCGAGGCCCCTGGCTTGTAATATAATGCTTGTATTATTTTATTTGTATCTAGAGTTGTGTTGTTATATCTTCCAGTGAGTCCCTGATCTTGGTCGTATACGTTTGCGTGCATGATTAGGGTACGGTCAAATCAGGGGTGTCACACTCTTTACCTTCATCGAGTTCCCAATCTTCATAGGTGCATTTAATTCTCTCTAAAAGATCCCACCTGAATTCAATAGTCTTCTTCATGAAAGAACCGGCACAAAAAGTATCAAGCATGGATTGATCATTATGCCAAAGTCGAGTATAAAAGTTCTGAATAATATTTTCTCTCGAGAGCTCATGATTGGGGCATGAATATAACATTGACTTAAGCCTCCCCCAAGCTAGAGCGATACTTTCTCCTTCATGAGGCCAAAAATTATATATATAATTTCGATCACGATGAACTAGATGCATAGGATAATTTTTTGGTGGAATTCTAGTTTCAAGCGATTCCAATTCCAAGATCCAATATCATCGCATAGTCGGTACCATGCCAATGCTCTTCCCTTCAAAGATAAAGGGAAAACCTTCTTCTTATCTTCATCTCCGGGTAAACCTGCAAGCTTAAATAATCCACAAATTTCATCCACATATATCAAATGCATATCAGGATGTTCGGTTCCATCTTCTGCATAAGGATTAGCTAGCAGTTGTTCTATCATACCCGAAGAATTTCATATTCAACATTTCCAGTAGATGCAGCAGGTTGAGGGGAAACTAATTGTGCTTCCGCTCGAGGTAAAGATACCCTAAACAAACCCCCTCAAAGGATTGTTTACCATAGTAACAAGTGACAGTAAATTTCAGCACGTAGTAATAATTTTTCCTTACCAGTTTTAACTTACCACGATCTTCACTCTCCAGCAACGGCACCAAAAAAGAGTCTTGATGACCCACAAGTATAGGGGATCAATCATAGTCCTTTCAATAAGTAAGCGTGTCGAACCCAACGAGGAGCAGAGGGAAATGACAAGTGGTTTTTAGCAAGGTAATGTCTGCGAGTTTGTCGGTAACAGATAGTTTGATAGCAAGATAATTTGTAACGAGAGAGTAACGATAACGGTAAATAGTATGCAGCAAGGTAGCCAAATCCTTTTGTGGGAAAGGACATGCCAAAATGGTTTCTTATAATAAGCAAAGTATTCTTGAGGGCACACGGGAATTTCATCTAGTCACTTTCACCATATTGGTTTGATTTGTGTTCGTTACTTTGATAATTTGATATGTGGGTGGACCGGTGCTTAGGTGTTGTTCTTACTTGCACAAACCTCCTAATTATGATTAACCCCTCCCAAGCATCCGCAACTACGAGAAAAGTACTAAGATAAAATCTAACCATAGCATTAAACATTTGGGTCCAAATCGGCCCCTTACGAAGTAGCGCATAAAGTAGGGTTTAAGCTTCTGTCTCTTTAGCAACCAATCATCTAATAACTACTCCACAATGCATTCCCTTAGGCCCAATTATGGTGAAGTGTCATGTAGTCGACGTTCACATGACACTACTAAGGGAATCACAACATACATATCATCGAAATATCGAACACATATCAAATTCATATGATTACTTGCAACATGATTTCTCCTGTGACCTCAAAACTAAAGTAACTACTCACAAGTGATAAACATGCTCATGATTAGAAGGGTATTGAATAGCATAATGGATCTGAACATATAATCTTCCACCAAATAAACCATACAGTAATCAACTACAAGATGTAATCAACACTACTAGTCACCCACAGGTACCAATCTGAGGTTCCGGTACAAAGATTGAACACAAAAGATGAACTAGGGTTTGAGAGGAGATGGTGCTGGTGAAGATGTTGATGAAGATTGGCCTCCCCAAGATGAGAGAGTTGTTGGTGATGACGATGACGATGATTTCCCCCTCCGGGAGGGAAGTTCCCCCGGCGTAATCGCTCTGCCGGAGGGCAAAAGTGCTCCTGCCCAAGTTCCGCCTCAAGACGGCGGCGCTTCATTCCGAAAGTCCTCTAGTTAATTATTTTAGGTCAAAATGACTTATATAACAGAAGATGGGCACCAGAGGTGGGCTGAGGAGGGCACAACCCACCAGGGCGCGCCTGGGATCCCTCGCGCGCCCAGGTGGGTTGTGCCCACCTGGTGGGCCCCCTCTGGTACTTATTTGCTCCAATAATTCTTAAATAATCCATAAATATTCTCTGTGAAGTTTCAGCTCATTTGGAGTTGTGTAGAATAGGTGGCCTGACGTTGCTTTTTCAGGTCCAGAATTCCAACTGCCGGTATTCTCCCTCTTGGTGTAAACTTTGAAAAGGCATTATAATTACTCCAAAAGGCATTATTATGCATAAAAACATTATAAATAACAGTAGGAAAACATGATGCAAAATGGACGTATCACCCCTCGAGCTTGTCTCTGCGTCGTGGACCCCCTTGACGTGAGACCGATGCTAAAAATTCCTATAAATTCCCAATCCCCCAGAAAGAACCCTAGATGAGAAGTTCCACTGCCGCAAGCCTATGTATCCATGAAAACTCAATCAAGACCTTGTTTCGGCACCCTGCCTGTGGGGAAATCATCACCAAAGGCCATGTTCATCATCCATGCGGCCACAATGATAAGGAAGGAGTAATCCAGCCTCGGGGTTCAGGGTTTGTACCCGTAGCAGTGTGTCTTTATCTCTCATTCTCTCTCTCTCTCTCATGTTCTTGAGTTGGCACACTCTTGATGCACCGCGAGCTTTATAAATATAGTTGGATCATATGGTATTTCTCCCTCTCTACTTTGTTGTGATGAATTGAGTTTTACCTCCGAGGTTTCACTTTTATCAGATTGAATATTTTTATGGATTTGATAACACTTGATGTATGTCTTGCGTATGAATACCTTGGTGACAATGGGGTATCATATTGATTCACTTGATGTATGTTTTGGCACTCAATTCGTGGAGTCCAGTGGTGAGATTGGGGTAATCTATGCGTAGGGGTTGAAGCCCATTTTCATCTTTGTTTCTCCGATTGAATCTCGGGGCACTCTTTGAAGTTCTCTGTGTTGGAATAAATATTATGAATCTGAAGTTGTATGATGCTTATCGTATAATCAATGCATGGATACTTGTGGTGACATTGGAGTATCTAGGTAACATTAGAGTTGGTTGATGTGTATCGTATGGTATTATTTTAGTACAAACTCTAGGGCTATTTGTGACACTTATAGGAATAGCCTAATAGATTTCTCGGAAAGGATAACTTTGAGGTGGTTTCGTACCCTACAAACAATTTCACCTTATGTTCTCCTCTAGATAAGAACTTTGGAGTTATTCTTTGACGCACGTTGAGGGATTGCTATATGATTTGATTATGTTAGCACTTTTGAGATATTGCACTAGTGAAAGTATAAACCCTAGGCCTTCTTTTTAAGCATTGGAATACTGTTTGTGCTCACTTTTACCACTTGCTACCTCGCTGTTTTTTTTATTTATTCAGATTATATAAAAATTCTACCATCCACACTACACTTTCATCACCATCTCTTCGCCAAACTAGTGCACCTATGCAATTTGCCATTGTATTGGGTGTGTCGGGGACACAAGAGACTCTTTGTTGTTTGGTTGTAGGTTTGTTTGAGAAAGACCATCTTCATCCTACGCCTCTGACGGATTGATAAACCTTAGGTCATCCACTTGAGGGAAATTTGCTATTATCTCATATTATTCATCTTTATAATGTCTTCCTTGAAAAAGATGGTGTGGAAAATTATGCTCAATTGATAGAAGAAAATTCAATAAAATGTTTGGCACAAAATCTTTGAATGATGAGCATGATTGCAATGTTGTTAATATAAATTCTTTGAATATCCACTAGTGCAGAAAAGCCTAGCTATGGCGTGCCAAAATGTGCCTTGCTTGCGTAGGATCCCCACGCCACCAATATGGCGCCAATGTTAAAATATAGCGATGGCGTTGGCTCCTACGCCAGTAGAGTTTCTGGTATATATGGCGTTGGATAAAGTGGCATGATGGTAATGTCATATATACCTACGGCGTTGGTGCATCTCCACACGTCATAAATATGGAGAAACACTAGAGGCGCTGCATATACTTCTGGAGACATTACTTAGTTTGAAAGCATAATAAGAAAAACACTACCACGTCAGCCGAATAATGGTGTCGTGGCAGAGTTTTTTAAGATCAAAAATATTTCTAGCTAGGTATCATTAATTAAAATACATCCATGATAATTATGTGTAGCACTTAAAACTAAGATAGCTAGGCAAAGTTTTGAAGTACGATAAGACGACAGAATGGCATGTGTAGCTGATCGAGTAGTTTACATCCATAAAAAGGATCATCAATGTATTTCTTCATCGGATCCGAAAGAGAAGCCGGTCCGTCAGCATCACGACCCAACTTGTTAAGACGAGTTTTTATCTCCTCCAAGCTGGCAAGTGCGCCGTCGTTGAAAACGTCGGCATGGTGGATGACATCCTTGTTGAGGATGGTAGCAAACTTGAGCTGGACGCGTCTGAACTCATCTCTAGTATCTCCCGGGCTAGTATCTCCCTGCTGTATGTAGTCCTCCATGTGGTGGACGACATAGTAGCCGTCTGTATCACTATTTTCCGGCTATTGCATGCAACAGAAGTTAGTTTTGTGGGCAAAGCGTACCGCTTTAAATTTTTCGAACTTGTGATACCCCTCTCTGATTAGTACTTCATCGAGAACCTTCTTGATGCCTCTGTAGTCTTTCGTCACTTTCCTCGTCTAATCCAAGAAATAAGTTTTGGCGAACTTCAGGGAAATAACGATGAGGACACAATGTTCTCTGCATAAAAAGTAGATAAAAACCAATTATACTCAAGTATATAATGTTTTGACGTGGAAGCAGAATGAGATTGTACGAAAGAATAGTGTGTACCGAGTACTGAATGACTTACTTCGGACAGTAGGGAACTAGAAGGCAATCTTTGTCTATGTTGGCAAGCATGAAGTCTGTCAGGTAGTTCCTCATAGCTTGATGGCGATCAGGGAGGTTGACGTTGCTCTCATGCATGAGGTAGGGGTCCGCTACCGCGACAACCTTGTTCAGCTCACATATGGCAGTGTAGGAGGTATTGATTCCCCATAGGCGTATTAAGGAAGGACCAAGCTTGTATAGGTGGAATAGGTTAAAGATGTCTTCGAATGGCACATAGAACTTCTCTGCAGGGAAACTGTCGCAGAAACAAATATTAGATGGCACCATCAATGTGAAAACGGGGCGATGTCCACCTGCATGAGTAAATGCGTACTTCTCCGTACAAAGAACCGCGTCATGCATAAGTCTCATTTCTGTCTGCAGAAGATCAGAGAGCTCCTTCGGAATGATGGGTTCACCTGGGGAATGATAAGTCCGCCATGCAACACGATGAAGTACTTCTTTATTATTCGAAACTGGCTGGCTAGCGGCAGCAGTGCCCTTTGATGTCTACTATGCAACTTTATTCTTGTAGACTCGTGTTGGGCCTCCAAGCGCAGAGTGTTGTAGGATAGTAGAAAATTTCCCTCAAGTGGATGACCTAAGGTTTATCAATCCGTGGGAGGTGTAGGATGAAGATGGTCTCTCTCGAACAACCCTGCAATCAAATAATAAAAAGTATCTTGTGTGCCCAACACACAAAATACAATGGTAAATTGCATAGGTGCAGTAGTTCGATGAAGAGATGGTGATACAAGTGTAATATGGATAGTAGATATTGATTTTTGGAATAGTAACAATAAAAAAATAGCAAGGTAGCAAGTGATAAAACGGAGTACAAACGGTATTGCAATGCTTGAAAACAAGGCCCTGGGTCCATACTATCGCTAGTGCAATCTCTCAACAATGCTAATATAATCGGATCACATAACCATCCCTCAACGTGTGATGAAGAATCACTCCAAAGTTCCTATCTAGCGGAGAACATAAGAAAGAATTGTTTGTAGCTATTCGTTCTGATCGATCTATCAAGAGTTCGTACTAAAATAACAACAAGTTATTCTTTCCGAATGATCCATCAAGAGTTCATACTAAAATAACACAAGTTATTCTTTCAGATCGATCTATCAAGAGCATGTACTAACATAACACCAAAAAAAATTCAGATTCATAACACTCAATCAAACACAAAGAACTTCAAAGAGTGCCCCAAGATTTCTACCGGAGAAACAAAGACAAGAACGTGCATCAACCCCTATGCATAGATTACCCCAATGTCACCTCGGGAGTCAGCGAGTTTAGTGCCAAAATGCACATCAAGTGAATCAATATGATACCGCATTGTCACCACGGGTATTCTTAGCAAGACCTACATCGAGTGTTCTCAAATCCATAAAAGTATTCAATCCAAAAGTCAAAGGGAAAACTCAATTCATCACAACATGATAAAGAGGGGAAAACACCATACGATTCGACTATATTAACAAAGCCCGCGATACATCAAGATCATGACATATCAAGAACACGTGAGAGAGATAGAGAGAGATAGATTAAACACATAGCTACTGGTACAAACCCTCGGCCCCAAGGGTGGACTACTCCCTCCTCATCATGGTAGCCGCCGGGATGATGAAGATGGCCATCGGTGATGATTTTCCCCTCCGGTAGGGTGCCAAAAAGGGTCTAAATTGGTTTTTCGTGGACTACAGAGACTTACGGCGGCAAAACTTCTGATCTAGGGTTATTTCTGATGGTTTCTCTATTTATAGGATTTTTTGGCGGCGATTTCACGCGAAGATGGTCCTCGAGGTGAGCAGAACCCATCGGGGCATGGACAAGGGCCCAGGCGTGCCCCGGTGTCCTCTGCCCTACTCCTTCACCTTCTGGTCCTTCCATGAAGCTTTGGGGGTCTCTTTTGTTCCAAAAAATCATCAAAAAGTTTCATCCCATTCCGAGAACTTTTATTTCTGCACAAAAAACAACACCACGGTAGTTCTGCTAAAAACAACGTCAGTCCGGGTTAGTTCCATGCAAATCATACCAAAACCATATAAAATTGTTACAAACATGGCATGATACGTTGGAGATGCATCAACATCCCCAAGCTTAATTCCTACTCATCCTCGAGTAGGTAAATGATAAAAGAAATAACTTATGAGGTGTGAATGCTAGCAATGTGCATAAGTTTGATCAATGAAAATTTCAATCACTTCTCCTAGCATCATAACAACAACTCTTTCTCATAAAAATCATCATGATAAAGTAGCAACTGGAATTTTCTATGTGGAATGCAACCTATCATGTTCATCACATATTCTTTTCTTTATAGCATGGACAATTGGACTTTTATATGGTTCAAAGCAATAGTCTAGTCTTGACACGAGGACTTTAATACTCTAGCATATCAACAAACAAATATGTCTTTTCAAAATATCAATATTAAAGCAAGTTATCCCTAGCCCATCATGCTCAATCATTGATCCATGAATGCAACACATCCAAATATTAGCTACATCCAATGCCCAAGTGCGATAATAGTGTTCCGTAGTTGGTGCTTTATAAGAGAAGATGGAGACTCAAAATAAAAATGAAAATTGCATAAAGCAAAAGTTAGGCCCTTCAAAGAGGGAAGTAGTGATTTGTAGAGGTGCCAGAGCTCAAAGCTTAAATTGAGAGATAAAATTATTTTGGGTGGCATTTTTTTTCAAGTCAACGAGATCGACTTAGAGTTCCCAACACTTTCCATGCTAGATATATCATAGGCAGTTCCCAAACATAAAATAAAATGTATTCCTTTTTCCACCAAACTTTCACAAGCCATGGCTAACCGTATCCACGGGTGCCCTCCATACCAACACTTTCCATGGAATTTATTATTTGACAACATAAAGTAAATTTTATTTTTCATTTTGGGACTGGGAATCCCTAATACCTTTGTCATACTCTTGTGCAATGAAAAGTGAATAAATACTCGTCTTGAGAATAACACATCTAGCATGGAAAAATATCGGCCACCCCTCATCGCCTCATGAGCGGTACGGGCACACAAAATAGAAGTTTATTTTGAATATTAGAGATGGCACATACAAATTTGCTTAGAACGTCAAGGGAATATAGCATATAGGTAGGTACGGTGGACTCATGTGGCAAAACTGGGTTTTAAGAGTTTGGATGCACAAGTAGTATTTATACTTAGTAAAAGTGGAGGCTAGCAAATAGATTGATAAGTGACCAACCAAGGAACGAAAAATCACATAAGCGAGTATTGAGCATAACTAACACCAAATAATGCACCATAAGTAGGATGTAATTTCATTGCATAACTATTGACTTTCGTGCTTGCATAGGGAATCACAAACCTTAAAATCAATATTCTTACTAAAACATAATTACCCATTAACATTGCTCACATATCACTATCATCATATCTCAAAACTATTACAAAGAATCAAATTTATTTTTTCCAATGATCTTCATGAAAGTTTTTAACCTCAATTATTCTATAGTTAGCAACCATCATGTGGTGGGGAAAGATCTAGGCACATATATCTAGTAAAATATATTATATCATGAATTATTACTGTTGACAATTATCTGTATGATAAATACGTTGGGAGGCGAAACATTAAGCCCATTATCTTTCTCTGTGTTCGATTGATGCCATTTGTTCTAAAAATATGCTTTCAGTACTAGCAATTATAGAAGACTATATGATAATTGAGTACGTGGAGCTCTTAGTTAGACTTTGTTGAAAATAAGTTGAATTGAACTATTTGGTTACTAAAAACATAGGTTGTCAAGTTTCAAGAGAATGCATTGTTTGAACCATAACATGTGAATTGATTGCTACTTGATCATGATGAGTTTTATGAGAAAGAGTTGATGTTTATAATGCTAGAAAAAATTGATTGAAATTATCATTCATCAAACGTGTGCACTTACTAGAATTCACACTTCATAAATTATTTCTTTTATCATTTACTTACTCGAGGACGAGCAGGAATTAAGCTTGGGGATGCTGATACGTATCCAACATATCTATAATTTATGAAGTATTCATGCCATGTTTACAACAATTTTATATGGTTTTACTATGACTTGATAAGAACAAACCCGAACTGACGATGTTTTCAGCAAAACTACTGTGGTGTTGTTTTCTGTGCAGAAAAAAATTCTTGGAATCAGCTGGAAAGTTATAGTGATTTTTATGGACAAAAAGAGACCCCCCAAAGCTTCGAGGAAAGGGCAAAAGAGCCACGAGGGCACAACAAGCCTGGGGGCGCGCCCCTCAAGCTTGTCGCTGCCTCATGGACCCCGTTGATGTGAAATCAACGCCAAAAATTCCTATAAATACCCAAACCCCCAGAAAGAACCCGAGATGAGAAGTTCCGCTGCTGCAAGCCTCTGTATCCACAAAAACTCAATCGGGGCCATGTTGTGGTACCCTTTCGGAGGGGGAAATCATAACCGGAGGCCTTATTCATCGTCTCGGTAGCCACCATGATGAGGAGGGAGTAGTCCACCCTCCTGGTTGAGGGTTTGTACCAATAGCTATGTGTTTTATCTCTCTCTTGTGTTCTTGATTTGGCACGATCTTGATGTACAACGAGCTTTGCTAATATAGTTGGCTCATATGGTGTTTCTCCCTCTCTATCTTGTTGTGATGAATTGAGTTTTTAGCTTTGAGGTTTCACTTTTATCAGATTGAATACTTTTATGGATTTGATAACACTTGATGTATGTCTTGCGTATGAATACCCGTGGTGAAAATGGGGTATCATATTGATTCACTTGATGTATGTTTTGGCACTCAATTCGCGGATTCCCGAGGTGACATTGGGGTAATCTATGCATAGGGTTGGATGCATGTTTTGTCTTTGTTTCTGTGGAAGAAATCTCGGGGCATTCTTTGAAGTTCTTTGTGTTGGATTGAATATTATGAATCTGAATTTGTTTGATGCATATTGTATAATCAACTCACGAATACTTGTGGTGACATTGGAGTATCTAGGTGACATTAGAGTTGGTTGATGTGTATCATATGGTGTTATTTTTGTACAAACTCTAGTGTTGTTTGTGACACTTATAGGAATATCCCAATATATTGATCGGAAAGGATAACTTTGAGGTGGTTTTGTACCCTGCCAACAATTCCATCTTACATTCTCTGCTAGATAATAACTTTGGAGTGATTCTTTGTTTCACGTTGAGGGATCGCTATATGATTTAATTATGTTAGAACTATTGAGAGATTGCACTAGTGAAAGTATGAACCCTATGCCTTGTTTTGAAGCATTGGAATACTGTTTGTGCTCACTTTTATCACTTGCTACCTTGATGTTTTTTATTTATTCAGATTATAAAAGTATATTTCTACCATCCATACTACACTTTTATCACCATCTCTTTGCCGAACTAGTGCACCTATACAATTTGCCATTGTATTGGGTTCGTTGGGGACACAAGAGACTCTTTGTTATTTGGTTGCAGGGTTTTTTCAGAGAGATCATCTTCATCCTATGCCTCCTATGGATTCATAAACCTTGGGTCATCCACTTGAGGGAAATTTACTACTATCCTATAAAATTATACACTTGGAGGACCAACATGAGTCTACAAGAACAAGTTGTGTAGTAAACATCATGGTGGAATGTGTCACCGGTGGATGTCAGCTCCTACCATTTCTATTGTCAGCTTGGCGGCCTTGAGACGAGCAATCTTGTTCAACATTAGGCAAAGTTTCTTTTCGGCGGCGCCCAAATTACCCCAATTCTTGTCGCGTTGAATGCTCATTGTGCCCGGCAAGCAGAACAAAGGAAAATTCGTCTTCGGTCTCCAGCACCATTCTGCCCTCCACTCATACCATTTGAGATGAAGTTGCCTGGTAAGGTATTGTCCTTTGGTTTTAGTCCTGGGGATCCATGTCACACTGTCGAAGAGTGATTTGTCTCCGGTGCGAGGAAGGAAGAAGTGGAGGAATAGATCTACATTGGGGGCAACTCCAACAAAACCATCGCATAGATGGGCGAAGAGCGCCATGCATGTCATTTCATTGGGGGTAAAATCCAACAGTATGAACCCAAAACTGGTCATCATCGCGCTGAGGAAGTATGAGAATGGAGGAACCAGACCGTAGTTGATACGTCTCCAACGTATCTACTTTTCCAAACACTTTTTCCATTGTTTTGTACTCTAACTTGCATGATTTGCATGGAACTAACCCGGACTGACGCTGTTTTCAGCAGAACTGCCATGGTGTTGTTTTTGTGCAGAAATAAAAAGTTCTCGGAATCACCTGAAAATCAACGGAGATTTATTTCAAAAAATATAAAAAATACATGCAAGAAGATCCACACCGGGGGGCCACGGGCTGTCCTCGAGGGTGGGGGGTGCCCCCCTTCCCAGGGCGCGCCCCCTGCCTCGAGGGCACCCTGATGCCCCACTGACTTATCCCCGGGTCCTATATACTCCGTTTCGTGGAGAAAAAAATCAAGGAGAAAGAATTAGCGTGTTTTACGAGACAGAGCTGCCGCTAAGCCCTAATCTCTCTCGGGAGGGCTGATCTGGAGTCCGTTCGGGGCTCCGAAGAGTGGAGATCATCGACATTGTCATCATCAACCTTCCTCCATCACCAATTCCATGATGCTTACCGCCGTGTGTGAGTAATTCCATCGTAGGCTTGCTGGACGATGATGGGTTGGATGGGATCTATCATGTAATCGAGTTAGTTTTGTTAGGGTTTGATCCCTAGTATCCACTATGTTCTGAGATTCACGTTGCTATGACTCTGCTATGCTTAATGCTTGTCACTAGGGCCCAAGTGCCATGATTTCAGATCTAAACCTATTATGTTTTCATGAATATATATGTGTTCTTGATCCTATCTTGCAAGTCTATAGTCACCTACTATGTGTTATGATCCGGCAACCCCGAAGTGACAATAATCAGGACCACTCCCGGTGATGACCATAGTTTGAGGAGTTCATGTATTCACTATGTGTTAATGCTTTGGTCTGGTAGTCTATTAAAAGGAGGCCTTAATATCCCTTAGTTTCCAATAGGACCCCCCTGCCACGGGAGTGTAGGACAAAAGATGTCATGCAAGTTCTTTTCTATAACCACGTATGACTATATTCGGAATACATGCCTACATTGCATTGATGAACTGGAGCTAGTTCTGTGTCACCCTTGGTTATAACTTCTACATGATGAATTGCATCTGACGTAATTTCCCATCACCGATCCAATGCCTACGAGCTTTACCTATATTGCTAGTTGCTATTTACTTTTCCGTTGCTATTATCACAAAAACTACAAAAACACTATCTTTACTTTTATTGCTGCTACCACCACTATCATATCACTGTGCTACTAAACTATCTTGCTGCAGATACTAAGTTTCCAGGTGTGGCTGAATTGACAACTCAGTTGCTAATACTTAAGAGTATTCTTTGGCTCCCCTTGTGTCGGATCAACAAATTTGTGTTTAATACTTTACCCTCAAAAACTGTTGCGATCCCCTACACTTTTGGGTTATCAGTAGTACAAGTAAGTGCGGAAGAACGGATACGAATCAGATGGAGTCTTGACGCCTTCAGGACAAACCATTGGGGCCTTGTGATCCTTGGTGTCCCTTCCCCACATATAGGCGTACCTCTCTATTAGGTTGTTGGCATCCATAGCGGACAACGAGAAAACTGTGTTTTCCCTCCGTCGCTTCTCCAATTCCTCCATCTCCTTCTTCTTCTCCGCCTTGGGGTCGAGTGGCTTGGTGGCCTTCGCCCCCTCCGCGTTGGCCTTCATGAGTGCCATTAGGTCTCGAGGAGGAAGAAATCAGTCAATTTGAGATGCAAATTGGTGAAGGCGGCGGCGAAAGTAGTTCTGGCAAGAGGAAGCAGGTGAAGCAAGGGAAAGCAGGGGTGAATGAGCAACGCCTCCTCGTAGTTGTCTTTTTATGGGGAAGGCGCGAGGGGGCTAGCTCTTCACTATTTCCCCCAGCAAGCGCTTTTACATGTGCGCTACCACGAGATAATCGCAACAGTCCAAGTTCCCACGACCCGCATTTTATGCGTGGGGTGGACATGCATCGGAGAAACCATCATGATTACAATTACGACAGTTATTCTCTGCCACGCGTGCATCACTACAAAAAAAATACACTTTCGTGATGATACGTGTTTGTCACAGTAGGTCATGTTTTCTGTCATGCATGTACATCCATGACAAATTTATGATAGAATCAAGATAGTCATACTTGTGCTATCGTAGAAGTGTTCCATGACATTACCAAAATTATCATAACGGAAGTGTCCACTTCCATGATGATAAATCGTGCGTCACAGAAGTGCTTTCGTCGAGGGTGACCGACACATGGCATCCACCATAACGGTACGTCATTAAGCTATCGGGTCCAGTTTTGGATCCGATAACCCACTAACATCCCCGACCAATGGGGATTTTCCACGTGTAAAATCATCATTGGCTGGAGGAAACACGTGTCGGCTCACCGTTGGGACAGATGTCATCCACTCATTGGACCCAAAGCGCCTATGATACATCGACACATGGCACGGCCCAACAGAGGCCCATTCCTGTGAATAGGCCGGCCCCTTTGACTTGGTCAAAAGGTGGCGGGTCGGCCCACGGAAAGCCTATTAACGGTTTGCTCGCATATAGCCCATTTACAGCCCGCTAACCTAGGGCCCATTACGACCAATCCGAATTAGGCCCAGTAGCGTCATCTGGGCCATCCAATATGATTCCAGCCCATTTTAAGTTCCGGCCCATGTATGGCCCATGACGTCTTTCGGCCCATATGAGGCCCTTTGTAACTCTTAGCCCATTAACGGCCAGTGGTGAAACTGGCCCGCAATGAACAGTGTATCACTTTATACCCATTAACGGCCCATTAATCCATTGGGCCATTTGCAGCCCATGTTATCTGTCGGCCTTCTTAGGGCCCATTTATTCTTGGCCCATTAACGGCCCGTGTTGAAACTAGCCCGTAATGAATAGTGTATCACTTTATACCCATTACGACCCATTAATCCATTGGGCCATTTGCAGCCCATGTTATCTTTCGGCCATCTTAGGGCCCATTTATTCTTGGGCTCATTTCCAACATTCGGTTACTTACGGCCCATTGCTGTCGTTTTCTGCTTGTGGGCCAAATTCAGCCCGTGGTTAAAATCGGCCCGTTTGTGGCCCGTTAATACGTTGGGTCATTTTCATAGCGCATCAAATACGTCCTATTAACGACGGCCCGTTATGGTCGGCCCATGAACGGACGACTCCAACTCTAGCCCGTTTATGGCCATAATGCGGTCTGTTTTTGGCCCATGTTTGGCCAATCGATCATACGGCCCGTCTAAGGCCCATTGATGATACGGCCCGTAGAAGGCCCATTGTTTCTACGGCCCGTAGAAGGCCCATTGTTTCTACGGACCATAGAAGGCCGATTGTTTCTACGGCGCGTAGGAAGCCCAGTGTCACTACAGTAAATATGTAGCCTATGGCCTATTAAAGGCGGGAAACTACTATAGGTTTAGACCTACTGATGGCCCAATATGATTATAGGCCCACGTTTTGGCCCATATGAGTAACAGGCCGGCCTGAAGACCGACAACACTGAGATCCACTGAACCTTCCGGCCTAAATTACAGCATACCAACCAAAGAATAAACCTAGACTATACAACAAAGAAACTACGGCATATTACATCCACTGGGAATCAAAGTTCGCTACCGGTGATAATAAAGCGCAACATGACCGCGGATTACATACACTTGGCATCAAAGGTCGCCACCAGTGCATATAAATGCGCAGAAAAAAGAATATACAAAACTGAGGTCACTTCAGAAGGCACTAGACCTGGCAAGCTCGTGCCCCGCAAGCAGCCAAACAAGCTGATGAGACCTCAGTTGTGTCAATGATAGATTCTTCATCCCTAGTTGTATGGCACCATAGTGTGCAAGGCAGTCCCCTGACATCTTCATTACATCTTTGACTTCAAGTCGGAGCTGAGCTGAAGCAAGCCTTTCCGCTTTAAGTTGAGACTGAAGAAGTCGAACTGATTGAGGCAGCGACTGCACAGAGGTTGTCTCACACCTGCTGGTGAGTAGCTTCAACTCACTGTCTTCATCAAGATAGGACCTTGGGGTCATCTCACTGTCCTCAAGATGGTTTGGCTCACTATCTTTCCTAAAGTTCTGCCTGGCATAAGAGATACGACTCTGAAAGAGAAACAAGGAGACACGTAACAGGTTTCACAATTATATAAGCAAATAAATGGATCTGTTTGGCATAAGGAACATGTTTTTACAACTACAATTTAAAACCGGTAGTTGTTGCAAACATCCAATCAGATGTAAACAGCAGTGGAGGAAATGATGCCTATCCAAAACTATACTAGAACAAAGTTTTAAGGCTTGAGAAGGATGAACTTACATTACATGTTAACACGGGCTAGACAAAGCCCTTCTCCTTGTTGATGGAAAGATAATTCAATAAATTCCCCAAAGAAAATTCTTTATACGCGTTGCCATTATTCTAAATTTTGCAAAGAGTAAATATAGATCAAATAATATTGGAAGAAATAGAGGATAATGAAGCTCAGGTGCAGACTGATGATACATAATCAAATAGCAATTAATTAAGTACAGCGTTACAAGGCAAAAGGTACCGGCAAGAGGAATGCAGACATCAACGTGTGAAGTGGCATTGGCTTTATTCAACATTTTGGTAAGAGTAAATATCGATATGATAATTTGGTGAAAGTGGAGGGCAGGGCAGATAAGATGCAGAGTAATGCTAGACAATCAACTATCTCATGATGCATGTATAGTAATACCACCAACGTCCGTTATTAGTTGTCGCTCAAATGGATGTATCTAGCACTATTAAGTTATAAATACATCCAATTGATCAACAATTAATTTGATACAAAGGGAGTACATGACAACAGGTACTTACATGAGCAATCCAACACTTCATAACCATTGTGTTAATTCTACATTTATCTAAGATTAAATATAGATCTTATAATTTCAAGAAAAGGGAGGATAAAGAAGCGAACATTTACAGTGATGCTACATAATCAAACAACAATGAGTGTAAGTATGCTGACAAAGGGCAAGAGGTACTGACAAGAGCAATGTAGAGCCCAATATTGTCGTGAGATCCTATGATCCTTTGAGCAAGGAGATTGACCTGAAATTAGTTTTCATACAAGAGAGAAGGTAAGGCACATGCAAAAATTTAGGAGTTTAAATTTTGAATTGATATCATAGACAGTACCTGACGTTAGGCTGTCAGCAGTTCTAATAAGGTTTGGCCACTGGAGTAGGGGTAAAGTCTGTTACAGTTGGGCATGTGTTTTCTGTGGCTGCTGATCTATCTGATTTAACAGGTATCACTACCTTTTCCAAATACCTAGTTTGTACTCCTTGAGGATCTGCAATCACCCTCTTCCTTTTGGACATCTATTACAAAAGAACAACATTTGACTGGAAAAACATAGTATGACGACACATGGAATAGGTACAGAAAATGGATAGGTATGGCATATACTCATATATGATGCTTAAACTAAGCAGATGGTGTAACAAAGTAGAAGTAATGCAAGAGGTCAGATGCAAAATATGTGTGATCAATACAACCTTGCCAAGTTAGAGCATGTACCTTGATGGGTGAATAAGATAGGCCATCCTCCACCATGTCAAGTTTGTTAGCCAGTGGATTGTTCCGCAATATTCCTCTCGTGCGCCCATTCTCATATTCATTTTGATAATGTTCAATACCTGACATGCATGAAAACATAAAAACAAGTGAGATTATCTTTGTAATGCAGAAGTGATTCTAATCCAATACTTCCTCCCTGTAAACCCCTTTGTGCTATCTCTGCAATTCTTCTGAGAGGTGCCATGCATGTTGTAATTTGGTGTGTGCATTAATATATTGTGGCCTACTACTCAAATTATGAGAGCTCCAGAAGTGATGATACTTCGCAGATGACAGCTTCAACATATAGTAAAGAATAACAAGTCGACCTGACCTGACAGATTCAAAATATACTAAGGGAGAATAACTCGACCTGACCAGTCGACCGCAAGAGAAGAGGATCATCTTAAAGAAGAGCGGAAGAGCAAGCAGATTGAAGATATTACAAGTCTTTCTATACAATGTCGGTTGGCCACCCATGATGAACCAGCGCGCACAGAGAAGTACTATTCCTTCCGGTCTCTCCATATGTGGCTCACATGCATTTCGAAACTAAAGTAGGAACATTTAGCTGAGCAATTAAACATGTCTCAGCTTTACTAATATCAACACAATATCAGATTTGAATTTGTACAACTAAGCTTGTTTAGCTCGATGGCTGGAGCAATGCTATTATGACACGAACCACGTAGGCTGATCATGGTCATCCTAAAATGGGGAAACCGTAAGCATGATGAGTATAGTGTTGACCGTGGCAGTGGGATGGCAGATCTGAAGCTACAAACCATGCAAAGGGTAGTTAGCAACCGATATTTGATTTGAAATAACAACTAAGATTTGGTATGGACAAGAAAGTACAGTCAACAAGTGACAAAGAAATGCAATTCTGTTGTCTCTCTATATGCCGCGACATGCATTTGGAAACTCAAGTGGGACCTTTAGTTAACCAATTAAATGTGTCTGTTAACTAATATCAGTATCATATCACAATCATATTTGAACAACTAAGCTTTGGAACTTTGAGTGTTGTGTTGTTTAGCTTGAAGGGTGGTGTAATGCTAGTATGATAGAAAGCACCTATGCAGATCATAGTAGAGTAGATAAAAGGGGAAAACCCTAAGCATCAAGAGTAAAATCAGGAAAGTGGAACTAGTTGGACCAGTGGGTGGCGCACATGCTTTTCGAAACTAATATAGGAACATTAGGTGACCAATTAAATGTTCTCTATTTTAGTAATATGAGCATCATATCAAATTCGTATTTCAACACGTAAGCTTTGGAATTATGAGTGGTATGTTGTTTCGCTTGATGGGTTGAGGTCTTGAGGAGCAATGCTAGCACGACACGAAGCAGTGAAGCACCTACGATGATGGTAGTGAATATAAAGGGGGGAAACCATAAGCTTTACGAGTATAGTGACCGTGACATGGTCGATCTGAAGGTGCAAACCGGACAAAGCTACTTCGCAACCAATGTTTGCATTCAACTAGCCACTACGATTTGGTACGGACAAGAACAGTACAGTAAAAAATTTAAGATCTATTTTCCGGGTGAGATCAATAACTTAAGCACATATGGAAGAGTACCACCTCTCTTGCAACGTCGTGTAGGCCCCTGCTGATACGTTGAGGGTGCTGCGGGTGTGATGGCTATCAGCGGCGGGGAAGAAGACTTTAGATGGCAGACGACCGGGTTGGGGGATAAATCATGTTGCCGTGGACGAGGCGGTCGTAGGAGTGGCAACGGCAAAGTGGACGACGGCGCCGATGAAGCGAGATGACGCGATGAAAGGATCCTGGTCCGGTGCCGTGGATGAGAGACGTCCATCTCTTGCAGTGGACGATGGGGTAGGGGTAGCGGCTCCGGCAAGGTGGAGGATGGGGTGGCGGACGGAGGAGGCTGGCCGCAATGGGGAGGTTGTCGTGGCGCTGACGGTGTATGAATGGGAAAATGGAGGGGGAGGGGGATCTCAAACTTTGGGACGCGCTTGTCTGAAATGTGGCAAAGTTACGAACTTATCCCACGTATAAAATTTCGGACATCACACCGGTTGGTGATAGGACGGTAATCTCGCATCTCCCAAATATTTGCCGGTAACTATTTCGGGCGAGGAGAGGGTGTTTTGCCGCCCACGGTTGGCACCCACGGTGTATGAATGGGGCTGACAGGTAGGGCGGTTGTGTCACGTCTGAGGGAAGTTACACATCTGCCCCTATTTAAAATATTATCCTACATCGATTTCGGACAAGGAGAGTTTGTTTTGCCGCCCACCGTGGATGCATGGGGAAATGGAGGGAGAGACACATGTCTTTCGGACGAGCTTGAATCAAATGTGTTTTGCCGCCCACGTTTGGTGCCCATCGTGTCTGAATGGGCTCAGAGGCCGTCGTCTCACATCTGATTGAAGTTACTAGTCTACCCCTATCGACAGTAGTGTAAATCCGGTCGATAAGGATGTCAAGTGTCAGGGGTAGACAGTAATTTCCATCTCGCAAACATTTGCTTCGAGCAGCCCACTAGTGTGTTGGGGAACATAGTATTTTCAAATTTTCCTACGATCACGCAAGATCTATCTATCAGATGCATAGCAACGAGAGGGGAGAGTGTGTCTACGTACCCTCGTAGACCGAAAGCGGAAGCGTCAAGTGACGCGGTTGATGTAGTCGAACTTCTTCGCGATTCAACCGATCAAGCACCGAACATACGACAACTCCGCGTTCAGCACATGTTCAGCTTGATGACGTCCTACGAGCTGTTGATCCAGTTAAGCTTCATGGGAGAGTTTCGTCAGCACGACGGCGTGGTGACGGATATGATAAAGTTACCGGCGCAGGGCTTCGCCTAAGCACTGCAATGGTATGACCGAGGTGTGTTTCTGTGGAGGGGGGCACCGCACACGGCTGGAGAGATCAACTTGTGTGTCTAGAGGTGCCCCCTTGCCCCTGTATATAAAGGAGAAAGGGGGAGGCCGGCCGGCCCAAGCCTGGCACGCCAAGAGGAGTAGGATTCCTACTCCTAGTAGGAATAGGAATCCTCCTTCCTATTCCTACTAGGAGTAGGAAAGGAAGAAGGAGAAGAGAAGGAAGGGGAGAGGTGGCGCCCCCCCACTCCTAGTCCAACTAGGATTCTCTAGTGGGGGCACCGGCCAGCCCCTATGGGCTGCCTCTCACTTTTCCCTCAAGGCCCACTATGTCCCATACTCCCCCGGGGGGGTTCCGGTAACCCCCTCCGGCACTCCGGTTAAATTCGAAACTTTCCGGAACACTTCCGGTGTCCGAATATAGTCGTCCAATATATCAATCTTTACGTCTCGGACATTCCGAGACTCCTCATCATGTCCGTGATCTTATCCAGGACTCCGAACTACCTTCGGTACATCAAAACTCATAAACTCATAATACCGATCGTCATCAAACGTTAAGCGTGCAGACCCTACGGGTTCGAGAACTATGTAGACATGACCGAGACTCATCTCCGGTCAATAACCAATAGCGGAACCTGGATGCTCATATTGGTGCCTACATATTCTACGAAGATCTTTATCTGTCAAACCGCATAACAACATACGTTGTTCCCTTTGTCATCGGTATGTTACTTGCCCAAGATTCGATCGTCAGTATCTCAATACCTAGTTAATCTCGTTACCGGCAAGTCTCTTTACTCGTTCCGTAATACATCATCTCGTGACTAACTCATTAGTCATTTGCTTGCAAGGCTTATTATGATGTGTATTACCGAGAGGGCCCAGAGATACCTCTCCGACACTCGGAGTGACAAATCTTATTCTTGATCTATGCCAACACCACAAACACCTTCGGAGACACCTGTAGAACATCTTTACAATCACCCAGTTACGTTGTGATGTTTGATTACACACAAGGTGTTCCTCCGGTATTCGGGAGTTGCATGATCTCATAGTCATAGGAACATGTATAAGTCATGAAGAAAGCAATAGCAATAAAACTAAACGATCATAGTGCTAAGCTAACGTATGGGTCTTGTCCATCACATCATTCTCCTAATGATGTGATCCCATTGATCAAATGACAACTCATGTCTATGGCTAGGAAACATAACCATCTTTGATCAATGAGCTAGTCTAGTAGAGGCATGCTAGGGACACTCTGTTTTGTCTATGTATTCATATATGTACTAAGTTTCCGGTTAATACAATTCTAGCATGAATAATAAACATTTATCATGATATAAGGAAATAAATAATAACTTTATTATTGCCTCTAGGGCATATTTCCTTCAGTCTCCCACTTGCACTAGAGTCAATAATCTTGTTCATAGCTCCATGTGATTTAATACCGATAGTTCACATCGTTATGTGAATAACACCCATTGCTCACATCGCCATGTGACCAACACCCAAAGGGTTTACTAAAGTCAATAATCTAGTTCACATTGCTATGTGATTAACACCCAAGAGTAATAAGGTGTGATCATGTTTTGCTTTTGAGAGAAGTTTAGTCAATGGGTATGTCACATTCAGATCTGTATGTATTTCGCAAATTTCTATCTCTACAACGATTTGCATGGAGCTACTCTAGCTAATTGCTCCCACTTCCAATATGCATCCAGATTGATACTTAGAGTCATCTGGATTAGTGTAAATCTTGCATCGATGTAACTCTTTACGACGAACTCTTTATCACCTCCATAATCGAGAAACATTTCCTTAGTCATCCGATAACTAAGGATAATTTTGACGGATGTCCAGTTCTCTACTCCTGGATCACTTTTGTACCTCCTTGCCAAACTCATGGTAAGGTACACAATAGGTTTGGTACATAGCATGGCATACTTTATAGAACCTACGGCTGAATCATAGGGAATGACTTTCATTCTCTCTATATTTTTCTGCCGTGGTCAGGCTTTGAGTCTTTACTCAACTTCACACCTTACAAATCAGGCAAGAACTCCTTCTTTGACTGATCCATTTTGAACTACTTCAAAAACTTATCAAGGTATGTACGCATCGAAAGTCTTATCAAGCGCCTTAATCTATCTCTATAGATCTTGATGCCCAATATGTAAGCAGCTTCACCGAGGTCTTTCTTTGAAAAATTCTTATTCAAGTATCCTTTTATGCTATCCAGAAATTCTATATCATTTCCAATCAACAATATGTCATCCACATATAATATCAGAAATTCTACAGAGCTCCCACTCACTTTCTTGTAAATACATGCTTCTCCAAAAGTCTGTATAAAACCATATGCTTTGATCACCTCATCAAAGCGTATATTCCAACTCCGAGATGCTTGCACCAGTCCATAGATGGATCGCTGGAGCTTGCATACTTTGTTAGCACCTTTAGGATCGAAAAAACCTTCTGGTTGCATCATATACAACTCTTCTTTGAGATATCCATTCAGGAATGCTGTTTTGACATCCATTTGCCAGATTTCATAATCATAAAATGCGGCAATAGCTAACATGATTCTGACAGACTTAAGCATCGCTACGGGTGAGAAAGTCTCATCGTAGTCAACTCCTTGAACTTGTCGAAAACCTTTCGCAACAAGTCGTGCTTTGTAAACAGTAACATTACCGTCTGCGTCGGTCTTCCTCTTAAAGATCCATTTATTTTTTGATGGCTTGCCGATCATCGGGCAAGTCAACCAAAGTCCACTCTTTGTTCTCATACATGGATCCCATCTCAGATTTCATGGCCTCAAGCCATTTGGCGGAATCTGGGCTCCTCGTTGCTTCCTCATAGTCCGTAGGTTCATCATGGTCTAGTAACATGACTTCCAAAACTGGGTTGCCGTACCACCCTGGTGCGGAACGAACTCTGGTTGATCTACGAAGTTCAGCATAAACTTGATCTGAAGTTTCATGATCATCATCATGAGCTTCCTCACTAATTGGTGTAGGAATCACTGGAACTAGTTTCTGTGATGTACTACTTTCCAATTCGGGAGAAGGTACAATTACCTCATCAAGTTCTACTTTCCTCCCACTCACTTCTTTCGAGAGAAACTCCGTCTCTAGAAAGGATCCATTCTTAGCAACGAATATCTTGCCTTCGGATCTATGATAGAAGGTGTACCCAACAGTCTCTTTTGGGTATCCTATGAAGACACATTTCTCCGACTTGGGTTTGAACTTATCAGGTTGAAGCTTTTTCACATAAGCATCACAGCCCCAAACTTTAAGAAACGACAACTTTGGTTGCTTGCCAAACCACAATTCATAAGGCGTCGTCTCAATGGATTTAGATGTGCCCTTATTAAACGTGAATGCAGTTGTCTCTAATGCATAATCCAAAACAATAGTGGTAAATCGGTAAGAGACATCATAGACCGCACCATATCTAATAAAGTACGGTTACGACGTTCGGACACACCATTATGCTGTGGTGTTCCGGGTGGCGTGAGTTGTGAAACTATTCCACATTGTTTCAAATGAAGACCAAAATCGTAGCTCAAATATTCACCTCCACGATCAGATCGTAGAAACTTTATTTTCTTGTTACGATGATTCTCTACTTCACTCTGAAATTCTTTGAACTTTTCAAATGTTTCAGACTTGTGCTTCATCAAGTAGATATACCCATATCTGCTCAAATCATCAGTGAAGGTCAGAAAATAACGATACCCACCGCGAGCTTCAACACTCATTGGTCCAAATACATCAGTATATATGATTTCCAACAAATCTGTTGCTCGCTCCATAGTTCCGGAGAATGCAGTTTTAGTCATCTTGCCCGTGAGGCATGGTTCGCAAGCACCAAGTGATTCATAATCAAGTGATTCCAAAAGTCCATCACTATGGAGTTTCTTCATGCGCTTTACACCAATATGACCTAAACGGCGGTGCCACAAATAAGTTGCACTATCATTATTAACTTTACATCTTTTGGCTTCAATATTATGAATATGTGTATCACTACAATCGAGATCCAACAAACTATTTTCATTGGGTGTATGACCATCGAAGGCTTTATTCATGTAAATAGAATAACAATTATTCTATGACTTTAAATGAATAACCGTATTGCAACAAACATGATCAAATCATATTCACGCTCAACGCAAATGCCAAATAACATTTATTTAGGTTCTGCACTAATCCCCAAAGTATAGGGAGTGTGCGATGATGATCATATCAATCTTGGAACCACTTCCAACACACATCGTCACTTCACCTTTAACTAGTCTCTGTTCATTCTGCAACTCTCATTTCGAGTTACAAATTTTAGCAACTGAACTGGTATCAAATACCCAGGGGTTGCTATGAACACTAGTAAAATACACATCAATAATCTGTATATCAAATATACCTTTGTTCACTTTGCCATCCTTCTTATTCGCCAAGTATCTAGGGCAGTTCCACTTCCAGTGACCATTTCCTTTGCAGTAGAAGCACTTAGTTTCAGGCTTGAGTTTAGCTTTGGGTTTCTTCACGGGAGTGACAACTTGCTTGTCATTCTTCTTGAAGTACCCCTTCTATCCCTTTGCTCTTTACTTGAAACAAGTGGTTTTGTTAACCATCAACACTTGATGCTCTTTCTTGATTTCCACCTTCGCCTATTTCAGCATCGCGAAGAGCT
The DNA here is from genome assembly GCA_902687465.1 of Secale cereale. NCBI lineage: Eukaryota > Viridiplantae > Streptophyta > Magnoliopsida > Poales > Poaceae > Secale > Secale cereale. The sequence continues at coordinate 69,144,604 of LR738712.1, forward strand.
CAGGAATTACTTTCGTCATCCCTGGCATATTATAGTTCATCACGAAGTTCTACTAACTTGGTGATAGTGACTAGAGAACTTTGTCAATTACTATCTTATCTGGGAGATTAAATCCCACTTGATACAAGCGATTGTAGTACCCAGACAATCTGAGCACATGCTCACTCGTTGAGCTATTCTCATCCATCTTGTAGGCAATGTACTGTCAGAGGTCTTATACCTCTCGACACGGGCATGAGTATGAAATACTAATTTCAACTCCTGGAACATCTCATATGATCCGTGGCGTTCAAAATGTTTTTGAAATCCCGGTTATAAGCCGTAAAGCATGGCGCACTAAACTATCAAGTAGTCATCATACCGAACTTGTCAAACGTTCATAACGTCTGCATCTGCTCCTGCAATAGGTTCGTCACCTAGCGGTGCATCAAGGACATAATACTTCTGTGCAGCAATGAGGATAATCCTCAGATCACGGACCTAGTCTGCATCTTTGCTACTATCATCTTTCAACTAATATTTCTCTAGGAACATATAAAAAGATAAACGGGGAGCTACATTGCGAGCTATTGATCTACAACATAGATATGCTAATACTACCAGGACTAAGTTCATGATAAATTAAAGTTTAATTAATCATATTACTAAAGAACTCCCACTTAGATAGACATCCCTCCAGTCATCTAAATGATCACGTGATCCAAATCAACTAAACCATGTCCGATCATCACGTGAGATGGAGTAGTTTCAATGGCGAACATCTTATGTTGATCATATCTACTATATGACTCACGCTCGACATTTCGGTCTCCAGTGTTCCGAGGCCATATCTGCATATGCTAGGCTCGTCAAGTTTAACCCGAGTATTCTGCGTGTGCAAAACTGGCATACACCCGTTGTATTTGAACGTAGAGCTTATCACACCCGATCATCACATGGTGTCTCGGCACGACGAACTTTCGCAATGGTGCATACTCAGGGAGAACACTTATACTTCCAATTTTGTAAGGGATCATCTTATAATGCTATCGTCGTACTAAGCAAAATAAGAAGCATAATAAGATAAACATCACATGCAATCAAAATATGTGACATGATATGGCCATCATCATCTTGTGCTTTTGATCTTCATCTCCAAAGCACCGTCATGATCACCTTCGTCACCGGCGCGACACCTTGATCTCCATCGTAGCATCGTTGTCGTCTCGCCAACTATTGCTTCCATGACTATCACTACCGCTTAGTGATAAAGTAAAGCAATTACATGGCGACTGTATTTCATACAATAAAGCGACAACCATATGGCTACTGCCAGTTGCCGATAACTTTACAAAACATGATCATCTCATACAATAACGTATAACTTATTATGTCTTGACCATATCACATCACAACATGCCCTGCAAAAACAAGTTAGACGTCCTCTACTTTGTTGTTGCAAGTTTTACGTGGCTGCTACGGGCTTAGCAAGCACCGTTCTTACCTACGCATACAAAAATCACAACGATTTTTCGTCAAGTATGTGCTGTTTTAACCTTCACAAGGACCGGGCATAGTCACACTCGATTCAGCTAAAGTGAGAGAGACAGACACCCGCCACTCACCTTTAAGCAACGAGTGCTCATAACGGTGAAACCAGTCTCGCATAAGTGTCAGGGATATTACTAGCAGGTATAAACCGGCTAGTGTAAACTGGATTATGATAATATAGTTGTGTAAATATAAAACCCAGTAGAGGTTACGGCCCATGAAGGCTTAGGGCCCATGTATAGAGTTACAGTTTGTAAACCGCCTGATCGTGTAACTTGATAGACAAGGAAGAAAGAGCAGAGACCGAGGCGGACACAAATATGAGCCGGCCTCGGGACTCTGTAAACCGGACCGGGCGTCACCTCTATATAAAGGGGCGACCCGGCGACGGTTGAGGGACAAGAAACAACCCGTCGAGACACAGGCAAGCGATCCGCTCCCTGTTCATCGACGCCCAAGCAATACCAAACCAAACTAGACGTAGGCTTTTACCTTCCTCGAAGGGGCCGAACTAGTATAAACCCTCTGTGTCCTTTGTGTGCTTTTAACCCCTTCAAGCTAACCCGTGCGATGGTTCCTCAACTAAGTCTGTTAAACCGGACATCTGCCGTGTTAATTCTACGACAGTTGGCGCCCACCGTGGGGCCTCCGCACGATGGTTTCGAGTTCTTGAAGGGCAGCTTTGAAGGGCTCAGGGGCTACGCGGTTGGCCGGATGACCAAGAGTCGTCGTCGCCGGATCTACATCGACGACGCAGGCTGGGCACCGGAGGCCGATTCAATCGAATACGGGTACCGGGTTCCCTTCGGCGGCATTCACGTCTTCATCGGCAAGATTGGTGAACCGGGACCTGAGCCGGACATCTTCTCCGACATCGTCGAGCCGGCTCAGCGTGCGAGATCGGCCCGGATTCAGCCTGCCATGAAGCGCGTTTTTGTTGGAGCAATACACGGAGTCCAAGCCGAGGACGGATCGGATTCCGGTGGCGAGACAGATGTCTATTCCGATGATGGATCCTCATCCAGAGAGACTGAATCCCTGTATCTGTTGCGGGACGGCCAGTCTGAGGGTGTGTCCGACGGAGACAGTATTCCGGACCCCTTTGATCTGCCAAACCGGGTGGCTGTGTTTACGGCCGGATCACAGCATACGCCGCAGCCCACGGTGACTGGAGCGTTCACAGCCGAAGCAGGGGGGAGCGGGCAAGCTCCCTCGGCCGCTGACGCTCTATCAACCTTGGTAGAGGAGTTGACAACACGAGCAGTAGCAGTGGTGGCTCCCGCAGACAAGGCGCAGTATGATGCAGAAATCCAGCAGCTGAGGGGCCGGATCGAGCAAGCAAGAGAGGATCTGAAGGCAGAGAGAGCTATGATAGCAACAAGACAGGCAGAGTTGGACTCCCAGGCTCTTCAGTTAAGGATGGATCAGGCCTCTGTACAGGCGGTGAGGGATAGAAGGCACCAGTCTCGTTTACCGCCGGTTTATGAGGCGATGAATCTCTTCGGGACGCCAGGAGCAGGAGCTAGCAATGATCCGGAGGTAAACCGGAGAGCGTCTCCGGTGAGGGGGGAACCGGTCCGACAACCCACAGCGGAGCAAGATCGCCGGATTACGTCCACACCTCACATCCCCACTCCTCCGGGTCATTACTCAAATTCTTTGGATAACATTGTTGCTGCCGCTTCACGCCTGGCCGCTTTACCCATTGACGGGACATCCCCCGTGGCAATGGAGGCACGCAGGGTAAAGGATCTTCTTAACACGGCATTAACACAACAGCAAGCATATTCTCACAGCAGGGAGAGGCTTCATTCAACACCCCGCCATAGCCGGAGTTACACTAGGCATTGGGAGGAACCAGAGGTGTCTAGTAGTGAACGGAGGCGACACCGTCACAGACAGGATAATCCGGCGGGCGCAGAGGCACAAGCTCAGGGGGCACAAGACCGGGTTAGATCTGCGGCTCGCGAGGAGGTCCGCCAAACGACGCCGGTTCACACAACAACAGTAGAGACAGGGGGCACGACGAGTTCCTTTGGGGTGCAGTGTCTTATTCCCACTTTACGGAGCGTGAAGTTGCCCAAGGATTTCAAAGGCCCGCGTAAAGTGCCTAATTACACAGCAGATTTGGCTCCAGAAGCTTGGATTGAGAGTTATGAGATGGCTATGGAGATGCTGGATGTGGATGAAGCAGCTTGCGCGAAGTACTTTACCATGATGCTTGAGGGTACAGTCCGGACCTGGCTAAAGGGCCTACCGCCTAACTCCATCGGATCATGGGGTGAATTACGCCGCCAGTTTATCAAAAATTTCAAGGACACGTGCAAGCAGCCAATGTCAGTGGTGGACTTAGCGGCATGTATACAAGGGGAACATGAGCCTACAGGGGCATGGGTACGGCGAGTATCAGAAATCTTGCACTCTTCGAACGGTATCAGCCCCAGTACGGCGATAGTAACACTGGAAAATAATTGCCGGTTTGAGTCTCTGAAGTTAAAGCTGGGACGGCTCAAACGGGATTGTAATGACATGGGAACTCTCATGAGTGCTCTGGTAAAGTACGGGGACTCCGACAGCACTAAGTATCCAGAAGCGGATGGAGATAAATCTGGAAAGGCAAATAAGTCTGGTAAACCGGCGCAGGCTAATCCGGTCGGTACAAGCTTTTTAGGCAAACGAAAAGCAGAGGGTGGCTCTGATTTCGTGGCTTTCAGCGCAACAAGGATAAACCGCCTCGACAAACCGGCGGAGGGCCCGTTAGCTGGGAGCAAGAGTTGAATGAGCCTTGCCCGAAACACGGATCAAGGGAACATCCAGCTAAACACACAATAGGAGAATGTAAGGCCATGATGGAAGCCATGAGACGGTTCAGATCTAACAACGGGCCACCGGGCGGCGGATCAGGCCCCAGGTTTTACGGTCCGGGTCACCAGGGGAACGGCTCCGGATCAGGATATCATGGCAACAACAGTGGTTATAACAATCAAGGCCCTAATCAATATGGTCAGGGCGGTTATAATAACCAAGGCAATCAGCAGCATGGTCAGGGTGGTTACAACAACCAAAACAACCAATAGCAGGGCCAGGGTAATCACAATAACCAAGGCAATCAGCAGCATCAGCAGCAGCAGCAGTCCGGATATCAGAGTAATCCGAAGGAGCTGAGTAGCGGACAGTATCATGTGTTCACTATGAGTTTGTGCAAACGAGATCAGAAAATTTTAAAACGGGCAGTCCATACGGTTGAACCGGCAACACCACAGTTCCTGCGCTGGTCAGAGCAACCTATCGTGTGGAGCCGAGAGGATCATCCGCAGCGAGTGGATAATCCGGGCCATTTGGCTTTAGTAGTGGCACCACAGGTGGGTGGCTACAAATTCACTAAAGTTCTCATGGACGGCGGCAGCTGCATCAATATCTTATATTATGAGACTTTACGTCGCATGGGGCTGACGGATAAGAAGCTAAGACAGTCAAACACGGTGTTTCATGGGGTAGTGCCAGGTAAATCAGCTTACCCAGTTGGGAAAATTGACCTAGAAGTTACCTTTGGAGATGAACAGGATTCCAGGTCAGAGATGATAACTTTTGAAGTTGTCAAGATCCGGAGCCCTTATCATGCTCTGTTTGGAAGGACGGTTTATGCTAAGTTCATGGCCAGGCCGTGTTATGTTTATCTACAACTCAAGATGCCGGGTCACAAAGGAACCATCACGGTTCATGGAAGTCGCAAGATTGCATTGGAGTGTGAAGAAGGAGACGTTGCTTACGCGGAAGCAGTATGCGCTACGGAGGAGTTGAAGTTTTACAAGGACAATGTTGATCCGGCAGATATGTCCCCGTTGAAGAAGCCAACTACAGAGCATGATCCGGCATTGAAGTTTAAGTCTGCGGAGGAAACCAAGCAAGTTGATTTTGTACCGGGCGATTCATCCAAGCAGTTCACTATCAGCGCTAACCTTGATCCTAAATAGGAAAGCGCGCTCATCGAGTTCATCCGTGAGAACCGGGATATTTTTGCATGGAAACCTTCTGACATGCCAGGTATTCCGAGGGAACTCGCTGAGCACAGTCTTAACATTGATCCAAAGTTTAAACCGGTCAAACAGTATCTGCGCCGCTTCAACAAAGAAAGGCGCAAGACTATAGGAGAAGAAGTGGCCAGGCTTTTGGCCGCAGGGTTCATAGTTGAAGTTTTTCACCCGGAGTGGTTGGCTAATCCGGTGCTGGTGTTAAAGAAGAATGGGAAGTGGAGAATGTGTGTATATTACACAAATTTAAACAAAGCTTGTCCAACCGATCCTTTTGCTCTTCCCCGCATTGATCAGATCACTGATGCCACGGCAGGATGTGAGCGGCTAAGTTTTTTGGATGCATATTCAGGGTATCACCAGATCAAGATGGCAGTTAAAGATCAGGAGAAGACATCCTTCATAACCCCTTTTGGTGCTTTTTGCTATGTATCTATGCCCTTTGGGCTCAAGAGTGCCCAAGCAACCTACCAGCGGTGTGTACAGAATTGTCTTAAGGGGCAGATAGGGAGAAATGTTCATGCGTATGTGGATGATATTGTGGTGAAGTCAAGGAAGGAGGAGACGCTGATAGAGGACCTTAAGGAGACCTTTGACAATCTTCGGGCCTATAAAATGATTCTTAACCCGGAGAAGTGTGCTTTCGGTGTTCCGACAGGTAAGCTCCTTGGATTCTTGGTATCAAACAGAGGAATAGAAGCCAATCCGGAGAAGATCAAGGTAGTCACATCTTTGACTAAACCGGCTTGCATAAATGATGTTCAGCGGATCGCTGGCCGGATCACAGCATTGAGCCGGTTCATCAGCCGTCTGGGAGAGAAGGCAATCCCGCTTTATCATATGTGGAAAAAGACAGACCGGTTTATATGGAGTGATGAGGCAAACGCTGCATTTGAGGATTTGAAGCGGCAATTGGCAGCGCCGCTGGTCCTCGCTGCCCCTGTTGATAATGAGCCGTTATTGTTATACGTCGCCGCCAATGCACGGGCAGTCAGCGTGGCAATCGTGGTTGAGCGCAAGGAGGCAGGAAAGGAATACCCGGTTCAACGTCCAGTCTACTATGTCAGTGAAGTTCTCATTGAATCTAAGCAAAGGTACCTGCATTGGCAGAAGCTAGTATATGGTGTGTTCATGGCAAACCGGAAGTTGAAACATTATTTCCAAGGCCACCCGATAACTGTTGTTAGTTCAGCACCATTGGGGGATATAATCCAGAACAGGGAAGCTACTGGCAGAGTGGCGAAGTGGGCCATTGAGCTTAGCCCACACGGATTGAAGTATATGCAACGCAATGCTATCAAATCTCAAGCATTGGTGGATTTCTTCAATGATTGGACAGAACTTCAAACACCAGAGGAGAAACCGGATCTTACATACTGGACGATTCACTTTGACGGTTCAAGGCAATTAGAAGGCTCGGGGGCTGGAGTTGTTTTAACTTCCCCACGAGGAGACAAGTTTTGTTATGTCCTCCGTTTACTGTTTCCTTGTACTAATAATGCAGCAGAATATGAAGCATTGCTTCATGGCCTACGGATGGCCAAGGAAATGAACTTGAGCCAGGTCAAGTGTTTTGGCGATTCAGATTTAGTGGCACAGCAAGTATCTGGTAAGTGGGATTCAAGAGATCCTCTCATGGCAGCTTACAGACGAGAAGTTGAAGCAGTCGCAGGATATTTCAAAGGGTATCAGGTGGATCACATAGACCGGCGAAGGAATGAAGCGGCCGATGCTCTAAGCCGGCTGGGTTCTCAACGTAAACCGGTACCACCGAATACTTTTTTGGATGAGCTGCACAGTCCATCGGTTCAAATGCCATCGGAGGAAGACCTGGTTGTTCCTGATCCGGAGGCACAGCTGGTTGCAGCACTTCATGTTATTCCGGATTGGACGCTACCGTATTTGGCGTATTTAAACCGAGGAGAGCTGTCGGATGACGAGATCGAAGCAAGACAGATAATCCGGCGTTCCAAATCCATGACAATTGCAAACGGAGAGCTTCACCATCGCAGTATTTCCGGAGCGTTCCAGCGGTGTGTGTCACCTGAGGAAGGTTGTGATATTCTGCGTGAAATCCATGAAGGGGATTGTGGTCATCATGCCGAATCAAAATCCTTGGTGGCTAAAGCTTTTCGACATGGGTTCTATTGGCTGACGGCCCATGCTGATGCAGCGGATCTAGTCCGGAAGTGCGATGCTTGTCAAAAAAAATCACGACGTGCTCTTGTTCCGGCACAGGAGCTCCGGATGATACCGATCACTTGGCCGTTTGCAACTTGGGGGCTTGATATGGTCGGGCCTTTCAAACGATCCCAGGATCAAAAAACTCATCTGCTGGTTGCTGTGGATAAATTTACAAAGTGGATTGAGGCAGAGCCTGTGAGCAAGTGTGATGCGGCAACAGCGGTCAAATTTATCAAAAAGGTAATTTTCCGGTTTGGTTTTCCACACTGCATCATCACAGACAATGGCACCAATTTATCTAAGGGAGAGATGGAAGAGTTTTGTCAACGCGAGCATATTCGACTAGACGTATCTTCTGTAGCTCACCCTCAATCCAATGGTCAAGCTGAAAGAGCAATTCAGGAGATCTTGCGAGGTATCAAGCCCCGGCTTATGACTCCCTTGCAAAGAACACCAGGGTGCTGGGTTGAGGAGTTACCTTCTGTCCTTTGGAGCATCAATACTACGCCAAACCGGTCCACAGGTTATACACCTTTCTTTATGGTGTATGGTGCTGAAGCGGTCCTTCCAAGTGATATCCGTCATGATTCGCCACGGGTGACGGCTTATGTTGAAGCGGCTAATGAGCGGGCAAGACAGGACAGTTTGGACCGGCTAGATGAAGAACGTGACATAGCAGCAGAACGGTCGGCAATTTATCAACAGGACTTGCGCAGATATCACAGCCGCCGGATCAAGACCAGGACGTTCCAGAAGGGAGATTTGGTACTTCGGCTCATCCAAGATCAAACAGATATGCACAAGCTATCCCCGCCTTGGGAAGGGCCCTTTGTGGTCAGCAAGAATCTGCACAACGGTTCATATTACCTGGTGGACGTTCGAGAACACAAGGATTCACGGACATCGGAGGAAGAGTCAAAGAGGCCATGGAACATCGCCCTCTTGCGGCCTTACTATACCTGAGCCATGAGCTCTGCTGTATCCTATGTATATATTATGATTAATGAATAAACTGGCACCCTCGGTAAACCGGGGGATCAGCCTTTTTTCCAATATAAGTGTCTTATGGTGATAACCATCTACAGCTTATGTCTCTTATTATATGTCATATTTTAAAATGCGTTGATCAGTCTATCTGGTTGTGCAGGAAAATCGTCATATATGTACTCTGGAGCTGTGATCACTAAAGGGCTTCCTGTTCAAACATAGGTCATATTCGAACCAAAGAGAACATAGCCATTCTGTTCAAACATAGGTCATATTCGAACCAAACAGAACATGGCAAAGGCCAGTAGGGGGCAGGATCGTATTCGAATCCTAGCTTAGCCCCTATGGTCCGGTTTACTGATCGTATTCGAATCAGAAGTCTTGATTTGGAGCCTCGCAGCTCGCAAAAAGCCTCGACTACATATTTTTCTTGACAAACTTGCATTTTTTCGTATTGCGTTTTCTGATTCTTTCATCCGGAGGGGGATAATTCCAAAGTTGGCCACATATCTTCAGGGTCTGGACAAGGAATTCCAGCATTATTTAAACCGGTAGTTTCTGTAAACCCGGAATCATTGTTGGGTCTGTCCCAAAGGCTCCCTTTGAAAACTACAAAGTTCGCCGGATTAAAAATATCAAGCATACTTAAATCAGAAACAGATAGTATGCAAGTCAAAATATATCAGACAAAGGATTCAAGTTGGCAGATACCAAAACAAAGTTGGGACATCCGGATCAAGACGGACAATAGTTCAAAGCTATCCTATTACAAAGGCACAGCAGGCCCTGAACGGATTAAAGTTTGTTCCGGCAAAATAAAAACCAAAGCTATAAAGATAAACTGTTTGGCCTATGCTTCCTCCTGCTGGGACGGTTGAGGATCGACGTGTTCCGGAGCTTCTTCGTCTTCTTGAAGCGGTTGAAAGTCAGGGACGCACCAATCAATTTTCGTTAAAGCGCGGAAGTACATCTCTTCCGTAATAAGTTCAGACGGATCAACATCTGGGGCGAAAGTATGGGGGCGCACTGGTGGGATTAGATTTACGGTATCATAAACCAGCCGATCCACCCGCTCGTTCTGTAAATCATACCCCGGATGATACCTGGTTAAGTCTGATTCGGCAGCAAGCTTGCTAGCGAGAGGACGCATCTCCTTAGTCAAAGCGTGAAGGTCTTTGGCAGTGAAAGCTGATCCGTCTTCTTTAGTGCTGGGATACCCATTCAAGGCTTCTTCCAGATCAAAATCTGGAACCCACGCTTTGGCTCTGGTGAGCGCTATGAGAGAACCCTCTCGGGCAGCAGACTTCTTCACTTCCTCCAAGCGCGCTGGCAAGACAGAAAGTTTCTCTAGTGTGCCTTGGATAGTGGTGGGGGCCGGTTTATCGAAAGACATTGCGCTTATGATCCTTTGAGCGCCGGAATACAGCTGCTCGACCAGAGTATAAGACGCCTTGAGTTTCTTCCGTAAATCATCCCCAAGATTGGTAACGCGGCGCCCTACATATGGTCATTACAGTTAAACCGGACCGGAATACAGATTGCAAGGATAAAAGCAGGCGTGCAGGTTAAGGGTTTACCGAAGACGGCAGAAGTCATCAGTTCGATTTGCCGCTTTAAACCAGTCAGTTCTTCTGTCACCGGATTAAGAGCTTCCTCAGCATCCTTTGCTCTTTTTTCCAACGCGTTCTTTTGCACTTCAAAGGCTGTCCGCTCCTCTTCAAAAAATTTCTTCAGCTGTTCAGCAGTAGTTAAGCTCAGCGCCAAGTCTTTTTTGGCCTTGGCAGCAGCAGATTCAGTTTCAGCAAGTCTATTCCGGAGTTCAGTGATTTCATCAGCTTTCCGGTTTAAATCAGCCTGCAAGGAAATTCAAGTGGAATAAGCAACATAAAGTTCAGACAAAGTCTCAAGTACATAACCAAGTTATCCACTTGACACTTGGGGGCTAATGGGCTATTGAAGTATCAAAGAGTGGCAATTCAAAATAAGTCTCAAGCACACAAACCAGTTGTCTACTTGACACTTGGGGGCTAATGGATAGCTGAAACATCAAAGGAAAAATTCAGACAAGTCCCAGGCACATAAACCGAGTTATGCCCCTGGCACTTGGGGGCTAATGTAAGGTGATTTGCTCAAATTGGAAGTACCGGTTCACCTTCTAAACATAGCTAAACCGGAACTTGGGGGCTACCATGATATAGACAGAAACACAACAAGAGCAAACACAAAAGACAAGAGGAGATACCTCGTATTTTTCCTTCATCATGCTGATTAAGCCCGCTTCATAATCCCGACCAGTATGAAGCCGGTTCAGATACCCGGAATAGAGCTCCTGGGCACTCAGCTCGGCGAAGCTAGACAAGTCAATGCTCCATTTGCCCTTCTCTTGATGGAGATTCTCCGCTTTAGCTGTATGCTTGGCTAAAATAGTGGGCTCAGCAGGAGCGGTGTAAGCTGTGCCGATTATTTGAACATCCGGAGAAGGAGCAGCTGCCGGTGGTGGAGTAGCAGTGTGAATCGGGCTAGCGGGAGCCGGGCTAGTCCGAGGAGGGTTGGCCCAGGCAGGACTCGCCGGTTCATGGACGTTTTCAGTGATGGGGTTCTCAGGAACAGTGGCATAAGTGTGCTCCATGGGAGCAGGATCTTCAAGCTGAACTGTGGGCTCACCTTCCGGAGGGACGGTTGTATCCGGATCAACCGCCGGATCATCAGTGGCAGTCTCAGCAGCCGTTTTGTTGGCCTTTGCCTTTTTGCTAGGCTTAGGCTTGCTGAAGAAAATTAGAAAGTAATCAGAGTCACAGAAGCAAATGCAATCATAAACCGGATAAGATGAAGGACTTACCCTGGGACAGTTTTCAGGGCTGGGACTTGTGTGGCAGTGGATTTGCCAGAGGAAGATAAAGGAGTCTCCTGATAATTAGGGTCAGACGGTTTAAGTGGTTTGCGTATAAGCCCGGCCTTGGGATGAAGAAGAGTTGGAGAAAGTATAACCTCAGAGCGGCACCTCCGGGCCGGAGTAAGAGATATTCCGAAAGATTCGACTACAAGGCCACTATGGCGTGTAGCCCGGCGAGCTTCATGTTGTTGTTTCTTCAAAAGAAAATTGGGGTCCAGTTGAGCGTAAGGATGAGAAAATTGATATTTCCGGACTACCCGACGAATTTTTGGCGGAGGCGGTCCTGAGTCTGAAGAAAGAGTAATTACCTCAGTTTCTGCCGCTTTATCTCCTTCAGCCAAATCCTGTGAAAAGACACCGTTAACACAAGTCTGGATAAAAGTGAACAAATCATAGCCGGATTAAATCATACCTCAGAGTCCGGATCATCTTCTTCAGCATGTGAACCGGAGCCAGCAGCCGCCTTTCTCTTCTTAATAACGTAAGTTTTCCGGCGCGGCTGTTTGCTTGCTTTATCCTGAGGTTTCCTCTTCCAAAAAGGATCATCAGCCTATACACAAGAAGAAAGATAAATAGAAGATAATTTAAATGGACGGATTAAAAGCGAACAGAAGGGATTAAGGCTTACTGCAAGCAGCTTGTTCTTCTTATAGTATGGAGCCAATCCGGTTTGGCTACATTCTTCCAAAGAGACATTGAGCATCTTATTGGCAGATTCAATGACTTCCGATTCAGAAAGCGTTATTTTGGAAAACCGCTAAGGATCATCCGGCTTTCCAGAATACTTACACATCAGACTAGAGTGTGGGCTCAGAGGGAGGATACTCCAGGTAAGCCAGCAGCGCATAAAATCAATTCCGGTTAATCCGTTGGCCATAAAGGCCTTCAGCTTGGCGAGTTGAGAAGCGAACCGGGGCCGTTCTGAAGAACTGAGACGCTGCGGCAGAGGGTGATCTTCAGGAAGACGATGTTCGGGATAACCCGGCAGTGGATTCTCTCCTTCAGGTGGTGTATCAAGGCAATAAAACCAAGACTTGTTCCATTCCTTGGGGTGTGTATGGAGAGCGGCATGAGGAAAGACTGCGTCTCTTCTCTTCTGAATGCTGACCCCGCCCAGTTCTTGATGAGGTCCGCCAGTAAACTCAGTTCGCCAGTTCAAATGGAAAAAATCCCGGAACAAGTCGACTAATGGCTCCTCTTGCAGATACACTTCCGAGAAAACTTGAAAATCGCAGATGTTTGAAATGGAGTTTGGACCTATGTCCTGAGGGTGAAGTTGAAAAGCGGCAAGCACGTCTCGGAAGAATTTAGAACCGGGAGGAGTAAAACCTCGGGCCATGTGGTCAAAGAAGACAATAACTTCCCCTTCTCTAGGAGTAGGGGGACATTCATTTCCTGGGGCCCGCCATTTTAGGACTGATTGAGGGCCCAGAGTGCCAACTGCAGCCGCATTAACTAAATCTTCTTCCGTAATGACGGAAGGGACCCAGTCGCAAGAAACAAACTGTTTGGCAGACATAGTAGCAGAAGGAAAGTGCTGAAAAGGCGAAGTATAAAATCCGGATTATTCAAGTACAGATACATAAACCGGATCACATATGCAAAGTCACACCGATGGTTTAGACAAGGGACTAATGACATTGCTAACCCGGCGGTAAGCAGGAAACGCATTACTACCGGTTCATGATAACAAAAGAGAGGTGCTAAACCGTCGTGTTCATCGTTGATGCATTACAGAAGCAATACATGACTGACTAAGCCGGCGAATATAGTACAGATCTATAAGGATGAAGAAACAAGTTTCTACAGAAAGCTAAGGTAAAACAGATCTGAGCGGTAAGGAAAAGAGAAAACTTATGCAGGTTTATTACAGAAAGAACTATAGGGGTTTTATACAGAGCGGGCGAATCTAAAGGTTGAATCTAATGTCAAAAATCTAAGCATAAGGCAGCGGAGCAGAAGCAGGTTTTGAAGACAAATCTAAAGGATTGAAACCACTACGAACATGGCGTCTAGGACGAACAGATGAAGCTTTTTCTAGGTCTAATGGCGGAGGCATGAGAAGAACCCTAAGGCTACAGATCTACAGCAAGGGAGAAAGAATACCTGAGGCAGCAGGAAGCGGCGGCGGAGTTATCTGGTCGCGTCCAGGTTGATGCAGCGGCCGGACTTGCTGGCGACGGCGAGCTTGACGGACGACGGCGGAAGCTTGAGCTCGGGCGACAGAGGAAGAAGACGATAGGAAAGAGATGGAGAAGAGATGCGGCGGTATTTATAAAGGGGGAGAGACGAAACGGCAGGTGCGAGATTTGAGGAAGTGAGAGATTGGATAAAGATTCCCTGTCGCCTCGATTCTCGGGATGGCCTTTAAACAAAAATGATAGACAGCTGCGCGCGTTAAATGCGGAAGTGATGTCACGGTCGAATTAAGTGATTTCCAAGGATGACGTCATTGCCGGTTTACAAAACTGAGAAGACACAAGAAAGAAGATCATGCAAGACTGAGAAGACTGATGTGAACAAGTTCAAATCATTCTGGGGCCTAATGTCAGGGATATTACTAGCAGGTATAAACCGGCTAGTGTAAACCGGATTATGATAATATAGTTGTGTAAATATAAAACCCAGTAGAGGTTACGGCCCATGAAGGCTTAGGGCCCATGTATAGAGTTACAGTTTGTAAACCGCCTGATCATGTAACTTGATAGACAAGGAAGAAAGAGCAGAGACCGAGGCAGACACAAATATGAGCCGGCCTCGGGACTCTTTAAACCTGACTGGGCGTCACCTCTATATAAAGGGGCGACCCGGCGACGGTTGAGGGACAAGAAACAACCCGTCGAGACACAGGCAAGCGATCCGCTCCCTGTTCATCGACGCCCAAGCAATACCAAACCAAACTAGACATAGGCTTTTACCTTCCTCGAAGGGGCCGAACTATTATAAACCCTCTGTGTCCTTTGTGTGCTTTTAACCCCTTCAAGCTAACCCGTGCGATGGTTCCTCAACTAAGTCTGTTAAACCGGACATCTGCCGTGTTAATTCCACGACAGTAAGCGTATGCACAATGTCGGTCCGGGCCGCTTCATCTCACAATACCGCCGAACCAAAGTATGACATGCTGGTAAGAAGTATGACTAGTATCGTCCACAAATCTCTTGTGTTCTACTCGTGCATATCATCTACGCATAGACCTGGCTCTTGATGCCACTGTTGGGGAACGTAGTATTTTAAAATTTTCCTACGATCACGCATGATCTATCTACCAGATGCATAGCAACGAGAGGGAAGAATGTGTCTACGTACCCTCGTAGAGCGAAAGCGGAAGCGTCGAATGACGCGGTTGATGTAGTCGAACTTCTTCGCGATTCAACCGATCAAGCACCGAACGTACGGCACCTCCGCGTTCAGCACACATTCAGCTTGATGACTAGTTTTGTCGGCACGATGACGTGGTGACGGATATGATGAAGTTACCGGCGCAGGGCTTCGCCTAAGCACTTTAACGGTATGACCGAGGTGTGTTTCTGTGGAGCGGGGCACCGCACATGGCTGGAGAGATCAACTTGTGTGTCTAGAGGTGCCCCCCTGCCCCTGTATATAAAGGAGCAAGGGAGAGGCCAGCCGGCCCAAGCCTAGCGCGCCAAGAGGAGTAGGATTCCTACTCCTAGTAGGAATAGGAATCCTCCTTCCTATTCCTACTAGGAGTAGGAAAGGAAGAAGGAGAAGAGAAGGAAGGGGAGAGGTGGCGCCCCCCACCCCTAGTCAAACTAGGATTCTCTAATGGGGGCACCGGCCAGCCCCTATGGGCTGCCTCTCGCTTTTCCCTCAAGGCCCACTATGGCCCATACTCCCACGAGGGGGTTCCGATAACCCCCTCCGGCACTCCGGTTAAATCCGAAACTTTCCGGAGCACTTACGGTGTCCGAATATAGTCGTCCAATATATCAATCTTTACGTCTCAGACATTCCGAGACTCTTCGTCATGTCTGTGATCTTATCCGGGATTCCAAACTACCTTCGGTACATGAAAACTCATAAACTCATAATACCGATCGTCATCAAACGTTAAGCGTGTGGACCCCACGGGTTCAAGAACTATGTAGACATGACCGAGACTCATCTCCGGTCAATAACCAATAGCGGAACCTGGATGCTCATATTAGCTCCTACATATTCTACGAAGATCTTTATCGGTCAAACCGCATAACAACATACGTTGTTCCCTTTGTCGTCGGTATGTTACTTCCCTGAGATTCGATCGCCGGTATCTCAATACCTAGTTAATCTCGTTACCGGCAAGTCTCTTTACTCGTTCTGTAATACATCATCTCATGACTAACTCATTAGTCATTTGCTTGCAAGGCTTATTTTGATGTGTATTACCGAGAGGGCCCAGAGATACCTCTCTGACACTCGGAGTGACAAATCCTATTCTTGATCTATGCCAACACCACGAACACCTTCGGAGAAACCTGTAGAGCATCTTTATAATCACCCAGTTACGTTGTGACGTTTGATAGCACACAAGGTGTTCCTCCGGTATTCAGGAGTTGCATAATCTCATAGTCATAGGAACATGTATAAGTCATGAAGAAAGCAATAGCATTAAAACTAAACGATCATAGTGCTAAGCTAACGGATGGGTCTTGTCCATCACATCATTCTCCTAATGATGTGATCCCATTGATCAAATGACAACTCATGTCTATGGCTAGGAAACATAACCATCTTTGATGAATGAGCTAGTCTAGTAGAGGCATACTAGGGACACTCTGTTTTGTCTATGTATTCACACATGTACTAAGTTTCCGGTTAATACAATTCTAGCATGAATAATAAACATTTATCATAATATAAGCAAATAAATAATAACTTTATTATTGCCTCTAGTGCATATTTCCTTCATAGTGGACTTTAATCGGGATTAAACGGGTCCCAGTTGACATCCCTAGTTGAAAGGGAGTGTACCATCGCTATATTTAAGTTGCCAAGGCCTCTAAGTAGTTGAAATAATCTGAGAAAGCACTTAACAGTGTGGCCTCATATAAACTACGAAGACAGTCTTGTGATGTTCAGAGGAAAAGTTAAGGACTCAAATGAACTAGGCATGCATTTCTTTACGATAGTACTGCATGCACTGCTGACATATTGGCCAACTCATGTATAGCGTAACAAGTAACAAACAAGCATTCGAATCAAGCAATACAGCTAAGCAGACAACTGAACTATTTGTTATTCTTTAGGATTACAGGTTGAGGGCACAAGCCAACAAAGCAGCCCACGCGCATTACATTTCACATGTACTAAAACACACTGGCTTACCATATGTTGTTGTGAAGCCTCGTTGCTGTTGCAATGTTCTTTGAAGATATCGTCAGCATCTCGTGGTTGCAAATCTACTTGTTGTAGTTTATTCTCCACCCTCTATTTAGGTAAAATTAATTTTAATCGCATGCACTGGTTCGAATTGATCATCAATGGTTCATCTAAACTAATGAAAGAAGGGTGTGTGCATACACGACAATATATCTGCTTCCCTCTATTTTTATGCTTGTTCGAGGTGCCAGCCCCAAAAGAACAAATATTTTGCTTGATGGGGTTGGCAGCTCCATAATTAATAGAAGCATCAAATTAGTCATGCAACTTGGGAAGATCAAGAACACACACAAAAGTAATGAACAGAGGCTCATAGCAGTGATGTAATAGCTAGCATCAGAAAATGTAGGGTAAAACGAACAAAAACCAGCGGAACCACATGCTAGTTTGCTGATGTGTAATTAAGCATAGAGAACATGAAGCAGTCTGATGGAACCAACAGGTGGCATCAGAACAACACCATTATCATAAATATAGCATGCAAGAAGTAAAATAGTAGACAGTGATATCTAGGAAGTACGGTAATACTTAGGCAAAACTAAAGCATATTAACTATATGTGCACTAGTATGTAATTTAGCACATGTAACATGTTCACTGCCAGAAGTATGGCCCTACAGGTGCAAGCAGAATAACGCGTCTCATGAAAAACTGAATGATACCCTGAAGAAATTCAAAGATGCGTTGCTTATGCTAAGAAAGTGAACGTAGGCGCCGGCAGTTGGATAATAGTACCTGATTCTCGGCGGCGTATGGGTATCGTTGGCATACTTGATAGATAAGGATCGTCGATGGTGCTCGTGTTACGGTTGAGTTTGGGCCAGCTGTCGCCGTCGCTGAAGTGGCTCCGGTGCTACGGTTGCGGCGCCTGTCGACATACAAGAAAGCTCATCTGTGGTAAGTGAACAGTTGCACGATAAAGTGAAAACCCGAAGGAGTACAGATTTAAATAACCTGATGAGGTTGCGGAGTCGGTAAAGCAGGGCCGGTGGAGTTGAATATGGCGTCCGTGGAGCAGGTCCGGTGCAGTGGACGAAGGCTTCGGCGGGCATGTTGTACACTGCTTTCGGTGAGGCGGATCTGTTGCGGCGGACGAGGGTTTGTATGAAGGGTCAGCGAAGGGACTGACGAGGGAGTCAGTGAAGGGCCTACACATTGGTGGACGAGGGAGCCGGTTAAGCAGATCCGGTGCGGTGGACCATGATGGCGGTCAAGGAGATCTGGAGCGGTGTACAAGCTAGTCGCTGAAGCGGCTCCGGTGAAGTGGTGAGTTGGCAGTTGGGGTTTCCAAGGTGCGGAAGGTAGATCCGTCGGGGTGTGAGGTCCACCGCTGCGGCGGAGGACTAGATTCGGCGGCTTGCCGTTGTTGGGGGCGGGGAGGGGAAGGGGAGGGGCTCTGGGGAAGAATGTTGGGGGCAAAGAGGGGAAAACAATGGAGTTACCAAAGCAGCCCTTTTCCGTTCATGAGGCAGGGGTAAAACAGGAATATCGCAGGGCTAAACTTTCAGGCGCGAGATATTTCGATGTGATCGGGAAGTTTGAAAGCTTTTGGCGCCTGAAATTATTCTGCTCTTGTACGGCCGACTATGATATCATGGCCGAGAATTTTTTGTTTTGCACGCAAAAAAAAGTGCAAGTTTTGAAAATCAATGTCTCCAACTCGAAACTTAGATTGTCCATTCCATTCAAATATGGATCATTGAGCTACTACAAGCAAATACCATCATATGGTCCAATTCAAATGAAATTCCAAATGTATTTATCCTAAATAGGATGACAAAAGCAAAAATGTGTATGTGTATGAATAAAGTGGATGATTATAAAGTTTGAACATGCCCGTATGTGTATATCTCTAGGTTTGATATATGAATTTGAAATCACGAAATCCCAGCTTAAAAATGTACCTCTGTTTGAATGAATTACAAAAGCTAATGATGGAGTCGAATTCCAAAATAACAATCTTAGGTTTGTAATTCTGGTACATCAAAGTATACCACGCATGTTCAAAAGTATCGTTATCTCATAGTCCAAACTGTGAAACAAATTGATCAACCTTGAGTGCACACACTATTGTCCATGTATATCTCAATTACGCTAAAGTCCCTCAAATATAGACACCTCACTCTTTATCTGAAGCCAACCCCTCCCCCCACACACACACACAGAGAAGTCGTTCTCTCCCCCAAACACCAACACACGAGCACATTAATACCCCTCTCTCTTCTAAGGTCCGGACCCCAATATAGGTCTCTATCACTTTGTCTCTTGGGCATGCACACATCTCTTCCCCCACTCTCTAGCTAGGTCACCTGGCATATCTCTTTCCCAAGGACACGCACTATGTAGAGTGTATCTTTCCCATGCACACAAAACGTCGCCCCAAACGTCTATCTCCCTAGTTATGTGGTTCTCGCACACTCACCTCACACAGCACCCCCACTGCAAAACAAGCACACTTTGTCTCCTTGTGCACCACTCTCCTCTTTCTATCTCTCCCACATGCGGACCCCCTCTAGCTCCTCCATGTATACATATATGTCGTGACTCTTTCCATAGCTCCCTAATGTATCATCGTTCTCGATCTCACACATTGTTCTCTAAACCAGCTATTCTAGATCTCTCATTAAGTCCCTATCACACACACAATGACTCACTTCCTGTCATGGTTTTGTAACTGCAGATGTCCTAGAATAAGGACTTAGTCGTGGAGCCATCTATATGGGTTAGCTTAAAGGGGTTAAAGCGGACAAAGGACGCACGGGATTTTTATACTAGTTCGGCCCCTTACGATGAAGGTAAAAGCCTACATCTAGTTGTTGTGGTATTTCTAGGGTTTCGATGACTAGGGAGCGAATCCGCTTTGCCTATGTCTCGAGCTTTTGTTTGTTGTCCTTGAACCGCCGCCGGATCGTTCCTTTATATACACAGGAGGACGCCCTGGCCGGTTTACAGAATCCCGAGGCTGGCTCATAAACATGTCCGGCTCGGTTTCTACCTTTCCTATCTTACAACACAAGTTATACATCATATGGCGATTTATGTCTATGGCCCTAATCCGCCTTTAGGCCCTGGGCTTCATAACTCCTCATAGTAACACGCCACATTCCTTGTCTTCATGGGCTTCGATGTGAGTAATTCCATATAGGCATAAACCGGCCCCTCCTGGGCAGTTTATACCTAGTAGTTATATCCCCAACATTACGCCCCAGATTGATTTGAACTTGTTCATGTCAATCTTCAATGCTCCAAGAAAACCTTCTCTCTAGTGCCTTCGAATGACCTTGTAAACCGTCATGATGTCATCTTCCAGGATCATTTTAAACCGCCATGACATCACATGTTCATTTAAAACTTGTGTATGTTTTAACCTTTATTTAATAAGCCTCCGAATATCGAGGCGACAACTCTGTCCCCTATCCATTTTTTGGGCTCCTTGATTCCCGTGCCTATCGTTTATCCCTTCGGCTTATAAATAGGGTGAGGGGTCCCTTTCTTTTTCCTCCCCTTGCATCTTCGCCCTTCTTCTTCCTCGCGCCTCCTCAGTGCCCGAGCTTCGCCGCCATCGCCGACCTTCGCGCATGCTCCACCATAGGCCGCTGCATCAACCTGTTTTGACCAGAGTCCCGCCGGTGCGCCTCCGCCGACGCCAGCCCCAGTAAGTCCTTTCTTTGCTCCTCTGATAGATCTCATTAGGGTTTTTCCGCAAGTTCATCAAAACTGTTGCGCTGTTCTTCCCTGTTCTTCTTTATGGCTTCAATGGTGAGTGTAGATCTGATGTTTTCCTACGCGGTTGTAACAATAGTCCTCCTTTCTTGTCATTAGCACACCCTTCCTTTAAAGTAATCCCATCTAGGTCTGATGAACTTGCTGTAGTATCTGTTCAACTTAGGTCTGAATATACCTGAGTTTATTGATATGATGTAGATCTGTAATTCTGATCTGTGAAACTTGTTTTTCCCTCACTTAGTTACTTTAGATCTGCATCTTTCATTCCTACATCGGTGGTTTAGCCTTTAGAAAAATTATAATCCGGTAGGTAGCATTAGGCCCCACTTAAACCGCCATTTTAGTTGTCTTCGGAATCGCTTCCAATGTCTGATTCCGGTTTAATAATGTATATATGCCTCAATATCTTTCCTGTTGACCCTGCAACGCTTTATGCTTGTTTAGTCACGATTCATAAACCAGCCTTTTATTTGTAATTTCAGCCTCTCATTTAAAATGGCCAAACAATTGTATTCCTATAACTGGGTTCCGTCCCAGGTTACTGAAGAAGAACTGAACGGTTTAGTCGAGGTTGGCGCTTTAGCCAAGAAGGATGTCATCCATTGGAGAGTTCCTGGTCTGGAAAATCCTCCTGAACCCAATGATAGAGAAGTAATTGTGTTTGTTGATCACCTGGCCCGAGTGTTTAGCCCTCCTGGATCAAAATTCTTTCGTGACGTGCTTGCTAGCTTCCAACTCCACCCTCAAGATATTGGACCCAACTCTGTGTCCAATATTTGCAACTTTCAAGTATTCTGTGAAGCTTACCTGCAAGAGGAACCCACAGTCGAAATGTTTAGGGACTTCTTCCACCTGAACCGTCGTACGGAATTTACGGATGGACCCGATACTAAACTTGGCGGGATGTCAATTCAGAAGAGAAAAGATGTCAGCTTCCCACATGCTAAGCATCATAGTCATCCCAAGGACTGGAATCAGACTTGGTTTTCTGCCCGGATACCACTCCTGCTGATGAGAATCCTCTGCCGGGCTACATTCCTCACCGGCTTTCTAATACTCATCCTTTTCCCCAACGGCTTAGCTCCAAGGAGCGATCCAAGTATGCACCACAGCTTTCAAAGCTTCAGGCCTTTACTGCAAACGGTTTGACAAGCATTGACTTTGTTCGTTGCGGGATCTCCTGGAGCATTTTGCCCCTAAGCCGGCACTCCGGTTTGATGTGCGAGTATACAAGGGACCCGAAAGACCCTCAATGACATACTAAGGTTTTGCTGACAGAAAATGAAATCAATGAATCTGTAAAGAAAATATTGGATGAACCGGTGGCTGCCTGTAACAAGACAGGGATGGCTCCCTTCTGTGAATCCAATAAACCGCCAGCTGTAAGTATCTTATAACTTTTTTTTGCTTGATTTCAATCCTTTAAGTATCCTTTTTTAAACTCCTCAATCTCTGACAGGGCGATGATTCGTTCTGGAAGAAGAAACACAAGATAAAGCAGCAAAGGTATCTCGCCCCAAGACCAAGGCTATTAAGAAGACTGTCAAGAAGAAAACTGCTGAACCATCCGAGTTAAACATTGATGATGATAATGTAGATAAACCGGAATCAGGGGGTGAACTTGACTCTCTTGGCTCCCTTTTCATGCACCTAATTGACAATGATTATATGCAAGAAAACGCTGAAGGCAGCCAAGCTGGCGATGCAGAGGTAATTATCCTTTCCTCCGGTTCAGATCCTCTGCCAGCACAGAAAATCCGTCAAGCAAACCGGAAAGTAAGATTTTCTCACCCTTTAGCTTACTTGGACCCAAACTTTCTTTTGAAGAAGCAGCAACATGAAGCTCGCCGCACAACCCGGCACAGCAGCCAAGTAATCACTTCCACCGGTTTACCAAATACTCTGACCCGCAAGCGCCCATCATAGGTCTTATATATACCTGATGTTCTTTATCCCAAAGCGGGCCATTTCCGACAGCCTCTTAATCCGTCTGATTCAAATTATCAGGAAACCCCTCATTCATCGTCTGGCGAGTCAACAGCCACATAGCTTCCACCCCTCAAGACAGTTCTTGGGTGAGCTTTTATTTTACTGTTAACTTTTATGTTTATTCCATGTACTAACTTTTACCTTATCTTTTTTAGTAGGCCAAAACCCAGTAAGAAGGCCAAATTGAGTAAACCAGCTGATGGTGATGTAATACCTGAACCGGAAAAAAATCCATAACCGGCAGAAGGAAATGCTGACGCCATGCATGATGATCCGCCGTCACCGGATCATGATATTTTTGCTGAAAAAATTGCACCAATGGACCATGATGACAAACCAAACAGCCCAATCTGAACCAGTGATAAACTATCAAGCCCGGCCAAAGCTGCTGCTGATACGACGGAAGATGTTATGATTACTGGTTTTGGCCACACCACTCCTGGCGAGCCTGTCGTCCTGTCCAAGCATAGAGCCAAAGAGGAAATTTCTGTTATGGACAAAGGCAAGTGGAATGTCGATTTATCGAGCTATGCTCACCTCAGCGCCCAGGACCTTCACTCCGGATATTTAAACCGGTTGTATACAAGCCGTGACTATGAGGCCGTTTTTGTGAAACTAATGAAGGAACGATATGAGGTAAATATGTGCTTGACTTCTGCAACATTGTTTCTCCTTATGTAAAAGTCCTTGTATCAGCTCCAATGTAGCCCCTAAGGGCCGGTTTATCTCTTCAAGATGAATCGGGACTTTAGAACATCAAATTTGTAGTTTTTTGCTTGTGCAGCCCCCAAGGGCCGGTTTATCTTTTCAAGATGAACCGGGACTTTTTGTCCTGTAACTTTACTTTGAACTAATATGCATTAGCCCCCAAGTGCCAGGAACAATACTTGTATTGAGCTTGGGACTTTTTAAAAAGCTTCTGATAACAACAAATATGCATTAGCCCCCAAGTGCCTAGTATATAACTTGTTATGTGCTTGGTACTTCCAATATGATTTGCCAACTAATGATATGTACATCTCATTATAGGCTGATCTGAGTCAGAAGGAATCTCAAACCACTGACCTTCAAGAAAACCTTAAGTTCTAGCAAGCAACAACCTCCAAAGCCAAGGATGAGTTGACTAGCGCTTTGGAAACTATGGAAAAACTGAAAAAAGACTTCCAGAAGGAGCGGGCGGATTGGGATACAGAGAAATCCGCTTTGAAGAAAAGGGTTGATGACGCGGAGGCCGCCCTTAAACCAGTGGCAGAAGAACTATCTGGCCTGAAGCGTCAAATAAATGCCATGACCACTACTGTCTTTGGTAAGTACCCTTATTATAAACTCTCAATATGCATTATCCCATAGACTGTTGGTTTAACAGTAGTCGCAATGGTGCAGGAAAACACACTGCCCATTTAGGCTCTGATATGCAGAAGAAGTTGAAGGCTGCCTATACACTTATAGAACAACTTTATACCAGTGCGCAACAAATCATTTGTACTGCCACTCACAACAAACCACCCCCAACTTTGATCAAGGAAACCCTAGAAAAGTTGTCAGTGATGTCCGCCCAGTTTGAAGAACTGAAGAGACCGACTGCAAGGGCAAGTGCCCTGACCACATTGACCCAGGCGAAGGCATGGGCACCTGATCTTGATCCGGTTGATGTGGGAAACGGCTATCCAAGCTTGAAGGAAGACGGGTCAGAATTTAATAATGATGAGCTTCGAGCTTTGATGAAAGAAATGCGCCCCTTGGCCAGCAAGTTAGCTGAAGAAGCTGATCTCTCCCACTACCAGTCGGTTTATGATGCTGACAACAAACGGGTTAGTGCGCCGACTCATGAGGTGGAAGATCTCATCCCGCCCGTCCATAAGCACACTTACGCCCCTGATGTTGATCCCTCAGTGCTTATAAGTGATGAAGCTATATTCCAAGCCCTAACTGGGATCAACTGGGCAACTGTTGACTTCCAGCCACTAGTCGGAGAAGAAGAGGAAACAGCACAGGATGACCCACAACCATCAAACCAGCCAGGCGAGGAATCATAAACCAGGAGCCGGTTTAGCCTTCTGCCTACCGTAATACTTGCCGCAAACATTCATTCTTTTGGGCTGCAAGATGCCTTGTAATAGGCTAGTTGAAAACACTTGGTCTATTATGCCATCGTGCGTATTCACTTTGCGTAACGCTGTTTAATCTGGTATCCTTATAATATTTCGGCTTATTCTTCTAAACAGCTTTACTCAACCTGTTTCTGCATAAAACAAATTTAAAGTGTCCTAGCGGTTCATCGCCAGATGGGTCATAATGCCCAAACACATGACCTAGGTTTATAACCCAGGCTGCATTTTTAAATAAATAAATATGAAATAGATCATAGCTGTGATATCAAATCACATCATTGGTTTTACCAACTTTTGTAGTAAGGGTGATAATCCCAAATTGTGAGTATTGATGACTCCTGCAATATTTTGTCGGTTTATGATAAAACCATACCGGGTTGTGATAAACACCGGATTAGCTGCAGATGATACTGGTGATTTGTAATCAAACCACACCGGGTTAATAAACACCGGTTTACTTGATGGTGGTGACTTATAGTCAATCACTAGGCCGAGTCAATAAACATCGTTTTAACATAAAAAGATGTCATAAATCGCAAAAGAGAAAAAACTTATCAAAAAAATCATGCGAGGCTTTTTATGGGCTGCCAGGCCTAAATTCGAGGCTTTTCATGGGCTGCCAGGCCACTGAGTTAAACCATTTTACAAAGCCTGTTAAGATGGACCACACATTAACCAATCGTCGTTTTAACGTTGACAAGTTCAGGGTCTGTATAAGATTGACTTGTCAAACGTTCGGCGGGTCATACCAGGTTTACCTGGACGGAGTGACTTACTTCATGCAGGCGGGTTAACCCGGGGTTTTAGGTGCATGCACCTGGCTTCCAAGCCTAGCTTGATATCCTATTACAAGGGCCTTAAAAACTCTTTGTTGTTGTGCAACAAGAGCCTCCAAGTAACATTGTGAGCTGTGCTTAGCGGGTGCCTATGTTTGTGTTGCGTTGTGCATTAAACTCTCTTTTGCTCCTTATGATCATATTGGCTTGATAGCCGGATTACTGAAGTAACCAGAGTTGTGCTCTTCTGATAATATTGGCTTGATAGCCGGTTCAAGAGGGTCGTGAGAACTCCGTTTTATAAACAGAAACCCCCACGTGACAAACTCTTATGGAAAAAATAGCAGAGGCCCCGCTTTAACAGGGATGCCGGTTTATTATATTGATCATAATATATACATTGTGAAAATATGTACATAAAGGGAGCCTGTGGCTCAGGTGTAGTAAGGCCGAAGATGAGCAATGTTCCACGGCTGCTGGGTCTCCTCCTCCGATGTGCGTGAGTCCTTGTGTTCTCGAACGTCGATGAGGTAGTATGACCCGTTGTGCATATTCTTGCTGACCACAAAGCGTCCTTCCCAAGGTGGGGATAGCTTGTGCATATCATTCTGGTCCTGGATGAGCCGGAGTACCAGACCGCCTTCTTGAAAAGTTCTGGTTCTAACTCGGCGGCTGTGATATCGATGCGGGTCTTGCTGGTAAATCACCGACTAGGCTGCGGCAATGTCACGTTCCTCGTCTAGCCGGTGTAGTGCTTCTTGTCGTGCCTTCTCGTTGTCAGCTTCGACATAAGCCGCCACACGAGGTGAGTCGTGACGGATGTCACTAGGGAGAACTACCTCTGCCCCGTAAACCATGAAAAAAGGTGTGTAACCTGTAGATCTGTTGGGCGTAGTATTGATGCTCCATAACACAGAAGGTAACTCCTCCACCCAACAACCCGGCATCCTCTATAAGGGAACCATAAGCCGGGGCTTGATGCCTCTCAAGATCTCTTGATTGGCTCTCTCAGCTTGACCATTAGATTGAGGGTGAGCCACTGAAGATACGTCAAGCCGGATGTGCTCTCGTTGGCAAAATTCTTTCATAGACCCCTTGGACAAATTAGTGCCATTATCAGTTATAATGTTGTGTGTAAAGCCAAACTGGAAAATCACCTCCTTGATGAACTGAACCACCGTTGTTGCATCACACTTGCTGACTGGCTCTACCTCCACCCACTTAGTAAACTTATCAACCGCCACCAGAAGGTGGGTCTTCTTATCCGGAGAGCTCTTTAAGGGCCCAACCATGTCTTGCCCCCAAGTCGCGAATGGCCAAGTGATTGGAATCATCCTCAATTCTTGAGCCGGTACATGAGCACGCCTTGAGAACTTCTGACAGGCATCACATCTTTTGACCAAGTCTTCAGCATCAGCATGAGCCGTCAGCCAATAAAAACCGTGACGAAAAGCTTTGGCTACTAGGGACTTTGAACCGGCGTGGTGACCACAATCTCCTTCGTGGATCTCACGCAAAATTTCACGGCCTTCATCCAGAGATACGCAACGCTGAAACGCCCCTGTTACACTGCAATGATGTAATTCTCCATTGACGATAGTCATTGACTTGGACCGCTAGATTATCTGCCTGGCCAAGATTTCATCCTCCGGTAACTCGCCTCGGTTCATATACGCCAAATAGGGGACCGTCCAATCTGGGATAACATGAATAGCCGCTACCAACTGAGTGTCCGGATCAGGAACAGCCAAATCCTCCTCTGAAGGTAACTTGACCGACGGGTTATGCAAGATGTCCAGAAAAATATTAGGCAGAACCGATTTACGCTGGGAACCCAAATGGCTTAATGGGTCCGTCGCTTCATTCTTTCGCCGGTCCACATGGTCCACCTGATAAACCCTTGAAGTGCCCAACAACAATATCCACCTCTCGACGATATGCTGCCATGAGCGGGTCCTTGGAATCCCAAGTACCAGACACTTGTTGAGCCACCAGATCCGAGTCACCAAAACACTTAACCCGGCTTAAATTCATCTCCTTTGCCATACGAAGACCATGGATGAGAGCCTCATATTCAGCTGCATTGTTAGTGCAAGGGAACATTAATTGAATAACATAACAGAACTTATCACCTCATGGGGAAGTTAATACGACTCCAGCCCCCGAGCCCTCCAATTTCCTAGATCCATCGAAGTGAATAGTCCAGTATGTATGATCCGGCTTTTCCTCCGGCGCCTGTAGCTCCGTCCAATCATTGATGAAATCCACAAGTTCTTGGGACTTCATTGCAGTATGAGGCACATATTTTAACCCGTGAGGTCCAAGCTCAATGGCCCACTTGGCAACCCGGCCAGTTGCTTCTCTGTTTTGAATTATATCTCCCAAAGGGGCAGAGCTGACCACAGTGATGGGATGACCCTGGAAATATTGCTTAAGCTTCCGGCTTGCCATGAAGAGTCCATACACTAGTTTATGCCAATGTGGATACCTCTATTTGCATTCAATAAGCACCTCACTGATGTAGTAAACCGGACGTTGAAACAGATATTCCTTCCCAGCCTCCTTGCGCTCTACTATAATGGCTACGCTGACAGCCCGGGCATTAGCAGCCACATACTGTAACAGCGGCTCATTATCAACCGGAGCAGCAAGGACAGGTGGTTCTGCCAACTGTTTCTTCAAGTCCTCCAACACCGCATTAGCAGCATCACTCCAGACAAAATTGTATGTCTTTTTCATCATCTGGTATAGAGGGATAGCTTTTTCTCCCAATCGGCTGATAAACCGGCTCAGCGCTGCAATGCGGCCCGCCACACGTTGAACGTCATTGATACACACTGGTTTAGCCAGGGACGTAATAGCTTTGATTTTCTCCGGATTAGCTTCGATGCCCCTATTTGACACCAAAAACCCCAAGACCTTGCCTGCCGATACACCAAAAACACACTTGGCCGGATTAAGCATCATCTTATAGACTCAGAGATTATCAAAGGTTTCCTTCAAGTCATCTATCAACGTCTCTTCCTTTCTGGACTTCACCACAATATCATCCACATATGCATGAACATTATGCCCAATCTGTGTATGAAGACAATTCTGTACGCAACGCTGATAGGTCGCCTGGGCACTCTTAAGCCCAAAGAGCATAGACACATAGCAGAAGGCTCCAAAGGAAGTTATAAAAGTTGTCTTCTCCTAGTCCTTAACTGCCATCTTGATCTGGTGATAGCCGGAATATGCATCTAGAAACTCAACCGCTCACAACCCGCCGTAGCATCAATGATTCGATCAATACGAGGGAGAGCAAAGGGATCAGCTGGACAAGCTTTGTTCAAAGCTGTGTAATCCACACACATACGCCAAGTGTCGTTCTTTTTTAGTACTAGCACCGGATTAGCCAACCATTAAGGATGAAACACCTCAACAATAAACCCAGCCGCAAGAGCCTGGATACTTCTTCACCAATGGCTTTGCGCCTTTCTTCATTGAAGTGGCGGACAAACTGTTTGACCGGTTTGAACTTGGGATCAACATTAAGAGTGTGCTCAGCGAGTTCTCTCGGTACACCTGGCATGTCAGAAGGTTTCCATGCAAAGATGTCCTGGTTCTCACGGATGAACTCGATGAGCTCGCTTTCCTATTTTGGATCCAAGTTAGCGCTGATGCTAAACTGCTTGGATGAGTCGCCAGGAACAAAATCCACCAGCTTAGTCTCATCAGCCGATTTAAACTTCAAGGCCGGATCATACTCTGTAGTTGGCTTTTTTAAAGGCATCATATCCGTCGGATCAACATTGTCCTTGTAGAACTTCAACTCCTCTGTTGCACAAACCGACTCAGCGTAGGCCGCATCACCTTCTTCGCATTCCAAAGTAGTTTTACGGCTCCCATGTATCGTGATAGTCCCCTTATGACCCGGCATTTTGAGCCGCAGATAAACATAACAGGGCCTCGCCATGAACTTAGTGTAAACCGGCCGCACAAACAAGGCATGATACGGGCTTTTGATTTTTACTACTTCAAAGGTCAAAGTCTCTGATCTTGAGTCATGCTCATCTCCAAAGGTAACCTCCAGATCTATCTTACCAACCGGATACGCCAATTTACCAGGTACCACGCCATGGAAGACAGTGTTTGACGGTCTGAGCTTCTTGTCTATTAGCCCCATGCGACAGAAGGTTTCATAATAAAGGATGTTGATGCTGCTCCCTCCGTCCATGAGCACATTGGTAAACATATACCCCCCAACCTGAGGTGCCACCACTAGTGCCAGCTGACCCGGATTATCAACCCGGGGCGGATGATCCTCACGACTCCACACAATGGGCTGCTCTGACCAGCATAAATAACGAGGCACTGCCGGTTCAATGGAGTGCACCGCCCTCTTATAAACCTTCTGATCACGCTTACACTGGCTAGTGGTGAAGACATGATATTGCCCACTATTCAACTGCTTCGGTTTGCTCTGATAACCTGACTGTTGCTGCTAATGATTCCCCTGATGATTATAACCACCTTGGCTGCTTTGATTGCTATGTCCATTCTGATTGCCATGTCCGCCCTGATTGCCTTGGAATCCTGAACCAGAACCACCATCGTGATAACCCGGCCCGTGAGAACCAGGCCCTGAACCGCCGGACGGTCCATGATCATATTGGAAACGATCTGAATTTTTGAACTCCCGCATAATAAAGCAGTCCTTCCAGAGATGTGTAGCTGGTCTTTCCTTCGTGTCGTGCCTAGGGCAAGGCAGATTTAACTGGTGCTCAAGATTGATATTTGATCCTCCGTTCCGCTGGGGTGGCCTACCTTTACGACGCTGACCATCATTATGCATACTAGTGTTAGCCACAAAATCTGAATTATTCTCCGCTTTACGTTTGCCGCTGTATCCTTGGCTCGCCGGATTAGGCTGCGGTGCTTTACCGTTCTTCTTTCCCTTTCCCGACTTTTCATCGTCAGACTCTAGGTCCTTAGTACTATCAGAATCGGCATACTTTACCAGGGCTTCCATGAGCATCCCCATGTCATCGCAGTGACGTTTGAGCCATCCCAACTTTAGCTTCAGGGGCGTGAACCGACAATTGCCTTCCAGTGTTAAGATTGTTGTGTCAGGGTTGATGCGGTATGATGAATGCAGGATCTCTGAAATCCGGCGCACTAAATGGCTTGTTGACTCATTCTCTCCTTGGACATAGGTAGCTAAGTCCACAATTGACATGGGCTGCTTGTGGGTGTCTTTGAAATTCTGGATAAACCGGCGCCTTAACTCGGCCCATGAACCGATGGAATTAGCTGGCAAACTTTTCAGCCAAGTACAGGTTGTTCCTTCCAACATCATGGTGAAGTACTTAGCACATGCCGCATCGTCCACATCCAGCATCTCCATCGCCATCTCATAACTTTCAACCCACGACTCGGGGGATAAATCGGCCGTGTAATTGGGCACCTTCCATGGTCCTTTGAAATCATTAGGTAGACGCACATTACGTAAAGCGGGGGTGAGACACGGCACTCCCAAAGAACAGGAAGTAACCCCTGGTTCCACAGAGGTGGTTGGACGAACCGGGGTAAGCTGTCGGGTTGTGTACTGTGCTGCTACCTCGGCCTCTCGATGATGTCTACCCTGATCTACCACATCTTGAGTGTTCGCGCCACCGCCTGCCAGGTTATCCCCCTGAGGCGGGTTACGGTTCCGCGCACTGCTTGACATGGTCGGTTCATCAATATGCCTGCTGTAACTCCGGCTTGGGCGGAGGGTGGAGTGAATCCTCTC
Source organism: Secale cereale (assembly GCA_902687465.1). Lineage (NCBI taxonomy): Eukaryota > Viridiplantae > Streptophyta > Magnoliopsida > Poales > Poaceae > Secale > Secale cereale. Next base: position 69,175,985 of record LR738712.1, read on the forward strand.
GCGGTTGTAGGAATAAGCCTGCTGCTGAGTCAAAGCTGTCTGAATGAGCTCCCTAGCCCGTCGCGTCTCCACCGCCGCGGGAGACTCTCCTTCGACAGGGAGGGCCACCAATCGTGAAGCGGCTGCAACTATGTTATCCAAGGGGTTGGAGTTAGGGCTGGGCGTAAGGTAGAAACTGAAAATTCGGTTTATACTGTTCGGTTATTTTTAAAATTCGGTTACAACAATGGAAACCGAAATAGGCAACCCAAACCAGCTAACCGATAATTCGGTTAACCGACTGGTTCAGTTCGGTTTTCGTTATACACCAAAACAGCTTCGTTGCTTACTATGCAGCTATGAGTGCTTCTGGTTCACCTCGTCCTCTTATATAGCCAAGCACCTTGTCTCCTTCACCCTAGCCAAGCAATGTGGGACTAAAGAATTGACAGTGTTCTGCCACTAGACACTTCTCTAGCCCACAAAAATACCATCACTTGTGTTTGGGCCTTGCAAATAGATGGCCAGCCCATGCGTACCACAATGAAGCACCCCCTGTTTTGTTTTACGTGGGTTAAAAAGAAGTAGCATGTGGGATTGCCTTAAGAAGAGAAAAAGGTAGCACGTCGGGTGATACGTCTCCAACATATCTATAATTTTTGATTGTTCCTTACTATTATTTATCAAGTCTTGGATGTTTAATGGACTTTATCATTCACTTTTATATCATTTTTGGGACTAACCTACTAACCCAAAGGCCCAGTCCAGATTGTTGTTTTTTGCCTATTTCAGGGTTTTGCAGAAAAGGAATATCAAACGGAGTCCAAACAGAATGAAACCTTCGCGAGAGATATTTTTGGAGGAAATCACGCTCGTGAATCTTCGGGACCAAGTCAGGGGACGAAGGGACAACCCTCGAGGGTGGGGGCGCGCCCCCCTTCCTAGAGCGTGCCCCCCTGCCTCAAGGCTGGCCCACATGGCTCCCGGTGCCCTCCTTCTTCCTATATATACCTACGTACCCCAGAAACTCCATACGCAGAGAGAAAACCCTAATTCCACCGTCGTAGCTTCTGTTCCCGTGGAGATCCCATCTTGGAGCCTGTTCCGGGAGGGGGTTCCATCACGGAGGCCTTCATCATCATCATCATCATCATCGCCCTCACCATGAGTTGTGAGTAGTTTACCACAGACTTTCGGGTCCACAGCTAGTATCTAGATGGCTTCTTCTCTCTCTCTCTAGATCTCAATACAAAGTTCTCCTCGGTCTTCGAGGAGATCTATTCGATGTAATCTCTTTTTGCGGTGTGTTTGTCGAGATCCGATGAATTGTGAGTTTATGATCAAGGTTATCTATGAAAGATATTTTTTTCTGTTCTGAAATTTTTATGTGTGCTCATAATATCCTTGCAAGTCTCTTCGAATTATTGGTTTGGTTTGGCCTACTAGATCTATAGTTCTTGCAATGGGAGAAGTGCTTGGCTTTGGGTTCAATCTTGCGGTGTCCTTTCCCAGTGACAGTAGGGGCAGCAAGGCACGTATTGTATTGTTGCCATCGAGGATAAAAAGATGGTGTTTTCATCATATTGCTTGAGTTTATCCCTCTACATCAAGTCATCTTGCTTAAGGCGTTACTCTGTTAGTATGAACTCAATACACTAGATGCATGCTGGATAGCGGTCGATGTGTGGAGTAATAGTAGTAGATGCAGGCAGGAGTCGGTCTACTTGTCTAGGACGTGATGCCTATATACAATGATCATGCCTAGATAGTCTCATAATTATTCGCTTTTCTATCTATTGCTCGACAATAATTTGTTTACCCGCCGTAGAATACCGCTATCATGAGAGAAGCCACTAGAGAAAACTATGGCCCCTGGGTCTATTCTCAACATATCAATCTACCTCTACTTTACTTTTCTTGCTTTTATTTGCTGTTTTATTAAACCAAAAATACCAAAAATGTAATTATCATCTCTATCAGATCTCACTCTCGTAAGTGCCCGTAAAGGGATTGACAACCCCTTATCGTGTTGGCTGCGAAGTTCTTATTTGTTTGTGCAGGTGCGAGGGACTGGCGCGTGGTCTCCTACTAGATTGATACCTTGGTTCTCAAAAACTAAGGGAAATACTTACGCTACTGTGCTGCATCTCCCTTTCCTCTTCGAGGGAATACAACGCAAGCTCAAGAGGTAGCAAGAAGAATTTCTAGCGCCGTTGTCGGGGAGGCTTACGCAAAAGTCATATACCAAGCACCTATCAGAAACCCTTATCCTTCGCATTACATTTATTTGCCTCTCGTTTTCCTCTCCCCTACTTCACCCTTACCGTTTTATTTTCCCTTCTTCCGCCGTGTGTTTTTCGTTCGCTTGCTTCTCGTTTGCTTGTGTGCTATGTGCCTTCTACGTGCTTGCATCTTTGCTTGCTAAAAATCTATTGTTATGGATCACCTTAAAGTGTTCTACTTGGATCATCTTCGATCCTTATGCGCTCGTGCTGAAACTCCAACTAGCCTAGTTGATGGGAAATCTTTAGATGAGCATGCTCATTTTGTGCGTCACCGTTTGTCTGAAAAGGGGATACTCTTATGGGATCAGATAAACAGATTGCTGTGTTATGCTGGGAATCTTTGTGAAATCTGTGGTTTTACTTGTTGTTCTAAGAACCCTGAAAAACACCTCCCCTGCCTATGTGAGTTTAATGATAATGAAATCTTATCTTCTTATGCAAAGGGTGTTTATAGTTACTATCATATCGAACGAATTGAAGAATTCGTTGCTTTTAAGGATGCTTATGAAGTTGCTTCTTTGATTGAAAAGTATGCTATTACTCTCTATGAATCTGAAAATTTTGACATACTTAAATATTGCTATGAAAACTAGGCTTATAATGCCATTATCAAAGAATTTATTGAAGGAATGACCACTGCTTTGAAGAAAAATAATGATATGCATGAATCTATAGATAATTATGATTCCGATGATTTGATTGAAATATCCCTTGATGAATATGATGCTTGCTATCCTTGTGGCCATGATGCCAATATTTATGAAGATGAATTTTCTATAGTTCCTTGTGTTAAACATGAGATCGTTGCAATTGCACCCATACTTGATAGATCCTTTGATGAAAAGCATGATTGCAATGATGTTATTATAAATTCTCTCAATGCCAATTGTGTTAATGATATGCAAAACCCTGAGCTTGGGGATGCTAGTTTTGCTATGACTACTATTTGTTGCAATGATCATGATTGGGGTGATGCTTCTTATGATGTTGAAAAATTATTTAATCCCCATGATGAATATAAGATTGATAATAATGTTTGCATTAATATTGAAAGTTGGTTTGGAAGAGTGTCAACTTTAGATCCCACATACTTGGAGAATGTTCAATCTTAAGAAATTTTTGATAAAAGTGGGTTTGGAGAGGTCATGACTTTAGTTAATGTTGATCCCACTGTTTTGGAAGAGTGTCAAATTTGCATGCATGTGGATCGTGTTGAGAATATGTTATGTGATAGCTATTTTGTTGAATTTGATCATGATCCCACATGCAATTATTATGAGAGAGGGAAATATGGTTGTAGAAATTTTCATGTTACTAAATTACCTCTCGTTATGTTGAGATTGCTCTTCTTTCATTCTTCTTCCTTGCATATGCTAGATCTTGCTTGTCTTGCTAATTTGTTTTCCTATAAGATGCCTATGCATAGGAAGTATGTTAGACTTAGATGTGTTTTTCACATGTTTTATGATGCTCTCTTTGTGCTTCAATTCTTATCTTTCATGTGAGCATCATTGAATTCTCAAGCCTATCTTAATGGCTATAAAGAAAGAGCTTGTTGGGAGGAAACCCAATTTTATGTTTTTTGTTTTTGCTGCTGTTAGGGAATAAATATTGCATCTAGTCTCTGATTAGATGTGTTTTCATGTTTCGTTTAGTGTTTGTGCCAAGTAGAACCTTTGGTAAGACTTGTGTGAGGTTTATTTGATCTTGTTGTGAAAAACAGAATTGTTAGCGCTCGCTAAAGTAGTATTATGATTTCACTGGAGCAAGATTTTTAGTTGATTCTTTTTGCTGCTGATTGGTAGACAAATTTCTCAAATTTACCAATTTAGTTTGAATTTTTTGGAGTTCCAGAACTAGGCGAACCCAGCAGATTACTACAGACTGTTCTGTTTTTGACAGATTCTGTTTTTCGTGTGTTGTTTGCTTATTCCGATGCATCTATGAGTAATATTGGAGGATATGAATCATAGAGAACTTGGAGTACAGTAGGTTTAACACCAATATAAACAAAGAATGAATTACTTTCTGTACCTTTGAATGGTGGTTTGCTTTCTCTTACTAACGAAGCTCAAGAGAATTTTTGTCTAAGTTTTGTGTTGTGAAGTTTTCAAGTTTTGAGTATTGCTTTGATGGACTATGGAACAAAGAGTAGAAAAGGCCCAAGCTTGGGGATGCCCATGGAACCCCAATTAAAATTAAGATAATCAAAAGCCTATGCTTGGGGATGCCCCGGGAAGGCATCCCCTCTTTCGTCTTCATCCATCGGTAACTATACTTGGAGCTATATTTTTATTCGCAACATGCTATGTGTTTTGCTTGGAGCGTCTTGTATAAATTGAGTATTTGCTTGATAGTTTGCCACAATTTCCTTGCTGGACACACCTATTTGAGAGAGTTAAATATGGCCTAGAAATTATTAGAACAGTCTATGTGCTTCACTTATATCTTTTGAGTTGAATAGTTTTTTTCTCAAGTGCTTCACTTATATCTTTTAGAGAACGGCGGTGGTAATATTTTGTAGAAATTGTTGAACTCTCATGCTTCACTTATATCTATTCGAGAGTCTATTAAAACAGCATGGTAATGTTTTTAGGCTAAAGAAACTAGTCTTCACATGATAAACATCCAATGTCAATGTAGTAAAAATTTCACACCAAGTGCATTGAATAGAATGGGATGTTGGATGCTTGATAATTGTTTTGAGACATGAGGATAGTGATATTAGAGTCATGCTAGTGGAGTTATTATGAAATTGAAGAATACTTGTGTTAAGGTTAGTGATTCCCGTATCATGCACGTATGGTGAACCGCTATGTGACGAAGTTAGAGCATGAGATATTTGTAGAGTGCCAACCTTTGTGTGGAGGTCGGGGGTGCGCGATGGTTAACTCCTACCAACACCCCCCCCCCCCTAGGAGCATGCGTTGATTACTTTGTTTTTGATGACTCGTAGATTTTTTCAATAAGTATATGAGTTCTTATGACTAATGTTGAGTCCATGGATTATACGCACTCTCACCTTTCCATCATTGCTAGCCTCTCTTGTACCGCGCAACTTTCGCCGGTAACATAAACCCACTATATATCCTTCCTCAAAACAGCCACCATATTGTTCCTCAAAACATCCATCATACCTACCTATCATGGCATTTCCATAGCCATTCCGAGATATATTGCCATGCAACTTTCCACCGTTCCGTTCATATGACATGCATCATATTGTCATAGTGCCATGCATGATGATGTAGTTGACATCGTAGTTGTGGCAAAGCCACCATGCATAATTTTTCATACATGTCACACATGATTCATTGCTTATGCCGGTACACCGCCGGAGGCATTCATGTAGAGTCATACTTGTTGTAGTATCGAGTTGTAATTTCAAGTTGTAACAAAAAGTGTGACGATCATCACACTTGTGCTTCAAAGTAGCACCATGATCTTCATTGTAGAGAGTCTCATGATTAGTCACTTTCATATACTAGTGGGAATTTTCATTATAGAACTTGGTTTGTATATTCCAACAATGGGCTTCCTCAAATGCCCTAGGTCTTCATGTGCAAGCAAGTTGGATGCACACCCACAATTTCTTTTGTTGAGCTTTCATTCATATTTAGCTCTAGTGCATCCGTTGCATGGCAATCCCTACTCAGTCACATTGATATCTATTGATGGGCATCTCCAAAGCCTGTTGATACGCCTAGTCGATGTGAGACTATCTTCCTCTTTTTTGTCTTCTCCACAACCACCTCTATTCCACCCATAGTGCTATATCCATGGCTCACGCTCATGTATTGCGTGAAAGTTGAAAGGTTTCAAAATAATAGAGTATGAAAACAAGTGCTTGGCTGAAATCGGGGTTGTGCATGATATGAATATTTTGTGTGATGAAGAGGGAGCATAGCTAGACCATATGATTTTGTAGGGATAACTTCCTTTAGCCATAGTATTTTGAGAAGACATGATTGCTTTGTTAGTATTGCTTGAAGTATTGTTATTTCTTATGTTAATATAGACTTTTATCTTGAAACCTTCAGATATGAACATTCATGCTACAATTAAGAGAATTACATTGAATAACTATATTGGTTAGCATTCCACATCAAAAATTCTTTCTTTATCATTTACCTACTCGAGGACGAGCATGAATTAAGCTTGGGGATGCTTGATACGTCTCCAACGTATCTATAATTTTTCATTGTTCCATGCTATTATTTATGAAGTCTTGGATGTTTAATGGGCTTTATCATTCACTTTTATATCATTTTTGGGACTAACCTACTAACCCAAAGGCCCAGTCCAGATTGCTGTTTTTTGCCTATTTCAAGGTTTTGCAGAAAAGGAATATCAAACGGAGTCCAAACGGAATGAAACCTTCGCGAGAGATATTTTTGGAGGAAATCACGCTCGGGAATCTTCGGGACCAAGTCAGGGGACGAAGGGCCAGCGCTCGAGGGTGGGGGGCGCGCACCCCTTCCCAGGGCGCGCCCCCCTGCCTCGAGGCTGGCCCACACGGACCCCCGTGCCCTCCTTCTTCCTATATATACCTACGTACCCCAGAAACTCCATACGCAGAGAGAAAACCCTAATTCCACCGCCGTAGCTTCTGTTCCCGTGGAGATCCCATCTTGGAGCCTGTTCCGGGAGGGGGATCCATCACGGAGGCCATCATCATCATCATCATCGCCCTCACCATGAGTTGTGAGTAGTTTACCACAGACCTTCGGGTCCACAGCTAGTATCTAGATGGCTTCTTCTCTCTCTCTGGATCTCAATAAAAAGTTCTCCTCGGTCTTCGAGGAGATCTATTCGATGTAATCTCTTTTTGCGGTGTGTTTGTCGAGATCCGATGAATTGTGAGTTTATGATCAATGTTATCTATGAAAGATATTTGGTTCTTCTCTGAAATTTTTATGTGTGCTCATAATATCCTTGCAAGTCTCTTCGAATTATTGGTTTGGTTTGGCCTACTAGATCTATAGTTCTTGCAATGGGAGAAGTGCTTGGCTTTGGGTTCAATCTTGCGGTGTCCTTTCCCAGTGACAGTAGGGGCAGCAAGGCACGTATTGTATTGTTGCCATCGAGGATAAAAAGATGGGGTTTTCATCATATTGCTTGAGTTTATCCCTCTACATCATGTCATCTTGCTTAAGGCGTTACTCTGTTCGTATGAACTCAATACACTAGATGTATGCTGGATAGCGGTCGATGTGTGGAGTAATAGTAGTAGATGCAGGAGTCGGTCTACTTGTCTCGGACGTCATGCCTATATGCAATGATCATGCCTAGATACTCTCATAATTATTTGCTTTTCTATCAATTGCTCGACAGTAATTTGTTTACCCGCCGTAGAATACCGCTATCATGAGAGAAGCCACTAGAGAAAAGTATGGCCCCCAGGTCTATTCTCAACATATCAATCTACGTCTACTTTACTTTTCTTGCTTTTATTTGCTGTTTTATTAAACCAAAAATACCAAAAATGTAATTATCATCTCTATCAGATCTCACTCTCGTAAGTGACCGTAAAGGGATTGACAACCCCTTATCGCGTTGGCTGCGGAGTTCTTATTTGTTTCTGCAGGTGCGATGGACTGGCGCGTGGTCTCCTACTGGATTGATACCTTGGTTCTCAAAAACCGAGGGAAATACTTACGCTATTGTGCTGCATCTCCCTTTCCTCTTCGAGGGAATACAACGCAATCTCAAGAGGTAGCATGGGGCAAGCATGCTTTTGCTTTGGGCTGCTCGTATATTGTACGGGCATATACGCGCGCAGCCGCCAGCAGTTGATAAGATGCCTGATGGACACTCGTACAGGGAGCTGCATGGAAGGCTGCGGCATGCATGTTCGGTTTCTTGTTCGGTTATCAGTTTAATACCGAACCGACCGATATGAGTTCGGTTATTGGAAGTAAAAACCGATTTTAGTTGTACCAACAGTAAAAACCGAAAATTCGGTTTATTCGGTTTCGGTCTCGGTTCGGTGTTCGGTTGATCGGTTTTTATGCCCACCCCTAGTTGGAGTATTGACCCAGAGGCGTCGGTACACGGTGTGACGCGATGATCTGATGAAGCGGCTCCGTTCCGTGTGGCTGGACCGATGCCCATGTTCCAGGTGCTTCTTCCCGGTTTACCATGGGTTGATTGCCGGTTCCTGCTCCTGGCGTACTAAAGAGATTTCTTGCCTCATAAACCGGAGGCATGCGAAACTGGTTCCTCCTCCTCATTACATCGTCTAATGCGTTCTGATCCAACATGAGCCGATAAGCCTGAGCATCCAACTCGGCCTGTTTCGCAGCCATCCTGGTGTTTTCAGCTGCCAGATCTACCTTGGCTTGATCTCTCTCACCCTTTACCTTGGCGACCTCCGCGTCATGCTACTCCTTATCTACCTGGCTAACCCCCGCGGTTAACAGTGCTGTCAAAGTGTCGAATAAACCGGACAGGACCTGAGCCGGCGGCTGCACGGGGCCTCCTTCCCCGGCTGCTGCTGCAAAACTGGATGTCAACCCTGCCGCGGTTGAAGAGTGTTGCACAGACTGTGATCCGGCCATGAAGACTGCAACCCGGCTCAACGGATCGAGGGGGTCCGGAATACTATCACCATCAGAACAGCCCCCAAACCGGCCATCCTGCAGTAAGTACAAAGACTCGGTCTCTCCGGTAGATGACTCATCACCAGAATAAACAACGGTCTCACCACCAGATTCCGATCTATCTTCAGGTTCCGCTCCGTGGACAACTCCCACGAAGACACGCTTCACGGCAGGACGAATCCGGGCGGGTCTCGCACGCTGAGCCGTCTCGACGATGTTGGTGCAGATGTCCGAATCAGGGCCCGGTTCGCCGATCTTACCAATGAAGACGTGGATGCCGCCGAAGGGGACCCGGTACCCGTACTCGATTGAGTCGGCCTCGGGGCCCCAGCCCGCATCGTCGATGTAGATCTTGTCGCGACATCTCTTAGTCATCCGGCCCACTATGTAGCCCTTGAGCCCTTCGAAGCTGCCCTCTAACACTAGTAGAAAACAGGGCTTTGGTCCAAGCCTGTCCAGCCCATTAGCCCCAGTTCAATCTAGAACCGGGTCCAATGGGGGCACTGGACCCGGTTCGTGAGCCCAGGGGGCCGGCCGGGCCACGTGGGCCATTGGTCCCGGTTCGTCTGGACCTTTTGGTCCCGGTTGGTGCGATGAACCGGGACCAATGGGTCTTGCTCCTGGCCCACCACCATTGGTCCCGGTTGGTGGCATGAACCGGGACCAAAGGCACCCCTTTAGCCCCGGTTTGTAGCACCAACCGGGACCAATGAGGTGCCTATATATACCCCCTCGCTCAAGAGCAGAGCACACTGCTCTGTTTTTTTTTTCTGGCCGAGGGGGAGAGGGGTTAGTGGTGCTCTAGCTCACCTCCTATGCACACAACGTGTTCGATGGAATGCCCGAGCCACACTAGTTAAACTTTTCTCCTCTCGAAGCTCTATTTTCTCCGAGATTTGTCTAGGTTTAGCGGTCCGTCACGTCCCGTCTTCGCCGCCGTCGATCGCCCCCGCCGATCTCGTCACCGGCACCACCGTGGTGAGCCTCTTGTTATGTCCATGCTTTTCTTACTTTTATTATTGCTTGTTGTTATTGCTTTAGATAGATATTTGTCTAATTTTCTTACGTTTATTATTGCTTGTTATTATATAGTGCGATGGTTTTGATATCCGCCCACGTGGGCCCTCGTCCTGTCTACGATTCGGATGTGGTATATTATCTTTAATTTATAACTATTTGTTTTAGTGTTTATGATAGTTATGCCGACCAACCTGACATGCATAGATGTTTTATTATGTCTAGGAGGTAGTTGAACCGGAAATTCCAACCGTCCCTCTTGTGGAGAGGTTAAATTTAGTTGAAGAGGAAAACATTTCCTTAAAGAAAAAATTGGAAAAAATGGAGGAGGAGAAGATGGAATTGGAGTTGCATGTTGCGGAAGTCATCGATGATCACAAGATCAAGATGGACCCTATTGTCGAGAGGTTAAATTTAGTTGAAGAAGAAAACAAATTCTTGAAGGAAAAAAAAAATTGAGGACGAGAAGATGATATTGGAGTTGCATGTTGCGGATGTCGTCGATGATCACAAGATCAAGATGGATGCAATGCGGTTGAAGATTAGAAAGATTAGAAAATATGCCATTCATACCGAGGCTTGGTATCATTATGCCGTTGGATCAATTGTTACCTTGGTTGCGATTACGATCGCATTTGTTTTCGCATTGAAATGTTTTACATAGTTTGGATGTGTATGGAGAGCTATATGTTGTTAGATGAGAACTATATATGTATGTACTTTGGTTTGAATGTGATGATGAACTTTTATTAATTTGGTCACTTAATTATCTATTTATGATGTTCTATAATGGTTTTTGACACACTTAATTATATATAATGCACGCAGATGAACCGGCAATGGATGTACGGTGACAGACACACCTCCGAGTACATTAAGGGCGGGCATGAGTTTCTAAATGCGGCTGAGGCAAACAAGCAGAATGGTTTTATGTGTTGTCCATGCACTAAATGTGGGAATAGGATGTCTTACTCTAACCGGAAAATCCTTCACTCCCACCTGCTTTACAAGGGTTTTATGCCACACTATAATGTTTGGACGAGGCACGGAGAAATAGGGGTTATGATGGAAGACGGCGAAGAAGAAGAGTACGATGACAACTATGTGCCCCCTGAATACGGTGATGCTGCAATGGGGGGAGCTGGTGAAGATCAAGAGGAACCAAACAATGTGCCCAATGATGCTGCAACGGGTGAAGCTGCTGAAGATCAAGAGGAACCAAATGATGATCTCCGCCGGGTCATTGTCGATGCAAGGACACAATGTGAAAGTCAAAAGGAGAAGCTGAAGTTCGATCGCATGTTAGAGGATCACAAAAAAGGGTTGTACCCCAATTGCGAAGATGGCAACACAAAGCTCGGTACCATACTGGAATTGCTGCAGTGGAAGGAAGAGAATGCTGTGGCTGACAAAGGATTTGAGAAGCTACTGAAAATATTGAAGAAGAAGCTTCCGAAGGATAATGAATTGCCCGACAGTACATACGCAACAAAGAAGGTCGTATGCCCTCTAGGATTGGAGGTGCAGAAGATACATGCATGCCCTAATGACTGCATCCTCTACCGCGGTGCATACAAGGATCTGAACGCATGCCCGGTATGCGGTGCATTGCGGTATAAGATGAGACGAGATGACCCTGGTGATGTTGATGGCAAGCCCGCCAGGAAGAGGGTTCATGCGAAGGTGATGTGGTATGCTCCTATAATACCACGGTTGGAACGTTTGTTTAGAAACAGAGAGCATGCCAAGTTGATGCGATGGCACAGTGAGGACCGTAAGAAAGACGGGAAGTTGAGAGCACCCGCTGACGGGTCGCAGTAGATAAAAATCGAGAGAAAGTACTGGAAGGAGTTTGCAAAGGACCCAAGGAACGTATGGTTTGCTTTAAGCGCGGATGGCATTAATCCTTTCGGGGAGCAGAGCAGCAATCACAGCACCTGGCCCGTGACTCTATGTATGTATAACCTTCCTCCTTGGATGTGCATGAAGCGGAAGTTCATTATGATGCCAGTTCTCATCCAAGGCCCTAAGCAACCCGGCAACGACATTGATGTGTACCTAAGGCCATTAGTTGAAGAAATTTTACAGCTGTGGAATGGAAATGGTGTACGTGCGTGGGATGAGCACAGACAGGAGGAATTTGACCTAAAGGCGTTGCTGTTCGTGACCATCAACGATTGGCCCGCTCTCAGTAACCTTTCAGGACAGACAAACAAAGGATACCACGCATGCACGCACTGTTTAGATGACACTAAAAGTATATACCTGGACAAGTGCAGGAAGAATGTGTACCTGGGCCATCGTCGATTTCTTCCGACCAACCATCAATGTCGAAAGAAAGGAAAGCATTTCAAAGGCGGGGCAGATCACCGGAAGAAGCCCGCCATGTGTACCGGTGATCACGTACTTGCTATGGTCAATGATTTACACGTAATCTTTGGAAAGGGCCCCGGCGCACTAGCTGTTCCAAATGACGCCGAGGGACACGCACCCATGTGGAAGAAGAAATCTATATTTTGGGACCTACCCTACTGGAAAGACCTAGAGGTCCACTCTTCAATCGACGTGATGCACGTGACGAAGAACCTTTGCGTGAACCTGCTAGGCTTCTTGGGCGTGTATGGAAAGACAAAAGATACAGCTGAGGCACGGGAGGACCTGCAACGTTTGCACGAAAAAGACGGCATCCCTCCAAAGCAGTATGAAGGTCCTGCCAGCTATGCTCTTACGAAAGAAGAGAAAGAAATCTTCTTTGAATGCCTGCTCAGTATGAAGGTCCCGACTGGCTTCTCGTCGAATATAAAGGGAATAATAAATATGGCAGAGAAAAAGTTCCAGAACCTAAAGTCTCATGACTGCCACGTGATTATGACGCAACTGCTTTCGGTTGCATTGAGGGGGCTTCTACCGGAAAACGTCCGATTAGCCATTGTGAAGCTATGTGCATTCCTCAATGCAATCTCTCAGAAGGTGATCGATCCAGAAATCGTACCAAGGCTAAGGAGTGATGTGGCGCAATGTCTTGTCAGTTTCGAGCTGGTGTTCCCACCATCCTTCTTCAATATCATGACACACGTCCTAGTTCATCTAGTCGACGAGATTGTCATTCTGGGGCCCGTATTTCTACACAATATGTTCCCCTTTGAGAGGTTCATGGGAGTCCTAAAGAAATATGTTCGTAACCGCGCTAGGGCAGAAGGAAGCATCTCCATGGGCCATCAAACAGAGGATGTCATCGGGTTTTGTGTTGACTTCATTCCTGGCCTTAATAAGATAGGTCTCCCTAAATCGCGTACAAGGGGAGACTGGCTGGAAAAGGCACGCTTGGAAGGGACTCAATAATATGCAGGGACGGATATTCTTGGTCTCAAGCACACTACACAGTTCTACAGAACTCTACATTAGTGACCCCGTATGTCGATGAACACAAGAACAGTCTGCGCTCCAAACACCCGGAGCAGTGTGACGACTGGATTACATGTGAACACATCAGGACTTTCCGCAGTTGGTTGGAAACACGTCTCAGAGGTGACAACACTGTTTGTGATGAGTTGTACTTGTTGTCCAGGGGACCATCTTCGACTGTATTGATTTACAAAGGATACGAGATAAATGGGAATACATTTTACACGATTGTCCAAGATCAAAAGAGCACCAACCAAAACAGCGGTGTCCGCTTTGATGCAACAACCGAGAGGGGAAAGGACACATATTATGGTTACATAGTGGACATATGGGAACTTGACTACGGACATGATTTTAAGGTCCCTTTGTTTAAGTGCAAATGAGTCAATCTGTCAGGAGGCGGGGTACAGGTAGACCCATAGTACGGAATGACAACAGTGGATCTGAAAAATCTTGGATACACTGACGAACCGTTCATCCTAGCCAATGATGTGGCACAGGTTATCTATGTGAAGGACATGTCTACCAGACCGAGAAAAAGAAAAGATAAGGAAGCGAATACATCATACGATGAGCCAAAGCGCCACATAGTTCTTTCAGGAAAAAGGGACATCCTGGGAGTGGAGGGCAAGACAGACATATCCGAAGATTATGAAAAGTTTCATGAAATTCCTCCCTTCAAAGTCAAGGCTGACCCAAGCATCCTGATAAACGATGAAGATTATCCATGGTTACGGCGCAATAAGCAAATGACACAAGCGAAGAAAAAGTGAAGACTTTTTTCCGCAACTATTATGATGATACCATGCCAACTTTGTAACAGACGAGTATGATACCATTGTCCGTTTGTACTATTCAAATTTCAATACTACTTGCACTAACAGAAAGTTTGTAATTGGTTTTACCAGAAAGAATTAAAAAATAAAGCAAAAAACAAAAGAAAATAAATAATGCAGAAAACAAAAAAAACTTGCAAAAAAATAAAAATAGCAACAATAAGTATTTTGTTGTAAGTAGAAACAAAATAAAATAAATAAAGCAACAAAGAAAACAAAGAAAGTTTATAATTTTTGTGACCTAAAAGAAAAAAGAAATCATTAAAAAACTATAAGTATTTAGTTCTAAGTAGAAATGAAAAAAAAAATAGAAAAAAAATGCCACCTACTGGGCCAGCACGGCCTGAATACGACTAGAAACCCAACCATGGGCCAGGATTCAGGCCCGCAGCAGGCCCAGTAGGCCCACAGGCATTGCAGTGTCCAATTAGGCCCGTAAGCCTGCATTTCAGAGGAGTTCGAGAGGAGAGAGGTAGCGCAGCTTATAAACAGGTGCTGGCCGCTCTCAACTAGCGAGGTGGGACTAAACTCCCACCGCAGCGCCAGCGCAAGGCCATTGGTCCCGGTTGGTGGCACCAACCGGGACCAAAGGCCCCTCCTTCCCGCCCTTTGGGCTGCTGAAAAGGGACCTTTAGTCCCGGTTGGTGGCACCAACCGGGACTAAAGGGGGGTATTAGTCCCGGTTTGTGGCACCAACCGGGACTAATACGCCTCCTATATAAAGTAACACTTGTGAATATTTCGTTCAGTTCTTCTTCCCCGCCCCGACGCCTCCTCACATCGAGCTCGCCGTCGCCCCGGCCGTCGCCCCGTCGCCCCGCGCCGTCGCCCCGTCGCCCCGCCCCGCGCCGTCGCCCAGTCGCCCCCGACGCCGCCCCGTCGCCGTCGCGCCGTCGCCCCGCCCGCGCCGTCGCCCCGCCCCGCGCCGTCGCGCCACCCCGCTCCGCGCCGTCGTGATGTGAGGAGCTTTTTTTGTGTATATGTTTATTTGTATATGTTTATTTGTATGTGTTTATTTGTATATAGTTGATGTATGTGATGTATAGTTACTGTATGTGATATATAGTTGATGTATATGTTTATGTGTATATATAGTTGCTGTATATATATTTTGTATGTGTATATATTTTTTTTTCTTAGGAATTTGCTAAATATATATGTTAAAAATGTTTTTTTTTCATAGAATGTTTTTTGTTTATATATAGAAAGTTACAATTGTGATGTATAGTTGATGTATGTGATGTGTATGTGATGTGTATGTGATGTATATGTGTATGTGGTTATATAGTTTTTTGTTTATATATGCTAAATATATATAGAAAGTTTTATATATGCAAAAGTTACAAATTTAGAAAAAGAAGGATAGGAAAGAAGAAAATAAGAAAGAGGAAAGAAAGAAGAAGAGGAGAGGAAGAAGAGGAGAAATAAATAAGAAGAAGAAAAAAGAAGAAGAAGAAAAGAGGAGAAGAAGAAAGGAATAGAGGAGAAGAGGAGAAGAAGAAAGAAATTTTCTCTTCTTCTCCTTTTTTTTCTTTTTTTTCTTCGATCTTCTCCTCTAGCGGTTCCTTTTTTCTTCTTCTTCCTCTTTTTTTATCGGATATGTCGTTGTCGATATACACCCTCCCCGATAACTTCGACATTAGGGGGGGGGGTCGAGGGTCGTCGAGGGACCGAGGGTCGTCAAGGGTCGAGAGATCGCCGAGGGGTCGAGAGACCGAGGGTTGTCAAGGGTCGAGAGATCGCCTAATGATGAAGTATTGGTTTTGTTGAATCCTTTGACACTAGACAAAATGTGACATGAGGGGGTCTAGGGTTGTGGATCGCCGAGCAGTCGAGGGTCGAGGGGTCGAGAGGTTGCCTAGCTAGTGTCAAAGTATTGAAGAAATCCAGGACTTCATCATTTGCCAGAAGTAACCGGGGCATGTTGGTACGAAGTTC